>OZ020580.1:13843086-15078955 GCA_963971525.1 Cephus spinipes
TCTTATACTCTTATGTTGGCTCTCTCGCTCTTTCTCTCTCTCTCTCTCTCTCTCTCTGTCTCTCTTACTCCCAAGCGCGTATCGATGGTATGTAGGCTGTGCCACATCCTTGCCCGGAAACCGTTACCTGCCTTTACACTGAATGGAGCTTGCCATACCGTTGTTTCCCATACACGAATTTACTTCTGGCTCGCTCGGCGCTCGCACCGGAAGTCTTGCGCGATTCACGATTCGGCATTATTTAAACTCGACTCACCCGGCCGACTTCCGCTTTTCAATCTGATACATTCATAACCACTGTCTTGCTTTACATTGGTCGTCCGTGTATTTACCTCTACCTGTCTCTCTGCAGGCCTCCTGGTGTATACTGTATCCTTGGCTTGGCATACGGTAAGCCGTATAGGTTAGGTTAGCTTCTATTGCATTCTTTTCTCCCGTGTCAGGCTACTTCCGCCTCTTGCACTTCGTATAGCCTTTTATCGGAGGCAACTTTCCTTCCGATTAACCGAGATGCCGCGTAGAGTAGAAGTAAGGGGTCGCGCGCATTCTTCCGTACTCGTGGAGCAGCACGAGCGGCTAAAGGCGCGTTCGCACGGCGATCGATCCGCGAGAGCGACATTCCGGTCGGCGGTCGAGCGGCGGTTTCCGAGTTCCTAGCGCCGTCTTTGGCATCAAATCGATCTCTCGTTCCTCGTTCGTCTCTCTCATTGTTTTTTTGTATCTTCCGTCTCTCTCGCTCGTTCTTAAAAAAAAAAGAAAACTTCTCTCGGGCCGTTAATCCCGCTCGATAAACATTACGCTCTTTTATTTTGACGTTTCTTCCTTCTTTCTTCCCTGTTGTTTTCCAATCTTTTTTTTTTTTTATTATTGTTATATAACTTTAAGGAATTCACTCGGAAGTCTCTTGCCTGAAACTGACGTATACGACGTTCGCGTTCCGATAACTTCCGTCGGTACACATTTAAATTGTTTTTGAAAATATTTATTTTGCTTTGTTATTTTTTTTTTCTTTTTTCGGCCTGTACGCCCGTGTCACCGACACGCTCGACGCCGACGCCACGGTGACGACGGGGGTGTTGGCTTCGGACGCCGGGCGAAAAACTTGATACATACCTATATCTCGAAACCAGAAATAGACGCCACTTGGCAGCATTAGCCTCTCTCGACAAACCCTTCAAGGCTCTGACACACGATACCGTTCGCTTTTATTTTTTTTTGTTTTGTTTTTTACGCCAACGGCTTTATCTGTCAAATAAACTCGAATTCAGCCTCTCGCCAGAGATTCAGGCACGTCGAACGCGGTACGACGAACTTTTCGTTATTTCGTTACGAATTTATTACACGTACATGTACTCGAGTGCGTCCGAATGATTTCGATAAGCCGTTTTCCGTTATTCAATCTTGTAATTTTTCTTTTAACCGGCTCGATACCAATATTCATGGACGTATAGTTACGAGCCTTCGGGTGCGTTAGCGAGCGCAATTAATTTCCTCGAGTAAAATGGCGTCCTTCGATCAGAATTAATAATTTCATCGATTTCGCATGACGCGTGCGTGTCCGGTTTGAGATTTCGCGTCGCGGCTTTGGAAACATTCGGGAGGAACGGGATTGGAGGGGGGAGGGGACCAGAGAAGCGAACCAAGGATAATGATATCGACAAGCAGTGACGTCACGTGGCGCCGTGTAGGCGTCTCGTCGTTTCATCCCCTTGATTACTACCCTTCGGTGCCCACGCGTGTACCCATCGACTGCGTAAACTTTCGGCGCTCCCACGTAACTGTCGTTTCGATAGGTTCTTTTTTTACATCCCCTTTTTTTTCCCATCAATCTCATATACGTGGGGTTTCCGCGAAAAGTTAGTTTCTACCAAAAAAAAAATATCCGAATGATTCAAGAGCCGATACAATTTTTAAACCGTGTCGTACGATACGCCGAATTTTTTTTTTTTTTTCAAATTTTCGAGGCAATTTTTTTTTTTTTTTTTTTTTTCAAAATTCATATAAACCTTTCGGAAATTGCTTTCGATCAGGCAAATAACACCTGTACGGATTTTCATTATTTTGCCAATTAGACTGGATGTCATTAGCGACGCGAAGATCGGCTTAACGGTGCAATCGTGTTAGGCTGTGCCTGAAAATTTGAAATTCCTTTCGAGCAACGTATTTGTCGCCGATCGTTGCGGTTCTCTTGTCGTAAAGAATCGTTTATCCCGGCAGTAAATAAGGTTAAGGTATTCCAGGAGTGGGAAGGTATCGTCGGCGTGTAAATAGAGCCGACGAAATGTGGATTATTGGGTCGTGGCTCCGAGTGGGCTCTAGTAACGGTGTAATTTTCCGTGGAACGTACCCATTGCCGGTTGCGGAAATACTCGTTAACGCGTTGCTTTAACGGTCGTCGAGACTCGAGAATTGTGGAAGACTGACCGAGGAGGAAAAGAAAATGAAAAAAAAAAGAACGACCAACGCGCACCAGTAGGCACGGAAACAGAAACGCAATTAGGAATAGGAATATACATAACCAGTAGGAATATCAAGGAGGAATGGGAGCAGGAACGGGACCTCCGAGAGTCACGACAGTCAGGCCTTTACTCGTGGCACGGTCAATCACGACGAGCCGTTTTATAAAGAGGCCGATCCGCTCGAAGCTCGGTCGTTCAAGGTCACCTTGTAACAGTTACAAAAAAGAGATGAACGATCGTCAGCGTTATCGCAGACGTTCGAGGGAACAAAGTTCGCTCGGACTTCGTAACGAGATGTTTCCATTTCTTATCGGGCACCGATAACGACCAGGCCACTGCCGAAAATTCAAAATTTAAATTGCCGGCTGTGCGTACGTGACTGTGATCGTGACTGGCGCACACGTCTCCAACGTCAATGGACCGTCGTAAATATATACGTATATACAGATATATATTATATACGTACCTGTAAGGCCTGTCGTATATTTCAATTTGTTTACAGCTTTACGTTTCCGCGGTTTTAATGTATTTACATATATACCCGGCTACGAGACACATACGTACCAGGCACACGAGTCACGTGTAGTAGCTGCTAATGTTACGCACACGCGCCATTATACGTATTTAACGCCAGTCCGCTACGAGGTTTTCGTATGTAGCGGGTGTCCGGACAGTTTCACGTGATCTCGTTGCAGGCAGTTACGAGAGATTGCGAAATCATTGACGTCATCTTTGTTATTTTTTATATTTAATTGTCGATTACTTCCGATGTGTAACAGTCCGGGTTAAATCCAAGCGGAAGGATTACTTACCGTCGCGACGGTTAAACATCTAAAACGTTACAGCGTATGTAGGTTAGTATGGCAATGTTATATGGTATACTCTCAGCAGGTCTATCGTCACGTGAAACGCGAACGGTATACGAGGTGGTAGAAGAAGATAGCAGAAATATAAAGAGAAGAGAGAAGGAGTCAGCCAACCAGTATAATCCGATGCATAACCCAAACAAACCGTAGCCTCCTTACGCCGTCTTGAAAGAAAAACATTGGGCTTTCAGGTAGCGTAGCTGCTCCGGGTACAATGGCGTCTATGGCACGTTACCGGGGGGGGGTCGACAGTTTCTACGTACGAGAAATCGAAGCTCGAATTTACGTGGCTCTGTCGATTTTGCAGTCGAACGATTTTAAGTCGCACCGATCGTGACTGCTGATTACGAAAACACCGGCGCGCCGTTCCACGTATTCGGGACACCGGGTACACGGATAGTCGGGCACGTCTTTATTATTAGTATATACTTATGTATCTTGGTACGGAATATTTTCGCGATCGCTGCCAGTGGACGGCGACGCAGTTCCTTCGTGTGTTGGTGGGTTTGCTTGAACCGGCCCGCGTAACACGCATGCGCGCCAGTGTCACGTACTCTTTGTCCTCTGTGTGTTTGCGAACACTCGGGCGGTATGGCTACCTAGTACGTGTGCCGTTCGGTGGGGTCGCGCATGCGCGCCTCGCCGAGACTCGTCTTTTTTCGTTTGGTCTCGTCTCGTGTCGGGTGTCACGCGGAACGCGGAGACACGGCAGGGGGAGGTCGCGTGACGCGGCGTCGTGGGTATATAAGCCCAACGGATCCGGCCAAAGTCAGCCACTCACCAATTGGCTCCAACGTCAGCTTTACCCGACTGGCTCGAGTCGAGCCGAGACACTATACCTCCCGTCGATTGGCTCGGACGCGTTTCACTCTGTACGAGGCAGAGCGTTCTCCTTGCGACGTTGTCATCGTTGCATTGGAAAAACGGAGTGAACGAAAGGGAGGAAGCGAGAGAAAGAATTTAAAAGGGTGAGAGAGAGAGAGAGAGAGAGAGAGAGGGAACGGAAGAAAAAAAAAGAAAGAAAAGACAAATAACACAGAGAAAGAGTGTTCGAGCACAGGTGAGAATTTCAAAGCACGTGGCGCGACTGGCACGTGCCTTTACGACATTAAGGTCGAACCCGTGCCTTCTTCGAAAAGCTCGATACACGTTACGGTAGGTCGTTAAACGCTGACGCGTAGGAAACGTTGACCCAGGTCTTGTACGGAAGGTGCTGAAATTGGAAAAATCGGGATACGCGTATAGCAACCCTGGAAACCTATATATACACAAACTGAATGAACACGCGCGTTTGCTTTCGTTGCACATGGCAAGCGTCGTGGTTAGGTGCGACGTATGGGGAGGCTCTTGTGTGACTCTATTACGAAAATCAGATATTCGACCTCGACTGTTTGCTATTGCCACTGTCATTACCCTTCAATTGGATTACGATTTTTAACCGGTGCAACTCACGGGTCGACGTATCTTTTACGTCATTCGTATTTCCTCCGACTACCCCCTCAACTTCCAATCGTCAACACTGCCCACCGTTACTCTACGGTATACCGCGAAAATTCAAACTCGACCTAGACAGTCTTCACGACACGCTACGACGATCCTCGAGAATTCTTGAGCAGATTTATTTTCGACGTACCAAATAACATCGGGGATTGTATCGCTCGGCCAATACGCCTCTGCCAGGCTAATAAAAGACATTGCGCAATCGGCATTCGCCGACGGTAATAATAACAGAGTTAGCTGAGGTTTTATCCTTCTCTATCGTATACGAATTGCATGGTAACCTCCCATCGACTTGTACACGCATATAGGACCGAACGAAGAGGCGACTTATCTCCTGTTCCCCTAGTGTCAAGTCTCGAGTCACCGAATCACAGGAGCAAGTATCTTCGGGTACGTTAATAATAGACGAATAACCCGAAATACATGTATAACGCTCGTAAGAAATTCTTTGACGTTTTTCTATATATATACCGGGTGGCATCGGTTCAAAGGATTGAAAATACACGGACTGTCGTTTATATTACTATAGGAGGATTTCGTGAGTACTTTTTTTTGTTTAATCGATGACTATATAATCAGTATCGACAACAGGGAAACCTTATTGACGTAATTGCTTTAATTAAAAATTATTTTTCTCTCTGTTGTATTTACGTCGACGTACGTATGACGATGGCTGTTGTCGTCGTCGACGTCGTTCCTTATCGGTGCTCTTATCGAGAATGGTCCGATGACCGTGGAAACTAGACGTAAACCTTTTTCTCGACATTGCGCTCCGCTTGGCAAACACAGTGACCGACGGGAACCGAAGGCCACGCATAATTTTACCTAGAACGTTGTTGGCAGCCGCGCCGACCCAACTTGGGCCTCTTTGTCTACACAAACAGCCGTCGGGCGTCGCTTGTAAATTGGACTGGTAGAATTGAAAAATACGTGACGCAACGCACTTGAAACTCCCCTCCCAATGTTTTTCTCTTCGTCTCCTATCTCCCGTCTTCTTAGTTGACTCTCTCGATTGTATCCGATGCTCTCGCGTGTTAATTCTAAAAATACGGCTTTTTTCTCGTGAAACGTAATGTTTAACCTGTCAGCTGTGCGTCTACAATGGATATTATTCTTTTTCGAAACCTACTGGAAACGATGAATCTCCTTTTAGATTTCTTCGGATTTCTCTTTCGGCTAGTAGTTCATTCTGGAAACGGTCGAAAGATTATTTTTTAACGATCGAAGCCATCTTTCATGTCTGATATAATAATAATGTACAGTTTGTGCTGTTACGTAACTGATTATCGAATGCTGCGAGACTGGAATTTTTTTTCACTTTGTCCTTTTTTTTTTTTTATTCTTTACTGCATAAGTGACGTCGTTTTTGGACTGTCCTGGTTTTTTTTTTTTAATTTCTATGCTTCGAGTCTCTCGATTCAAAGTTCCCGCCAGCTTTTGTCGCACCACGAAGACTCTTTGACGATGACGCGTCTTCCGCGAGTGGATCGGCAAATTGTACGTGGAGCAAGTGGAGAAAATAAGAAATTTTAAATTGTCCGAGATCGATTCGTTGGATCTGTCCAAATTACAAAGTGGGAATAAAAATTTTGTTCTCGATTTATTTTCCGAGTACCGTAAGTTACGATCTTTTCGACGCGCTTACGATTTCGCCTCGTGTACGTCGGGCTTTGCCACTTCGGAATTCTGCATTAGTAATTCTCATGCATCGTAATCGCGGCCGACGTACTGGAAATCCTTGCAAGTCACGGCGAGTTACGGCGAACTGACTATTTTTTTTTTTTTGAACAATCTTTTTTTTAATCGTCTCGCATACGTCGTGTTGACAATTTTATTTTTTTTACATCCGTTATTAAAAATCATTGCGTCAAGGGTATTTCCCTTTCTCTGTTTAACTTTTTTTTTTCTTTCAAAATTCATACTGTCGTCCGTTGTGGCTACGTCGGAACGTTCGTAACTCGCGCCAAGGCCAAACGAGTTCGTTATCTCTCTTGCACAATGGAAAACCAATTCCGACAATGCCCGAGTTCATGGAAACTCACTGTGACTCGTCACAATTCTATCTTCGGATCAGGAATGACCATCCGTCGATAATCCATGAACAAACGGCGTGTTCGAGGAGACAAGATAATAAACAAAGAAAAATATTGACCTGACAAAGCCGAGAAAGATATTCAAAATTCATGGTCGGTTTAAAAAAATAAAGAAATAAAAATTTATATATCTTACTTAAAACTTGTAAATAATTAGACAATTTTGTAAAAAAAAATGATGCTCAAATTGTAATTCTAGATCTCGGTATGGGCCACGTCAAAAACAAGTATATTTGGTTAACGATTCCGATAACACTCGTTCTCGCAGTTCTGTGTGTACACATTATACACACATAATGTATGCAAATACCCTAAGCTCACCGACGTTGACTAGACTGTCCTATCAGTCGCTTTGAGCCACTGGACGAAATTCCTCTTGGCGACAACAGGGTAGGTGGAGGGAGACAGGGGGCGAACTCCAAAACAAAATTTTGATTAAGAGAAACCCCAAAACGATAAAACTCGATTAAAATTCAGTGATTTCAAAGTTACTCCGTCATAACGATAAACGTGTCTCAACATGCACAGAGATAACGAAATATCACACTTTCGTATTATCTCTCTAACTCTTACAAAGTATAAGACAGTCGATCGAACAGCTAACTGAGCTCGACGTCACTTTGAACTCTTAACCCCGCAGGTCACTGCTCCTCCCTTAGGTTATATTTCCTTTAATTTCCGTTTTCTTTATTTTCACCTTTTCTTCGTCCTCACCTTTTCTCTCTTTCCCTCCATAGAAATTCATACGACCCCCCCCCCCCCCCCCCCATCGTCCCGAGAAGACCTGCTGATAAGAGATAATCCAAATTATTTTCGCATGTGCCAATCCCGTGCGTCTTATCACAATCGTCGAATAGTTCATCCTCGCGAAATCAATACGTTGTTATCAGTTTGTACGTTTGCAAATAAAATCGTATCGTACGAAATATAGATATAACTTAAAGGTATAATTATATCTTTGAAATGTACAGTCAATAAGTATTATACGCGATTAAATATTGATAAAGCACAGGTGATTACGTTCGAAATGGATCCTCGTGTAGTTGATATATATTTTTGTTGTTCGGCTATTAGCTAATCGGCACGGTATCTCAATTGGGGAATCGAGTCGGTCGTTCCGAGGTCATTGATACCAGTGACCTTATTCTCCAGGAAAGATGATTATCTGTCCTCGCGAACTGAGAGGAGGAGAGAATCCTTATTCGATTCGTTAGAATTTCCAGGCTGAGCGTCGTGACTGTACTCGCTGCAAGGATAGGCAAATTGGTATTCGCGATGGTATTCGTCGGTGGTGGGGATGGAGTCTCGATTCCATACGACCCTCCCCTCCTTCCCCTCCGACCCATCCCCGCTTTTCAACCCTCCGGCTGACATCGAAAATCGGCCCGCGCAACCTTCTCACCCGTCTCGTGCCACACGGAATAGAAGTACAGGCCACGCCAAATTTGGGTGGCACGCGGAATCGACAACCTACTGACACACTATCGTCCATCGCGAAATCGTGCTCGCTCGAACGAGGAACTAGGCAACCGTATAAGTTGAGCCGCGGCTGCCGATTTACGTTAGACGAACGATGACGCAACATTCGTGCCGAAACTTTTCTCTGTCTCTCTTATTTCAGACTCTCTCGTGTATCTCTTTCTCTCTCTCTCTCTCTCTCTCTCTCTCTCTCTCCTGTATCTCTCTCTGAAGTCTTCGAGCCCTCGATTTTCATACGTCTGCCTGATTTTATTTTTCTAGTGACATTTCCTGGACTCTATTCTTTATACGTGATTTTTACGTAATCGTGAGTGAAAATTTGAATTTTTGAAATTTCATAAATAAAACGAACTGATAACAAAAATTTTTGCGATTCGTGGTATCTGTCAAAGTATTTTTATATTTGATCATGTTATTGGTGCCTGTCTGTACCGTAAGGATTTTCAATCAATCCCAGATCCAAGGGTAGACGTCGCGTGAACGTTAGGGCGGGATCCACAATGCATTGCTTCACCTGCGACCACCCGTTACATACACCTGGAAGGCAGAGTATCGTACGCACGTGTCTTTTTAACGGGATCCGAGATAAATGGGTCGCCGCGTTGTAACACAGCCTTTACGAGAGAGACTGTGTGTACGTAGTCGGAGAAAGAGACGGAAGGGCTGAAAGGGACGTTGGAGAGAGAGAGAGAGAGAGAGAAAGAGGAAAAAAGTCTCGCACTTTCATGACGTTCGTGGAATCTTGGAATTTTTCATACGTCTTATAAAATCTATGTAAATTTTGTTTCCTTTTATTTTCTTTTCTTCCTTTTTTAACATTCCTTACTCACGAATGCCAGGAAACGGATTTTGGCCGGATATTCGTCGCGCGACGGTCGCTGAGTCAGGTTGCATTTATAGACGGACTCTTCATCGGCCCCGATGAATCATACGCAACAGCGTTACCCCGGTCGTACGAAACTTGCTACGTGGACGGTAGCCGGGGGTGGGTGGGTCCTCCCTCTCGCTCTCTCTTTTTTTCCTCTCCTTGATTTTTTATTATTGTCTCTCGTTAAAGCCCGTGCACGAGCACTCGAGTCGCAAGCACAGAATCAGCTGACTGCTCGAGGCTCCTATGACACCTGGCGAGACATACGTCGGAGTCTGGTTCGTTTGTTTTTCTTTCTTGCTCGTTCAAGCTTCCCATGCGACCACGTGTTCAGGACTTTGCGACACGATGAAAATCGGCAGCTCTTACAGGAGCCATTGTTTACGCAATCGATATGGGCATCGATCCAGTCGAGTTTCCAGTCGTGTAGGTCGTTGCGTGAAATCCGTGAGCACGTATGTTGAATATGTATGCTCTTGAAATGAAACGTGTCTCGTTTCCCTTTATTTCGAAAAACAGTCACGCTCCTTTCGGGCTTCTCTCCTGTAGCGCGAATAGGATACGACGGATCGGTAAAAGTTTCATGGAAATACAGAAAAAATATTATGGACCCACTGGAAATTTATCGCGGATTCTTTTTATCAGTACACATATGTTAGGTGGTTTTCTGAAAGTTTTTAATAATTCGAAAAAAATTTTATAATTTTTTTTATTAATTACGATTTTGCGCGATGCCAAGAATTTGACAGTTGGCAATAATATTTCGCGTCGTGACAGTCGGTGCACCGTGTCAGTCTGAGTGACGCACGTGTTCGTCGACGTCACGTGGTTTTCTGCAAGCCCAAGATGAGACGATGTAAAATAATTTTTTGGGAATAAAAAAGTTTTGTTGAAAAAAAATTTTCTTAATCTTGCATTTGTTTATTCCTTACGCCAGAACCGATTACGTTTTTCTTTCGAGGCACGTAATACTCGAACTACGAATCTTGCTCGGTCTCTTTATTTGTCTTTTTTTTCGAAGCAAAGCTTATTCTGCGCAGTCAGTATGTGTCGGTCATTGGTCCTAATGAGGAATAAAAGAACCTCCGTACTCTAACCTACTCGAGTTCCTCGATTCGGCACGCTTGCCGATTCTTCTTTACCGACTGGGAACGTGCTATGCTAAGCTCGTCGGTAAGTGGACGATTCCTGTTTTTCGAAGAGTATTTGCAAGGGTTGATCGATTAGGGGTTTTTGAAAATGAAAAATGGTTTCTTTGTCTTTCCTATGCTGGTTACAATAATGCGTAACAAAGTGGAGATGATTTCCACGAATATTTTACGTTGCACAACAGCGTGCTCGTAAATGTGCGTGAATTTGAATGTGCGACGTCATTGGTAGCTGGCGAGGGAAAAGAATCAAACTCGACCAATGAGCTTCTCGCTTCGAAGGGAATCGACCAATGGAGCGTGCCGAATAGAACGAAAGGTCAAATGAGTGAATTCCCCATAATTTAACAATACCCTATTTTATTTTCAAAATTCTTACAAAAAATCGTTTCTCCTATTTCACTCACGATTTTCGCCTCTCTTTGCTAACCGGTAATATTATAATTTCCGAGAAAAGCCAACTAACCAAAATTATTTCGCAACCTAACCACTCAAAGTTATCTGAAGGTTACGTGGCGTACTTTCTAACCCAATTCCGCGCGTTACCTGCTGCAAGTATTGGGCAATACTACGGCCCGATACTGGGTCTAGGTTCTTTTCAAACGAGGAATACCAATTCGGATTACCACAGGGAATAGGTAATTTCAAACGATACTTTACAATCACCCTATAGAATCCGTTGCTCATTTTTCTCAAATTTATATTCAATTTTCTAAAATTAGCTTGGCTCCCACAAAATCCAAGTATTTACTCCGTGTCTTTTTCCACGTACGAGTCAACGGCATCCAAGAGACTTTTTGACGATCCGAGGTCGACAAAGTTCTCGGTACCAGGTTAGGTAGGAAACTGGTTATTACCTAGAAAAAAAATTGAAAAAAAAAAATAAAAAAAACCACGAGGTTACGAAAACCACGGAAAACGTCGCGTTATTTATGCTTGAATAAAATGAATCGATGTCAGTAAGATAATTATCAATAAAATAGTGCATGAACCAGCCCTAAAAAAATGTAGCTTTTTTTTTATTAAAGTCACCAAGCGCCACTGCGTCAGTGGTGCAGAATGAACGTTTAACATTGGCATATAGTATGATATTCATTTTTTTTTTTTTTTTCCTAAGATCACATAACTGGACCGTTGTCGCGTTACTTTTTCATTGACTTTCGAAATTAGCATTAGCACCGTGAAAATTCGCGGTTGAATCGGATCGTTCGAGTGTCTGCAGTGAATGTCCGATACGTCAATTAGCAGCGGTACAAACTGTACCGTTAATAAAAAAAAAAAAAGATTCAAACATTGGACGACCCGATGTATCGCAAGTGGAGGTGGTAAATCTCAGACTATTCGACGTATATAAAAAATTAGAAACTTAGAACGTCGTTGGTACGACCGAAAGAGTAGATGGTTTCATAACGCCGTTCCCCGACCAGCGTTGCGACACCCTGAAATCCGTAATCCGTAATCCGTAAGTTAACGATAATTTGCGTTAAAAGAGATCATGCATTTAAAAAAAATCAAACGATTTGAAAATAAAAATCCAAAAATATATCACCTACGATTTCAGACCTGGTACACGACTTGAAGCCGGTTTCGAATTCATTCATTCCAATTCGTAGTAAAAAAAAATAATCAACATCCCATTGACCCGTTACGCCAAATTCCTAAAACCGACAAATCCCGGTTTTCCAAAAAAAAAAAAAAAAAAAAAAAACCACAGAAAACCGTATAGATTTACACCGTATCGCGATCTTTCAAATCGAATAGATTTACATGAACGATTAGCGTCGCGTCCCGTTCGTCGCGACGACCCTAATTACTCGGCTAATCCTATAGCGATTATCCTATACGGTTATCCAATGTGCGTCACAGTATACAGAAATTCAAAATTCCAATATTTTTTCGCGTAACAGTGTAATCGTTTAGATAAACAAATATATGTATACATATAAAACTCCGTATACAGTGTAAAACAAAAAGCAAGACTGGCACGATAAAAAGAGAGAGACGGATAAATAAAAAAAAGATCATATGCACTATCAGGAGGGAAGGGCCCACGGGGGATTTGCGTCTCATACAAAATATATACACACTGTACAAATACTATATACATTTATACATATATCACGTATCGTATCGTGCATATCTGCGCGCGCGCACTCTTGCCGACCTTGTGCCAAATGGCGTTTCATCCTTAGCCAGGGACACCTACCGGGCACATGATCACTTCTTCTATTTGGCGTAGAACCGCGAGAGAACCCGTCGCCTTAGCCGCATTGACTTTTATATACATATATAAATATATATTCTTCTTCCATTTATCCTCCCTCGCGCCTCCGCCGCCTCCTCCTTATTACCATACTAATAATAATACTGAAAACTGAACGTTTCCTCCTCCAGTTTGTTCTGGCCTATTCCGGCCGTATACGTTACTACCGCAGTGACACTTAAATGGATGCTGATTCCACGTTGAACGTGTATAACCTAGTACCCTGAAGATTGCGGCAGTTTTATTATGCCATTAGGTTACGAGGGGCCGTGCCTTCCCAGTGTGGGTTAGGCTCCTTTGTTTAGGCATTGTCTAACGAGAATGGTAGAAATAAGGTTTAGTTTATTTTTACGAAAATTTCGATGCTGTACCTGGTGTGTTATTTGTAACGATCTGAAAATTCGAAATTTTACAGGTACGCGTGGATGATAATTTTGAATTTTAATTATTATCATTCGTAAGGTTTTCAATGACGGTAATCGTGGATCTACAGGTCGGACGCGATGGAGTAAATTTGAGGTTAGAAATTGGCACCTTAGCAGTAATCAATCGATAATTGACTTTAATGATAAGTTTTTTATGTGGTCGATATTAAAAATTTATCTTTATCGTCCTATGTTAATTTCATTAGCTTTTCGATCTGTTTTTAACCTCTTTTCTTCCATTCTATTTAATATCGTTCTGTCTCGCATTACGTTTTATCGGACACCCGATATCCTTTTACATGTCACTCTTACACTGCAAACTCCTGCTCGGTTACTACGTGCAAGTTGTATTTGCACGTTTAGACGATTTGTGCTGTGTAACGTAGGTGCGGTAAGGTTTTACAACGGCCAACCAGTGAAAGCTGTCCCCTGTGTCCGCTGGGATTCCGTTAAAGATCAAGTCTAAAGTCAGTTTTAGGTTAGGAACGTAATCGATCGAGTGCATTAGAAAATACTTGTGTACCTTTATACGTAAGAAAAATGTATAAATAAAAAAAAAATAAAAGAATGCGAACGAGCGTAAAAAATAAATATATCTACGGGACAGGCTTTTATGACAAGTGTGCCAAAGGCTATTTTGAGAATATTTTGAAAATTTTCAAACGGCGTTGCCTAACGAGACGTAAAGAAATACACGTTGTGGCTCCGCGTTGAAATTGGCCCAAATACTCTCGGCGCGTTCTTCCCACTTCTCGGATCAGCTGTTTTTCTCTCTTCGACGCGTAACGAGTAACTTTAAACCTCCCTGGGAGCCACGACACACGAGAGCTCCCTCTCCTACCGGGAAACGTAGTGCCGATTTATTCCGACGAGATTTCTACGGCTCTCTCGATCGAATCCAGCAATAAAGTAAGTCGTTAAAAAAGAACGTCTCACTTCGTTCTATGTATTCCTGACGGGACGTTCATTAACGTCCGACGACTCGACCTTGAAAAACCCCACCAGATGGGGTTCTCGTGGATAACCTTGGGGCATTATCGCGTTACGTTGAAAGAAAATAAAAAATCCTATCAGCCACATTAAAGCATTAACCAACAGACCCCACTGGTATTTTACTGTCTATTTTTTTTTTCTATTTTATATCTCGCACGCCAAACGAAAATAACTACGATATGGAAACTTCGTGTTTTGTATCTTTACAGTCATTTTTATTGTCTTCAGTAATTTACACGCGTAAGGATAAGCTGCGACCAATTGGGCATCGAGGAGAAAACAGTTTCTGTATATTGAATATTTTCGGTTACCCAAAAACGTATTTCGAGATTAGAAAATTTGTATAGGATAAGCAGCGACCAGTGGTGAAATTTGAAAAAAACCGGTTTCCAAGTACGATGAGACTTATGGACTGTATAATTGTTTTTTTCGAAATTTAAAATTTATCGTTTTCACGATTTTTAAAATATTTGCTATCGTTTCGATAAAAAGTTTGGTTTGTCAATTTCGATAAACTATTGGAGCGTGGCAACGGTACGGTTGAAATGGGAACGTGGCGAATCTTGAAAAATCTTACTTCCTGCAGGTTACTTTCTCGTATGACTGCGACCACGTCCCGTCGACCGAGACAGGATTAAATAATATATCGTATCACAATGGCCTCGAGCCGTCGTTCCACCGTGGCTGTATCGACTATCCGAGTGAAATTTGAAAGAGGGCCCGAGAGCTATGCGGCTCCCTTCACGCGGGACTTTCATATCGCAATTCGACTTTTTGGCCATAAGAGACTCGGTGGCCTCGATAGAGGCGAAGTGCGTGTGCGCGTGCGCACGGCAACGTCACACGTTGTGAAAGGGGGGACCGGTTTGGGGGTAGGAAAGAAAGCTGGAAAGAAAGGGGAAAAAAAAGAAATTTATAACCGGTCACTCCTTTACGTGTGTTTCGTTACTTTTATCGGACGGTGGATATTTTTTTTCCCCATCGATTACCTATTACGAACTATTACGCTCGGGACGTCGTAGGGCATCGTGTAAAACGGACTTAATTGCGAAACTTGTAAATTTAAAAATACGCGAATTCAGCGGTGATTAATGTATTGACTTTTTCCAAGTAATTTCGCGTGTCAAGTGAACTTTTTATTAATGGCTACGCTTTTTTTTTTTTTTTTTGCCAGCAGTCGATGTACCTTTATGTAACGTCATTATGAAGTAATACAATGCAAAAGAAATATATATATGTAAATGGCAGCGTTGACCAATCTGCGTAATACTAATGTTGCTGACAAATGCTAAAAATTGTAAATATTTAACAATTCTGCAACCTGACGGTGCGCATCGTCAACGATACTTCGTTTTTGAAAGGTCCTTTAAACCGAATGACTCGTACAGTCTTTTAATCGGCTCTGAGCAATGTATATAACGCAAGGATAGAATTCCTGTGGTATAAATAAAACGTCGCGTCATTAAAGTAAAAGTGGGAATCGCAGCGTTCCTCGTTTATAAATACAAGCTTTGGACATTGACCGTCGTGGTGGGTTAAAATATTAATGCAAATAAAGAAAAGATCAAACGGAATCTACGATCTCGATCTGATATCGAAGGGGGGTGCAGATTTAGTACTTATTAAAGGGACTGGAAAAAAAAAAAAGTCCGACTCTACCATAAGTTAATTCAAGTATATCCAGTCTGCTTTTTACTCGGAATTAAATTACAGGCATTTCCGAGTCACGGAAATAACGTACGATTAAAGCAGAGCTGACTGAGTCTTTTAATTATTAAAGTCAAGATATCCGCAATTTGCCGGATGCAGAAAATTATGTCATCGAGAATAATTCGAGAATCCTTAATTTTTATAAAAATTTTATTTACATTTTTACTCGAACGACAAAATTTGAGTGAATAGTAGGAAAAGTTATTAAAAACAATTTTTTTTCGGTTTATATTACGTCAGCTGTCACTTTTGACAGTTGTTTCGTAATGACTACGCCTATGTATAACGACTATGGATGAACATACGAAAATTCTACTTTAAGATATGACAAGACTATCGGATGATTTTTTTTTTTTCATGGATCATAGGGTTGTGATCGATCGATCGATTTTGAATCTGCATACAATAACGTGATACGGATGATCGATGATCCATGATGAGTTTGTGGGTTCGCACGGATGACGGAGATCAATCTTCGATACGATGACTTTTAATGGGGAGGTTCGGTGGACAGTTTATGATTATTTGGGAAGTCGTAAATTTAGGAACACTCAAATTCATTTTGATTGGTATTGTCAATTGGTCACCTTGAAAGATAAATTCCACGATGTTTATTGGCTGTGCAATAAAGCCCGTAAATTGTCTGGTGATCGGTTTACCGTCACGTCGCTTACCTAAAAAATTAATAGCCCATTAGAGTTGTTATTCCCCTGCGACCCAAGATACCTTCAGTGCGCAACAGACACAATCGTACTTATTGATACGTCAATATGCTCAGCCTTGTAGGAAAATACTGATTTTTAATATCGCACAGTAATAATTAAGCTTGAACAACAACCTTAAGCGAGCTGAATGAGGAATTGCGTGTAAGAAATATTTTTAAGTCGTTACAATGACTTCACCTAAAATTATAATACAGAAGCAGATTTTGAAATCGGATACTTGGCTCTTTTATCTGTGAGAAAAAAATTTCTTATCATTCCCATTTATTGAGATTCTCGATACTTCGTAGACTGATTCGCTGAGTCATTTTTGTGATAACAATTTTTCAAGCATCCGATACTTGGTAAAGTAGCAAGAAATGATTAGTGGGAATCAGTGTTACGTGTTGTATGATTAGAAAAACACCCTAACTAAAATTGTAAAATTTATTGATAACCCACAAGAAGAAAATTCCCTGTTTTGATTTTTACTCTAACATCACTTGTGTTAACCAGATTAAATGATTAGAAAAACACCCAGCAACTCTAATCTAAAATTTTAGAATTTATTGATAACCCACAAGAAGAAAATTCCCTGTTTTGATTTTTACTCTAATATCACTTGAGTGTTAACGAAATTAAATGATTAGAAAAACACCCAGCAAGTTCGACCAAAAATTCCCTTGTATACGAAAGTTTTCAATTGATTAATAATCCACGAGTAGACCCTACTCAGTTTCTGATAAGTTTCATTGTAGTCAGAGTGCACGGGTCGCGATACTAGATAAGAGTGTACAGGCTGAATAAATATTACAAATACAAAGTCTAGCACAGTTTACCATTGACCCGTAAAGGCAGGTAGCAAAATTCGAAGTTTGTTTAAAACAGTTGGCAAGACGCGTAGCTCGTACCTGAATGAGCTGTAAATCATAAAAACTGTTGGATTCCTATTAGCAATAGTAATAAAATGTTCTTATCTGATAGCATCTAGTGAATATTGATGATTAACCAGATCCTGTTTTTTTCCCCAGCAACTCTCCTTCCCATCCACACAGTCCAATCATGGATCTGCTGGATTCACCTTTAGCCTTTCGGGTAATCAGGACATCGAAGGTCCTCAGGGTGGATTCGAATGTGTCCAACAAACTGGTCCCAAGTAAGTATCTTCGAATTGATCTTTATCTAATATATATACACTCTGCATATTACGTAAAGAACATATAAGACATCCATAAAGATTGGTTTGTTAATAAAAATCAGTTTAGGCTAATTGACTATAGTACGTTAACGCGACAACCACCAGGGATTTGAACGTGAAGTATGAAGTGGAAGGCAAAAATGTATTTATAGAAAAAGGTCAGACAAGAGGTCAGACAAATGGGGTTAATTAAATTTGCTCGAGTGATATTTATTTTTTAATCAAAATTATTTTGTGATCAGCTGTTCAGTCGAGGACGTGAGATAAGGCCGCCGGAGGATAGTATCAAAACAAAATAGAAACAAGCAGAGGGTTGAGCAGTATTGATAAGGATAAGAAAATACGCGTAATAACGGTTACTTCTACAAGCAGAAACCAAAAACCAGGGGCTGCGATTTCGATTACTTAAGAAGTGTATTTTGTGGTTGTTCTTCATGGATGATCGAATCCGCCTGTTTCGTTTCGTTAATTAATTAACCAAACGAGACATTGGAGAGCGTTCTTCATCGGAGCGTGATCTCCCGTCATCCTGTTAAATTGTAGCTTAATAAGAAAATAAAAAAAAAAAAAATTTGACAAACTTTTAAAATAATTTGATCTTTCCTTCAGGAGTTTGGAGAGTCTCGGTGCGTTGCCGTGCAAAATGCGGATACAGGCCAACGACGACGTCTACGAGACCACCAGGCACAGGATGGCCGTGGCCGAGGAGAATAGCAAGAACAAATGGTAAAGATACATAAGAATATAAGCACATACTATAAAAGCGTTGCGACGAATTCCAAAGAATATTTTTTACCTGACCAAGTAATGCAGACTTGGTCTGAGTTGGTCGTGACGTAGCTGGGGTCTGGGTCGTGGTGGCTGATTCGTTTAGTCTAGTTATGGTCAAGGTCTAAGGAATTTGTAAATGCGACTAGTCTAAGTCATCAGCTGAAGTAAAAGGTCAATTTAATAGCAACGTGTGATATTTATCTTCATTAGATCATTTTCATAGCATAAGGATTAATGTATGATTAGGCACGACTCTAAGAACTGATATTTTTCCAGCACCAGGGTGATTAAAGCAAATCAATCGGATATCGGACGCAAAGTGAAGGTGAAAGGAAACGGAAGGACGATACCACCTCCAGCTAGTGCCAGGCATCGAGAACCCACGATTGCTCCAGCATCATCCAACATCCAGCCGTCCAGGCTCTCTTCTTATAAGCCAGTCCCTAGTAATCCTCCCACTGTCAGATCCCAGCCTGAGAAGAAGATGCCCGACATTGTGCGGAGGCCACTCAAGTAGGTTGAAAAGTTAACATTGTAGTATATTTCGTTCTCTTGATCTCTTTGAACTTGTTGGCTTTTTTTCGGCTTCGCCTCTCATTCACTTGTTTCTCTTTGTACAACAGGGAACGGCTTATACATCTACTCGCTCTGAAGCCTTACAAGAAGCCTGAGCTACATGATCGCCTCGTGGTCCGAGGTACCGTATTACTCTCTTTGCACGCCGTTTATCATTTGAATCCTGATCAGAGTTACCGATGCTTTTCTGATTTTGTCCTTGCAGAAGGTGTCAAGGATCGCGAGCGATCCGCCATGATGACGATACTCAAGCAGGTGGCCTTTATGAGAGACAATACCTACCACCTGCACAGGCACGTGTGGAACGACGTGCAAGAGGATTGGCCGTTTTATACCGAGCAGGAAAAGGCGATGCTGAAGAGGCGGAAGCCACAGAATCTGACACCACCAGGTTCCAGCGACGGAGGATCCAGTGGCAAGTATCCACTTGACTAAATCCTTATACGCTTTGGAATCATTTTCAAACGTCCTTGAAGACACTTGTCAGATGATCAGAGTGATGCCTAGCGCACGTGGTAACGTAAGTGGATGTTTATTCAACAGGCAGTGGACAGTCACCAAACTCTACCCATCCGGGATCACCGCCGGCGATCACGGCACCACCCCCGAGCGTCCTCGCGTCAAAGAGACCGGGTTACTACCAGGGTAGCGATGGTCTTCAAACGAAAAGACCACGGATATCGCACTATCGTAAGCCTGAACCGAACTCCACGTCTAGCACCGTGGATAACGGAAGGACGACAGTCGGTGGAAATAGTGTCGGCGGAGGCAACGGCAGCGGCGGTGCTGGTGTCGGTAGTGGTAACGGTGGTAGTGGTGGCGGTGGTGGTGGTAGCGGTAACGGCGGCAGTGCCGGTGGCGGAATAGGGAGCAGCGGTGGTAGTGTTGTCAGCGAGAACAACAGCTGGGACCAGAGATCGCAGCATCGCGGCAGCGACCGGGGTGAGTACCGGCCCGAAAGAACAACAAACAGTGAAGTGCTACGTGGCAGCTACGGCGTCGGTAAACCGTGCCTGACGCCAACCAGTGACAGTGAGGACGTCAACCATACCGTGCACCCTAGCAACCCGAGCGGCAGCCATAATTCGCATAGTAGTCTAACGACCCATAGTAGTCAGATTGGAGGCAGCCACTACGGGGGCGGCAGTAATAACAATAAGTCGTCGGTGTCCTCGACGACGTCAGGCGCCGGTGAAGGCAGTGGTGCGGTAGTGAATTTCGTGAGATCAAGCAGTAGTGTGTCTGGCTACGGTGCGAGTCCCAATGGAGTATTGGCCGACAGGAGGGACCGGGAGCGCGAACGGGAACGTGACCGGGATCGCGGTGACAGGGATTCCAGGGACATCAGGGAGATTAGGGAAAGAGAGAGAAATACGACTGCTGTCAACTCCTACAACGATCTGTCTGGCTCTGCCTATTCCGCCAGCAACACTGGAAACGGAACCGTCTCTTCTTCCTATGGACCAGTTTCGCCTACCTCCGATAGCTCCAAGACGTCCGAGTATCCCGACTACCTCACGTGAGTCCGTCCGCGGTTATGTGTCCCCGTGGAGTGTCAGATCCTATTTTAGAAAATAAAAATGAATCCTTCATTCCAGATACTACACGACGATAAGCAGCGCCGAGCAAAGAAGGCGCTACAAAGCCGAGTTCAACGCTGACTACGAAGAGTACCGAAGATTGCACACCCAGGTAGCCAAGGTCTCAAAGCGATTTGCTCAGCTCGAGGAGAGGCTGAAGCAGGAGATGGCATATGGGAACTATGAAAGATCTGAGGTGAGTCGTTACATTGCTTCGTTCAGTCGATACGCACGTGCGAGGGTAGCTGAGGGAAATCAAAGCTCGGGTTTGGTTAGGCTGGGGTCAGGGATTTTCGGAAAGTCGAGGAAAAAAGTATTAGTAATAGAATTAACGTGTGCTAAGTCATGTGAATTATGTGTGCAGGAAATAAAGGAACAAATTTTGGAAAAGTACAATGAGACGAAACGCGACCCAGTTCATCAAGAAACGAAACGGCGATTTCACTATCTACACGAGAAGCTGAGCCACATAAAACGGCTGGTCCTGGAATATGACACGCAAAACGGAAATGCCGGCGGCGGTAGTGGAACTGGCGGTAGTAGCGGCGCTGGAGGAGGCGGTGTCGTCGGCATGGACGTCGACAGTTTGCACTACTGACACAAGCTCAAACAGCCGCTTCTCGTTTCCTGTCTCTTCTCGGTTGTCAATACATTGCTGTCGACATTACTGCAGAACCTGCATTTTATCGGCATACTACAAGGTTAACTTTATCCTCGATACGGTTCGAATTGTTCCTGAGGCGTCCTCTCGAAGACCCTAAGACGCCGGTCCACGTGGGACCTCGATGCTCATTATTTTCGCATGGCGTCCGATCCAAGAAGATGGTGAAGCCAATGACGAAAAGATTACTATACACGTATATAATGTATCTGTACACGTACACGCGTCGTAGCAACAAATTCTGCTCAAGCACCATCAACCTTCGCGAAACCGACGGCGCACACGAGCCAGACTACGGCCACGGCGTCGGAGCCGTCGGGACGCAACAATATCGGCGACGCGCCGAAGACAATCGGAAGTCACGCTCGCAAATGCCACGAGCGTCAGCAAGAACTCCATCCGCACTACGAAAAGAAAAAGCTGCGTAGCGTCCAAGACTGTTCAGTGAAGAAAATGTTTAGTAAACTATATAAGTAATTACAGTACGCACGTCCAAGTGTCCAGATTAGTAGTTATGCGTTTGTGTGAGAGGGTCCAAGGAAAAAGGGTTTACCGCGTGTTCACCAGGAAGCGTTTCCCCCAGTCCTTCTCCAAGAGAAGTAACACAGGAGAATAGCTTGAGAAAAAGGAGTGCCGCCCCTACTGTTCGCGCCCTTATATCCTATTGTCTGGTACCAATATCAATAAAGGTTTATCACTAATTCTAAATCATATCAAAAAGAAAGAAAATTAATAACCGGGAACGTGAGAAAAGGCTCTGTGGCGCTTCCGCAGTCCTTTGGAAACTTTTTCGCCTATCATTGCGTCCTTCCTCTTTCGGATAATTCTATCAAAATTTCTCGGGAAACTTTTCAATTATCTTGTTTGGGGAATCACCTTTTTATAATCGTTCGTATCACACGACCCGAGTAAATAATAAGTATGGCGTATACCGTGTATTTTTCTCACTGTATAGAATTCTAATTTTGGCGCGACACGTTCGGTGGTTAATTGGGGATAATCTGGAGTAGGAAAAAAAGGCTCCACGCGACATATATGCACGTCATTATTTTCCTCGATTATCATACGGGCGATGGAATGGAAAGTAATTGATTTTAAAAGGAAAAGAAAATATTACTTAATTCGTTTGAACGAGGGATGTACGCGCATATTCGAAAGACGCAAACACACACGGATGCATGTAAACACACCTCCGCGTACACACGGCGCGAAACGCGCGTGTTTCGGAATTTCGCGAATCCGCCGAAACAAAAAAAAGAAAGAAAGAATTGAATGAGCGTTAAACGTTAACAAAAAAAAAAAAAAAAAAAAACCAACAAGGAGCGATCGAAGTGATCGAAGTGATCGGATGAGATATATGGCAATGTGATCTTGTCCAGATTGTGTATATTGAGTAATATAAATATTTTAATAATTTTAATGATAGCGATTAATTGAGTAACATTATTAATGATAGTGACATTCATTGTAATTCATAAATAACAATTTTAAAAAGAATATCGAAGTTAGGTTAAAAAAAAATGCGGTTGATGATTATAACGATGTGATGCGAAAGAGATATGATAATGGGGGTGATGACAATGTTGATGATTATTATGGTTATGATTACTATGAGAATGAGGATAGCGGCGACGATCATAATGATTATGAATAACGAGAGATAGATGATAATAATGAGAACAGTGTACAGGCATACCACCATATTTCGCTTGTAAATTTATACTTTATTCGTGTAATTAATTATCATTACTATGATTACTGTTCGGATACACATTCGATATATCGAATAGCCAATAAATACGCGCCGTCACGGAATGCGCCGAATACTGTCAAAAGCGATGACCAAATGTTGGTATCGGTAAAGGAAAGAAAAAAAAAGAAAAAGAGAACTTCCTCGAACGAGCATTGAACAGCCACGCGGTGCCAAACTTTGTCGAATCCTTTCGTTTCGCGTCTTTCACTATTGAATATTCACGTAACATGGATGTACCAGTACTGGAAAAGTTTTTCCGTGAACATTTCAAAAAGCCCGACCAATTCTTCATGAGCGTTTGTTCGTTCGTTATATCGATGTCCTCTTCTATGACGTCCAGACGCTTTTCGGAGTCACCCTGTATATATATAAATATGTCGGCACGCCTTCCGTTCGTACTGTAGACGTTAATCGGTTCAATGCTTGTGTAAAAATAATAATGAAATTAAAATACAAAGACGTGACTCTGCCGTTCCGTGGTCGACCCGAGCGTAAGGAATTACGAAAAATAGGTAAATGTGGGAACGAATGTTCCTCGTTTGAAGTAATTTACACGATTACCGCGCCGATAGGAAGGAAACGGAAGTATGAAAGAAAAAAGAAATACACGTGTATCGTACGTAGAACGTGCATGGACGCACTCTCACGCTATCGCGTGCCTATGATGCTGATTTTCATTGTTGCTCATCGAGTCCGACACTCTCCTCCCGCTAAACTTAGTTTGATAACAGATAAAGTCCATAGAAAATTTAATTATAAATTTTTTTTTCAAAACTCGCGAAATTACAAACTCCATCTCGCTCAGCCCCCAGTCACCCCTCGAGCCTCCGGCAATGGCAATTACGTTAAAGAGCACAACAGTAACAGGTACGGCAAAGAGAGACTGTTGGACGAATGTTAAATATAAGAAAAAAAAAGGGGGAAAGAAAAAAGAGAAAGAAAAGAAGATACGATGAAAAATTAAAAAGATTGTACGAATTAAGGATAATGTTACCGCGTTACTCAGAATTTTAGTATGTTACCGCACAACCATGCGTTTTCTTTGTGTTTACTTTTTTTCTTTCTATGTAAGATTTTCGTTTTTCGATTTCTCTTTCGTTTTGTTTCTACTCTTTAATTTTTTTTTTTTTTTTTTTCCTTAATCGGCGCGTCCTAACTGACTTAGCCGCTAGACACGTTAGGTCTTTGCCCTGTGGCGACGCATTCGACTGAACTCGCATGCGCGCGCATCCCGGACGCGGGCGTTCATAATTTAAAAATAAAAAAAAAGAAGACGAGTGAAATTAGCCTCTTTTGAAAAACGGACTTGCTACGATTTTATACGTGTGAACGATTGAACGTATGGCACAGTGGAACAGTCTCGTTGCGTGCGCTGCACCTTGTAAATGAGTAAGGATGACACGCGTCATTGGAATCCGTGCGTTTATTTATAAATGAACGAATGAAAAAAATATATATATATATACACAAACATATATAAATATATTGGCGCATACGCATATGTATAAAGGTTGACTGTACAATTAACCGTGATACGCAATGAGAAAGGAAAGAAAAAAAGGAAAGAAAAAAAAAAGAGAGAATAGAAATTTTCAAATAAAGATTAATCAATGGGTGCATATTCAATGTATTCTTTTCGAAGATAAAGGACGGCGACGCGACGACAATGAGAATGACGATGACAACGATTATGGTTATAACGACGTTATCATACCTTATTAATTTCTTTGTTCCACTCACCGAGTATCATCCAGACACCTTTGTGTCTCTCTTTTGTTCATTCGATCGCACTTTCTCCATCTCTGTCGATCCTCTTCTTACTCTCGTATCTTGCAGAACTTAATAAAAATAAACTATCAAATACGAATGGTGGTCTTCCTTTAATCTGTCTCTGTCTTTCTGTTGATCCTTGGTCGCGAGAAAGCAAAAGAAAAAAAGAACCAAAATAAAATACAAAATTAAGAAAGTTAAGCAAAAACCAAAGCACGAGGAGAGTCTCTCTCCCGAGTATGAATTCCCGACACTGTGCCATACGTCGTCATGGGTCGTCATGCGTCGTCATACGTCACGCGTATGCTCATTGATTGTCAGAGACAAAGAAAAGTCTGTTTAAGAAAAGCCGAGAAGCTCATAGTTACCTGATTAATAAGAAAAAAGAAGTACCAGTCATTCGATTCGTTGAAAGAAACTTAGTCGGTTAACGCTTCTGCCCTTTGCTCGTGTCCGTTGAGGGAAGAAAAGAAAGGGTGAACCAAAAAAAGGGGACAGGAAAAAAATAACTATTTCAGGGACGCACGAGGGACGTATCGGTCGCGCGAGACACAAAGAATATTTGCGGAGGTACGGAGCTACGGGAATAACAAAGAAACAAAGAAAAATTGAAAATAAGCTTAAGCCTAACCTCTAAGTCTAGCTTTAACCATAGTCTGGCGGGTGCTTTTACTTCGTTTATACCTGAACTCCGTCGAGGGTCGATTCCATCTTTATCGTTGTTGATTCTAAATCAATTCGAGGTTAAATAAGTTTATTCGATCCCCGTTCTCGAGGAGTCAATTATACACGAGGCAAAGGACCCCTGTTTCCAGCATTTCGGTTCGGTTGATTCGGGAGCACGTGCTGTCGAATGCGACGCTTCGTTCTTTACTTTAAAACTTAAAAAAAAAAGAAACAAATCAAGTGCCAATTGTAGCGTGTTGAGCGTGAGAGAATGTCGATACGATTATTTCTAGAGATTATTACGTGCATTAAGATACGTTGCTGCAGCGAGTAGCGTCTGCGGTTCCTCGACGTGGGACGATCGGCCTATCAAATGATTTGCAGCTCCTTTCCGAAATTACGGGAAAAAAATTAATTTCACGGAGAGAGAGAGAGAGAGAGAGAAATTTTTTTTTTCAAATTATCAAAATTTATAAATTGCCCCTCGTCCTCGCGACTTGCCGCGACGCAACGAATCATCGATAATAACGAAACGATATAGATATATAAATATATATACACGCGTAACATACATTAATAAATAAATAGGAAAATTTGTATAAAAAAATTATTGTGAATTTCACTCGATATACAGTGAAATTAGCGAGCGTTAGTTTTCATTCTCTCTTATTTTTTTTTTCTTCTTTCACTACCTCTCTTTCTCTCTTTATCTATATTTATCTCGATTCACTCGATCTGTTCACTTATCGGGTATAACGACCACGTATTCGCAAAATCGCTTGACCTGTCAGAGCTCGGAGCTCTGCCGTTTATTGGACCGAGGCGAAAGGAGAAAAATGTGGAAAAAAATAATCATGGCGAGCAAGGGGGGGAGGGGTGTGCTGGTACGCAGATGCATATAGTACTACTAATTAATATTAAAGCTACTATTAATTATTACCATAATTCGTACGACTCTCGATAATCAAAGAATCCGCATATATACAGGTCTGTACATAGATTTTTACGAAATGTCAGGTTTCAAGTGACATTTGCGAGCGAGTGTATGTCTTGTGTGATAGTTACGTGATATGGCGGGCGGGTGCGTGTTTTGCATGGGTGTACATAGTGAAATAGAGATAAAGAAGGAAGGAAAAAAAAACTCGTTCCAATTATATACATACATTTACCAAGAGGGGCGCGGGCGCGGCTTTAGAGCATTCTAGAAATTCACGTGCCTAAAAATTTCGCGAGATGAGAGAGAGAGAGAAGAGAAAAGCAGAGTAGGGGGGGGGGGATGAAAGAGAAAAACTAAAAAGTGAAGATAGAGAGAAACAAAAAGTTTGTAAAGCAAAGGAGGAGAAAAAGGGGTAAATAGCGAAAAAAAAAACGAATAAGCAAAATATGAAATTGACGTAATCAAAAAAAAAAAAAAAAATTGCAACACGAAGGGCCATTATTGTGGTAAAACTTTCCGTCTCCCTCCCTACCTACCCCCATTCGCTCCCCTCGCCAACAAAAGTTATGTAGACTATTTTTTTTTATTTTGGCAAACTGACTATCCCACGTCACATCGAGCTGTCGGTAGCTATGCTTGTTTTTTTCTTATTAATCTTTTCTTCTTCTCCTTTTATTTTTTTTCTCTCCGCTTTATTCGCGTAATCGCCAATTAACGTCCAAATCGTATTTTTATCGCTGTGTATGTAAATTCATTCGGCCATTCGTCATCGCAGGGATCCTATGGGTAGCTGATAGTGATTTAGTGGGATTGAGAGAGAGAGAGAGAGAGAGAGAGAGAGAGAGAAAGCAAAAAACAAAGAAAAATAATATATTTGAGTAGGAGGTGATAGGAGGAGAGGGGACAAAAGGATGAAAAGAAATGAAGTCGCTTACGTTCGAGCATCCCCTCCACCTCACCATAGCCCATCTGTCCTCCCTCCCTCCCTCCCTCCCTCCCCTCACGTCCTGTTCAGTTATCTTTTATAAAGTAATCGCATTACTACAATACGATCGTAGGAAACAATGATGTATCGTTCTACCAAGTCAAGTGCATTACGTAGTTAATAACCGATATAGACAATTACGAGCGTGGCTTTGCGAAAACGGAGCTGCTGGTAACAATTTTGAAAAAAAGTCGCACACGAAAAAAATAATAAAATAATTCGTTATTGGCTTTTCCGTATTTTCGCATAACTTCGAACAACTTATTATCCCGTAGATCGAAGAACGATATACGATATTATTCTTTGCTACGTGGAGCGTTGTACTTTAGATAATATATATATATATATATATACACGATTATGTATATTCGCAATCCGCCATTGTCTGCCGCCGCGGTGGCAAAATTTAATTGGGGGCGACGTGGATGAAAAAAGGAAAAAAAAAAAAATAAGAGTACCGATTAAACGTGCCGAAATGTGTGAATGCGTTTTAGCGAGTTGGTGAGAGCGTTGTGCATACGTTATACGTATATATATCTTTTTTATTTTGTCTTCATACCGTGAAAAAAAAAAAAAGAATCGCAGAGAAAGGACGTACGCTTTCGGGGTCGCATATACCGAGGATAATTTTTTTTTCTCTTTATCTTTTTTTTTTTAATTTTGTTGTTGGCCGTTTACGGCGTTACGTGACGTCACAGCGAATGCCCGAGTGACAGAAGACGCGATTGTTATTCATATTTTTATTGCTTTTGACTGTGATGCTATATATATATATATATATATATTAATATCACGTGTACGTAGGCATGTATGCATATATGACAGGTACAGTACAAGTCATGTACTGTTCTGTGTATATATTATATACGTGCCTATATATATGTATATACATGTATATTCCATATTTACTCTCATAGAATGACATTTTGGGACCGTGATGATAGGTCGAATTCCATTTTTAATTTTTAATTTTTTTTCTCGTAATACATTCGCACGGGCACGCAAATAATTCTTAATTTATCACTGTATCCTTTCTCTGCCTTCTTTTTCTCTTTTATCGTCGCCACCCGAGTTACGGATCGATAACGACGAACGCGAAGCCGTCGAAGTGAAACGACTTATTGCTTTTTTTTTTATTACGAATTTTCATCTTGACCGAGAAACTCGAAAATATGCATGTGTGACAAAAATTGGGTTCGCGAGAAAATTCGTCGATCGTCGGGATCGAAGATCGATCGGTATCGAATCGAACTCGGGTCGGTTTAAAGATAAATTGCGATAAATTATTATTCGTTTCTTCCAAATAATCTCATATCACGTATGAAGCATGAAAAAAAAAAAGAAAAAAAAAAGAAAGCCTGTACAACTTTCTCGCACGAGGTGTAAAATCAAGCCGTTTACTATTTTTTAAGTGTATCACGTGGATGCCTGTGTGCGAGTGAAAAATTTATCGATTAAGGGCGAAGAGGACGACGTTGAAAAGAAAAAGAAAGAATTAATACGACTAGCGCGTTAAGCTATGATATTCCTGACTCCTTTTAACGATGACGACTGCATTGCTCCCCTGACAAAGGCTCGTATATTCATTATACAGTTGTATTTGCAATTATTACCTATATTATATTCATTAATTAAATAAAGAAGATTATATTATTAATAAAAGATGATAAATATCGTAGGTGAATGATTGAGAGGAAAGAGCTAAAAAAAAAGAGTACGCTCTTCGAGGAAACTAAGGCAAAGAAGATTGATAAAGAAAAGGAAAAGAAAAAAAAAAGTGTGTTTGTTCACTCGTAACGTTCTTCGAGCTCTCCCCTTTATGTTTTCGTTGCCCTTCTAGGATGCGCAATTAATATATGTTGATACAATCATCCCTATTATTATTATTATTACCACTATTATATATATTATTGCTATTATTATTACTGATTATTATTATTATTGATTATTAATTAATGTTATCGTCAATATGTGTAACGCGTGCAGGAAGCCGTCGAATAAATGGCTGGCAAGATGAAAAAAAAAACAATGAGAATAGAAATGGGTTAAGTGGGTTAGGGTAAAATTTTGAAAATGATTTGGAAAAATTTGTTGACAGAAACGATTTTGGATGGATTTGAAAAAAAAAATTATTTGCGCGGAGGATCGTCCAAGGTTGTACATACATATGAAGGTGGTAGACGGGGGTCCTCCACGCGAACAGATGCGAAAGTCAGGCCTTTGTTCCTTGACGGTGAAGAAAGAATGGAAATTGTTGGTGGCGGGGATAAAAGATAAAGAATGTGTAATAAAGTGTGTTATATGGTAATAGACGAGTTATCGAAGTCAAGTTCAGGTAAAGATAAGTCTGCGGGAATTTTATTCGACGGCTCGCGACTGTTCGATACGTAAACGATTATCCCCGGTATGCTTTAATGTGGAACTGTTTTCTTTTTTTTTTTTTTTTTTTTTTTTTTTTTTTTTCCCGATTATCATACGTTATTGTCTGCGCTTCTGTTTTACTCGAGAACTTGTGTATTACGATGGTGATGATAATTACGACGACGAGCATGAGGATGATGACGATTGATGAAAAAAAAAATACACAAAAAAAAGAAAGAAAGAAAATAACGGAATATGTATAAAATGTATTTTAAGCGAGGAACAAATTTACACTTACGGTTACGACGGTGCAGTAACTGACGTGGGTTTCGCGTAACGTACGTATGATTTTGGACAGAGTCCATCGGGACTGACGAATTTCTTCGTTTATTTCTTCTTCCTCCATATATCGGTCTTTGCGTCCCTCGTATCGTTGCATACGATTTTTCTTATGGTTTACAATTTTTTCTCCGATTCAAAGTCAAAATAAAAATCTCGTCTTTATTGGTTGTTGATACGTATGCTTCTTCCTGGTGAAAAATTACTGTATAGATTTACTCATTAATTATTTTTAACGTTCAGTTTTGTCTTATTTCTAGGTTATTATACTTAGAGTCTTATGTCTGTATATTGAGGGACCTAAGGACTTGATATGGTGGTAAATTTGTTTCGGCCTAGATCTGCCTTCCCTTTCGATCCTTTTACTCACCTCGAGACGTGACGTTTCTCGAATCGATTTTATCGTCTTCGGATAAAAAAATAAACGTTGGAGAATCTGTCGCGGGTCGTTGGCGAAGGAAGGTTTTCGCGAAACGCAGTCGTCCGAAACCTCGATTGCTCTCTCCAAATCTTTGTGTATAGTCCGGGTTGCAGTCTCGCTACAGCGGCGGCCGTGGACTATAAGTTATTAAAATATTTATTTAAACAACTTGCCAGATTCATTGCACATTATACACTGAGAATTATAGATTCGACGGATGTCCGTAGATCAAACGGATTAACGGATGAGTTGCATAGCTGTTAAGAGCGAAGTTTCACGAGATATTGATGTATATATTTTAAGTTTGTATTATAACTCCCTACTTGATTTGTATGAAATGGAGATATCATTAAAATGATGATGATAAATACCGAAATTCTTTTCTCTTTCCCACTTCCTCCTCCTAAGGAACGCTCAACGTGAGGGCTAAGAAAAGAAGAATAAAGCCTGATTGTGAGAGGTGTAAGATGTTTTCCTCTCTTCACTTCTCCTTGTTAAGCATCAATTTTAACGTAGGCACTGAATACAGCGAGAGGATTTCGTTCAAACCGGCATCGTCAGATGGCGCTTGCGCAGACTGGTGACTGTTGCGCATGCGCAGTATGGACTACGTATCTGGCAATGTATAATATTCTTCGGAACATAGATACAAATAGACGAGGTATAGCCACTAGCGGCTCTGCGCATTTGGACGGTGACGTCACTGGACCATCTCTACTCTGATTGGCTGGCGACTCCGTGCCGCGATGTTCTTATGATTTAATCGTCACTTCGCTTGTTTCCGAGCTAGATTTGGCACCAAACATGTGTCGTCACAGAAAACTTGCATCGTGTGCAATGAAAGGATCTAAAATTATTTTATAACAATTTGTTATATAAAAATTCTTGGATCTTGATTTACTTTCAAAATTTATTCAAAATATAAAATTACGGCTACACCAAAGTCTCGCAGAATATACGGAGTAGATAAAAACTGGATTTAAGTTCTAGAATATTGAAAATAAATTACGTTCAAATTGAAATATTAATAAATTAGGTGTTTGGAACATTAAAATAATGAATTCAATCAATAAAGTAAAATATTAACACTCAGAAATCGGAAGTTCTGGCCATGCGCAGGACTCGGCGAGTGGGAGTAGGCGGATGGTGGGGGGAGCGCTCGAGGCAGAGCCCGGACTCGGAGCGCTTATTCTTCCTCGAGCCGGTCTCCTATACTGGTCTCTTGGAACCATTTCGAAACTTTTTCTATTTTTATATTTATTTCTTCTTTACTTCCTTATTTCTTTATCTTCATTCTTCACTTTCTTATTTATCTCTTTCCTCATTTATTCTCCACTTTTATAACTCTATTCCTTACTTTTCTGCTTCTTCATTTCTATATTCATTTCTTTCTTATTATCTTATTCTCACTTCATTATTTCTATATCCATCTACAACCTTCTTCTTTTTCTATATTTATTTCTTCTTTAATTCCTAATTTCTTTATCTTTCATTTTTTACTTTCTTATTTATCTCTTTCCTCGTTTCTTTTGCACTTTTATAACTCTATTCCTTACTTTTCTACTTCTTCACTTCTTCATTTCTATACTCATTTCTTTGTTCTCGTTCGCTTTGTTCCTTCTCACTTTTCATTGTATTTGTCTTACTTTCCCTAATCCTTTGGTCGGGTCGAGCATATTAATCCAAGTAGTCATATAAGAGTAGTCACCCTGTTAGTGCAGCTAGACTTTAAGACCATGGTGTCGGGGGTTGCCCTTCCGCCTCATCCGCTGAGCTTGCTCAGCGGGTCGGGCCCAAGTTGTGGCCGCAACAGGACCTTATGGGTCTCCCGACGGGGGCCTTGAGCCCCCTTAGGGTATCTACGGCCATGGTCTTTCGTTTAGTGAATCTAACCAGGTGTCTAGCTCTCGCGTATTTAGTATAATTTGTTCGCTTTGCTAAAAACACTCCAACATGTCGTTGACCCCTGGGCTCTTGTGTGGGTAGTGACGATCCTATGTGTCGGTGGGGAGGTCGGTGTGGTAGTCCGTTGGCTCTGGGTAAAGTCCTATTTGTGCTTGTGCTTGGGGGTCTTCTTCACTTGGGGTAGGTGCGGGTGCTATTGAGCACCTGCTAGTATAAAGTCACCCTCTGTCGGAGACATTTTGCGCGGGGATCGATGGCTAACGGGGCCCGCCGCCGGCGGCGGGCGTGGTTCCTTACGTCTAACCCACTGAGCTTGCTCGGTGGGAAGGGACGGAGGTTGTAGCGTTAAATATCGTCCTTCGGGACGTCCTGGCGGTGCTCGCAAGAGCGCTGCCGGGTGCTACGCCCGCGGTCTTTCGTTGCGGTGAATCTTGACAAGGGGTAGACCGCGTTTAACTTGTCCCTTTTGCGTTTAACTTATCTTAGCTTCTTCGCGTTTAACTTCACCTTACCCCCTTGTGCGTTCTTCTTGTCCCTCGACCCGACTTCCTTTCCTTCCTGAGGTTTTTCCCCCCTAGTCCTGTGCCCGAAAGCCGCAGGACTCGGGGGTTTTCCTCAAAAAAAATAAAAAAAACACGGTCCCCTATGGGGCCTCGGAGGGGTCGTAGCTCCCTTCAGGAGAGGCAGGACCTCACGGAAATGGGCGGGGAGGGGCCCATTTCACTCCCTTGTACTTCCTACTTTTCCTACTTTTACGAGTATTCTCTTTTCTTGCTCCTCCAGAATAATCTGGTCTTCGTGCATACGCTTTATGCATCTTCTTCTCCCCTTGTTCTCTCAGTCATAAACATCTCTCTTCTTCACTCTTTCTTTTTAACAATCTTCCTCTTTTCCCTTTCATCAACATCTTCCCTATCTGCTGCCAACAAACGTTTGTATTCTATTTTCAAATCTCCTATTCCTCTCTATATCTCCATCACTCTCCTTCTAGTATATCCTTGAGAACTAAGTTTTTAAAATGTCTTTTGGAAAAATAAAGGTCTATAGTGGTAGCACATGTAACATACCACACGTGTATTATATTGTAGTGACATATGTAGTATATCTCTAATTGTACTGTTATTGTTAATCTTTCACAAGCCATATACTGTATATGTATTCTGTATCATTATTACATTTGTCCAATAAATTATCTTGTAACACTTATACCCTTTTCGAATTTCCTATTCCTTCCTATATCTCCATCACTCTCCTCCGAGTATATCCTTAAAAACTAAGTTTCTAAAATATTTTTTGGAAAAAGATAAGTTTGAAGTGGTAGCGCATGTAATACCACACGTATATTATATTGTAGTGATATATTTTAATACATTATTAATCTTTCGCGGACTATATATGTATATGTCATCTGTACTTCGTATACTGTATCATTATTGCATTTGTCCAATAAATTATATTGTAACACTTATACACGTTGATTTTCTTTTGCCCTATGCGAATATCCCAGAGTACGAGTGAGTTCTGTCTCTCTCTTACTCTCCTCCATTATAACAGTATCCTTTTCCTTCTCCACCACCCTTATGCTGCTACACCTTTCGGCTATGCTCTGTTTTCGGTCATTACTTGCATTCCATGAGCAAGTTTGAAAAAGTAAAGGGATTTTTTGAAAGTGCCCTATCGCAATTTGATCTGTACCAGTCTCTTCCGAGTAAAGTTGATTTTCGAACTACTTTCGAAATTACTTTATCGGAGAAAGTTCACTCGTTCTCTCAGAGATGGCGCCACATATCATGCCCAGGAGGTGCTGCCCTCTTGCGGCGAAAATTCGAACTGATGCAAATTCTTTAATAAGAATTTTTCGATTGATATTTCGTCTAAGTGATTTTTAAATTGAATTCGGAATTATTTTATTCGAGAAAGTTCACTCGTTCTCTCAGAGATGGCGCCACATGTCATGCCCAGTAGGTGCTGCCCTCTTATCGGCAAAAATTCGAACTAATGCAAATTCTTTAATAAGAATTTTCGATTGAAATTTCGTTTAAGTGTTTTTTAAATTGAATTCGGAATTATTTTATTCGAGAAAGTTCACTCGTTCTCTCAGAGATGGCGCCACATATCATGCCCAGGAGGTGCTGCCCTCTTGCGACGAAAATTCGAACTGATGCAAATTCTTTAATAAGAATTTTTCGATTGATATTTCGTCTAAGTGATTTTTAAATTGAATTCGGAATTATTTTATTCGAGAAAGTTCACTCGTTCTCTCAGAGATGGCGCCACATGTCATGCCCAGTAGGTGCTGCCCTCTTATCGGCGAAAATTCGAACTAATGTAAATTCTTTAATAAGAATTTTCGATTGAAATTTCGTTTAAGTGTTTTTTAAATTGAATTCGGAATTACTTTATTCGAGAAAGTTCACTCGTTCTCTCAGAGATGGCGCCACATGTCATGCCCAGGAGGTGCTGCCCTCTTATCGGCGAAAATTCGAACTTCAAATTCTTTAATATGAATGCTTGATAATTTCTAAATTTAAAAAAAGTCTGCGAATACCAAACAGTAAAGGAATTTTTTGAAAGTGGCCCTATCGCAATCTAACCTGTACCAGCCTCTTCTATGGACCATTCTATCTTTCTGCATTAAGAGATCTTTCAAAATTTCAAGGAAAATGCTCTAAACCCAGCCGTTTCCGAGATACAGCCTCCCAACGGTGAAATTTCGAGCATTTTCAAAATTCAAAAAAAAGTCTCTGAATACCAAAAAGTAAAGGAATTTTTTGAAAGTGGCCCTATCGCAATCTAACCTGTACCAGCCTCTTCTATGGACCATTCTATCTTTCTGCATTAAGAGATCTTTAAAAATTTCAAGGAAAAAGCCCTAAACCCAGCCGTTTCCGAGATACAGACTCTCAAAGGTGCAATTTCGAGTATTTTCAAAATTCAAGAATAAACTACAGTATATGTAACCGTATGCTTTTCAATATAAGAAATATTAAGGCACGATGTACAGACTAAATAAGAAGATCGGGTAACATAGGGCTAAGCAAATGACTAAGAGAATTCATTTTTTTTAGAAGGTTATATTGACACAGGAAAAGCGAAGACAGAATGTGGATAATATGGCAGAGGTGAAATGGAAATAATGATAGAGAAAATGGAGCGTAGCAGGAAAGGGGTGTCGAAGCATAAGGCACGAGGAAGAGGAAAAGGATACTGTTATAATGGAGGAGAGTAAGAGAGAGACAGAACTCACTCGTACTCTGGGATATTCGCATAGGGCAAAAGAAAATCAACGTGTATAAGTGTTACAATATAATTTATTGGACAAATGCAATAATGATACAGTATACGAAGTACAGATGACATATACATATATGTATAGTCCGCGAAAGATTAATAATGTATTAAAATATATCACTACAATATAATATACGTGTGGTATTACATGCGCTACCACTTCAAACTTATCTTTTTCCAAAAAATATTTTAGAAACTTAGTTTTTAAGGATATACTCGGAGGAGAGTGATGGAGATATAGGAAGGAATAGGAAATTCGAAAAGGGTATAAGTGTTACAAGATAATTTATTGGACAAATGTAATAATGATACAGAATACATATACAGTATATGGCTTGTGAAAGATTAACAATAACAGTACAATTAGAGATATACTACATATGTCACTACAATATAATACACGTGTGGTATGTTACATGCTCTACCACTTTAGACTTATCTTTTACCAAAAGACATTTTAAAAACTTAATATTTAAGGATATATTCGGAGGAGAGTGATGGAGATATAGGAAGGAATAGGAAATTCGAAAAGGGTATAAGTGTTACAAGATAATTTATTGGACAAATGCAATAATGATACAGAATACATATACAGTATATGGCTTGTGAAAGATTAACAATAACAGTACAATTAGAGATATACTACATATGTCACTACAATATAATACACGTGTGGTATGTTACATGTGCTACCACTATAGACCTTTATTTTTCCAAAAGACATTTTAAAAACTTAGTTCTCAAGGATATACTAGAAGGAGAGTGATGGAGATATAGAGAGGAATAGGAGATTCGAAAATAGAATACAAACGTTTGCTGGCAGCAGATAGGGAAGATGTTGATGAAAGGGAAAAGAGGAAGATTGTTAAAAAGAAAGAGTGAAGAAGAGAGACTGTAATGACTGAGGAATCAAGGGGAGAAGAAGACGCGTAAAGCGTATGCACGAAGACCAGATTATTCGGGAGTAGCGACAAAAGAGAAGACTCGAAAAATTAGGAAAAGTAGGAAGTACAAGGGAGTGAAATGGGCCCCTCCCCGCCCATTTCCGTGAGGTCCTGCCTCTCCTGAAGGGAGCTACGACCCCTCCGAGGCCCCATAGGGGACCGTGTTTTTTTTATTTTTTTTGAGGAAAACCCCCGAGTCCTGCGGCTTTCGGGCACAGGACTAGGGGGGAAAAACCTCAGGAAGGAAAGGAAGTCGGGTCGAGGGACAAGAAAAACGCACAAGGGGGTAAGGTGAAGTTAAACGCGAAGAAGCTAAGATAAGTTAAACGCAAAAGGGACAAGTTAAACGCGGTCTACCCCTTGTCAAGATTCACCGCAACGAAAGACCGCGGGCGTAGCACCCGGCAGCGCTCTTGCGAGCACCGCCAGGACGTCCCGAAGGACGATATTTAACGCTACAACCTCCGTCCCTTCCCACCGAGCAAGCTCAGTGGGTTAGACGTAAGGAACCACGCCCGCCGCCGGCGGCGGGCCCCGTTAGCCATCGATCCCCGCGCAAAATGTCTCCGACAGAGGGTGACTTTATACTAGCAGGTGCTCAATAGCACCCGCACCTACCCCAAGTGAAGAAGACCCCCGAGCACAAGCACAAATAGGACTTTACCCAGAGCCAACGGACTACCACACCGACCTCCCCACCGACACATAGGATCGTCACTACCCACACAAGTGCCCAGGGGTCAACGACATGTTGGAGTGTTTTTAGCAAAGCGAACAAATTATACTAAATACGCGAGAGCTAGACACCTGGTTAGATTCACTAAACGAAAGACCATGGCCGTAGATACCCTAAGGGGGCTCAAGGCCCCCGTCGGGAGACCCATAAGGTCCTGTTGCGGCCACAACTTGGGCCCGACCCACTGAGCAAGCTCAGCGGATGAGGCGGAAGGGCAACCCCCGACACCATGGTCTTAAAGTCTAGCTGCACTAACAGGGTGACTACTCTTATATGACTACTTGAATGAATATGCTCGACCCGACCAAAGGATTAGGGAAAGTAAGACAAATACAATGAAAAGTGAGAAGGAACAAAGCGAACGAGAACAAAGAAATGAGTATAGAAATGAAGAAGTGAAGAAGTAGAAAAGTAAGGAATAGAGTTATAAAAGTGGAAAAGAAACGAGGAAAGAGATAAATAAGAAAGTAAAAAATGAAAGATAAAGAAATTAGGAATTAAAGAAGAAATAAATATAGAAAAAGAAGAAGGTTGTAGATGGATATAGAAATAATGAAGTGAGAATAAGATAATAAGAAAGAAATGAATATAGAAATGAAGAAGCAGAAAAGTAAGGAATAGAGTTATAAAAGTGGAGAAGAAATGAGGAAATAGATAAATAAGAAAGTGAAGAATGAAGATAAAGAAATAAGGAAGTAAAGAAGAAATAAATAGAAAAATAGAAAAAGTTTCGAAATGGTTCCAAGAGACCAGTATAGGAGACCGGCTCGAGGAAGAATGAGCGCTCCGAGTCCGGGCTCTGCCTCGAGCGCTGCCCCCACCATCCGCCTACTCCCACTCGCCGAGTCCTGCGCGACGAATTTGCGCGCCCACAATTTTGGGCAACTTCCAGTAATTCTAAATATGCTTGGCCAGAACTTCCGATTTCTGAGTGTTAATATTTTACTTTATTGATTTAATTCATTATTTTTATGTTCCAAACACCTAATTTATTAATATTTCAATTTGAACGTAATTTATTTTCAATATTCTAGAACTTCAATTCAATTTTTATCTACTCCGTATATTCTGCGAGATTTTGATGTAGCCTCAATTTTATATTTTGAATAAATTTTGAAAGTAAATCAACATCCAATACAATTTAGTAAAAATTGAGGTGCTACACGGGTGTCAAGTTGGCACTGCACTTTCTTAAAAATGTCGTAAAAATTTTTCAACAATAGGCTTTTCCAATAGTTCTTGAGAAGTTCTGTAGTTCCCGGTCTCGTTTTAAGGGTTGCTTTGGGAACCAGTGGTGAATAGCGGAGAACCTCTGCCCGCCAAGCTAGGCGTTCGTGTTCACGTTTACCTCGGCTACGACGGAATTCGCATTGTCGACGGAGGCGATGATCACAGAATCCTACTTCCAGACTCGCCGCTACGATTTAGCGCCATGATCTCGTTATCGCCTAAACCCGTAGCGTTGAGCGTTTTCCTACTCATCTCTGTGCGAATCATTTAAATTGAAAGTTCTGTCGCGGTGGTGTTGTTGCATGTAGTGGCTTGATGTAATTTCGAAGGTGACGTCATTGGACCTGCGCGATCCGGATCAAAATACGTTCGCTAGTGGCTATACCTCGTCTATTTGTATCATGTTTCAGAGCATCGCCATGACAGGGGTTTCGTCTGCTCTCCATTGTTGATCATTATATCCACGTGAATTATTCGATGCTTTCCTTGACTCTCTATGAATAAAGGCCATACGTTCTGGTATCTCTCTTGCATCAAGCTGCCAGCCGGCGAGCATTTCTAAGCACGCAAAATGGCCACTGGACGTGCCGCAGAGGTAAGATTGACAAAAGTGTAATACGGCGGCACATTAGCCGATCATTCAACCCTTTGATTTTTTCTCCTGATATCATAGAGTAGCTCACACTTTATTCTATTTCTTATCTATGACATCGTTGCTCGTATTTTAATGTCATAGAGAATGTTTGCCATAACTTTTTTATTTTGAAGAACAAAAATATTACATTCCCACACTGGAGCGATTATCAATAGATAAGAGGAGGACAGTACACTCAACGTCATTAATGCTTGGGTCTCGAAACCTATTTTTGTCTCTGTCCCACTCATGTAATTTAAATGGACAAACTCAATCGGTAAGTCCAGGCATTAATGACGTTTGTGGTACGTGAGATCTATATACTCAATGCTCAATATTTGACAATTAGGTTTCTTGTGATCGAGATCAGTAAAGAGATTCAAGTTTATGAATTTAACATTCAAATTGCATTCTGATCTGGGGTCAGGAGTAAACGTGTAATGCAATCGACCTAACGAAGCCATTTTTTTGCAGGTACAGCGTATGAAGGAAGAGGGAAACGCGTGTGTCAGAGAATTAAAATATGAAGAGGCCATGTTCCACTATACACACGCGATTAAAGTGGATCCGCAAAATTATTCGTTGTACAGTAACCGATCGTATGTATTTCTTAAAATGCAGCAATATCATTTTGCTCTGGAAGACGCTTTGATGACGATAAAACTGAAACCCGACTGGACGAAGGTATGGATATAAATGTACATTAAAATTTGTCAGCTGAGATACAATATATTATTATTAATCTACGAAAATTTTCAGGGTTACTTTCGGAAGGCTGAAGTCGAATATCACACATATCGCTTCAACGAAGCCGTTCAGTCTTACAGTAAGGCCTTGTCGCTTCAACCAAACGATCCTAGTATACTAGAAGCGATGAACAGGGCTTCGAGACAGCTCATCAAAGACATACGAGGTTGTTTTCTAGAGTCCTTAAAATAATTAAAATGGGTCATTTATAAATTCAAATTTTGTCTTTTTCAGCCGACCAGCAGATACCGTGGCTGGGTGCTGGGGTTGGAATAATCCTTGGAGTAATAGTAGTCATCGCAGATTACGTGTTCACGAATAAGCCGACCTTGACCGTAAGAGATTGTCTTATCAAAAGATAATGAAAAACCTTTTTATACGAGAAAGATGACATTAATGAAGCTAATGAATGAATGATTCTATCGTATTATTAATCAATTTTATAATTACTCCTGTTATTGTTATTTACTAATGTGTTATCATCTTCAATGTTTCCAGCATCCCCTTCTGATGGCTCTGCTCACCATATCCATAGCAATGCTGGGATTTGCTATCGCAAAAGGATTTCGTTATTTCGTGAAGTGTCAGCGACGCTCCCTTCTCGAGCCACCAATCGACCTTACCGACGGTGACGATGAAAAGCAAAAAAGTACTGATAACGACAAAACGGCCGACAAAGAGAGACACTCGAAATATAGTAAAGCCCAAGCTAGACAAAGATTCAAGCGAGAAAAGTCGTAGCAAATATCGCAAGTTAACTTACCATTCAGTCTTGTTTGATCATGTACTTCAATCTTCGAAAAATTGCGACTGATAACTCCTTATCGATTTTAATACTCCATCGTGGAGAATATTTGCCAAAAATTCAATCTTCATCGTATCAATATAGCCTTCACTGATAATTGAATCGGCAAAAGAACGTAAAAGAGCTATAGGCACTAGTAGTTTATATGTAAAAAATCGATATCAAGTCGATTTCTACATGACCTTTTCTTTTATTACAAAAAGCGCATCATTTAACTATATTCTTAATTCTTGGTGCCAGTTTTGAAGCATCGAAATCTTAAGATGTCAAACGGCAGCGTGTGTGGCATAATCCTTAGCAAGTATTTGTTTGTATATAAAGATACAACGAAGTTCGTATTGCTTAATTAAGCCGCCTAAGTAGAAGTTGCATACAATCAACATACTGATTAATGTATGTTTACGCCCGTGTCTAAAAGCGCGAGTTTTTTTTTTTACGAATTACCACAAGTGATTTGCACAAACTCAGATCTGTAAATTACGAACCGCGATTAATTGCCGCTTCGTGAAAGTATTTTGATAAAAAATATTGAGAGACTTTATCATCAAGTTTCCATTTTCATCAACATACAAAAACCAGTGGCCAGCATTTCTGGATATTGTAAATATTCATTTTGCGCGATGAGCAGATGCGAGCGTACGTATCTATCAAATTGCATATCCCACAGGAATTCTATTATTATTACTGTTTATTAAGTAATTATAAATTTTCCAAGAACTCGTAAAACCAAACGAGCTCTCGTTTTTTTTTTTTTATAATTTTTCAGATCATTAAGCCCATAACCATTTTACTTTTTGTTGTTATTTTCATCTCTGCTATATAACGATTATGTAAAACAATTTTAATGAAAAATACCTCACGACATCTGCAACGCTAGAGACTTTCGTAACGAGAAAATGCCGGGAGCTGCAAAGATTATCTGATAAAAGAAGCATTGCTCTTAATCGTCATTACAATGGCAATGCCCTTGTGTCTTGACCAAGTGTTTCGAATCAGTGCGATAATAATTAAAAGGCGATTGAAGATTTTATACCGATACCCAAGATTAGAAGAAGACAGCTTAACTGCAGTATACAATTAAGAATAATATTCTAGACTATAGCGATTAAAGTTAAAAAATTTTTCATATATCAATACCCGTATGTCGAGTACGCTCCATTAATTGAATATTAATAATTCATTGATAATCAACAAATGAGTATGTATAAAACCATAGCCTAATTACTTTATACGTTGACGCCCAGTGATACAACGATAAAATAAACGGACCTGTAGAGCATTCATAGCGCTCGAAAGGCTTTAGACATTGCACCCCGCGTCGTCGTTCTTTTCGAAAAATAAACGAGCGTAGCTGTTAGAATGAATGTTTACGGGAAACTTGCAGGACGCATGCGCAAGATCAAGCTTGCAGGTAGCCAGGCCCTATGGGTGTGTTTTGGCTCGAGTCATTTATCTCTGAACCGGCGTACAGGACGGTTCGCGCCAGCTCACCGTTCTCATGTTCATTGTTCGACTCCGGTCCTTTCGTCTCCGCCTTTACCACGCTAAACTTTCATTACGGTATTTTTACTTTCACGCGCGAAAGGTTAATAGTATAATAACGGTTGATCGTGGACGTTTGTCTCTTTTGATATCTCGATTTATTGTCGTATTAGGCTGTGACGATACGCGTTATAAAATTAAAAAAAAAATCTGAAATTATTTTTTCGGTAGAAATAAAACAGATTTCAGAAGAAATTGGAGCGAAAGACAGTTATTTTTCATTGGGGTAATTCGTCGGAAGTTAACGTTTTATACATGAACGTATGGTTGCACATTCTTGGCGTTACGGGATGCTAGGTTGAAACGTGGCAGGAATAGAAAGGAATAGCAATCGCACTTCAGAATCCGAAAGGAGTCAAACACGAGAATCCATATAATGTGAGAGCTCTGAAACTTTTAGTGAAACGTCGCAGATAAGTTTTAAGGGGGTTATGTTGACGTGTGAGGGTGGGTTGAACGTCCTGGAAGATTAGGAAAGCCCCCGTGACGTACGAGCGATCCATAAAAACGTACGTAGTGGCCACCCGAGGTCCATCCGGAGAGTCAGGAGAATCAGGCAAGCCACAAGGGTCGTCAGAGACGAAGACACAGAAGCCAGGAAAGCGAAAAAGGTACTTGCGAGAAGCGGGAAGCAGCCGGAGCGCCAATGCGATTAGGTGGCGAGTGTGGTCACAGTGGGACGCATGCGCAGTCGGCACTACTTTACTCAAAGCCCGTTTCCCCCACTAGTCGGCGCTACCACGAGTGTATTCCGGCTGGTGGCACGCCATTGGTCAAGACTCGTTGAAGTGGGGGTAACGGGCAGTGGTGGGGAGAACGACCGCGTCACGTAGCCGAACGGCGACTAAGCTTTTGTATCAATGCGCAATCGCATCGGAACGTTTCTCGAGAGCCGAGCTCCGAGCGAGGAATAAACAGAGTAGAGACAGACGTCCGGAGCGAGAGAGAGAGAGAGAGCTCGAGTGGGAGAGAGAGAGGGAAAGAGAGAGAGAGAAAGAACGACGCAGGCACAGAGCGATCACGATGCTCGGAAGAAACGGCAAGCGGCCAGGGGCACAGGGCTGAGGGCTCAGGGCTCATCAGGGCTCGTATATACGCGTAGAATACCACGAACAGCCGGAACAGCGATGGAACAGACAAAACCGCCCGTCTCCAGGCTACTCAATACGTCCTGCATCGAGAACAAGGACGAGTTGGAAGAGGTAACATAAATATTTGAAATAGTCGCTGGATACGTATCAAGTGTGATGTCCGCCATTGTTGCGATGGTCGCGCATATGCAGACGGCGCCACCAGTCTAAATTTCTTCAATCGTGGCGGGAATTTAAAAAATTGTTATAACATTAGTCTAATCAGAAATGTTTTTTGATCGTGTTGATCTTGTTGTCTTTTCTTCCCGAATCGTATATGGAAGGTTAAACAGCTTTTTGTATTGGGTATTATTCGTGATCGTAATATAACCATTGGCACGACGATCCTCCAGAAATGTCTGGAATTGACCATGATTTACTTTGGGATTAATCTGGTTTTACTTTTTGGATCGATTTTGTAAATTTATGGCAAAATCGTAGAATTAATTATAACAGTATAAGAATGAAGTTTGATCTATTACTATTTGGCACTCGTTTAGTCTTTATACGTGATGTCTTTTTTCATAAAATATTTATTCAAGTTACAATTTTAAGCAATCAGTGAAAGTATTGTCACAACTTATGCGTAAAGTGCATGTAAGAAGTTTTCGTTTAACAAGTCATTTACTATAATTGGTATAAATTGTACAGGCAATTTACCTATCATGATCTATAATAATACGAAGTTAAATCATCTTTATACTTATTAGTCGTGACAGGGATTGCATGGAAGCTTGCAGATTTTGGAGTAATATGCCATTGTGATATACATAGATTAAAATTACAAGTATTTTGTGATTGCTGTTATTTTTTTCATGCATTCATTTATGTTATTGTTGTAATTATATCTTTTTGTTTACCAGAAATTCGACCGATGCCACACTGTGCTTCAAAACCTGACTGCAGGTCTGTCGGAAAAGGAAGCTCACGATACACTGAACAATGCTGTTTGCAAGGACAAAACACACGAGGAGGTATCTTTGGGACTGCTAGTGGTGATTTTGACAGAACCGCAAGATGCTGCAAAAAGTTATCGTGACTTGACATTAATAACTCGAGATGGCTTGGCAATCGTATTGCACCATCTCACTCAGCTGGTACTTGAACGTTACTTGAGACTACATGACGTCTCCAGAGGCCAGCTTCTCTGGCTTGTGCGGGAAATGATAAGGACAAGCGTAGCCAATGTAGACAACCTATGTTTAAGTTTACTGAGGCACGCCGCTGGAGGAGACATTTCCGCGAGAAATGTGTTCCTCGTCGACGCCCTGCTTGACATCTTCCAAGAGAACAGACCTTGGCTCGACAAATTCCCTTTTCTCGTGGCATCAGTTGTCTATACGTATTTGCGACTTATCGAGGATCACAGTGCGCCTCATTTGTCAGCCTTGCGTTTAAAGGAAGTCACCTTCATGGTGTCTCTAATACGAGAAAGAATGGCCGACTGTTTAGTTATTGGCAGGTAAGAATCAAAACCACATGAACATCTTTTACTAAGCTTTACTTTTCATAAATGAACGTAATACTTTACAATAATCTTGTCTTTCAGAGATCTGGTGCGATTACTTCAGAACGTAGCAAGAATTCCGGAATTCGAGGCCCTTTGGAAGGATATACTTCTAAACCCGAAATCCCTTTGCCCAAACTTTACTGGAGTATTGCAGCTGTTACAGACACGCACTTCCAGAAGGTTTCTTCAATCTAGACTAACTCCTGATATGGAAAGGAAACTCGTATTCCTAACGAGTCAAGTGCGATTTGGAAACCACAAGCGATATCAGGACTGGTTCCAAAGGCAGTATTTGGCAACACCCGAGTCCCAGTCTCTGAGATGCGATCTCATACGCTTTATCGTTGGTGTTATTCATCCAACGAACGAGCTGCTTTGCTCGGATATTATTCCACGTTGGGCTGTAATTGGGTGGCTCTTTACCACCTGCACTTCCACCGTGGCGGCCAGTAATGCCAAACTGGCCTTATTTTACGATTGGCTCTTCTTCGAGCCTGACAAGGACAACATTATGAACATCGAACCTGCGATTCTCGTTATGCACAATTCCATGAGGTCGCATCCAGCCGTAACTGCCACTCTTCTAGATTTTTTATGCAGGGTAAGGAAAAGTCACTCGAAATCAACGAGAATTACCTAGTTTCTGATTGGCGCTATCGATCGCTGTAGCAGCTGACCAAGCTTTCTATTGTGATACGTAGTGCCGTACCTTTGCCTGTTTTTACTTTGATCCTCTATTGATCTTTTCGTTTAATGTATTTTTTTGTCTTTTTTGCAGATAATACCAAATTTTTACCCAGCCTTAACGGAAAAAGTGCGCAACGGAATTTTCTCATCTTTACGACAAATTTTAGAAAAACGTGTACTCCCCAGCCTCTATCCGCTTTTCGACAGTCCCAAACTCGATAGAGAGCTGCGAACCAAAATCAGGGAAACCTTCAAAGAATTCTGTTTACCACCGAACAGTGATCCTGGTAAATTTTATAACACGTCGCATGCTCGTAGTGTTGGCACACGTAAAAGCAAATCACAGTCTCGTAATCGGCACTCAAAAATTTTTTATGCATCAAGTATTGCACATCACGAAAAAATCATCAGATGAAAATATTTTTATTTATATATTCGTTTGCTGGTACTTGTTCACCTTGAGAGGATAGTCAATCTGAAAAAAAACTCTAGTCATTTGCATATAGACATTTATTAATTAATAAGCTCTTTTAATTAATTTACATAAATTAATTCCCTGATCATTTATTTAACACTTTTAATAACTGTTATTTGAGATCTTTAAATGTTTAAAAAATATTGCATTTTAATAATATCCATGGCACATACAAGAACGCTATTCCAACGTAATACTTTTAGAATTTGAAAAAAAAATAACGTTGAAATTATCGACACGCGTCCGATGGTGCCTATTAACTTAGAATTTGTCAAGGAATTTTATGAATCAATCAACAAGAGTATAGCTCAATTATGATACATCGTATTATTATACTTTTCTATTTTTTCTTAATGTATTATATTCACTCATTACAAATCTACATTTAAATTGACATAGTCCTATGTATGTACATATATGTTGAATACGTTCATACTGCTTGCTAGTCATTCCTTTCATCACAAGTAAGGTCATGCGGTAAGTGAGGGAAAAGAATGAAAGAAAGAACAATCATTGGTCCGCTTCACAATCGTACTAACACAATTCATATCATTGATGTTTCAGGAACTCTGGACTTCACATATACCATATGAGTGAAATGTAAACGTAAATGAAATAGGACAGTTTTAACCGTGTTTCCCCAGTGCATATCTGAAAGCACACTCTGCAATGTTAACAAATGATTTTGACACCATTCCCGCAATAATTAACCCAAAGCTGATGAATTAATCCGACCTGAAATATTTAACATGTTTCAAATTCACATAGAAATTTCAGTTCTGGATTAATCATTGCGAAAGGGTTTTTGAAATGATTGTTAACCTTGCAGAATGCGGTCTCAGCTCAGCCTTGAGAAGGAATCTCTGTACAAAAGCTGTTATCAACGATTTTCGTTTTTGTTTCATTCATATAAGAAATGAGTTGTCCAATTTCTTAAATACCGTTCCTTATCATTCGTTTATTAATAATCCTTAAAAATTGTCACCGATCGCTGCATCGCATCCTGGCACAATCGTTGCTTACTAACGTTGGTCTTTGCATGATGTCCCGAAGCAGGTAATAAGCTTCCAATATATTCAGGTAAAATGGAAGAGCTTAGTAAGGACCTTGGTCCAGGACTCATGCTGGAGAATACAGGAAGCACGGCATTGGAGAACAATCACGTGGGGCAAGAACCGGAACCAGCATTCAGCGACGAGGAGGAAGAGATGCCGTTAAGGTTCGTTCACCCCATCTTTTCATTATCAAGGACAGATCAAAAGGATTTATTTTTATCGATTAGTTCCTTCCTGTCTCTCTGTCTTACGTTCACTGTCATTTTACAGGATAGTACCGAAAATCGAAGAGGAGGAGGACGAAGATGACTTGCCGCTAGCTACGGTCAAGATGAAAAACAATCAGCGAATTGCTAATTGTCAAATGAAGAAGGAAGAAGCAGCGCCACAAATGAACTTCATGTTGGAGCCTGAAGAGCTGCGAACGGCTGTCGAGAGTCTACACCTTGAGTCAGATAATGAAGCTAAATGTCAAACAATGGAGAGGATAGTACAAATGGTGGTAGAAGATGAAATAGATGCAGAAACGATACCCACTCTGGCGTCTTGTATCTCGAGTATCCTGTCGCCTCAAATATCTGGTCAAATATTTCCTACCGACAATTTGAACGAGGAGTCACTCGCAGACAGTATAAGCACTCCTATCTTCGTTATGTTTCGTAATCAATTCCAACTATGCAAGGAGGAAGACAATAGAAGAAAACTTTTGGCCAGAGTTCTTGCGGAGATGCAGTCTATCCAGCCTAGAATAGGATACCTTCTTCTTTATTTCTTGAAAGTTTGGGGTAGAGAAGAGGAAAAGAGAGAAGGGGAACCAAGGTCAGCGTAAAAGAAAATAAATTTTCATATGCTTAATTTTATTTTTACGTGCTCTGTCAGTCTTTTAAATTTCTTTATTTTTTTCTTTAATATTTCAGTAATGTTCTGAACGACGTAAAAGCATCGGTGTACAAGGATTTCTGTTCGCAGCGGGAAAAGAAGCTGGATGCGTGTTTGGTATCTGATTTGAAGGTACGAATTTCTTGATCTTCTTCTCACAAATATTTACAGAATCACAATAAAAATTTTATTCTTTTATTTAATACAGCTTTGTCACGAAGACGACATATTCATGTTGTGTTACCTGGTACCTGATGTATATACGGAGTTTCAAAATATTGCACTGGGCAACGTTCAGCTACTACACCTGGTCGTATCGACAGTAGACGCATGTCAGCTGCAGGAGCTTGTTTGTCAGATCATGCAAGGACACCTAAAGATGCTGAAAAAGGAATCGTTCTCCTCGCTCCTCACTGCTAGTCTCAATTGGGAAACATTCGAGCAGTACTGCTTCTGGCAACTGGTGTTCGCCCATGACTTTCCCATAGACTACGTATTACCAGTTTTACCCAAGTTGCAGTTTCGAGATCACGCCGAGGCTCTTACGTCCATCCTCCTGATGCTCAAACAAGAAAAGTAAGTGTACCTCGCACTCGAATAATTTACATTACCTTCTTACTATCCTTAATTATCATCTAATATCCTCACAGGCCGACCCTGGAACTTCTCAGACAATTACTCGTCCGGCAAAGTGTAGAAGGTGACATGTTCGTAGTGGCAGCGCTTCGTTACTGGTGTCGCGATTACGAGGACAAGCTAGCTGAACTTTTGGCGAATCTTTTAAGCACACGTTATCCTGCCACTAGTCCCAATAAGCGAAAGCGTTCCGGGGCGAAGCACAATCAACAGTCAAATGGACCACCAACGGGCGAGCAAGTCCTTGGACACTTGGACCAATTACGTCAGCACTGCACGTCTACGTCAGAGTTACAGCTTTACCATACAGAAGGGATGCAAAGAGCGCTGCAACAAGCTCAAGCTGCGGGAAACGATTCCTTGAGGAAGAGCTACGGTGATCTATTTGCACTTGCGGAAGTGAGCGAAGAGAACGAACCTCCTCCGGCGCCTGCGCCGACCTCCGCTAGGAAACACGCGACAGCCTCGGGCGGCGGCGGAGGGGGTGGTGGTGGAACCGGAAAGGGTGGACACAGGAAAGCTGCCGTCAACACGAGAGAAAGAACAGCCACTAAAAGACCACCTCCTCGTGACAGAAATACGGAGAGTAGCGACCAAAGTAGCGAGGTTAGTACATTAAAAATCTTAATTCAATGGAAACGAAAAGAATTCCTATTTTTTTTTTCATCTCGATCGGTTTCGCATAATGGCGGAAACTAGTCGAATTTCATGTTGAGCGGAAGGTTTACGTTTTGTCCACGCAGGAGGAGGAGATCGTGAAACCAAAGCAAGCCAAGAAGAGAAAAAAGATAAATCCCGTCGGCTCGGACAGCGACTGACCACCCAGTGTCTTCATACGTCACATGGACCACGTCACGTGTGTGCAGCAAGCTACGCTAGCCTTAGGAATAGTAAGATAATATAATACATATAATTAGGTATATATATATATAGATAACCTGTAAATAAAGCACGCGTCAAAAGTAAGTGCGACAGTCCGCGAATAGGAGAGGGAGGGGGGGGGGGTAACTACCGATCGATCACATTAGCATTATCGAAGCGACTTTTTCTCTTTCTCTCTCTTTCCATCTCTTGTACAAATGCGTTTAGATTTGTCAGATAACAACACAGATCTTGCTGACTCGATTGGCACTGCGAATGAATTTGAAAAATCTATCAGGCTGTTATGTATTGCTAGTGCTCTATCATTGTCTTCTTATTACTATTGATTTTTTAAATTACTGTTAAATTACTTTTTTTTTTTTTTTTTTTTTCACACGAAGGAACATCGTGGAAATTATGCTGTCGCTCGACATCTACTGTTACGGTGTAAACACGGTTAGATTAATAATTTGACATATTACGTGGCCATAAGCTGTAAATATAATTTTTTATAAATTTTCAATCATTCTTATAACGCGTAAGAACATTTCGAAGTTTTCTCGTCGTTCGGACGGCTTTCGAGTAACGTTACGCATAATGCGTGCACATTCTCACGACCAAAGTGTATTCCATAAATGACTACCAATCAGAATGCAAAATCGTTCTCGATATATGATTTCATTAAATAGCAACGATCCATAAATCTGCCGATTTTCGCGCACGGATATACGAAGAATGTAAATTATAATGTATGACAACAGAGATAAAAGAATGAGCATGAGATTTTGACTATCAGCTCACGCAATCGCGTCACGCTTTCACGATAACCGCGTAAGATCGGAGCTTCGTTGACGAAATGATTCCTAAAGAAGCTTTCCTCGTTGATTTCGCAGATTCATATCGAAACGCAGAAAGTTCGCGAAGTCCTCGGATCGATGGGATCTCCACGGAAGGAGATAAAGGGGAAGGCGTTTATAACGCCGAGAAGCTAAATTTCGAGTGCGAGGAGAGAAAAAGTCATCGTTCGTAAACGCCCGTAATGTAAATTTTCTGTAAAATTATATTAGTCTAGTAAATAGGTAGCTGCGTTATGTATTTTGTAGGTGTACATAAGAAGATACGGAAGTGTGAGGGACACCGGGGCGAGATTTCCATAGAGAATTTTCTACCTGTCCTCTTGACCTTTTTTCTTTCTTTTTTTTTTTTTTTTGGAAATTTAACCGAGTGAGAACGAAAGAAGAAAGAAAGAGATCGAGAGAGAGAGGGAACTGAAGTGGATCGAAGAAAAGGGGAGTGCATGGCGAAGCACGAACGAACGAATTAACGAATGAAAAGAATAAGTGTATGCGCGAATGAAGAATAAAAGCGAGGAAAGAGGAGAAGAAAGATATAGACAAATAAAGATTGAAAAGGTAGATCGATATCGGGATGCTAGGCGACCACGTGGCGTTCTGACGACGTCACAGAACTTACGAGTGAGGTATTGCAATTTTTCTCGTAATTATACATATACATATTATTATTATATCGATGGTCGGTAGTATATTGGCGTTGTTATGACTTTTCTACTTGTAAATAAATCTCGACTTTGAGCGATATTTAAATGACGACGGAAATGGTTGTTCAGCGTGCGCGACGATTGCGACGAGAAGTAAAAAAAAAAAGAAAAACTGTAAACATTTAATGTTTTTAACGATCTTGTACACAGGGAATACATGTAAATACATGCATAGAACTATCGTAATGCGGATATAAACATTTAATGTTTTTAACGATCTTGTACACACGGAATACACGTAAATGTAAATACATAGAGATTACCAAAATAGTCGCGTAATATCCAAAATCTCAGGTCCTTCGCCACCCCCCGCCACCCTTCTTCACGTATTCTTACCGTCATGCTGGGTCAACGTACGTGTTTCTTCCTCGATCGTTCGTCTTCCTTCAATGCGTTAATACGTAAAAGAATTACATCGCCTAATCTCACTCCAATTGTCATTGCAGAAGCAGAGAGAAAAGAAAAATTAAAACGTCAACTGTCTCCTCGGCATAAATGATTTATTTTGCACTGACTATTTTGCAGTGACTGGCTCGATTGCAGGATAATAAATAAAACCGTAATATCATTCGTCGTATAAACTACTTAGATCGTGGTGGAACAATGACGCGAAACTCGCGTTTAGGCGTCGCTACGTCGGGTAATAAATATAATTTATCGTAATACATTGGGTCCTTTTGCTTTTTTTTTATTCAGAACTATCGATAAAGAAGGGATCGCGCGATGCAAGTTACCGACCGAGCTGACACTTCGGGAGGAAACGGAGCTACGACTGAAGCGGCGAAGAACATATGTTTTCAGGGTCGTACTTATTGACTGACTGAGACGACTGACTGACTTTTCTCGACGAACGTTTACATTCTATGCGTTTTACATCCGTTCCGACCAACTCGTACCGTCCCTCTGTCTAAAGGTAGAGAAATAGTCTGCTTTTCTTTTTCATCTATTTCGCGGATACTTTACATATGCAAACGTCAAGCCGACGAAGGAGCACCAAGGCGCCTGCGTGTACAACCGAGATATACAACTTGTCTGTACAGAGTTTCACATTGACTTAACGAATCGCTTACTTAATTCCTAAACCGTTTGTGCGTTAACAAAATGAAAGTACATGCATATGGTATACACTTGTGGGGGGCGGGAGGAGAGGGGGGGGAGAACGACGACGAGCGTCGTGCTCGACGTCCCACCCAATCACACGATAGCACAATATACAAGAAGAGGTCCGTTTATGTACACAAATTTACGTGTACGTAAATTGTTGACAAAAACTTCACCCGCCCCACCCGTGTCACTTCCCCTCTGTCACGTTGATTTTTTTTTGTTTCTCCTTTAATCTTCCTTCTTACAATGTTTCTCACGTGCAGGTAAATCACATGTGACGTCCACAAGCGGCAGTTTCTTATAAACACATTTATCCTTTACTGTACAAAAAAGCACGCACTCGCCCCCCCTTTCTTTTTTTCTCGCAATGGTACACGGCGTCCCTCAGTCTTGCTGCGTCCTCCGCTAGGAGACGCCACGCTGTCGCTTTTACTATTTACAATCTTGCGTGATATATCGTTAAGGCTGTCGAGTCTCGTGCGCGTCTCTCGCGCCAGTGACACTGCGGATCGGGAACGAAGGGATGAAAGGGAACACGGTACCCGGAGGATGTATGAGGTACGAGAGTGGAGTTACATTGGGGGAGGGTCACTGGTCCGATGAGAAAAAAAATATACAGGGCTTCTACCTAACCGAACTCTAGTAAATCACTTCGTAGACTGTTGCCTTCTTATCGCCGGAACCGGTCACGATGTACTTGTCGTCCGTGGAGATGTCGCAGCTCAGCACCGACGAGGACTCCTTCGACTGGAACCAAATGGGTAAGTAGTGTGTTGATCACAATCGAAAATATCGAAATAACGTTTATCGTAATTCAACAGATGGGCTACCTGAAATATCGAGGCTCCGTACGGCGTGCGCCATGCATTGAGCAGGTTGTCCTTGCCGGTGGAGATGAACCACTTCCCGGAGGAAGCAAACCGAAGCGACAGGACACAGGACTCGTGCAGATGAAGCTGGTACTTATCAGGCTTCGTTGCGTGAAGTACCTCAACGTTTGAATTCTCCATGCCGACTGCCAACCACTCGCCAGTTGGACAGTACCCTAGGGAGAAGATCTGCGAGGTGAAATCGTGCTGCTGAAGTTGACGACCCTCGCGAAGGTCCCAGGAGCGAACGGTGTTGTCCAGGCCGCCGGTCCAGAGTTTCGAACCGTCGGCGGAGATGTCGATGCAGGAGGCGCCATCCGTGTGACCTTGGAACTGCCTGACCAACGTCTGATTCTGAAGATCCCAGACCGCGATGTTCCCGTCGCTGCAGCAGCTGAAGCAGACCTTGGAGTCCGGGGAGATAGCCAGGGCGTAGCAGGCCGGTGCTGAGGAGGTCAATTCCGCCTTGATACGAGGCGTGGGACTTGCCAGGTCCCAGATGCTCAATTGACTTGCTTCGCCGCCGACGATCAAGGTTCTTCCGTCTGGTAGCAGCTTCACTGATCTGATGTAGTTGTCCCTCTGGAGACAGTCCAGCTGGGAGACCGGCTTCGCGTTCCCTGTGCCGCCCTGACCGATGTCCCAGACTTTTACGCATCCTTTGCCACCCGTGTACACGTACTTCGTGGGGTTTGAGATAGTCACTGCACAGACCACTTCCCCGTGGGTCAGGGTGTTTATTTGTCTTGCGTGCTTAGGCACTCCAGAACCGGCCAAGGCATCCGTAGGGAAGGGAACGGGCTGCAGCTGACCCTCTCCGTTCATGTGATAGGAGTATGCCCTGGAAATTCAAAGAAATTATTTCATTTGACTCTCTTCGTCGATGCGTTGGACGTTCGTTAGGGTAGGTAGTTCATTTCTTTCTCTATCCTCAAGTCTGCCAGTCAAATATTCCTCACAGATGTTGGAACAATAGCGCTGCGTGTGGCTTAAACTAGCATTACTAACTTTTGCTTCTGTTATAGAGTTCAATTTGTGAGCCCAGTTAGGGGCGAATGTCATGATCCAAGTTGCTCCACGGGGTTCGATAGGTGGTATTTCATATTAATGCATAGAGTTTCACTAGCAGATTTTCCATTTACAGAAACTAGAAGTAATATTTCTGTATGCGCGAAACTTGCAAATGAAATTCTACGTTATGCTTATCAAATTTTATCAAACGCTCTTGACTTTAATTCAACTGTGAGGTAGCAGGCTGTATTTCCTTTATATTACTTTATCCTCTTTTCGGTGTTAACGTTATCGCATCCGATCACACGGAACTACCAGAGTCCATCGAGAAACTCAATGAAAATTAAAACGCCTCAGACTGTAGATTAAAACTTTGAAAAGTTCCTGAAAGTTGGCATCTTTCTAATACTGTACAAATACACCTGACACTTTATATCTCAATTGCAGAGTGGACACTCTACAGGATGTTTCACGTGATACTACCCGTGTTAGTGACATTTCAAAAAAAATAATCATCCAACAGACAACTTTCGGAGAAAACAGACAATGACGAGCTTGCTTCTGTTCCCTTTGTTTCACTTAATTGTATTTTGGCTCATGCACCATTGAGTTAATTAACGCGTTTAACGAGGTCGCATTCAACAGGTTATCGACCCCCAAAACAGAATATATTAAGCACGAACATTTACTGTCGACTAAATAAACAATCAGCAAAAATGACTGGACGCAATTTATAGAATTCAAAATAAAGATAAACCTAAATATTAAAGATTATATTAAATCTTAAAATTTCTTATAAAAATTTTAACGAATTCGTGAAAAAACAAAAACCCAGCTGATATATCACTTTACGTGAAACAGCCTGTAGAAGGACAACATCGAGCTCCCGGTCTCAGCGTATTTCGTGCACGTCATAAATGAAAGGGGTCAAAGAAGAAAACTCACGGTTTACCACCGGGTATGCTGCTCAGCCCATTGCTGGAAGGGACCCTCACGTGGCCATCGAATCCGAGCTGCAAATAAAAACATTTCCCTGCAAGCCCATAGCGCCACGGATCCTGCCGTCGGTGTAAACAGTCGGCTAACCCAGAGAATAAGGGTTACGCGGCTGAACTTTAACAGGGTCGGAGGAGACTCGAGTACGTGGGCGCGCGTTGCCCGGATGTTAAGAGGAGGGGCGTGTCACGCTACTAACGTTTACGTCCTGCAAGGTACATAAAGATCGGTGCTTAAAAGTATCAGCAGCCACAGCGTGTCTCTCCGCGCGCCACTTCACTTTCCATCCGACGACAACATCACGAATCAAGATCCACAGGGGGGGTGGACCCACGTGTCTCCGGTATGACGTAAAATTATTTTTTATCGATTTTCTCCCCATGTGATTTGTCACGTGACAGCCTAATTGATAAATCCTCGATTGCACTAATGATATCTATTATTTTTTTCCTCCCCCCGGGTCATTCTCACCCGCCTTGAATTGGAACAGAAAAGGAAAATCAAACACGGGACCAAGACTAGTTCGTACAGTACAGTCGTGAAGCAACGAAACAGAGATCGGGTTAGCTCAGCAGGGAGTTTAACGTATAAACCGGAAGTTCCCATTGAAACAGCGCTAAAAACAAGTTACCATCGATGGCCTGGCGTAGGACAAATTGTTGTAGGACGAGGGTGATTGGGGTGGCTCATTGCCTCGGGATGGCAAGCCCTGATAGCCCTGAGGGGGTGTTTGCTGCGATAATGGCGGGTGGTAGCCCCGGGGCGCCAAGGGGCCAGGAATGCCCCCCAAAGTTGGGGTACAGCTGCGAGAGCCCCTCGCCCCTGCCGCCGACGCCGCTGTTGCCGCTACAGGAGTACCCGGCTTGTCGACCTTCGGATTCCAAGGATAGACCCAAAAGATTATTATCAGGACCTATAAAAAGCTTTCCCACAGATATACACAGAATCAACCACCCACCCCCACCCCCATCCCCGATTCACGAAAATTAGAATATGGCTTCTCTGTGCAATTTTGTCTGATTCTATCGTGAACGTTAATTTTTTTTTCTTTTTCTTTTTTTTTTCTTCACTTAAATAACGGGATCGCCCGTAGACGATCGTCGGAGCTTGCTCTGCGCAAGATCTTACATCTTTACTTTTCAGAGAGGGCGTGCTACGAGCCGAAGAACTGCCACTTCGAGAGGGTGGCCTGTCCTTCGTCGAGGTAGGACCGGAACCGGAAGAGGGTCCGCCGCCATGACCAGGGACACCCACCAATTTATCCAATGTCCCGTTCTCTCGGGGGTCTGAATGTTCTCCATTCGCATGGGGAGACGGCGGTTCCTTCAACATTGTTCAACAATTCCGCTCAACACCCTCCGTAACTCTCTTAGGTATCCAACGCTTATTATTTACAATCGCCTTGATAATCCGATCAATTCACTCAATAACGAAAGTCCACGTATCCTACGATTTTCAAACTTACCTCGTTAGCCACATCGACCACCAGATCCTGATCGCTCTTTTCGCCGTCGCTATCCTGAAATAGAAGAAAAACAAAAATTTGTACCACGTCGTACCTAAAAAAAGTACCGATCGAAGATTTATTTTCTTATCACTTTCATTTTTTTTTGTATTATTTTCAATTAAAATGTCAATTACGATCGATCGATACTTGATCTTGTATAATCACTAAAGATCGACCCTACCGAGATTCAATAAGCATCGATACGATTTTAGGGACTAGTTTAAAAATGACAAGATCTGATGGAAAATATAATGTGACGCAGCAGATGCAACAGCATTATGTATATAGCGAAAAGAATCTGCTTAGAGATTTTATGGCGTTGAACTGTGTATTATTATTTAAATTTACACTTATTTTCCTCATGGGAATGTTTTTTTTTGTTTCATACTTTTTTTCACGCGCATCCGAAAAGGATCCTGTCAAAATTTCAATACTGCGGGCCCCGAGAGTGTCAACTACGGGCCTGGCGGAGGCGAGTACACAACCCAAGCGGCCAGCTACGCGAAACTCGGCGAGCGTCTTACCGATCCAGAGGTCATACGGAAGTTGCAGTGACGGCCTGAAGCCGTGCATCGAGGGAGCAGAGCTGGACGTGATTCCCGCCTCTCGAAAATATCACTGCAGCAATTCCAAACGCGAAAGATCCTAGGATCTACTTTATCAGGATCGAAGAAAACAACTGAAGATCGCGAGCGCCCTAGCCAAGCAAATATGTCCGCCAATCCGATTGGACTAAGGATGTATTACAGCGCCTCTTGGGAAGGTTCCCAATTTTCAAAATTCGTATCGTCAGGTATGGCCGAGCTAAGAACAGGCGTGTATTCGTCTTGTAAATATTGTACCGTCTCGTATTGTTTTTTTCTAGTCTTGTCTAGTTTATATCCTCTTGCAATAGTCTACCGTACCGTAGCGCAACCAGTCGAGCGATTCAATACCAAGAAGGTTGTGCCTGGCGGATACCTGGAACTACTAGGAAGGCGGTGAGTGAAGCTTTTGTTAGTTGGCCATATTTACGTTAGCTTGGTATAGTCCGTGTCGCAGTGGCCTGCCTTACGCATTCCCGATCATCCTTGAATCCGTGAATTGCCAGTCGGTGGCGCGCTGGAGGATCGATGCTGTCTAATATCGGTTTACGGGTCGCATTTTGGTCTGACGTTACTATTTTACATACAGTCCACGCCTCCCGAAGTTACATAAACTCTCCACGTAGTATACTCTCGGAGGTGACATCTTCTTATGACTTTCAATGTAAATGAGTCACCTGAACAGAATCTTTTACTCCTGGCAACAACTATACCTATATCTCTCTATACTTTCAACGATGTCCTACGTAGACTACTACATTCCGTGACAGCATACACGGTCCGTTAATGTCTCGAAAGTCTCTAATGTACCGGTGAAACAATTATGAACTGTATTTCGTAGCAAATTGTACGGTATCGGAGTTTGGTGCATCGTTGCGTCATTAAAGTATACTGTGTCTTCCCGGGTGTTTGTTCATAATAGGGTGTATATATCTATACGCGTACAGCATACCATGGGGTATCGCTTGTTCGACTATACTATGTTTCAACCGCGTACACTACAGGGTGATTCGCGTAACGTGATTATCGGTCAAAAGAACGATTATATCGATGAAGAGAATAAACCTGATTATACGAGAGGTACAGTGATCGATTTTGGTACGACGGAAAGAGTTGCGCAACGAAATGAAAGATCGTTATCAATAACTTGAATAATTCATCCACGTGATAAAAAGAAAATCCGTTTTGGACGATTTCGAAAAATTTTTTTCCGAGGGTGTGTCACTCAAATGTCAGCTTTACGGAGATAATTTTTTTTAAGTCTAAAAAAAATATTCAAAATCCAAAATCAACAAAAACTTACGTGGATCTGTCATATTGCATTCCTATCGGTTATAGCTTAGTCCCTCCGGGGTACGCGGAGAAAAGGCATTTGCTCGTTAGGCTCGCGAACGATGGGAATCTTGCACGTGTGGTAAAGGACAGTACGCAGGTCGACTTTAATCCGCTGGCTAAATAATTTTCAGTTGCCCGTCTCGGCCCGGAGATTAGGGATTATACGCGCGAGACACGCAATAAATTTGTATACGGCCGGTGAACTTGGGTAAATAGAATGCTGTGGTAGTATTGATTTCAGTGGCATTACGGGCGCGGAGGGAAGGGCGAGAGAGCGAGTGAGATAGACGAAGGACTGGGGGGATGGAGTGTCTTCCACCCCTTAACCTGCTCGTTCTAGCGTTAAATATGATACAAATGTTATCATCCCTTCTATTCCGTTCCCTCCAGCCCCACCCACCCCGGGCAACCCTACTACTTGCTCGGGCGCCCAGTCCGTCGGGTACGTCGGGTATTAAGGGCAGCTCTATCATTCGACCACCCGTAACCCCTCATATCTTAACTCGCCTGCGCCTTCGAGAATCTTCTAATTTTTACCACCCTCGTGCTTCCGTACTTTGCTACGTCATTCCCGCTATTTTTTGTTTTCGTGCTATCCCTTATACGGCATTGAACAGCTGTGGGAGTTAACCCTTGAAAAGAAGTCTGTTAAGAACTTGTTCTAGAACATTCTTGAATTTTTTCCCCTCTAATATATATAGGTTGAAATGTTCGAGGGGCGAAAATAATATGAAGCAGCCGCATCGACTGTGAGGAGGTGCGATAATTTCGTATAAGAGAGGCAAGTCGCTCTCTGGTTGTATTATAATTGGCGAAGGAGACGGAGACTGACGTCTCAATTCACAAGGCAATTGTTGGCAAGTAGAAAACTCGAAGAAAGTTCTGCCGGAATTATACGCTCAAGAATAATTTCCATGAATAATCCACGTTTGACAGGAACTTCTCGTTATATCCAAGTGGCACCTCTGACGGCCGGTCGAGGAACTATCGTCGAGCTATGTGGTCGCGCCCGGCTGATAAAGATCGCAACTGAATAGTAAGGTTATAAAAGCGAATAACAACAAAGACACCGTTTCGCGTGACGTAACTTTTAAACGCGACGACGCCCACATCGCCCCTGATTCGCGCGACCACCACTCTCGGATTCGAGGGTAAAACTTGATCGACGGAACAAATGGCAAATTCCGTGATCAGGGGACGCGTAAACGTTGGAGAATAAATCGGACGATCGTACCGACCGGGTATAACGTCTCTCGAGAAGCCATTACGATAAACCGTAAAGCGAGGAAGCAAAGAAGAAAAAAGAGGGAAGACACGTCAAAGAGCAGGTAGTCCTTAAGTCACGTGCACAATGTACGAAAACGATTAACGCCTTATAAGGGGTGGGCCACAATAAACGAAAGTCGCGTAAATAAGGGTGCCGATCGAAACTGAGAACGGTCCGAAGGAGACGGGTGGACACTTGGCACGTGAGACGGTCGTTTAAGAATTATCCGACCGGTGTGTATCGGCCCTTATGTTCCGCGATATAAATACACAGCGGACCCGTACATATATCTCCACCAGGCGCGACTGCGGGGTACAGAGGCGCAGGAGAGGAGGTCGTATGTGCCGGCAATATACGACGAATGGGGATACGCATCGCAGTCATACAATAAATACGATATTTGCGCCCCTGTCCCGAGGAGCGAAGAGAGCGAGAGTATAGGTGGGAGGTGGGAGGTGGGAGGAGACGCGGAGGGCTGGTGGATAGCTCGGGGATGGTATAGATTTTTATGTCTGCGAGAAATACAAAATGATGGATATAAACCTCCACCTCCACCTCCAACCTCCACCTCCCGTTTCGCCTCGCCCCTAGCAGCCCACCCTCCGTTCCCAGCTAAGCCCCCTGTCTCCTTCCGTCTCGCGCTCACGTTTTCAGCCCACCTCCCGGCCAACCTAACCTAACCTAACCTCCCAACCACCCCAGCGGAAGCTCAGAGCGAATGTTTTGTCATCATACCACCCCTCGCCCATCCTCGCTCGCTCAACCATCTACCCCAACCCACCAAACTGCCTCCACCTCCACCTCCCTCCCCCCCTCTTCACCCAACCACCTCACTATCGTCTATCCCCCTCGCACTAGCTACCACTGCACACCTCCACCGCCACCCTTAGTTCGCCCAAGGCCTCCGCAGATACACTTGCAACCACGTACACACCTCGAATTTCCTCCGGCTCTACCCTAACAGCCCCTGTACATATGTACGGAACCTCCCTATGTACAGGGCTCGTGTACGAATACGTGTTCCTTTACGTCGTTCGGCTTGTCCCTCTTACACCTCCCTCCCCCCTCCCGCCCATGAACTCGTCACCTCCACACCCTTCACCATCAACTTCTTTTTCTTATTCCCTTCATCCGTTTCATCTGTACTTCCCCCCCGCCCCCCACTCTCTCTCTATTTTTTTCTCGGACGCTCTTTCACAGTGTCTTTCGGCAATCTCCAAAGATAAGCACGCGACCTTATGGCCCCTTTTTTTTCTTACAGCTAAACTCGACCAATTCTCGACAACAAAAATTTTGCTGATTAACTTTTTTCATGCATATGTACGGACATACGGACGTTACGTATATGCAGTATGCACCTTTCAGTCTGTGCGTTATTAATGACCGATGATCTCTAGTAGATTAAACAAGGATCCACATTAATGTTTTATCGACCGGCCTGCTGAAAGAATTTAATTCTCTAGATATCTTATGTATATATATGTGTGTATACCTTTATTCGGAAACCGACTGTACTATTTCTACCATCTCGCGCCACTATAAATATATATCCCCTCCACTTAGAATACTCGGCCGAGTATCGACGTGTAATTGGCAAAGTTGCATCGGACCGATCCGGCAGGACGTGTGCTCCTCTCCCGTCATCCAATTACCGCCCGGCTTCTTTTCTTATTCTTTCCTCTCCTTTTTATTTCCATTATATCCGTCTCTCTCGCACCCTTTTTCCCCTTCACGCCTCACCCACCCTCTTTCTCTCTCGATCCCCCCACTCCGTCTATACCTTCTTCTTCTTCCTCAGACCCACCTCCCTCCGCTGCTTCTTCGTCCTCCCCTCCACCCTTTCTAATACTTAGCGAGTAAATAGCATGGGAAATGGAATTTCACCTTATCTTATGACTAGAAAATTATTACCGCGCGCTCTCTCCTCTTTAGTGAGGCGACACTCTACAGTCTTTCTTTATGTAAAATTAATTTGAGCTCCTTTCCTATATCCGTTGAAACTGTATATCGACTGAGCCGACTTCGAGCTTAGTTCGGCTCTTATCTTGTAACGTTATTTTCACTTACCGACCAAGTAATTGTCGTCGGCTGCTTTTCACTGAGATTTACGACTCACCTCGGGTCATTTCGTTTTGCGAATTAGATTGGACAATGCTGGCATATTTTTTGTTTCGTGTCAGGGGTTTTTTTTTTTTTTTGAAAAATTCATGACAACGATTCAGATTTTCGTTTTTGACGAACAAACGAAAATAAATTTTAAGCAAAATTTGATTTAAAAAAAATTAATTTACTCAAGGAAAATATTTTATTCGAAGTTTGAAATCAAATTGTAGCGGTGCTTTACGTGTTAGAATCGTTCGAGCATAAAACGTCGTACTAATAATTTAAATTTTCTTCATTAACGACCAGCCCGCTTAATTCGCAAAGTTTGACGCTGTAACGCATCCGTTATTATGACGGTATGCAGATTGCAATGTTTTTCAACGGTGTAAACGAGAAAACGCAATATCGCGCAAACCTTCTGTATTTATCATTTTCTGGAGGCCATAACGGAATACAAGAGCATATAATACAACCAGACGATAAATGCCCTTCGCTTACAAGTACTTAAGTATTTCATCTTGTGGCAATTGTCAAGACGCTTTATGAAAAAGTCCCACGATAACCGCGAGCAATAACAGTGCTGCAGTCTGGTACCATAAAGCGCTAAAAAAAACATTTAAATCGCGTAATTTCAAAATGTGCCTAAACGAAACGACAAAAAAAAAGGGTACCAAAAAATTTTCGAAAAACGTTACAAGCGACCATCTTGATCAAAAATATTTTTAAAAAATGAAAAAAAAACGTATTAAGCTCCATCCACGTGTTCACGTAAAAAGTTGAAAAAAATTTGAAAAAAAAAAAAAAGATTTCTAAGAAAAACTTAGACAACGAACAATTAAACAGCGTTTTTATCCATACCAAGTAAAAGTCGTGAAGGAACTTCGTATAATATCAATGTAAAACACAATTGCAGAGACGCGACTGTGAAGGCTGTCAAGAACCGTTGCGGCATCGCCGGCATCTTGATACTCCAAACGGTAACGGGACCCAAGTCAAGGATCGACCTCTCGACCCGAATAAAAAATAATGGCGCGCGAAGTCCGATACGCTTCCGCAATAATTAATCCTTCGATAATCACAAGTTGCCAGAACGATCGATTACCATAAATCTCATTAGGGTAGACGAGGAGATTGTAAAATCGTTCTAAAAATTGTTTACGTATCTACGTATTAAAATATATACGCGCAGACGGACAACCGGATTGGGACAATTTTCACATGCTTAATAAAGCCAACGTACAACAAACCCACACAAAGCGTGGCGAGAAACCGCAAGCGTCAATAATAATACGAAGCACCATATATACAGTATCGCGAAAAAATAATAAGATAAATAAAAAAAATTTACAATGACCATAAATCGTTTACGATTAAAATTCCGAAAGGATTCCGTGAAAGAATATTTAAGCACGAAGAACTCACAAGGGAGATTCTGCAGTATTGTTATCATTATTAAATTTACTATACTTAGTCAAACCCGCTTACGGCGCTACTCGCCGATACGTATCGAACGCGAATGATCGATTTTTGGATATAGATTATTAATTGACAATTTTCAAAATCGATTTATTCAATGATCATCTGCCAGTTTCAAGAAGTGACAAATAAACGAGTGGATTAGAATTTTTTTTCCCAGCCTGATAAAAAAAGTGGACCACTTATCGTAAAATTATAAGGGAAGCCCGGGGTCTTGTTATTTCGTGTCACGGCGTTGACTCGATTCACCTTTGTATCACGGGTACCTGATCTACAGGCAGCACTGGGGAGGTTGATTTCTATATTGATTGGACGTTCGTATTCTCGACTCTCGGCGAATTATTATCTAATCTGACACCAATGACTAGGGTAGCGTCGATCGATCGCCACTGTCGGATAGCTTGAGGTGGCGTCGTGCGTTTATCGTTAATCGGCCGGCTTCGAGCCGACGATACGAGCACTTTTGGTTGAAAAAAAAAAAAAAGAAAAACCAGTAGCTTTTGGAAGTTGAACGTATCGCGATCGTTGAGTACGGCATTTAATCGGTAGCGATAAGTGACGTCACGTACACTTGGAACAACAAGAGGAAGTCACCGAAATAATATACAGTCAATAAAGTAGTAAACTCCGAGGATCCAGGGGACTCTTATACATTGAAATCCATACGAGGAAGACCCCTTTAAAGTAACACGTGCTTCTTACGAACGGACTGTGTATCTTGCATCGAGTATCTTATCAATTGACAACGCGAAACACAAATTCCGAACTGCTTAAAGTCGATCTTTAAATTGGCTAGTAAAGTGTAAACTTAAACTTTTCCTGCTAATACGCTGCTCGGGAATGTAGTATCAATTAACGTTACGTTCGCGCAGGAGTTAAATTGGACACAGCCTCTCGTCTCGGTCCAGTCAAATTTCGACGTATAAGAAAATTACGAAATATTCCCTATGGCAATATCATAGAATTTTAATTGATACTCTGTACCACGTATCTCGATTCTTCTGCTTCGATCTACATGGTAAATAAATAACGTATACGTACGCGTCTGATATGCCACAGAGAGAGAGAGAAAAAAAAAACAAAAGAAAATCCATAACACAGTTATACCTATATCAATTTCGCACAAAAGACAGAGAAGAACGTTCTAATCGAGAAAGAGTCGACGGGATTCGCCGTGGAATTCTCGCAGAGCAGTCTCGCACGGCGTCGCCCGTTAATTAAAGTTCTTCGTCGTAAATGGGCTTCCGCGGCGATGACCAGTTTCCAGTAAGGCGCGAGTAACGTGTAAAAGTATAACGAAAATCCATCAGCGAATCCAATGTTTTTATATTACATAGAGAGATAGATAGATAGCCAGGTTAGGTTAGGTTAGGTTAGGTTAGGTTAGGTTAGGCCAGAGTGTAAGGCGAGGGGAGGATGGGTCGACGGAACGACGATCGAGAAATGGGAGGGAGGGGGGATGGCAACGAGCAGGAGGGGGGGGGGAGGTGGACAGTGACGAGCGGTTGGTAGGTCCCACAAAATAAACTGAAACCATCCCTGTTCTCATCCCAGGTCGCTCATTCTGCCAGCGTCGTCCAACCCTCCCCCCTCCCTCCGCCAGCCCTCTCCAGGAGCTCGGGCTCGGCCAAATAAATTACACCGCCTCGTGACGCGAAAAAATCCAACGAGTTGCGTGGTAGCGCTGGGTGGAGGGGGGGTGGGTAGGAGGGAGGTTGGGGATGGAAAAAGGTTGGATGGGAAGAGGGTGACCGGCGGCGAGAGAAAGCGGCCGCGAGGCACCGGCAGGCGGCATCAGACCAACAGAAAGCGAGAAACGAGGAGAAAGGGAGAAACTGAGAGAAACAAGAAGAATGGGGTGGGGCGAGGAGGACCAAGTGAGAGAGAGGGGGGGGGGGATGGAGGGAGGGTCGGTGAAAGAGAGCGTGAGAGAAACGGAGATGAAAGAGTGTGTGGGGGGGGGGTGGAGGGTGGTGAGTGAAAGAGCGAGCAGGTTCACGGGGGGGGGGAGGTTGGGTGCAATGGCTGGGTAGCTATAGGGGTGCGAGGTTGGCCGGGCGGCAGAGGAAATAAAGAGAGTACGAAAAAAGGAGGATGACGGGGTAGGGGCAGCGTGGTCCGCTTTAATTGGTTCGACGTGGTCAGATGAAAAATTCAGCCCCCGCAGTGCACCCCTCGTCCCTTCTCTTATTTTCGTCCCTGCCACTCTCACTCTTTCTCACTCTATGCACGGGGACCTTTCTTCGACGAGTCCTGGATGTATCCCGATGGCTGGCTTACCTGTTACTGGCATTTCGTAGGGGTATGTCATCGGGTGCTTGGCTGATCAGGAGGGTATGACTATGGGTATGACTTGACGTACTAGAAGAATTGTAAGTCTGGAAAATTCGATGCGAGCCAATTGGTTCGCCGGGGGCGAAGAAGAAAGGTTGGCTCGAAGTAAAATTTTGGAGATCGCATTAAGGGGATTCCCCGTAGTGAAACCGCACTTTCGGATGTAAAATCGTGGCTGCCAGTGGCTAGGTGTGCGCTTGTGTTACCGGTTTGATTAATGCCTTCCTGAAGGTTGAGAACTACGACTAAAAGCACCCTCGGAGCTAGTTTTCCAAGAGCGACGTCGACATACGAGAACTCATTTCCGGCTACGGCTCGGACCCTGCGAGTCCGCGTTCGGATCAACTGGAAACTGAAATTGGAGGAATCCCTTTCGAGAAATAACTTTAAACAAGCTCCGAGTTCTCCCGGGTTAAAACGGATTAGACGTACTCGTAAGCGCTGTCAAGAATTTGTAACGAGCGGCATCCGGCTGGAGGACGCCAGTAGCGAAGGAAACGGCTGGAGAAAGAATTTTTTAAAAAACCGTAACCGAGCCCCGGGTCAATCCCATGCGAAGAAGGTTTACGTTTAGCCAGCGTCAGGCGCCTCGTAGAAAAGTGACAAGAAAAAATAGTTCAATCTAATAGGAACGCACGTGCGAAATTCGTTTTCCAAGTTCTTTACACAGCGAGTGGTGCATTCCTTGTAACCTTGGCTGCCCCTAATAATTTTTATGTAACACGTCCCACTCGACACTTTCAGTGATAAACATCGGAACGCACGAACTGAACCTTTCGCCTTCCAACCCAACGTAACACAACGAACCCAATGCTTTCGAGGGGTATAACGCTTTTAAATATGTCCGTTGGATGCGCGGGAAATTCAAAACTATCGTACGTAGCTCGTACGCCTGCCTATAGGCTATCCGTGTTACGTAATACTCACGTGACCAAGTTTCTCTTCTTTTCGCCGCTTGGAGTCGCTCTCGATGTCAGGCGTCCGTGTCCTGAACTTTTCCGCGGGCGAGACCGACCGTCTTAGCCTCTCGTCCGTCAACGCTATGGGTTTTCGATCCTCGGGCGTTTCGGCGGCTCCTCGATGCTGAAGGTCGACCGGTTTCAAGAGAGCCTGTGCCTGCGCCTGTGCCTGAGCGGCGGCGGCCGCAGGATGCGGCGGTGGCGCAAGATGCGGCGGAACGCCCGCGGCGGCGGCGGCCGCCGCAGCCGCTCCGGCAAATCCAAGAAGACCCGCTGGTGGCAATCCTCCTACCACAGCTCCGTGAGGTATTTGCTGTGCGTGGATTTGTTGCTGCGAAATACACGTATCCCCTATAGTCCCGTCCACCTCGAGCACTAGACATTCAGCCCAGCGAACATTACCGGGCCGATGCCACTTTTCAAATATTCCCGCGCGGCTACGCCAGCGACGCTCTGCGGAGACTCGCGCACTAGATTGCCCCGACAGAGTTCACAGAGGGCGCTGCTCACTGCCGCGCGACTATTGCTCCCAAGTCGCCTACGAGGCCCGAGAGAGGTTAGGATTCCAAATTGACATGCATTGTCCGCTCGCTCGCGCAAACCACGATCTTCTCAAGTGCGGAACCGCAGTATCCAATGACGCGGAGCTACCAACTTAACTCATCCGGAACTCCTGGCAATTGCCGCGATACTTCACGCGTTCGCGAGCAACTCGAATTTTCAAAGTTTAACCCAAGTCCTGATATACGTGGCGTCGCTGTCGTCGACTATAGAGTTTCTTATGACGTCGATTACGTCACGCGGTCATAGGCTCGAGGCATCGATTTTTTTCTACGCGCTTTATCGTTAACGAAAATCACACGAAGTCGGTGCCAACGTGAAAATTACTTACCAAAAGTTGTTGCAATCCCTGCTGCTGTTGTTGCTACAAGCACAAGAGAGAACCATATATATATATACACGCAATAAAGTTTCTTCGTCCGTATGAGAGAAACAAATTTTTTTTTAAATTACTTTTTCACCTATACGCAAAATCCTTAATCGTTTGATCGACTGTATAATACTGAATTATCAACTGGTCGACGGTCGTCCATACTCACCCCTATAATCGCATTGAGTTCCGTCATAGTGACTTGTTTGGCTCTCTCCACCGCGTTCGCCACTTGCTGTTGATGCTGCAAGCCATGCTATTCATTATCGCGTTGTTAACTCAATGCAGAATCAGGACGGATTAATTGGCCAACTGAAAAGTTTACAACTCACCTCTTGCGCAAGAAACGGCAGGACCTGCACGATGATTGCGTTCAGTCGTTTCGCGATTTCCGTCTGCAAATATAAATTAGCGTTTACGTCAGCGAGACAAGCGTTACGTAAGGATCATAAAAAAAAAAGTAACAAAACACCGTTATGGCCCAAAGCAAACAGCGATCAAGATCGCAAAAAGGGACGGATCTCTAAAATCACCCTTACACGATTAGAGAAAAAAGTAGTCAAAAAAAAAAAGAAAGGTGTCCACCTTAAAAATCATCCCTTCAATTTGATTAGACAAAAAGTAACTCGTTAAGCAGAAAATTTATCCCGATCAAATGTTTGACAACTGTTATCAAAATTTTTCATAAAAATCAGTATCGCCCGCCAAATACCACAGATCGAGGATAAGCTTTTTGGCAAATATTAAGGCAACCCTGTAAATCCTCTATTGAACGAATCCTTCAAATATGCTGTATACAGGGACGCGCGTAACGGGTGTCGTATCTTATCAAGATGTCACGTGTATCGTATTTCAAGGTAAATGAGTAAAAATCGATACCGACCGATTTCCTATACAAACGCGAAGCTCGATATGCATAAGGGAGAAAGAAATTATATTTACAAGTAAAGAAGACCAAGCGTGTTAATTTTGGTCGGGGAAACGTTAGAGATGATTTAAATGTTCTAGAAGCATTTAACCCCTCATAAGTTAATGCACAAGATACAAGAGGATCCCGACGTATGTGAAACCAGGGTAAGGGGTAGCACGTGAGGGGGGGGGGGAGGGATCCGAGGGGTAGGGGTTTAACATTGAGATTAGCAACGGCTAAAAATCGATCTCATCGCCACCCTCTACCCTTGGTAACTGCAACCCTCAACCACCCCTTCTCCGCCCTTTTGACCAAATAAAAGAACTGAAATATACGGCTATACAACGTATATGACTGAGCGGACTCGGTAAGCGCGAGACCGGGAAAACCACCCCTAACCCTTGCACCAAGTCGAACTGATAGACACGAAAGAATGGGGTAAACTGGGGGGGGGGGGGGGGGTGTAGAGTGGACTCGAGTGGACTGGGTATACCGGGTATATATCTGCGACTGGTCAGACAACGTATTTTGGAATAGCTACAGCAGACAGCCGGCACCGGTATACCGGGTGTAAAGCCACCACGACGTTAGGAGGGGGAGGGAGGGGGGATTGGTAAATTTCTTGGGTAACAAGGCGTATGACGCGACGGTGATTCGATACGTTAATCGAGTCGAGTACAAATAAGAGGGGTTGTAAATTGATGGGGAATATGAAAAAAAAAAAAAAAAAAAATTAATACATATTTAACTTACAGACTACTCGACAGTGAATGGCGAATAAATTTTTGAAATTTAATAATTTTCAAAAAAAAAGAGCCCAAGGTATATTTTAACGATACGAAATATTTTATATGCAAAGGTGGTTGAATCCGTCGTGTACCAACTGACGTAGACAGGGTTGATAATTTACGATAGACACCGAAGGGGGGGGGGCAGGGGGGGGGGGGGTGCTCGGCAATGTAATTTTGCAAATTCGACACTGCAAAATGTCATTCGAAATGAACATTCGTTTGACGTTATAACGGCGCACGGTTGGCACGTTCGATTCTACGCAGAGATAAACTTTACGTATTGCGTAACGCCAGACGATAAAGCACCAGCGTGATTACGCGGGACGTAATGGGCATTGACAAGTGTTACGTATTCAGTCAAGTTAACGTTTGAACGACGGAAGGAAGAAAATCGGGCCAACCTGACGAACCATCGTACGGTTAAAAAGTTACCGCGACATACGTATAATGCTATATCAGGTAATATTAATTCTAAAAAAAAAAAAAAAAAATCAAAAGATACGCCTCGCTCGAAAAATCAAAATTCCATATCCCTAAGCGCCCAAGTAAATCCGCGGAGTCTGATCGACGTCTCGGAAAACAATTGCAAATTGGTATAAAACATATTTTTTGACAGTGACGTCACTTCGACGTCGTAATAAAAGAAAACGGATGCAGAGTACACCGAAAGATGTATTGGAAAAATTGACGTTCGCCGTTTTAAGAGGAAAGTCGAACTGGGACAACGCCAGAAAATTTGAGGTGGTCGAAGGGGCCGAGGAGCGGTAGAGCGTTGAATGCGCGTATGGCTGGTTGAGGAAAAGAGTGTCTATGCTAGAGAATCCGGAGTACGAGGGAAGGGTGAAGAACGAAGAGAGAGCGAGGGTAAAGTAGAGGTAGAGTGACAGAGAAGCTACCAGCGAGAGAGAGAGAGCTGGAGAGATATAAGAGTCGGAAAGTCAGAGAAAGGAAAAAAAAAGAAGTGGCAAAGGGTGGAAAGGCGGGGAGGGGAGGGGAGGGGTATAAGTGAGTGGGAGAGCAGCGAGATGGAGGTGGAAGTTAAGACAGGTGGCGAGAGGGGAGGTATCCCCCTCCACTCCCCTACCCGTACGACGCGTAAGAGAGGGAGAGTGACAGAGAGGGTCGAAGAGGGAAGCGTGGGTAGAAAACAGAGAAATGCGATGCGCTGTCGGAGCGCTAAAAAGGGTAAAAGGAACAAGCGGGGGGGAAGGAAAAAAAAAGAGTCTAACCTCGTACGGGGAAGATTGTTCCCATTCGGGGATTAAATTGAAAAGGATTATAGAGACGGGCTGCGGAATTTTATATATGTGTATATATATATATGTAAGTGCTCGTGCAGCCATTTGAATTTCTCACGCCTCGCGTCGGAGAGGGTTGGGGGAAAAAACATTAAAATGTCAAGGATCTTTTAGCCGGTTGGATTCGAAGAAATTTCAAAGATTTTTTTTATTTTACAGAAATGGGTGGATATAATTTCACGAAAAAAAAAAAAAATATATATATATATATATACGGCAAAGAGGGGTGCCGAGACAAGGGCTCCGATCCTACACCCCATTAAATTGCCGCCCCTGGAAACAAGAGTGAGAAATGATCGGCCGGTAATGCTAATGAATATCAAAGCATTAGGTTAAAGGCGGGGGTGCTTTTGAGTTTGGTCCGGATATCGAGGGGTTGTTCTCGCTGGAAGAGGGTGCTTTCAAGAAAATTACCAGCAACGAGACACATTTGCGTGAAACGGGCGAGAGGGATGGGAGAGAGTTTGGGATTTTATCACGTTTTGATGGCTTCGAGGGGGAAGTGAAAAGAAAAAAAAAAAAAAAAAAGTGTCCAATTCGATATTTTTATAATCGATATATCGAAGTCGTATAAAAGCAATAGGGTCTCACCTGTTTGTGCATCTCCACGTTAAGGCCGTAGGACATCTCGTAGTACTGAAACAGAAGGCGGACGTCGATTATATCGTTTTTACCTAAAATTGAAAAAAAAATACATTTCACGTATCTCGCAGAAAAAAAAAATTAAAAATAAACGATAAAACTTGATATGTTATCACTTTTTTTTTCGCGCTATTCACGCCCTATGAGAACCCCCGTCATTAAGGGTAGTTCGCTCTTAACAACTTTTACGAGGGGTTACAGCGTTGACGTCGTCAAGCAAAACTCCCTTCTTCACTATGTGCGTCGTAAAACTTGACGAAAGTTTTTGTAATGCTGCTGAAACTTAGGCGAAACAGACCTGACGCGTTTACGTCGCGTCTAACGAAAAGTTCGTAAAATGATATCGAAGTCGAAAAAAAAAAAAAAAAGCGTATTAAGGTAAAGACGCTTTATAAGGGTAGAAAAAAATTTTATTACACGTATCAAGCATTTACTACGTAAACCGATGGTCCTTTAACATGCGTTAACGATAAGGCATTATCTTGCTATCGAGTCATCGTGTACACGGTCTTAACCCAATAGTTAGATACAAGATTGATAACGGTGATAAAAATGAAAATCGTGTTACCTCGTTAACGTTATCACAGAAAACAAGCGAGCGTCAGGGGCATACGTTTATTAGAAATTATTAAGTATCTTAAGAGACGCCTCCCCATAAATCATCCCCTGGAGCATCAGTGACCACGTGTCATTGCCAGTCACTACGTAAAGGTAAACTTTCATTCATACGTACGATAATAACGTTATCGAACGTTGAATCACCTTAAAAAAAATTTATCGTCATATGGAACTATTGCCAAGTGACTAAGGGATGAAATTTGTAATAGAAAAAAAAAAAAAAAATTAGGATAAAATTTACGATTTGAAAAACACTTAAAAAATATTTGAAAAATATATCGGTGAAAAATTAATGATCGACGATATGTAGCAAAATGATAATAATAATAATAATAATATCAATGAACCGAAGAGTATGCTTGAATCGAGGTACCAATTACGTCTAAAGAAAACCTTATTCGTCCTTTTTTTTTTCTTATTGTGAAGAGAACCCAGCGATACCCTAAAAATTGTTCCAACTGCCGACAACAAATTCCCTGGAGGAATTTAGGTAGAATTATTACTCCCAAGTGTTCGCGCGAATATACGTGTATATACATATATATATAGAGAGAGAGAAAATACGATAGTACACTAATCCACGTATATTGTACACCATATATAAAATATACCCACATATATAGTACACTTGCCAAAGGGTTAGTACAAAATTACAGCGATGAGTTGACGCAATCCCCCTGAACGGCAATTCGATGTTTATGAGAAAAAAAAAAAATCCAAAAAATGTACCCTAAATACATTTCCGCATAAGAATTTTGCACTTGAGACAGTCACGCACAAAAGTAATGATTCGTCGAAAATCGTTTCGTCGATCGAAAGAAAATCAATCGACGAATAATAATAAAATTCATCATGACCTCTGACATCTTACTTAACCCCCCCCCCCCCCGAATTTTCATCTCTATCGATGCACCCAATCCCCTTACGTTCCATGCACAACGTACACCCTGACGCTATCCGCATCGATTTCTCCTGTTATAGTTTTACACCCAGTAGATAACACAAATTCAATTTCGACACAGGGCAAGAAAACCGCGACGAAAATTGGCGTCCATCGAATAACGGTGGTTGATAATTTTTGGTCGAAAAAAAAAAAAGAATTCGCCAACAAGGTAAACCCCACCCATTGCTACCCTTGTGCGAGTTTCACGTTAAACATTTAATCTAGTCAAGTTTTCGCGAGGATTTCAGCGGATTTTTTAATTAAAAAAAAAGAATTCCCACGGCAAACGATAATTAGTCTGTAATTAAGAGTCATCGCAGTTGACCACCGTTCAAGGAGCGAAATCGGGGTTACGCGAATTCTACGACGAAGGTTTCTCATTCCACGGGGGATATATGGGTTTCGCTTAATTCGCCCCTTCGGCCACCGCGGAAAAACAAGAGAACGGATGGGAAGGGAAAGATGAAGCCGTGCCCTGTGGCCAGAAGGGATCACGATCAACCCTCCTTTTGCTTTTATATATATATATATATATATATATATATATATATATGTATACACGTAACTAAAGCTTCTTTCGCTTCTGCCCCTACAAAATTGTCAGCGACGTAGGGGATGAAAAAACGATAATTGTTTGCTTCAAAAACTTTTTCAAAAGTTTTCCTGGAGTTTCGAGAAAGAGAAAGATAACGGGCTCACGCTGTGTAAGTGTAAAAAACAAATCGCACGACCAGTATAGGTACGTGTGCACCCGCCTTTATGACAGCGGCTCTGTATACCTATACAGCACGATGTACGCGTATAATTCCTAATGCATATATTAATATGTATGTAAATATATGTATATATAGAATACTAAGTACCGGGTATAAACACATGACATAAAGCAAAGTTATGTATCGACGTTAAGCATTGCCTGTACAGATCTTATCTAAAATGCACCAGAACATGCAAGACAAAGGAAAGGCTGCTTCACCCGGTATAGTACCTTAGAATGACGATTTGCGTTAGATGAAAAAAAAAAAAAATTAAAATCTAGAAAAAAAAGGTCATGAACCGCGTACACTTCTCCCGGCGTACCCAAAAATCACAAATAATTAAACGCCAAGAAGAGTCGCCGTAACGAGACAATTAACACTCTCGCCGCCGACGTAACATTAATTTCACACATGTGCGATAGCAAGGGTGTGCAATAACGTTGCGAGAGCGTAAAAGTTCAAAAATCCCTGATAATTTATTTCGCTTCAACCACCGAGCCGATCTCGAGTTCAATTTTGGAGAGAAAAAAATTTGCGCGTCCCCGGAACTCGAGTGATAAGAAATGAGGGGGGGGGGGTTAACCCCTCAAACTTTAAAGTCGAATTCACGAGCCGACCGCGAGATCGATCCTGTATACTTCGTACCGTTTACCCGATGTTGAAGTTATAAAAAAAAAAAAAAAAGAGTCACCCGCTATAGTTACAGCCACAAGGTATAATGACGAGGAAACGACTTTCGTGAAGAATCGCTCTCGTTTCACTTTGGGCCCAGCGGTTCTCAAACTCGGAGCCGCAGACGTCCAGCGTACGTAAACCGACTTCGACGCTCTCGCTATGCCCGGTCGTATTTGGCGAACCACGAGAGAAACGATAGGACGCACGAACGGACCATTAGTTTTCAGGCGTTAAATGCTAGAAATAGGTAGTCCTGCGAGAGCGACAAGTAAAACGAGACGTGTCTATCCGTCAACGTGGACAGGTACAGAAGAGGTTTCAGTCCCGCAATGGATTATGGCCAGTGCTAATATATGCCTTGCATGTAATTTGGAAAGTCGCCCCTCAGACAATGATCTGCTTGGCACAGTAGGTCTTAACCTCGTTGCAGCTATCGGTCCATGGAGTGAAAAAAAAAAAATACTTGGCCATCGAAGGGAGTGAGAAAAAAATTCTATTCAAATACGCAACTTGGAGTACGGCAAAATAAAAAGTTTTTCAAATTACATCTGAAAAAAAAAAGATCCCGAGAACCAGTCTTCTCGAATATATGAAAACTTTATAATCATAATATTCACGAAATTTTCATTCTCCTCGACGAGACACTTCGAACCTACTCTGATCCGCCGCTCGCCAATTTCTACCTATTCTCCCCGTATCTTTTTCAGAACGCCGCGATCTGGCTGTCCCGTATCTCTACAAGAACGCAATACTTTAATAAATCATTGTATGCAATATTTTCGAACGCACGGTATACGAGTACCGATGCTTGAGCAAATAGGGTACGAAGTTTTCGCTAAAATTTCATCAAAACGTAAGGTCGTCGAAAAGCACCGAATAAAAAAAAAAAAAAATTCAAATTCCCACAAAAGTCACCACAGCCCATTATTCTCACGAGGTTCCCATGCCCATCCGGCATATCCAAAGTTTCGCGAAGCTCATAATTGCGCGTTGGTAAATTTCGTGAATTCGCGAAAGATCCACATTACGTCAAATAGATATCCCCCATAAGTAGCAGGAAGATACGTGGGGACTTGCGGGACGCGTTATCCTAATGAAAATCGTGAGGAGAGAGTCGCGCGTGGAATTAGAATATCAGAGAGCGCGACAGAGAGCGAAACACGGGCGGCACCAGCCGCGCGACGGAGACAGAAACACGTGTACCCTGCCAGTCGCGAGTAGATAAGTGCGTATTCGGTAAAGTCCACATGTACCTAGAGAGATACAGTAAGCAGATATATATATACGTAGAATGGATGGGGAATAGATATGTATAACACTTGCCGGTGGCTGACGACACGCGATCTCTCTCCATCTCTCTCCCACTCGTTCCCAACCACTTATCCTCTCTCTCGCTCTCTCACCCTGCCAAACCCGTAACATTGCTCACTCTCCGATCCTCCCACCCCTCCTCCCGTACCGAAAGCTATCTATCTCTCTCCCCCCCCCCCCACTCCCTTCCCCTCTCTATCGCTGCCCCCCCTCTCTCTCTTCGTTTACTTTGGAGATATCGATTACCGGCTCAACTCGTAACCCCCGTCACCTCCAACCCCGAACCCCCCCCCCCCACCCACCCACCCGACTACTTTCCCCCATTTTACTCGACCCAGGTTGCTTGGTGTCACATCAGTGTAGCAGTTTACAGGGCTGTACACACTGTGAACGGGGCGTAAGGGTAGCGTCTTAGGAGTCGGCGTCGTTCCTCGGATATAGTTATGCCGTGTACACAGACGCTAGCGCCACCTGTGCACGTGGACATATATATACATTTATTATACCCCGGGCGGTGTAATATGCATGCCGAGACAGTTTGGCGCGGTCCGTCGATACTTTTACGATTCTCGGACTCCCGTTACACCCGGTAGATATCAGAGATACGGCTGATATGGATTTAACGTAGGTGACTTACGAATTTAATCTGTAGTCCGTTGTACCGTCGACGGGTGGGAGTTTTAAGGGGTATTATTTTTTTTTTGCGAAACTGCGTAAATGACTTTTCCCCCGGGGGGGGAATTCATAGCGAGGATCGGTTTCGAACAAACGACGGTAGTCGCCGCGGCACCGATATTTCATTCCAGGGCATTCAATTTCCGGACGGGCGCGCGCGACGCCTGCTCGAGCGACTCGCGAGGACTCCGGGAGGCACTGCGCCACGAGGAGACTCGGCCCGTAGAAATTCCAGCGAGACTGGAAATTGTATAAAGTCTCCCGTGTACGGCGTAACGTACCATCTTGATATATCCGTTAGCTGGGACGCTTTAAACGTGAGTCGACTGCACGTTTACCGGCGAGGCGTAAATTTTCACGAGTATCGTAAAAAACCATTTCGAGAAGCTACCGATAACTCGAAATACACTTGCGGTCTGTACGTTACGGTACGAAACGATAATTTTCTGGTAAATCGTGTAACACCCGTTGCGCCGTTGCACGACAATAGAATTATCCTGTACCGACTATGGGGTTACTCCGGTGTTTTCAGCCATGCGTGACACGTGGTCATAGAAACGAGTTACGACCAGCTACCAGTCGGGTGACTCTTTAGCTAACCAATACCTACGAAGTTGGCCCCTCCCTCAAATACACATCGATCTTAACCGCGCGACCGTACAAATGTGTTACTGTCAAATTAACAATTAAAAGTTTAAGTACCCAATGGCCACTTGGCTCCCAGTACACCGTATACGCTCGATCGGCGATACGGGTTGATTGATGTGTAGGCCAAACCGAAGTTTTTCCATTGCGTTGTAATTACAAACAGGAGGGACGAAGAAGCGGGATGACGAAAACTTCGATTCGTCGTAGCGCGCAAGCAGCCCTGACTGAGGGTAGGACGTGGAAGGCAAAGACAGCGAGAGGAAAAAAAGAAAACTGTCTAAAAAAGAAAAAAGCAGAACTTACAAAGTCTCTTACCATAACGTAATGCCTCTGCATCTCAGTCTTTTCGCTGGCCAGCTTTTCGCACTCGAGTTTCAGCCTGAAAGTAAAGGTAACGAGTGATAAGGAGGAGAGCTCGTCGATAAGAGAGAGAAAAAAAGAAAGATGGCGTCCAAGTCGGTAACGTTGCCTGCCCGTTTATCTGTCAGTCTGTCAATCTATCTTTCCTTCTCTCTTTCATCTTGTCTCTTTTTTTTTATCTTTTTCTTGTCTCCCCCCCCCCCCTACTTTTATCCGAAAATTCACAATTCCCTAATGTTTTTCCTCCTGCCACGAGCAATTCTTTCGAGGCTGCTCGATCCGTGGAAGGGAGGGAGAGAAAAAGATAAACAAAGAGAAGACACAGACGTCGCGGAACTGAGACAACGGATAGACGTCAATAAAAAGAATGAGAGAGAGAGAGAGAGAGAGAGAGAGAATGACTCACGAGTGGTACTGTTGCTGGATGAAATTGAATTCTTCTTTGATTCTCTCGCAAGTGTCAGCCACCGTGAACTTCAGCCCTCCCGCAGCCCCACTGCTTCCTCCGCTACCCTGGAACCAAACAAAGTAATCAGATTAGATCGTCACGCGCGTCTCTCACGACGAAGGCGTCTATCTCTCTCTTGCACACGATAATTTCCTAGTTCGCGGCTGAACGCTCATAAGGTAAACCAGCTAATATTGATACGTAAACGTCACTTTGACAGTCTTACGACAAAATAAAAGCCACTGCCACGTGGTTAGCGCAAACGTACGTCAATAAGAATTACAACAGATAGCCAATAGGCGAATGAAGGAAACATACGGAACACATCTTTCTTTGGTGTATTAACAAAGTACGAGTATAAGAAAAAAAAAAATATAAAAAAAGATTCCCTAAGTAAACACCAGGTTACGTAACCCAAACGTATCACCCGAACATGGTTTTACCATAAGATTGAAATGGGCGCGCTAACTTCAGGTGGCGGCGATTCTACTGTATGTACAACTCTGTATATATATATACACGTTATAGAATATATTATGTCTATATCCGTGTACGGTGCAGCTGTCGATATTCTCAGAGCTGCCAACATTGCCTCTAGGTTTACCGTTACAAAAAAAAAGAAAAAGGGAGAAAAAAATTAGCTCGTTAGAAATTTCGTCCTGAACCGTGACGTCACTTCGCGAAGACATCTTTTTTTTTCCTGTATATACCTATATACGCGAATCGATCAACCTAGTAGCCTCGTAGGTGCTGCCAATCGTAAGAACGACCACGTGGACCTTACCAAAAACATACTCGGACACGATTGCTCTATATGGTCATTGACATGGGACGCGAGCAAGCTCAGGTCGTTCGGATTGCCCCCAGTGCGTTGTCTTAAAAGACCCGTGAATCGCTACCGCGCGGTACCGTGACGCTGCGAGCAGGGGGGGGGGGGGGGGGGGATAGTGAAGAAACGTAAAATTCCCATCAGTTTTCCATTTTCGAAAAATTTAATAAGACCCGACCAAAGAGACCCAGCCATGCCCAAGAGACGTCGGGCAATTGTGTAGGATAATTTTTTTTTCTTAAAAAAAAAAAAAGCGTACCAGTCGAGCAAATCTGAAGCGCCCTGTATAACCCGTACACGCCCAGAGGTTAAAGTCAAAGATGACAAGCACCGAGTCGAATGGAATGGCCGTCGTGAAATACGTACACGTACAATGAGAGAGAGACGGAGATACACCTGGGATGGAAAAGTGGCGGGTGTAGGAAGAGAGGCGAGCGAGGGGAAAGAGGGGCGGGGGGTTGGTGGAACAAGTGAGAGAGAGAGGGTGCTGAAGTGTTTTCAAGGGTAGTGAGAAAGGGGTGGGGGAAAAGAGGGGTACAGGTATAAAAGGCGAGCGCCCGAAGACCCCGGAGGTACTGGGGGCTGAAGAGCAAAGAGCGAAGGATGAAGGGGCATCAAGGCGTCCTTAATGAGACCCGTTCCACAGTACCCAGGTCCGGGTCCATGGTCGCTCTCTCTCCCTCTCTCTCTCACTCCAGTCAGGGAACGAAGGAAGGTCTGTCTCTCGGCCGGTACGGCACTTGCCATTCGTTCCGCAAATTACGAAAGATCCTTTTCAAATAACAATTAGAAGTGTCATAGCGGGAGGAAAGGGGGGGGGGGGTTATACAGGCGTGGTGGAAGGACCGCCGAAATTTAATGGTGGTAGCTGTTAAAGATGGGGGGGGGGGACAGGCCTATGATCATCGTCAAGGATGACCTCAGATTTTATGGGGGGGATGGAGGGGCAGGAGGATAGAGCGAATTAACGAATTCTCCTCGATAAGCGAGTTGGTCGTTTACGAACATTGAAAACGCGGCAGAATGATTTGGCCACTTGTTGAATCGGCCACGGGGTATAAAGTGGGAGTCGCGAGGGTGAGAGGGAGGCTTCGTAAGTGGGCCGATGAGGGGAGGGAGGGAGGGGGGGTGGGCCTCACTTGTTGCAATCATCAAACGGAACAGTCATCGAACAGGTTGTTGTTTCAATAGTTAACCCGGGGCGGCGTTGCCGGCGCTTCAGTCATTCTCATGAAAACGTCATTTCGCACGGTGACGCGGGGAATCACTGTGTACGCGAGGGATCGCTGGCGCGCTGCAGTGAGAGCAGCCGCTTTATACCCCCCTTTGACGCCTGTTGATGAAACAAAACGCCACCCGCAGCCACCGTACCGCAAATCGAGCATCGAGAAGGCAGTGATCGATAGAAATTAACGTGGCGTTGGTTTCATTGATTTTCAATGCGATGACGTAAGGTCACGTATAAACACTGGCTCGGGACGGAAGTTTAAATCGGCCGGGTCAAATTTAGCCCGCACGAGAGGGGAGGGTGGTACGGATATAAGCGAAAAGCCAATAGTCGAGAAAGTAACGACTTCGATTAATTTATCGAAGGCGCATTATAATTTCTCATCGACTAAGTCGCGTCCTTTAAGCATTGGAAGCCATCGCTGGATTTTTCGATCGAACGACGCTGTACCATACTTCATTTTCTTTCATCTTCCTCAGGAAATCCACACTAATTTTCATTGCCTTCGTTATACCTTTTCACATGCCATAGCCGCACTGCACGTGCCATTGAAAGTCCTTGCGTGTACGAAAAAAAAAAAAGATTCTTTCGCACTCGACTCGATGTTTTTAACAACGAGCCTTGCTCCCTCCCCCTTACTCCCCACCCCGTCACCCACGGAACGAGAAACGCCATTCCGGTACGTCTACTTATATCAAATTGCCGATCCACTTGTATATCCCGTCGTATCTTTCAGTCTGCCCGTTCATTGATTTTATTCGAACGTAACTCAGCCAACACAAAGAACACGCCAGACAATGGTAATACGTGATGCACGACAATGACTCGCTGACGTGGCAACATCAACAGACTGTGTAAAGAAAAAGAAAAAGAATTATATCGACAGCCAAGGTATATATAATTTTACGTGAGTGCTGTTTGTCGTTTACGAACGGAAAGGTGTCATTACGCAACTGACTTTGCAGTCGCAACAATGCACAATTAACGAAGCATAGGAAAAAGTCAAAGATACGTCGAACTGCCCGAGCAGCGGGGTACAGGGTTGGCGTAGTATGCGAGAGTGTCTCCATCTGGCGGCGCCGAGCTTCGACATTGTCAACGCTGTCCGACGAAGCAACAAGGAGACTAGGCGAGATCAATTAGATCGAATTACGAGAATAGTTAAGAAGCCCCCGTATACTCCCGATACAATAATTAACGGTTGGGTAATTATCGAAGCTGCCATTAGGGTTCATTGTCCTCGAAAAACGCGCGGTACTAAAGTTTACGGCAGAGAAGGATCGCAGCGCCCGTATACCCGTAGTCGTCTAGTTGCCGAGACCGACCGTCGATGTCGCCACCGTCGCCTCCACAGCGCCGCGTCTCAGTTCGTATTAATTGTCAGTTGTCGCGCGTGTCAACGATTGCTAAAGAAGTGGGTGACCCCACGAGAACGATTTCCTCGGCCTACGCGAGCATGACAAAATGGTCGGGAGACTGAATAGAATTAAAACCGAATACCAATCGGGGCAGTAGCGAAGCCACGAGGGTTTCTTTTTTCTCTGGGAAAACATCGAAGCGTCCATTGACTGAGTTTTCTCCGTACAAACGACGCAGCTGCACTTGTAATAAACAATGCTCGGCGTTGAGCGTACGACGTATGTCAGACGCACGTGGGTGGATACGTAAGCTTGTATACACCTAACCGTATACGTGGCATGCAAGGCGTGACGTGAGCGATACTTCGTAGCGACAGTGTACAAATAATTGGTTGCACTATGGGCGTCGGAACGCGAGTGACTGTACGAGGCGGAGAAAGGGAGAGGAATAAAGAGGACCTGTGGCCTCTGACACGAGACACGCAACGCGTGGAAATTCTTCTGTGCTCTTTTACGGCTAAGAGTGCCGCAGGCGCATGCGCACTCTGGCAACAAGGCGTAAGAGCGCGAAGTGAGCCTAACGACCAGCCGGTACAATTTTTTTAGGTTATACAAGAAGACGTAGCGTCTACGGGACACGAAGAGGCGCTAGAACACAATTTCGACGACCCGGCTACAGTAGAGTTCCAGAAACATCGATCACCTTCGGTCGACCGGGTGGTCAGGGGACTCGGGCTGAATTGACGGTGGCGACCAACGAAGTAGACAGGTTCGCGAGACGGGAAAGAGAACCGGTATACGAAATCCCTGAACTTCCTGATAGACCTCGTGGATTGGAGAGACGAAACGAGGGGAGCAACGCGAAAGGTGGTATCGTAAGGAGTGAAGAGGGGGGGAGTGTAGACGAGGAGAGTGACAGTGAAGAAAAAAGGAAATACCAGGACGAGGTCATTCGATCTTAGGGGTGAAGGGTGCCAGGGAAGGTAACTCCACCCCTGTTCGCATCCATTCGGTTGCCGATAGTCATTAATTGATAGCGACAACGCGGCCACTCTCGGTTATAGATAATAAGGATAATAAAACGTGAGAGAACGGGGGTAGGTAGGTATGGGGTTATTTGTTCGGTGAGCCTGTGTGTCTCGCCGCTGCTGAGTATATATATGACGCAGGGTGGATGGCCAAAGGGGTTAAGAAAGGGAGGCGCGGGATTGTTGAGCTGACTGGGAAGACGAGGGGATGCGCGGAGGAGTGGGGAGGATTAGCGAGATGGGACGGTTGGATGAACGAGGGAGGGGAGGTAGACGGGGAGGGGGGACAGGGGAGATTGAGGATCGTGGTAGTAGAGTCATTGGGGAAGGAGGCGGCTGAACGAGAGAGAGAGAGAGAGAGAGAGAGGGCGACCAGCACGCGGTGGAATGCTTGGCAGCCAGAGGTGCGCAATCAGTACGTCGGTGTACCTCGAGGCGTAAGCTTCTCCCCCTTGTCGCAGTGCACTTTAATGCCAGCAAGTACGACCGGACTTCCGATAACTTGGGATCAAAGTCTTCTTTACCCTTAAAGCTGTAATAAATATCTATGAGACGTAGGTACAAGTGGCTTTCACATAGCTACGTACGGGATATAGACGGAAGTTACTCGTGGATACTGATATTCATTTGAATTACGTATTAAGAGTCAACCTGATCTTGCACCGGGTATAAAGAGTCCAACCTTACTCTCTGACTCGTCCGAGTCGTCTTTTTTTATAAATCTTCTCCTTTCTCTTTCTACGTCGATCCTACGCTTGGACTATTCTCTCTTGGTGGGTCTACTCCCCCCCCCCCTCACCCCTCCTAATCTCCGCGTCTATCTGCGTGCTTATCCACTGTCATAAATCATATCGGTCGAGAAAGAAACGCCATTATGTTGTGCGCCCGTGGCGCGACCCACCAGGGGGAGATCGTCTCGTCGAGCCGCCGCAGACGCCGCCACCGTCGACTACGACCACTGTGTCATACGTCACAGGCAAAAGAACAACCAGCATAACGTAACCTGTCCTGGATCCTTTATACAAGTACGCCTTCGTATATACCAGAGCTCGACTCTGAAAACGCGCAATGGTGTACGTGGTATATAAGTCAGGGCCGTAGGTACTCAACGGGGTACCCGCACGGCCACTTCCGTATTGAATAAAAATAAAGTAGATGGAGGATGGAAAAAAAAATTTCAAAAATGTCCATTCTTTGGAATTGGAATCGGGATCTCTCATTGGCATGGGATTTCCGATATTCTCGTTTATGAAGCTCGTATAAAAAGTATGTTACCAAGCGTATATATACATAACGTTATCGATACAAAACTTGTATAGACTCGAGTGAATAAAATTTTTTTTTCGGAAATTAACAAAAATCTACAGATCTCCGTTGGCTGCGTACTTGTCGGATCGATCTTCGACCTCGATACTCGCTTCTCGTATTTTAATTACGTTCTGAAGGGCACGCCGACAGACATTTCTCTACGACTCGGTACCAAAGAGCTTCGGTCATTTCCTGGACGGATGATGAATCCGGTGAAACAATTCCTGCCAGACGAAAACAATTATACTAAGTGACATTGGTAATGAATCACTGTGATTAATTACCGACGCAGAACTTAAAAAAGGGACTTTTCCTTGATTTCCAATAAAAAAAGAAGGATTCCAAAGGCAACCAGCTACGGGCACATCGATTCATGCGGATTGGACTTAAGGGCGAGCTTACGGAATTCTTCTACAGCCCCCCCCCCCCCCCCCCATTGACTTCCACTCGTTACGAGTAGCTACAGCAAAGAAGAATATATGGTTGCGACACGCGAATCTCTTTCACGGCACAAATTCGTGTTTTTTTTTTTTTCTTCACTCGATGTTCCCCTAACAGCCTCAGACTTCCGACCCCTCACAACTTTATATCGAACCATATGGTAAAATTCGTTTATCCACGTTATACATATGGGTACCCTGGTACTGTAACAGTTTAGTTAAAATTATATAATAGATAAATAAAAATAAATTGGAGTACTAAAAAAAATTTAATTTTCATCTATGGAGTGTCATCCCTCAAGTTCAAATTTTTTATCGTACTCTACTGCACGCATAAGCCATTTACACGGTCAATACCTATGGATTACTATATAGGATTACCATATAGGTGTTAGGTTGAAGACAAACTCCCAACCCAGCGACGTGTCCCAATGCTGAGGGTCCACGTGCATTAGAGACCCAGGACTCATCAGCGATAATTGTCAAAATCCAAATTCAATAGATTGACGTGATTAGGCGTCAATTTTAAGGTGAAAAATAAAACTATAATCCCCATTAGCCCCGCAATTACTAACTAAATAAATTCACGAATAAAAATTGAACAAACAAATTTTCCCATAGCTAACGGTCAGAGCAGTCACCTACCCCATGGCGAAAATTCGTGACTTCCGAACTGTACCGCTCTAGTCCAAATACGAATAAGAATCCAAAAACGTGACCGTATTTGCACGGTAAAAAAAATAAACTTTTGAACGGAACGAATGTCTCGGGCGCTCGGTTAAAAGTAGGTCTGAAAGCTGATCGATTCCCTAATTAGAATGTAACGAGAGCGGAAACGCTTGGTATTCGAATAGTAATAAAAAAAAAAGATTATTTCACTTTGATTCCAAAAATTAATATTCCTCGGATCAACCGGTTGTCCTACCTAGTTCCGACGATAATAAAAATAAAAAAATCGCGTTCGTGATAATTTGATGAATTCTAATTAGTAACTCTAATTACCAGTGCGATACCGATACCACATACTTGCTCTAACTCCAACGGATCGGTTATCCATCCAGCAGTTGGAAATATCAATAATACGTACTACGCGTTACAATGCAGCATGCAATAGCACGCATTATAGAACTAAGCGGGGTATACATATACCCCCGGTATATATATACAGTATATCAAAGGTATAGTACGAAGCTAGATAAACGTCATTAAATTCAACCCCCGAATCCGCCATATCTTTCGGTAACACGACGCTACCCGAATGAATTGACCGTGCGTCGATGACGATCATCGTAATCGACAGGGGTGCTCATTCCCGGTCATTCAAGCGGGCGAAATGCACAGGCCTTGCTCCCCTTTACCCGCGCGGCACCTTTTTCACCCGTCGCCTCCCCATTTCACCCCAGGTGTCCCTTAGCCAAAGCATCGCTCCTTGTTTGACATGTAAATGTAAATGTTGGACCAGACCCTCTCGAAGCGACGCTCATTCGAAACAAGGACCAAAGCAGATACCCACGACCCGAAAGACCCGGGTCATTCAGCACGATAACGAGGCAAATGAGAAACACTGCGCCTGGAATACCCCAGGGTCTCTCGTCTCCCCACCTCGATGCACGGCAAGAGTGTTGCGACGATCCCAACACAGACCGTACAGAGGTTCTCAACCTCTACGATAGAGGCGTAAACGTGATCGGAGTGAAACAGATGTCAGTGGAAATTCGTAACTTAGAAATCCCGCGTAGTGGCACGTGGATCGGGTAAAGAAATTCAGTAAAAATTGGACTGACGTATATTCGAGATCGATGATAATAAAGAGTCGTTGGACGTATAAAATTTTTGGAGAGGAGCGGATGGAGAGGTCTGAGTGAATTTGGATAATTAAGAAAAATGTTTTAATAGATTTTTGGAAAATTTTATTTCTACGAGGGGTATCGATAATTCGTTGAGAACCACTGGTGGGACTTCAGTGGGCGGCGGTGGTCCCCTCATCAAATGCTTGTCATACCGTTCTTACCCCAAACCCCAAACCTAACGGATCCCCACTGCCTAAAGCCCCCCCCCCCCCGTCCCTCCCCCCTTCGTCGAGAAGCTTCCCAAGTCCCACAACCGAGCATACCCCGTAACCCCTAGGCTATGGACTATGCGCGCTTCTAGACCCCTGCGATATAGACCGGGCAAGAATTATACTGCTAAAACCCACCAATTACCTAAGGCACCGTTTCCACGGGGCTGCTTCTACGCTCTTTCGGTTTTCGATGGCCTGGCGTGTCTGTCGCTGGGACTGTGATATGTTTGTGGAATTATTGATGCAATGTTGTTTGGTATTGGGATCGTTTTACAGGCACGTGAACGTGGCTCTTTTTCTGTTACGCTTTACTCGGCGCCACTTGATTCGGGTACTGGGAGCAGTTTGCTTCGAGGTCGAAGTAAAGTGTTCGTAAATACTGATGAGAATGGGCAAATTATATTTTTGCGATATCGATTCCGATCGGATGGATTGGAGTGGCGGACAATTTTTGAGAATCGAAAGGTAATCAATTGTTTTCGGTGAAAATAAGTGTTCGGAAATACTAACAAAATTTCACGTATTTTTAAAATTTTAATTAATCGGATGGATCGGTTAAAGGGTGGGAGGTGAATTTTAAAAATATATCCAATGAATCGATCGAAGTATTCGATCGGCCGCTGCACTTATGCCGTATATTTTTTAGTTGAGTTCGGAAAAGCAAATATGAAAAATGAAAAAAATGGCCGGTACGGAAAAAAAAAAATTCGAAAAGACGACTTTGCCGGACGGCAAAAACGCTTCACGGTCGATGTAACGATTTCTCGTCTGGGATGAGCTTTTCAATTGTCCCCGAAGCGCAATTTGGAAGCCGAGCAACTCGGCGAACAATTAGTCGTGACGCAATTTGATTAGCGATTGTCATTGCCTCATTTTTTCCTCTTTGCCGCTCTGGTTCTTTTTTGTATTTTTTTTTTCTTCTTTTTTTCCCGTTACTCCCGGGAATATTTTTTTCATTGGCCATTGTGGGTACTCGTCTGCATTATTATTATTATCCACCCCCCCCTCCCACCTCTTTAATCTTCACCGCAACAAAAAATTGTTCTCTCTATAATCTGCGCCAATGAGAATGGCAAACGAACTCGGCGCCTCGATATCTCGCGTCCCGTGTCTCTTCGGCGGATTCTTTTCACGTAGACTTTTTTTTCTGGCGCTCATTCAACGTTTTAATTATTTTTTTTTTTCTTCACCCTCTTCTTTGCCCTCGCCGAGTTTAGCGAATTTCGACTAACAATTCAATTAAATACATTGGCGCCTTCCACGCTCCTTATTCCGCCTTATCGACTCGCGTGACATTGGTTTCCCAACATAAAAAAAAATTCAAAAATTTACTACAATTTCGCTCAAAAAAAAAAAACTTAGATAAGACATTTTTTCACGGCCGTCCCATGCGATTCATAAAAAAAATAAATGTGTCAAAATTTCAAAACCAAAATCGCTCGGATCGATCTTGAAAAAAAAAATGTACCCATACATTTTTATATATCGCGCGAATAACGAACTCGCTTGAGATTCAAATGGGAAAGAGAGGGTGGCTGCGAGTAAAAGAGAAAGGTGAAAAAAAAAACCTAAAAATCTTTTGTTACGTAGCAACCCTATCTGCAGCGTGCACGCGTGCACTCGTCCAACGTAAAGCGGGGAGGAAAAATAAAAAAAAAATAAAATTCACACCAAGTCGCTTTACCAGCCGATCGTCCCCTACTGTGATTTCTCGAGAATAAAAGCGACGGGCAAAGGACCACTTTGTCAGGCAAATAGCACGACGCTACCTGCGCCCACACGCGGCTTTGGGTATATGTACATTGTATACATATTACACATATATGAAAAAAATGAATTGATAGTAGTGACAAAAAATTTGTTTAATCAAAATAAAAACAGTGTCAAGTAGTCATATCGACGAGATTCGTAAAAATCGACAGTCCTTACTGTACAAATTAATTTAACACGTTAATTTGACTATCTCATGAGAAATATGAAACACGTAGACACGTGTGTAACATATGTAGACACGTGAAGAAAAAAAAAAATTGAATCTCTGAATTTTCCACGCAATTTATCCACCAAGCAATGCATTGTTCCAGTACCGGTTCAGGTACGACCTGGAACGTACGTCTGCACTGTTCAAAGGGTTGAAGGAAGCTGCAGAGTCTGTCAGGTGCTACTGGCAATAAGGAGTAGGTGGTGCAGACCACGAAATATTTTTACCAAAAAAGTGTAAACTAAATAAATTTTTATAAAGCATACAATTCATGAGATGAAGCTTTTATAAGATATGTTGACACAGAAGAAAGAAAAAAAATTCGAATAAATTTAATTAACGTGAGATGAAAGCTGTACCAAGTATCATATACAGTACTGTACAAGTATGACTATATGTTTTTGAGTAGAAAAATTTTATATAATTTTTAAATGCATTTTACAAAATGTTATGTTCAAATAACGTTACTTTCAAAGAATTCATAATTTTACTTATTTGACGTTAACAGTGCGTTGAGCCTTCAGCGTTGAGCAGCTCCATTAACGGGGTGGGGGGTTTTGATCGAAATCTCGAGTTAGGCGCGACTTGCGTAACAAAAATATTAAATTTCATATATTTGCTAAAAATAAAGTGAAGGCCAAAGTGCACGTGCGTATGAACGTGACAAGATTCATTTTTACGAAAAAGATAATAATTATCAGACTTCTACCTCCGGTCGGCCAAAACTATGCTCTGACCGCTTTCGGAGGAAATATCGAACTAAATGAAGTAATTCCGTGTAAAACGAAATTCCGAAAAATGAAAATGAAATTTTAATCATTGAATTCGATCGAAAAGTTCGTCGGCAAGAAAAAAAAAGTTTAATACAGTAATAAAATCCTGGTACGAATTGCTATGGTTAAGATGGCCGTCATTGGGCTAATAGAAAAATTTTATTGCCGTGTTTCTAATGAAGTTCATAACGATAATAATGGTTAACAATGAAAAGTGCAAATTAATTGTGAAACCAATTACAAACAAGTTAACAGTGACATATATATGTGTATATACATATATGTATGTATATTAAAATTCTGCTCAACCAAATTAATATAACTGACGCGCGTATAAATTTGAAAAAATAAGCAAAAACCAATTTCCGACAAAAAATTACATTTGCGTCAAACAAAATTTTCTTCGAAAGTACATATACGCATAAATCATGTTTGAAAAACAATTCAGCGAGCTTGTACCGGTAATCATCGCAAAGTGGTATTCATTACGTTTTTCTTAGAGTAAATAAAAATAAATCATAAGTCACGTTGCAAGGGGTTCGCGTGAAAGCGTCGCTACGCTGCCAGGTAAAACGTGACAACAAAGTAGAGTCATGAGAGAGAGAGAGCGAGAGAGAGAGAGAGAGAGAGAGAGAGAGAGAGAGACGCGCTAGCCGTAAGCAACCTGCAAAGGATAAAACAGAAGCAAAGAAGAGAACGGAATAAAGCAATAGAAAAGAAAGAGAAAAAAAAGTAGCGAAGACGCCAAAACGTGAGAAAAATTGGAAAAGGGTGCAAAACTGTAGCAAGAAAAAATAAAAGAAAGCTTGAAAATTAAATTTTTAAACGTACGAGTTTTGCGGAAAGGAGAACACCGACAGCGCATGCGCACTGGGTGCACGCGACTAAGTTACCCGTAAAGAAAAACTTGTATAGAGTCAAACACGCAATTACCCTATCCCGTATACCAAGAGACTACACCTATGCCAAGGGAAGGAAAAAAAAAGTATACAAGACTCCTCGACAGGGTTTAATGGGGCTCGAACCCTTCGCAAAATAAGGAGGGAGGGTACACAGGGCATTAAGGGGAGAATCAAGCACGAGGTCTCCATTCGGCTTCATTGAAGGTGCACCCTCAATTGGTTCTGATATCCACATAAACCTTATTGTAAAACCACGCGACTGCTCCTATACCCATAACACAATGGACATAACATTTCCACCAACCCCACTGTGCATGCCGAACGTCAAACTGTCATTTACAAATTTTCGTAAACGACCAAACTTTATATGAAAATTATATTGAAAACACAGGATGCTCAAAAGATAAAATGAAAATTCGCGCGCAATGTAAAAATTGTATAAAAATATTTTTAAATTTCATAGACCTTAAGTCAAAACAAAATATTTCTACAAATGTCAATCTCTTTTTCTATATCTTGAAGTAAAGTCCCCGCCTGTCTTGTCTGTCAATGGTAAGTTTAGGTACCAAACGTACAAAAACTATCGATTAAACATTTTTTTGATTTCGTCTCAGCAACCCCCATCGACCGTCCCTACAATATTCGCTGTTTACGATATTAAGGGGTAGAAGCTTATAATACACGTTTTATATCTCCCCCACCCTCAGAGGGGGGGATTTTACTTATTTCTCATGACGAAAAAAAAAAAAACTTACGGGAGCGGCTGGATGTCTCGCCGGTGCGGGGTACATCTTAATCGTGTCACAAAGTTTGCCACCACCGAGTATTCCAGGTTCGGCTGTCAACTTTGGCAGACCGTCACTTCATCTTGACAGAATTTACCTTCAAGAAATTTCTCACCCTTTGCCCCCACCTCGTCACCATTAAGGTCCAAAATTTTTAAAGCTTTTCCAATTTATCGCATCACGTATCCTCACTGGTGTAAACGGAACAGACAATTCATTCTCACACACTACGTTTTATCGCGTAATCCTCTATGTCTTTATATACATGTAGTATGTGTGTATATATGGTATATACTTCGTAATGAAATCCTTCTTCTCAGTCCCTTTCTTCTTTCTCTTCTTCTTCTCCAGTGTCACTTCATGAGAATCACTGACGCACCCGGTATAAACTCATTACTACTGTTTCAAATTTATATTCACCGACACTCGGCCAAACTCCGAGCGAAAATTTCGTCCTGTCGATTTCACCGAGATATTTACAGTTACATCTATAATTTCTGTAAATCAACGTTTTTCCTTCCTTCCCACCAGTCGAATTCCGAGAACGTATCGTCAACAACTAAGAAACTTCTACTTCTTCATTTTCCACTGCATTCCGCGGACAAATACGTCGCTAGTCAAAACACGCTCTGTACATTAGAGTCTTGACGCGTTATAAACTCCGTTAAAATTTTTCCACGGATATCTGTGAAATTAACGTGTAAATATGAAGAGAAGCCATTAGGTGACACTTGACATTCCATTCGATTACGCGCGAACGCGAAATTATGACTTTTGACCTATAATCGTCGGATCGTCGAACGCCTTGCCAAAGTATGAAAAACTAATGGAGGTTAAATGAGACTACGTTGAGAAATTAAGATTGTAATATATTTTTTTCTTCAAGGATCGCCAATTAATTACACCGCGAAAAATATTTTTATTTCGTATCAATCGACTGGCATAATATCGGGCGATGGTTGTCTCGGTCAAATGTCCTAAGTTAAAAGTAAACCAGAAGTTACGACGCAGCCGCCGTTACTGACGCAGAGGCGACAGGCGAAGCTCGGGTCGGCTAAACATGTAAACGATGGTTAAAAGCCGTGTAAAAAAGACACGGCTAAGTTGCCAGGAGTAAAATGACCAGACGCATAAGCTTTAACCAGGTAAAGATAAAAGTCTCTACAACGTGAAGTTGAGTTTACGGAAATTGAAGAAAAAAAAAGTATACGCGAAAGTAAAGACGTGAACGTTACGTTTGGATTGTTTTGAGAGAACATATAAATATATAATAATTTCGCTATAATATAATAAAGGAAGTTTACAATACCCGGCGCGTTACTTACGTTAATTCGAACCTTCGGCCGATAGAGGATGTTTACATGAGGAAACGCGTTTCCCGATTGGTAAGGTTGTAAAAACGTTACGAAGACGTCCGATACGAGTGGGTAGAATTTACAAAGGTTCGTCAGACGACTTTAACAAGAGTTAAATGACGAGGTCTCTATACTCCATTTTCAAGGAATTCTTATAATTTACCGCGAGCGTAATTGATGGTTTATGAACGATCTGAAGTCTGGTATGATGCATCGATCGATTCGTTTATTGGGTTTATTGGGTTCTCGATGTCTGATCGATGGGAGAGGGACTGAGAGAGGGGAAAAAGAAACAAAGAAAAACAATAGGTCTTGCCGGCGTAAACGATCCTGTGATCAAGGTAAATTCCAACGACAATTACGAGGACCGTCGAGCATATCGCGCGATTTGTCACGCTAAAACGCACTCAGCGAAACGTACACGCTTATGCCTACGTTACTGGATGCTGATTCGTTGCCGGTAACAAAAGGAAGTAAAGGGATGCGTGGAGAGAAAGAAAACGTGTGTGCGTGTGTGCGTGTGAGAGAGAGAGAGAGAGAGAGAGAGAGAGAGGCCACGTTCGTTAGGATCGAGGACGATCGAGTACGAGGGCAGGGCGACACACGGTATTTGGAGGGTCGACCGATAGCGATCAAAACGCCGGGTAGAAAACGGCGAGGCCGAATCCGCTAAGCCCGTCGACTCGCATGAGCGCGAAATTAAACGGAGAAACACGTTAGCGAGCAAGAAACCAAAATCCAATCTACACAACAAAACGAGCCGAATAATTCACTGCTATTACGGCGCGAGCATACTGACATTTAGAACAAGGAAGAAACCAAACAAATATAACACGTCGGTATCCCATTGTCAATAGATCAACATTTTCTGGCGCGCACATTCCTCCAAATTTCCTTTTACCTGCAACTTCACGCGCATTCTCGATGCACCACACTTAACCTCCAATTTTGACAAGCCGACGATCCTCGGATTACGTACAAAATGAAATACACTTGGTAAGACCTCGGAGAGGACAAGTATAACACCACAATACGTAAGAGACACGCGCGGCTATCGAAGGGAACGTGCACGATTCGTACAATGAAGCTTCGAACGAAAACACTCCCGTCCGTCCCGAGCAACGAACGACGCTCGACTGCGTGCTGGGCCTCCAACTGGATGACGGGGAACGTGTGAACGCCGCTTGCCGCCGCACCAATGAGAATACACCAGCACTGTCTCACCTTTCTCACGTATAAAACACGCCAATAGCGTCGTCGTAGACCAATACAGCGTCATAGTCAGCACGCGAGTGTCTCTCACCGATCTCTTTTCTCTCTCTCTCTCTCTCTCTCTCTCTCTCTCTCTCTCTCTCTCTCTCTCTCTCTCTCTCTCTCTCTCTCTCTCTCTCTCTCTCTCTCTCTCCTTTCTCATTCTATCTCCGTCAGTCGTTCCCTCTCACTCAAGCTCGCAACCTCTCGACACCGACGCCACCGCACTGCCGACGTCGTATTCTCTCTCTGTCTCACACACACTAAATAATACTCACTCTCCATCTTCCTCGCTCTCACCCCCATTCTGATTCTCTCGCTCTTTCGCTTCGCCCCCACCACCATTTACTCTTAGCTATCCTTTCGTCTCTCTCTCGCACTCTCCTCGGCTAAACCCTTCTCCAGCTTGCTCTGTCTGACATCGTCCCTGTCACACACTCGCAACACGCCACAATGGAAACCGAGTACCGCCGAATGTTGTGACCCTGCGCGCATGCGCAGACGCTTTTGTGTGTTGAAGAGTAGAGTGTCGAGAGAAAGAGAGAGAGAGGATGAGTGGGAGTGGAAGTGAGACAGAAAGAGACATGTATATATATATATATATATATAGAGAGAGTATGGAATTTCCGAGAGATATAGAAGTGCCGGTGCGCCTGGACAGCACTAGTCATTCGGTAAGGATAGAAGTTCCCTGTGTGTCGAGTGTTGAGTGTCGAGTGCGGAGTGTGTGGAGTACGGAGGCTGCCTCTCTGTCATCCGTATTAACGCGCGCACTGTGTTCTACGTATATCGCAGTCAGACTGGACTCCAGAGATGAATCTTGAATTCGGTTAAACGACCACCGGGTGTTCCTCGCTAAATCTAAATTGTCCGCGGACACTGTGTGCTTCTCGTAGAGCGTATTAGAAAGGAGTCGAATACTGTGCAATTAGATGCGTCTGATTAATCGAAATTGATTCTACTTACTTTTAAGTGACCGGCTTGTGCCTATTGACTGATTATTGATTGTTTATTGTAGATATATTTTTTCCTATAACTATCTCATAAAATTTTGCTTTTTATTCATCGTGCTATATACATTCTTATTGAGTGTCGGTGCGTCACGATATTGATTCCGAATTTCTTCTAAGTATCTAAACTATATTAAAATAATTAATTGTACTGATTAGGACAGCCAAATCATTCTTGGAATTAGAATCGGACACATTTATATACGTGAAAAATAATAAATTGTAATGTCTCTGTTGATCTAAAAAAATTATATTGTTCTTACTATCTGTATTAGGATTTTAATTATACGTAGTTTAATTACTGTCTCTCATTAAGCAGTCAATTACAATTTGTTGTTCTTGTATGAAATTTTTAACGATAGGTTCAATTATGTATACGTCAACAAAGCATAAATTCTAGTGCACCTTTATGTAACTTATTCTCATACTTATATCTATGTCTCCTTCGTTGATACAATTCTCATAATTGTCAATTTCGAAATTCATTAAGGCTCATTTACAATAATACAGTGAAGACGATCGTAACGTATTTTTTTTACCTGGACTCATGATCCTGGTAAATCCCGTATTTTCACTTTCGCAAGCACATGCCATTATCTGAATGCGGTAACGTCTAAGCAGGTTTCAACCCAAACTAATATTTAGACACAGGCGCGTTCGCGCACATGCGATAGCTGCATAATGTTGGTCGCAACCAGGGCCAGAAAATATAAACGCAGCTTATCGTTATCCGTGTACCTAATGATAGCTGAGAAAAATTGCAAATACAATCTAACAATTTTGTTAACGGTTTTACATACCCCGAAGATTTATTAGGGTGAAAGGATTCTTAGAAAATGCAACGGGTATGGGTCATTTGGAGGAATCGATAGTTTGAAATTATTGGAAAGCCGATCGATGGAGGCAAATGGACGGGGATGAGAAAGCATGATGGAAATTGTGTAAGAAATTGTACACGATTACTATGACTATGAAATCGATGAAATTGATTCCATTTAACTGATAGCCGTGGAAAATGGTAATCGCTTTCTTGAGCTATAAAGCTGCAAGGGATATTTTCATTATGGTCGTAATACGAAATTATAAATATGTTACAAGGTAATTTCCAGGACCATTTCTGTTGTGTATTGGCAGTATTGAGAACATGTGGTGCTTTCCAGGGTAGTCCTGAAAAAATCCTAGATACAACGTATACTTCCAGGGCCATTTGGCGGCATTCACACCGAATTTTTCAAAAAAATTTTGATGGTAGACACTCGGAGTTGTGACGGGCTAAGAAGTAGTACGTTAGGTTAGATTAGGTTAGAATTCCAATGCTACATGTCCCAAGGTCTAGTTTTTTTTTTTTTTTTAAAACATTAGCTTGCCGTTGTGGATGGCCGCGGTCCTGGAAACTGCCCTTGGATACGTTTATATATATATATGTGTGTATATATATTGTAAACTAAGGGCACTTAACAATTAAAAAAAAAGTGTGTTAATTTATTAATATTTTTCAAAATTACGTGTAATGAGAGACATGACTTGTAGATTGCGGTAGAAAGCTGTGGGAAGGATTGGTAATAAACATTTTTGAAAAACAGAAAGTTGAATACGTTCGAAATAATTATACACGAGATATCTCCAAGTGCAAACTTTAGTTTCGTATAGTTATCCCCTCCCCTAATTATGTCCAGCATAAAGAACATAAACGTAAATAAATTATTTCAAGGTATTCTAAAAACGGAAAAATTCACCTCAAGCATGAGGTACACGTATATGCAATAACCTAATTACACTTTCGCTGACTTAACGGTCATTCGATCCCGCGATCGATCGCTTCAATCAACCGCAAGCATGAACGCATCCCAAAGATACATCCAGTCCGACACAAGGACCGACTCGTCCATAAAGGTAAAGTGCATCAGAAACAATGACACATTAAAAAGATCCATGAGCGCGTATGCGATATCCTAACCTTAACGTTAAAAAGTCGTAGCCACTTGGCTCGCTGTTAGTTTCTTTGTGCCAGATCGGTACACGAGTGCGAGTGAGACGGAATCAGTCACGACCATTACCGACTCGAGCGACATGGAGCGTCGGCGGCGCAGCGTTGCTAGGTCGTTTCGTGCATGGAGGTTCCTCTTTCCCTTCGTTATTCTCTCCCTGTTTCACCCTGTCTCTTGCCGTCTCTATTCCTTTACTTCCACGCTCGTTCTCTCTCTCTCTCTCTCACACTCTTCACCAACAAGGCACCATGCCGCCATCTCTCAATAGTCGAGCTCCCGCCGACTCCCACCCCCGAACAACTCCGAGCAACTCCGAGGACGGATTGCGAGCGAATGCCTAGGAGTGGCGCAGGAGATGCACTTTTCCTCTGGTTCTGCCACTATTGCCCACTGTTGCCGCCATCACCTTCCGTCCCCACTCCTGTCGCCGACTAATCCCCACTCCTCGACCGAATACGAATAATCCCCACTCTTAGTTTCTAGCCAGCAACCGACTTTTCCCTCCCTCCCCCGACCTCTATACCCTACTGTCTCTGCTAGTAGTCCGACTCTCTTTTGCAAGAGACTCTCTTTCATTCCACGAGCTCCGTGCTGCTCGCAGGATTCTTGCGACACTTTTCTCATCTATAAGTTATATTCGTTCTACGTCTGTGTCTCTGACCCATCTACAACCGGCTTCTTTCTCATTCAACGACACCCTCCTGCCCGCGCATGCCGCCTCTCTGTCTTACCACAAACATCACATTTTCTTCATTCCCCTTTGACGTTTCGTGAGAAATACAATTGTGTTTCTTTGTACTTTCGTAATTATCACGAGACCGTAATCAACCGTGGGTTAAGACTGATGTTCAACTGTATTACGAATTTGCTAGTTTTACTTTTAGATTGGAAATCTTCGCGCGAATTTGTTTTTCGTTTGACTAGCGTCGACCTGGGGTGTCTCAGCGCCTCTACACGCCTAATACTGGGTTAAGGATGTTTGGTAATGTTGAATGTTTTTATTTGAATTTATTGAGGTTAAACCGTGATTGGTGGGGTTGGCTTGTTTTTTTATTAATTGTATCGGTATTATAGACACGGAAATTCATTTAATGAGGTACGGTAAGTTATCGAGATATAGCATTGATTGAACATATCGGGCGGACGACGCTGATCGTTCAAGTTGCCATTTAAGGACTGTTATTTTTTACTCGGCGACAACAAATTGGCCCGTGACTAACGGCGATTCAGTGCGAGTGCGCCTTGATGAATTCTCAACATTCGTCAATGTCCAGGAGAATCGTTATTCGTTGCTACGTGCTCGGTCGATGTTTTACTATCAGGGAGTTTAGGAGCTTACGTTAATTTGCAACGGGATGGCTTGTCGATAACAGTAAGATCGGAAAATGTCGAGATCTTTATTCTGTTAGTAAAACCACTGGTAAAAGTTTCATTTGCCACGATGTTTTCGCCATTGTGGTGTTTTAGGTCTTTCTTAAAAATATTTCGAAATATTGAAAAACATAAGAGAACTTCGACACGTGATTTTGTTTTGACATTTTTCGATGTAATTTTCATGATTTTTGAGGTGCGCCAGATTTATTGATTGAGAAAATCATTATATGTCACAATCATCAGTGAGAATGATAAGTTGTAGAGATAAGATCGTTTACAGACACGTTTGAATAATTAAAAATGTCAATAGTCCTGAGTAACACGAGATAAAAGGCATATACGAGAATTTAAGGTGCTGTTGAGGTATGTAAAGATTTTTTGAAATTTTTTTATTTCCCCTTTACCAATGAATCAGAATTGTTTATCGTTAAATCAATATCCTACGTGGAGCTAATATATTCAAGATAACCTTTGGGGGCTGACAATGATTTAAGACATACGTTAACTGCTGACAATTATGCTCAGTAAAAGAACATTTAATTGTTCCGTAGAATAATTTATCCCAGCGATACTTTATTTTTCAAAAAGCCTCGTTTATATATTTTAAGCACGAACAGAAAGGGTCGAATGTTTCCAATAAATAAATTTTACCCAAATAGGGTAGAGCTCTGTTTGACAAGTACTAATTCAAGACAAGAGAATTCTTAGAATTCTGCTTAAATATAACTAGGCTAACACGCGATTCTCAGAAAACGACTGTCACATACGGTTCCTCTATTTCTTCAAGAATAAATACAAAACCTTCGTTCCTAACATATTATTCCAGAAGTAGCTGGGTAAAGAGGAAATCGCCATTGAATAGAATTTATCGACACGAGTTTCCATGTACCTCGCAAGGTGCTGCCCTCTGCCGAGAATTCCTGCGAACCCTGAGATATCGTAAAACCAGCTGACAGTAGCGTCGCAAAAAGTCATTGAAAGGATTCTAGAAGTGGCAAGAAAATATCAAAGAAGGATAAGGACCGGCGACCAGCGTTGGAATCACATACGGAGGACACTGTACCACGAATATAAAGAGTCAGGGAGAAAGGAAGGCATTGGGAGTGGGAGAGTACGTAAAATAGAAGCACCGCATACAACATTATCGAAGAGTGGGGAGTAGCAATCGACGCGAACACCATTGGTTGAATTAAGCTAAGCTTAGCAGTTGTCGAGACGTCGAGTGGAGAGGTTCGGTTTTCTTCGAGGTAGTGGTCGCGTGTTTGTCAGCCGATAACGTGCAGGTAACGACGCTTGGATTACTTAACTCTGCGTGATTGTAACAGTGAACCGAGGTAACGTCTACCGCATTCCTGTCATCCAACGGATACAGAGACAGCCGGACGAAGAGGCATAAAGCTTGTGCAAAGGAGTCAACGATCACGAGGAAAGAGTGCAGAGAGAAAAGCGAGTGAGAAACAGTGAGCAAGAAGAGAAATAGGAAGCAACTGACTGGCGGATCGGACAAAGGAAGCGCCGAGAGTCGCACGAGGGGCTCTCATGTGCTCTGCCGTGTTCTTGGGCGTAGCATGAAAAAATGGATTTTAGAGGCGTCGTGTACAACGCAGCAAGAGATGGGAAGCTTAAGCGTTTGAAGGTACGTTTTTTATATTCCGACTATATGCTACTTATATTCCAGTTGTCGTTTACTATTCGCGAGTGAAGCTTTGTGAAACCACGTACAAGGGAACGTGTGAACGCAGCATAAGGCCTCGGTGTAACGTGTTACCATGGCAGGTGTCTGGCAATCGTATATATTATTTTTCATTCAATATCGACACGTCCAAATTGTGCGTGGCGTCATTCCTCGATTCACGGCAAAGTCAAGTATTCTTGGATTTCGAATTTTCAAGACGGCAAGGAGTAAATTTTCTTTGTCAACGGGTCCCATTGTTTTGAGAGCAATGTAACGGGTGTCGATCTGTCACGAATCGACTTGTTCGACCTGAACGAAGCCCTAGAACAACCTACGAAAGCCAATCGTTATTAGGTTCGCGTTGCCACGCAACACCTCGCTATTTTCTGTTTAGTTTCACGACACGTCAACCTTACACAAACATCTTTGTTTTCAAGTAACTGGCCACTTAGGTTTTAACGTATCAGAGATTACTCAATGCACTGACAAAGATCGTGCAGCCCTCGACGACGTTCTACGATCTAGCGGGTGTGCCAAAAATAATAAACTATTCTCGGCAACGCGACGTCTCTCACCACGGAACCGTTATATCCAGTGAACGGGCCCGGGTGGTTTATCATCTTTTTCTGCCACTGTCTCCATTTCTTTTTATCAAGGACGGATAATCAGTGCAGCCAATCACCTTTGTTTATTCGAAACGAGTTCACTCGCTTCACGAAAATGGACTCTCGCGACGTTTACCAAACGTACCGGGTGTTAGGGAAAAAATGCAAATACTTTGATTTTTTTTTCTTTACTGCACTGAGCTGGAACCTATGTACCACTACAAGTAACACATGGCACTCATCGTTGCGAGAGAGAAAAGAGACAAATTTCTGCTCTCTTGGCTCGCGTTTATCTTGAGCAGGAAATAGCCCCAGCAAACAGCAGTTATATTTAGTAGTGAATATATGCGCGTCTAGCTGGTCTGCTCGGTTACGTGTTGCCATCGAGAAAGAGGGGAAGCCCCACTCTCGCCTCTTGCACGATGGAGGGGAGGATTCTAGAGAAGAAGAGAATGGGACTGGAGGGTATGCCTCCGTTTAATTCTCCTCTTCTCGAGAATTTCGCGATTTACTGATATACCAGATATAGGAATTTCTATTACCTTCGTATTTATCGATCACCTTGTATAAACACCAGGGATAATTGTCGTATTTTTTTGCCTTGTCAATTTTAAATATTTCAAGCCTTTTATGCGTCTGACCTAAAAATTAACGTGTTCAAGGACGCGGCGCTTCGACTCACCAATTCCCACATATTGCAAGACGAGTTTATCATCAATGAATCGTAATTGGACTTAATGAAAATATTTTAATTTATTGAACGCATCGTTATCATCGACTCGTATGGCTATAATTGACCGTGTTTGCGTCGTCGTTAAGCCACTGGGAAAAGGACGTCGTCGCTATGTATTTTCCGACGAAATTTAATCGGCTTTACGAACAACTGGAAAATATCCTTGGGCTATTTTTTTTTCTCTCTACATCCTACACTGCTTCACCTTCCGTCGCTACGTTTTTCCCCGTGCTTCACGGACGTTGAACTTTGAGTGCATTCCTCGCGCGTCCATGCACGCTTTTGAAGAAAAAAAGTGTCTCCACAAAGTAAAATTTGACAAACACAAGTATAATTTACGAAACGCGGAATTTTCGTTATTTTCAATTTTTCGTCCTCATAAAAAAAAATACATTCTACGTCACGTATCTTTTTTATACTCGTAATATCAAGCTTCGGACTCATCGCGACACACGAAACTCCAAGTGCAGCTTAATGCAGACGCTTCTAATCGTATTCCAAATTGTATACATGTTTATATTAAATTCTCGACGATGTATCAGCGTTCACTTATCGCTGAGTTTAAATCAATGAAATGGGTCATACGCAATTATTTATATCTCAAGTCGCAAATTCTCCACATATTATTTCGAGGTGCCTCAACAACACTATATTTCGGGTGTCCAAGTATGTGCTATCTATTTTTTTTTCTAACCTCCATAGATATGTCAAAACAAAGAGTAAGACAAACCAACTGTATAATAATTATCAGTGATCCGTTAAAAATTGATTGGCGATTTTGATCAAATTTTTCAAATTAAATGGCTTATCAATATAATTTCTTATCACTGTAGAACAACGCAACCCATGCCGGTGCCTTTAAGGCATCTTGCGGTTTTAATAACACAGTAATTTATTAACTCGATTAATAAATTATTCATCACCCGTATCGTTCGCCTCTTACACTGGCTTCCTACTCCGATGATCAAAAATAATCTCACCTTATTCATCGTACAGTCGAACAACTCGAACTATGAAAATCTCTAATGCGGGTTACGATTGCCATCCGATGATCTACTTTAATATTTCTAATTAGGAGATATAATACCTAAAAATTTATATCGGTTTTTTTAGACGCCTCAGGTCCTTTACTAATGGCTCCAAAATTTCTTCCTGGGTCTTTGTCCCTCATTACGTAGATAACTTTGACTGCTTGCTAATTGGCCAATTTTTTTCACTTCCCGTATCTTGATTTATTTTTCTACCCGTATACGCATATTTATCTTATTTTTCGAATTCATGGCTCCCCTTGACCTTGTGTCTGTTTTGATTTAACCTTCCGAGCATAGTGTTAAAATTCATGCGAACGAAAAAGGCAAAACTCGGACGAAAAAATTGTGTATATTATCTAATTGCTATGAAACAAATTTAATTTCCGTATTGCAGTGATAAAACGAAAATTATGGAAAAGCAGGTAAAAAATGCTGCCACCACCTAGACGCGTACAAAATCGAGACAGGCAATTCTGCATGATCATTTGAAATAAACGTCATAATTTAGTGCTCTCTAGTTGCTCCAATTTCAATTTTGTTGCTTTAACCGTTCAACCGGAAGTAGCGTCTGTGCCACAGTACAGTTACAGTTGGTACAGTCGCGTGGAAAAAAAAAAAATATAAAATATGGAATAAAACGTGAATATTTTGACTTTTTTTCCTTATCCGGTGCCCCCTTGCCCCCTTAATTTTTAATCGATACAAGATAGTTAAATTTGATCCATACCAACTAATTAGCATTTTCATACCACTTAATTACTGTAATAATGAAAATCTCCTACAGGTAAGGTTACAGATAGGTTTATCGGGGTGTTATACCGGCATAAACAAATTAACCTGTATATCGTGTAATAAAAACTTGTCAGCTGTTATCGTACAATCGTATATCGTATAAACCGCGTGATTTTGACTCGTCTTCGGTATTCTCTATACTTACTTTCCATATTACTCCGCTAAATTTACCCACGTCATTTACATCCTGACCAAGGCCAGTTTCGAATTCGAAAAGTCATTACGGTTGCTTCCAGATATTTTGCAAATCTACGAGTCAGTGAATTTGGCACGAGTGACTTTGCTCAAATTTTTTTGTTTTTTTTTTTAACTCACGCAAATAGCCAGGGACCTATCCGCGTATGCCATAATGCGACTGTGCACCGGAAGTCAGTCTGATCCTTTTCGAAGTAGACACTCGTCACGATAGGTTCCCGTATGGTTTTGAATTTTGTGAAATATTTTTGTTTTTTTTTCAAAATAAAAATACGCCACCTGACACGCTTGTGAAGTCATGCGATTAAAATTTATTTTGTCTACTTCTTATTTTCCAATAATTAATTTTTTTCCGAAATTTGAAAATTCACGTAAATTTTGTATATTCATATATCCATTTGGTGAACTTTGACCGTTGACCTTTCGTTCTCGTTCGATACGCTCAAAGAACTGCAATGTCCACGTAGCGTTCTGACTTGGTTCACTGGTCAGCGTTCGTAATCGTAACGCCAGACAATCAATAGCAATTTATTGCGTAAACTATGACCTCGCGAATTCTTAAATTTTATTTGGATATCATTGCCAATTTTCAGTGTGTCTTACTTCGTGTCGTTTGCAAAACTCTATTCGCACGTTGAGTTATGTGAAAAAAAAGTTGTTCGGGTCGACTTGAGAAGCACGTGATACAGATGTAAAATAATTAAATACGCTGTATTATTAACGTCAATGCTAATTTCACATACGTTAAACACACCTTGGTTAAGGCTACTTACTTACGGGGCTTTCGATATACGCCCCACAAGGCTTTGCCAAATAAATGCACTTTTAGCCTTATGCTATTTACGTACCAGCTTATTCGAACGCACCTGAACGTGGTTTTACCATAAGACTCGAACGGGAGCACTAACTTCATGTGGTGCGTTTCTATTGACTAACCCTGTATACGTAGTCGGTCCACGAGCTCCACGTGGTTTTTTGACAGTTGGCAAGCAATGCGCTCCTAGCCAAATGACACGTGGTTTTTCATACTTTTGACGTATCTAAGTACTAAAGGGATGTTCAAGTTAATTATTATTTTCTCATTTAGCTCGACTCACTTAGTTTACAATTTATGCTTGTGTCACGGATCAATCGTTGGCTCCCATAAAAGACGAAAAGAAAACAATGAGGCGCCCACGATAAACTTACCGTTCACGCGGATCACGTTATCTGCACGATGTTTGTATAATTTAATTTTATCGAGAGGAAAGTTTAAAAAAAATTTTTCGGCAATTTTTTGTTATTTTCAAATTTTATCCTCTTTACCTACATCGACGCTGCCTTTATATCACGTTTTTATTCTTACCGGTATTATGGTTTTCATTGACCCTTTACCTGAAGCCCACCATATATATTACGGTTTTTTGTATTTTTTTTATTTTTAAATACTAATATTCAAATACTCATGATATTTGTATTAGTCTTTTTTTTTAATTTCATTTTTCTCCATTTTTTATGTATACTCTAATCTGTTACGTACTTGCCAGGGACTCTACCGTCTCTTTTGACGTACAGACGTTTAAATAGAAAGGATTCCCCGACTGGTAGCTTAATTTATTATTTTCCCAATAAAAAAAAAACCGTGCGCGTTACGTGGGTTGAATAGACGTGCGTCGTTTATGGAAATAAGTATTTTTGATTGTATATAATTTTTTGATTTTCGAAAAAAAAAAAATGTTTCACATTTTTATTTACCACACCTGACACTGCTATCCAAAGTATCGCTCTAATCGTATACGTGACGAAATGAGCGTCGATGAACGGAATTTCGAAATTCTCTTTTTATTACCCGAACCGTATCAAGGAACGTGCATGACTAGTTGAATATGGCTTGCAAGAGTGACCTAATATTTTTTGTTTTCCTTATCGATACAAATCATACCACAAATTACAGGTTCGAGTATCAAGTCGCTTAGTGTGATCTAGGTTTGCCTTATAGCTATAAACCTTTATTACTTTTTATAGTGCTAATATGATTTATCTTCGAAACTTATATTACTTATAAACTTACAATTATTTTTCGTTTGCTAACATTTTTTTATTTATTATATCATTTTTTTACTTATTCGAACAATCACGCGATATAAATAAATTCATTATAAATATTCGTATCGGCAGTCGTTATCATCCACTACCGTACGATAATACAGAATGGAGTACTGTTGGATTGACCAAAAAAGGTCAAGGACGGCAAAAGAAATTTTTTTTATTTATTATATCATTTTTTTTACTTATTTGAACGATACAAATAAATTAATTTTAAATATTCGTATCGCCAATCGTTATCATCCACTATCGTACGATAATACCGAATGGAGTACTGTTGGATTGACCAAAAAAGGTCAAGGACGGCAAAATAAATGTTTTTTATTTATTATATCATTTTTTTTATTTATTCGAACAATCACGTGATATAAATAAATTAATTATAAATATTCGTATCGCCAATCGTTATCATCCACTACCGTACGATAATACCGAATGGAGTACTGTTGGATTGACCAAAAAAGGTCAAGGACGGCAAAAGAAATTTTTTTTATTTATTATATCATTTTTTTTACTTATTTGAACGATACAAATAAATTAATTTTAAATATTCGTATCGCCAATCGTTATCATCCACTATCGTACGATAATACCGAATGGAGTACTGTTGGATTGACCAAAAAAGGTCAAGGACGGCAAAATAAATGTTTTTTATTTATTATATCATTTTTTTTATTTATTCGAACAATCACGTGATATAAATAAATTAATTATAAATATTCGTATCGCCAATCGTTATCATCCACTACCGTACGATAATACCGAATGGAGTACTGTTGGATTGACCAAAAAAGGTCAAGGATGACAAAATAAATTTTTTTTTATTAAAATAAATTTTTTTGTTACTTTTCGATTTAATGGACCAAATACGTTTTTGATAATGAACGATTTTCTTGTGTCAACTAAAAATTCCTTTTATTATTCGTTAACGCTGCTATGTACTTTGGCTTACAATTATTACAGGAATAAATGCGCTTAATGTAAACAAGAATTTTGATTAGAGACAAGGTCACTCTGTCAATGTCTGAATCATTAGTTCACGGAAGAATCAGCTGTCAGGAAACCTTAGGCTTCGTATACAATAGGAGCCACGTGCATAATCATTAATGACGGATAAAAATAGACTGTCTCTAAGACGAAAGTCAATACTTTTACCTCGTAGCTCATTCTCCGTTGCCATGCTGTTTACGTCGTATTACACAATTTCGTGATATAACCCAAAAGCCTAGTACCAAGTACCTATAGTTTTTCATTTATCTGCCAAAGGACCCCTTGTACGATTACTTGTCTCCATCTTCGATTATCATCGATAAGAAATCAGCAGGATCAAATTTCCCAATCTCACACGTCACGCAGTACGCACGTTTCGAAATCCACTCTCTGTTTCTCTGGTTAATTCGTGTTTCAATCGTAAACTGGGCCACTGTCGAGTCATCGCGTCATGTATCGTATAATATGAATTTGCTGTTTTTTTTTTTTTTCGTTTTACTTCCCCCTCTCTCTCCGTTATTTTCGTCATTCCTGTCGCTTTCGCTCTTCCCTTCGCTCAACCATTGTACCAGACACTCGGCTGGCTCTGTGTTCGTTCAACGAAAGCAAGTCGATTGCCTAACGATCGACTAGACGTTCACGTCGAATCGATAGCCATTATGCGGTCGACGTTTGTGCATGCGCCATACGAATATCACTGGCAAGGGTTGTAATATTCTCGAAAGGAACCTCGCAGCTCGGATATAGGCGATTGGCTTGTTTTTATTCATGGATGAGAATTTGAATCGTAGACTTTAAATCCTTAACTACGCGCATCGTACGCGGAATCGAAGTTACCGAGTCCGACCGCTAGGCCGATTGGTCTGGTTCGTTTCTCGCTAGTGAAATTGACATTGGGTAACTTCAATTGCTACTGTGCCTGACACGTACGTCGATATAGCACGACCTGGGTTTTACTTGTGCAACGTATCGCTGGGTGTAAAGACACGTATCCCTTGCGTAATTTTGATTTTCTTCATTCGAAAATACACTACCGGTCAAAAGTTTAGGTTCACCTCGCTTTCTTTGTAACTCTCCCATGACTGCAGTTTGAGAAACATCACATTTAGAAGCAACTTTTCGCGTTGAATAACCTTCTTCGTGTAATGCCACAATGACTGCTCGTGTCTCTACACTCAGCTCTGCTTTTCGACCCATTTCTCTATCATTGACACATAAAATATGTAGTTTTCTTCGCATTTCAATAATGAGATGATATTTGTCGAATTACGTCAATTTAAATATAAATTTTTCTTTAACAGTAACGATTTTCAATATGAAAAATGTTCTACTTACCTTTTTGTAAAGAAAAATATGAAAAACAATTGGAAATATAACTTTTGGAAAGAGCTCTCGCAGCACTAAGACGTTACGCGTAATATGCACTAGGCGCATCGAGAGAATGCAACCTGTCATAACAAGTTTGTGCTCGATCTACGCGTCTCCCAAACGCGCCAAACTCCCTCCTACACTCTGACCAGTAGCGTGTATCGACTTGTTACAGGTAAGACGCACGTGCTTGACAAAATTCACTGAGTAGCCGACTCAATAGCGTAGAATTGAAAAGTAAAGCAAGTGAACTTAAACTTTTGACCGGTAGTGTATACCTTGGAAACGTTTGAAAAAAAATGTGAAAAATATTTTTCATATCGAAATCGATCCACGTCTATTTACTAAGATTTTGGATCACGTCAGGAAAAATGCGTGGAGCGATGTTTATGGGTAAAATTTTTCTCGTGCGGGGCAATAGGCTCTTTTTTTTCGCGTAATCGTGGATTCTCCTTCAAGGTCAACTCGCCACGAGGTGCTGCTTCAAATGCGAATCGAACAGCGCTAGCGTAAAACGTCACGTAGAATTTGGAACGCGGACTCTTTGCGGAACCCGGCCCCATTTTTCAAAAATAAATTCATTCGTTCCGTCCGTTAGGGCCGTGCCGGTGCCGTTTCTCTTTATTGGCAGCCTTCGCGTAAAGCTGCCTCCGATAAAATAATCATATTCCGCCATCGCGATAATATTTTGCTTCGTCCCAACTCGAAAGCGGCAAACTCGTTTCTGTCAGTCGACGCGGAATATTAACGGGTGGCGATTTTCATCGCGTCACGAGAAACCTTAGTTTCCGTTCACGACGGTTCGGACGAGGAAAGCTTCTGGAAATAATATTCGACAGTCATTCTTTTCGAACGATCTACGGGACGAGCATTAACGCTTCGTCGCAAAGACTCGGGACGAGGTTCCGAAAAAGTGGCACTGCGCATGCGCGGTTGAATTTCGTTTTCTTATACGCTCGGTCCTAGGTCTATTTTCATAATTATTTCGAATTTTGATGTTCTCGATGATACTTGTTGTTTATCCGAGTTTCTGACCTCTGCGTACCCAATTTACTCGAATTAAACATTATTCTAAGTAAAGCAGACTGGTACGAAGTCGTAATTGTTATTCCGCGTATCTCCGAATCTGGTAGCGTTCACTTATAACTCATTCTGGACGAGATGCAATCCTGCTCGTCTAGTTACTTTGCCTGCGGCTCTCTTCTGGTTCACTCTAGATTCTTTACGATCTCGCACGGTCGCCAATGTCCTTTACAGGCTGGAGATTGGATACAAATTTTGCGTTCGGCACAGCCTGCCCGGTATCGACGTGACGTTAGCCTATACTGGCTCCTACGAATTTTGACTAAGGGTTAATTCTTAAGTTCTAAACGAAATCCATTCTCTATTTATAATATCGTATGGACTTATTCGCCGAACCTGTGCAAATTTTTGTGCTGGACTCCCGAGACGTCTTGCAACACTGTACGACTTATTACGACACCTTGCCACCAGCGTAGGTATGCAAAAAAATTTTAGAAAAATTTTGCACCCTCGAAATTACAGCTTTCAACTTTTCAATCATAGGATTTATTATTTATATTGAATTTGGACTCGAGCTTCCTTTTTCAATGCAAAACACGTTTCCATTACTGTTTTTAATATCGAGCGTCACTTTAGTAAACATATCTTATACTTGCTCGAACGATTTAATTCAGTTACGATTTCTCTCAGTTGTCGTATGGATATTTTTTATCGAATCGAAAAGTTCGTTTAAACAAACTACCAATCGTACAAATGTTTATTTCTACTGTTTTTCGCCTCGTGTCGTACGATTCGACTAGTTCGATTTTTTTTTTCCACTTCTCAAATTACACAAGGTCATCGGGTATTCAGGTAGGTTAGGTTAAACTAAATTGTAGGAACCAGCCTGCAACGTCGCGTCCTGCGTCTGACGAAGAAGAAACTTATATAAAGTTTACTAAGGAAATGCAAAAAAAATTGCATACGTCACGCTGTAGTATACAGCACCGACGTAGGCGTATCTTGGCTGAGAGTTGGGTATATTAACGAGTCCCAGTCAAATGCGTAATTGTTATTCATCCGTTAGACAATTATGAAATGGCAATACGCCTGAAATTTAGCATACACGTATCTTAGCAATCGCACAGAGGTTCTTCACACTGCTGTATATAAAGGGTGGGAATAAAGTACGTAAACTCTGAAATATGACGAAATGGAAGCATTTCGGGAAAAAAATTTTTTTTAATCAAAAATTTTTTCTATTTCGCGATTTGCATTCTACAGCGACCCTAACCTTACCCTGGATGACGTTGAAGATGATTTATAAGATCAATTTTAGATTTTCAAATGGATCCATCTATTTTGATACCGCGAATCGAGAGTTCAAAAAATTTTACGTTCAAAACACATAGCAACAAGTGGGATCGGGCACTCAAACTCGACTCGAGACCACTAAATCAATAAGACAATTTAAAAAAAAAAAATTTCACAAATTTTTTTTGGTTTTATATTTTCTGTTGCAAGAGCTTTGTGAATGACACCGGTGACAAAACTTTCGATACTTTCCCTATTTCTTAATCGACGCACGACTTGATCTTTCGGATACAATACAGATAGTTTTGGGTGGAGGGGGTAAAATTTCATTAAAAAAAAAATTTTGTATATCTGCCACTGGTACTGTAAATGCAAATAATATATCTTGGCCATAAAAGGTATATTTGGTAAAAATATTTTTTTTTTCTACGAGTCAGTTTATGTAACGTTATCTAACACGTTCGCCCCCCCCCCCCTCCATCCCTGTCCCCCCTCTACAGGTCGGCTCAAAATCGATGAGGATTCCGTTAAAGGTGAACTAACCTCGATAAACTTTGACGGCAACGACGTCACGCTTGATCGTATCAAAGGAAGGTTTCTCTCTGTTGACCTTGACATTGATCGTGATGGCTTTTTTCTTCTAGTCCAGCCTGTACAGCGGCCGCTGAACAAATCGCAGGGAGTGACGCTTTACGATCGTAGGAAACGGTCTAGCGAGCACGCCAAGTCGAAGACTTCTTCTATTTCTTGCTTGGACGCGCGTCTCTCTGTCTGTACTGAATAATCAAGCTGATCGAAGAAATCGGTTCAGAGTTCGTCAATCGATGATCAGCTGGCTAACTGGACGAGTCATTTTTCACGACTTCGAATTGTTTTTTTTTTTTCGAACGCTTACGGCATCGTCATTCTGCCGAATTGAGGTGACTTTTTTTTTGGTGGGTCCGTTGTTATCCCGAGAAAAAAAATTGACGACGCCATGCTTCCTTGGGCGACGATCAGGGGTCGGTAATGACGCGGGGGAAGGAATGGATGATGTAGATCAGGATGAGGATCAAGGGAAGATGAGTGTAGTCAACTCGGGTCGGCGTGCTAATATTATACGGCTGACGGAATACACCGTGAGTCAGACGAGCAACTAGCGACGGCGGAGGAATAGGACGTTCCGTTACGACAAAGGAACTCGGTCGGTAAGGAAGGAATTCGCTCGATACTTTACGTGGAAATAACGTTGAATCTTCATGCCGTACGTAATTATTCTCTGTTGTGCGCGCTGCTATTTTCTTGATCCTCAACAATGTCGGATATCTTTACGAACACTTGGAACAATCCAGGTTACAAGTTTGTTTTCGAGTAAAAGTAGCTTTGAGGGGCCATCTTTCCTATGGCTTTCAAGGTAAAGGAGTCACCTGGATAATATATTTGACTCGTGGAAACGACTCTGGGTCAATTCTTAACGTGCATTTTATCAACTGGACAAATATACTTTTTGGGCGACTTTGATTGACTACAAGATGGCGTGAGGTGGGTTCGGTCTATTTACTGAAAAAATACTCGACCTTCGGTGTATATCTTGCATGTTCCGAGGCGTACGGGGAATACGTATTACGGCACTTGTCGAGGTCAGCGACTTTGCTGTCAAGAATCGTGACCTCGTATTTTAATACGGAATTAGGTAAATGGGCGTATGAGTGTTTTGACTTTTTTTTTTAAGTGTTGACTGGTTTTTTTTTTTTATATCGTTTCGATGAAGTTGCTTTTTTTATTCTTGGGTTGGTCCTCTCTACCCTGATAAACTTGTTTACAAGGGTCAGCACGTACTGACGTACATCAACATCCGTTTGGGTATACAGCCACGTACGTGTTCAGCCATAGTGAGATTTCGTTGCTATCCGGAGATTCTTCTTCCCTCATCTCTTCCTTATCGTTTTTCAAGGTTTTCTTCTCTACCCGCCCGTTCACGTATTGAAATAGTGGTCGTGTCTACATTATTAATTCGTATCAAGTTTCGCTACCGGAACGAGACAGCAGAGGTCTGATTTGTCATCGGGAGCTTTGTAAAAGCAGGCAGCGCATATTTTGAAGCTTTTGTTTTTGCTGCGAGTCTTGCACGTGCGAATATACCTGTTATGCGAGTCAGTTTTCCTTTTACGTTTTTTTTTTTTTTTTTTAGTTTTACGTTATTTTTATGCGAATCGAATGGCGCTGACTCTGCGGGATTCGCGAAGTAAATATTTTGTGGAAAATACGTATCTTTGTTTTGAAATAAGGAGCGTATTGTAGATTTTTGAAAAAAGATACAATATTTCACTTTTATTACTCAAACTTGAAAATATTATTGGGGATTTGTCCAAAATTTTTTTTTACTTCGTTCGATACTGCTTTTCAAAAATGTATAAGATTATAAAGATTGTTTCGTAAGAAAAATAATTTAAAAAAAAATTTGTTTTTCTGTCTCACCAAACGCGTTGCACTTATCGCAATGCATGCTGGGATTGAAAAATTCCCCAAAAAAATGTAGAATTTATCGATTCTTATTTTCATTCGATGTATTGGCTTGGCAAGAAAGTAATTTCGGTAAACATGACGCCATGTGTTTGTGCAAACCGAAATTACTTTCTTGCCAACTCAATATTTTGTGGGAATAGAGAAAAAAAAATTCAAAAATACCATTAACAGTCTTTACTATTTCCTTTGTAGAATCAATGCTAAACGGGCGTAGGTGTTAATGTCTTATTTTTATTTTTTTTTTTTTTTTAATAGAACTAGTCAGATACCTTTAATACCTTTTGATCGGTCGTGACGAAATTTTATTTTATACGGGATTGCCAATACGAGTACCAACTGTTTTGTTCTGTAAATAAAAATGTCCATTGCTCGACAGGAAATCCGCGGAAAGCGGGTCGATTCGAAATAATGCTGGCGACGCCTGGCGTCGCTAATGCGACGTTGAGAAAGTAGATCTCGCAACCTGCCTACCTATATATCCAATTGACAAGACAAAGGAGACTGGCTCTATCGATTGTCCGATCAATATTTTTTTTTTTTTTCTTAATTAAATGCAGTATCATTAATTATAAATGCTTCGATCAATGCTACAGGCGGCGCAATGTTCGCACGAAGTTTCGTCAGCCGGTCGGAAAAATTTTTCCGCGGAAAAACGGTACTATCCTCACGCTATAGATATAGTGGGATGCGTGCGAGTTAAAGCGGAAACGGTGCTCTATGAAAAACAGGTATTCCTTATGTGCCAATGCGTAATAATTACGTGACAGTTTTATGCGTGAAACTGACGCTGAATTAATGCGTCCTCGTGTCAATTACCGTGTCGATGGGGAAAAAAATAATATAAATAAGTACAACCGGCAGGGACGTTCGTTCCGTCGCCATTGACTTTTAATCATTTTGTCAGTTCATGATCGTGTCTAAATTTTATATCCGAAATTAATATCGCGAATTCCGGAAAACAGCTGAAAAAGTAATTTCAATGACTTTACGTTATTGTTGTAAAAAAAAAAAAAATTTCGAATTTTTTTTTTTCCCCAAAATTCACTCCTCATCACGCTTTATCGACTTTTACCACCTTAGATCTTCTTAGTGCCTATTTCGCACGTGCTTATTTCGTTACTCTGAAGTTACGTCAATCTTCTTTTTTTTTTTTTTTTTTAAATTTCATAATTTTTCGATAAATCAATCGTAACGCTTGTTTTTCCGGATCCAGCGATCGTAACATAAGGTTAAACGTGTTAGCTTACACATGTGAAAAAAAAAACACATCAATTACTCAGTGACATTATTAATTGTTAATTATCACTGTCTTTCGTACTCCAGCTTGAAGTTTTATCAGCAGTAAGTGTACTACCTTGAAAATTTATCTATTATACCATACGAGATAAAATGATGTGTCGTACGGGTTAAACTGCCTACTCAAGATTCACTGTGAAATTAATTAATCAGTTGTTCAGACTCGATCTTAAAATTTATTTTCTCAAAATAGTCAGCGATGCCCCTGCTTGGAATCTCTAGTCTCTTGCACCCGCGCATACGGAGTACAATGGAACAGCCAGAGATACCTTCTCCCCCCCCCCCCCCCCCCCCCCAGGTACCCAGAAGAGGATCGGCTCGTTGCGGAGGCTGCGGGACTCTTTAAAAATAATATTATATTTCCGTGAGTCTGCGTCATAGGATTCAGATGACCTCTCCCCTCCCTAGTAGTTGTACCCTTGAGAATCGTTGCATATGTGTACTCGAACCGAAGTCCTTTGTTCGGTATAGGAATAAAAGATTCATCGCTCACGGAGGAGCCGACGGGTTTAGCATTGACGGAAAGGTCGAATCGGTCGGTAAGGTAGGAACGGAGTTAAAAATTAATGAAAATCATTTTCTTTGTATTATATCATTTTTTTTTCTCTAATCTCTTTTTATGTAAAAAAAAAATTATTACTTCCGTTTCTGCTGTTTTCCTCGTGACGCTAAACGCCTGGGCACGGTTTAACGTGCTTCGAAACGATTCAAAGCGAATTCCTATGAGAATTTATTAATCTGTAGCCTTTGCACGTAATGGCGTGATTTTGTTTCTTGCATCAAAATACATTGATATTCATACGACGGGAACTTGGAAGCACATGTTTTTTTCAGACCGTAAAGATCCGCCTAAAAAATTGAATAATTATTTTTTTTTTTTAGAAATTCAATTTTTACAATAATCACACGACTTATCGTAGCTGGTCGCGATCTAATAAAACATATCGAGACCGACATAGAGTGTTCGGATAAAAAATTATAATCTTTACGTAAAAATGTTAATTACGATAATTTTTCATTAATATGAGATATTGATTTTTTTATGTTGATTTATATAAACCACCATTTTCTATCTAATCGATTCGTCGCTATAATTCAATTTTTTTTCACCCACAACCCCACGTACCCGTCATTTATTGTACACGTTGGCAATTTATCTTACGCGCATGCGCAGTCCCATTTACCAACTGCGCGTTACTCCGGTCCCCGTGATATATTTCAATGGATTAAAGTCAGCCGCTCTTGTTCGTCTGTCCAGATTGACTTAAGTTCTAGTATTACCAGCTGGAGTTGCGTAATCCAAGATAACCGATCAGGAAGACGGTTAGAAAGCCGCCGAAGCCCACGATCGCGCTCGTGAAGACTCGTCCATCTGTACTCGCTGTACAGGTCGTATAAATATTCGTGAAAACTTTCTCGTTCCACGCATCCTGCTCTCAGTCCCGACGCATCCCCGTACCTGGAGGATCTCAAAGAGAGTTATCTCCGAAGTACCCCGTGGATCCCCGTGCAAGAAACGTATTTCGTGCGCCTGGTAAAAGTGTCCACTTGAAGGGAAAAGAAAAGAAAAAAATTGAAAATAAAAAAAAAAAATGAATCACCAATTCCACATATATCACACTGCAGTAGTAAGTTGAGATATTTTTTATCGTTATCAAAAAAAAATTTTTTTTTTCCATACTAACGTTTCCTTTTTAACATTCAGTTTCCTCAATTATTACGTATTTGGTATATTTAGTCTTATCCTAATCGTGCTATTAATTTTTGCTAATAATATCTCGGTCTTAGGTCACTCGAAGCTAAAATTATCAGATGAGAGCAAAATTTAACGAAAATATCAAAATATTTATGCTCTTTCGTGATAATCGTTATCACGCGTTCGCTACGGTTTACGGAATTGCCCGCGATGTCCGATTAGACTGTTGTTATGATCTTGCTCGCACGATAAGCTTAAGGCAATTCACAAGTACCAGATCACCTTGTCTGATAAGCCTCCGTGAAACGACTCACGGGTGATTCGTAATTGACACGGGAAATTTATCGTACAACAGTCATTCTCGTAATTTGAAATTCTCACGGAGCGCGGGAAGTACGTTGATTCAAGCTTGTGCTTGTTAATTAATAAACTCATTAATAACGTCAATTAGTACGAATATTATTCTCATTGACGCGCCTTCGAACGGGAAGTTCAATTTATTCGTATACGTATCCTCACTGCCGGCGTCATTTCTCTCATTATTGGGATCTTATTCGTCGTCATTGTTGTCGTCACGTCATTATCTACCAAGAATGTTATTGTCGATCCTCAAATTACGTAGGACGTGCCCCGATACGCATAATTCTACGGTCGACCACGATTTAGTGGACGGGTGTCATGACATGTAACGTTGGACTTCGAGATATGGAACTTACTACCGACTTCAAGTCGTCCCACGGTGTGTTAATGTCTGTCCACAGTGATTAAAAAAATAATGATACGAGATCGTGTTGAGTCAAAGCGGATATTCATGGGGAATCACTCAACAGCTATTAGTGCGATCATCCAAGGTTATGCCTATATATTGAAGATTGTTTTTTTTTAAATTAACTAAAAAAAAAAATTTTTATTACGAGTCTCGTTAACGCGCATAAATTACATACTCTGTACACTCTGTATACACTGTATACTCATTACACTCTGGGACTACGTATAAATTTTACTATAAGGACACAGTGTAACTGTTTCATGCTGGAATATATTATTACAACGATATGTCATACGTAATACGATTTATACATAACAATGTAAATTGATCGTACGGATCACTTTAGTATACCAGTTCGAAACTGATAAGTCACTCGAGAATGATTCTTATAAATAATTATCGATTGAGCGCTTATTTTATTCATCTCAACCGATTTTATACGATCGTTGTATCCAAAGACCATTTCTTTCTCTACTCTGGGGTCCGATTATTTTCCAGGGATCGCCAGCGCGGAAACAGATCGTGTTACAGATCACGGAAAAGGGCCTTCCAGTAGTCGTATGGTGGATATCGTGCAAGCGGACCATAAACGTCTCCGTTGCCACGGTTTGCCGCTTGGCGTATTCACTCGTGGCGCCACCGTCTACGGCCTCGTGTCGATTACTCTCTGGCTATGATTATACCTGCGTTGTCAGTGATTCTCGTGCAGGACGTCGATATATTTCTTTCCGTGGTCTTTTAATCTTTCTATTTTCTCTTATTACTTCTATTCTTTGTCATTTTATTAGCATACCCATTGACTCGCGTAGTGTCGCGTTTTAACGATGGGCTATTTTATTTTTTCTTTATCTTTTTATGAATTTTTTTTCTTTGGGTTCTTGCCTGACCCCTCCCTGACAATTAAATATCAATCACTTGTGTCGTACGTAATACGATGTCTGGCGTACAATTATAATAACAACAGTTGCGCATGAAATTATATAAACTGCGAGAAAGTTGTACGCTGCTGTTGCATTATGGGTTTTGTCCTTTTTTTATGTGAATAATTATGTGTCACTGTAGGTATGAATTATGTGACGATTGATTAGAGGTTACGATTGATAGAATATATTGGTAGTATATATCTGTAACGAAACCACGTATCGATAGTGGTCTTATATATTTTTGAACGATTAGTTAATTAATGGTAATTCTGTGTTTCTTCGAAACACGTTATCCGGACAGGCTGCAATAAAACGTCTTTTTGGTAAAATTTTGTGAAGTCATTCGACACGTTATAATAACATTTTTATTTAACTATCCTATACGCTTAACCTTTAAACTTGTTTTTAAATTTTTTGGCATACTTTTTTTTTTCGAAATACAGAATTAAACGATTGATTGGCAAAAGTCACGCGAGTGTCCAAGTGTCTCAAAGGTTTTCAGCGGTTTAAAGATTAATGTAATTTTTATTGAAGTTGAACAATTCTAGTGAAATTTTTTTTTTTTTCAAAATCATACAAATTCTTATAGTTCGTGTTACACGACTCTTTCGGGCGTATTTGGTAACTTGTAATAACTTGTTTAAAAGTTCAAGGTAGAGGAACTCTTATGTGTACATTTTTTGAAAAATTATTAAATTCGCGTAAAAATTTATTAAGGAGACATAACGGCAGTGTCTATATATACTAATGAGCATAATGATAATAATCTTTTTATTCGATACTAACGAGTGATAAGAGTCGTTGTAAAAATAAAAAAAATTTCCACTCACCGTCGTAGCTGCTGCCTTTCTTTGGTTTCGCATGCCTAACGGCGACTACGTCGATCATGCGAAATGACTGTTGGCCCTCAAGGCCGCAAAACTATGTAAAAGGAATTGAAATAGGAAAAAAAAAAAATGTGTACACACGTGTGCGAATGTTCGCGAAACGCAGACTTGTGTCTCATAGGGAGCGATATCACGATTCCTGTACTCCTGTATCTCAGACGCGTATGGAATATTGGATTGATGACTTAAGTTGTTGGCAAAAAAAAAATAGCAGTTTTGCTTACGGATCTAAAGCATCGTATATGGCGAAATATCAATGTTACTTTTAATTTCGGTTCCTTGTCGTATCTCGTGACCATAAATAACTGGTAGTAAAATTTTTTTTGGGTTTGGAAAAAAAAACTTACAAGGAAACTATAGCGTATTATTTTTGACATTAACGATTTACTTTTAATTTTCGAATTTTTAAACTTTGTACTAGAAGCTCATCCGTAGCTTTAAAGAGCGATACTCGGCGTGAAACACCACGAGATGCCATAATATAGAAAATTTTTTGAATTAGACGAACTTTCAAAATCTCGAATGCGCTGATATTCGAATTTGTGAGTGAAAGTCGAACTTTGAATGTTAACTTTGAAATTGTTACAAGCTCATTTGGTGACGACGAATGTACATACTGAGATACAAAGTGACTTATATCCAATTGTGATTTTTTAATGAGCTTCGAAATGAAATTTTGATAACTTTCAAAAATGAGACAGAAAAAATTCCAAAAATAATTTCCAAGAAAGCGAAAGGTCATCAATCTATTATCGAGTAACGGATAATACTTGTCATGATTTTATGCGTGGATAGAAATTTTTTTTTTTTTTTAACTGACCAACGATATGTCTCAAGGACTCAAAATGAAATGAAAACATTCATATAAATCCACTATAATTTGTAAACATGATATACGTTATGGAATGCGAGCACTGAAAACGTGATAGGAAAAAAAAAAAGAGATTGGTCTTTTAGCCTGGAAAAAAATAGCACGTATCATGAAAAAAATAAAATGTTATCGTAAGACACCAGCAAAAAACGTCAAATGTTCTGTATTAATCTTCTATGTATAATATAATCAAACGTGACAACGACCACTAACAGACGCGTTACACGTAGAGGAAAAGCAAAGTGTTCGATTTAAATTAAACGAAAGAACCACCCGGTATATTTGTGCCCGAATTATTCTCGACCTTGATATTTTTTTTGTAACCACCTTCCTCCTTTTTTTTCGTCAAGACGTATTTCCATGCCCTTCGATATCGCGGATCATTTGATAAATTTTCGAAAAATAGACCCAACGTGGTAGTGACCTTAAAAAAAAGATTGGTTACACATAACGGCACGACACGACCGAGTGACTGACTTTTGTATTGAATAAGAAGGAGGAACAATCGAAGAGATGAGGGAGGGGAGTCATAAGTCGATCAGGGTGGGGGTTTATTAAATCATCGTGGTGGGGAGAATAAAGAGTGGCTGATATCCGGGTCATCCGAATTGCGGGAGTACTTGTCCTTTGGGTACCGTTGTGTTCGACAAGTGTCGCTTGACCGGTATAAATTATCGAGAGTGTCGAATTAAGTGCATAATGGAAATACCGGTCAGTGAATAAAATATTTAAAAAATTGTATTGTCCACGGTAACGATAAATTTGGCAATAATTATTTCCGCCGATGAGATCGCACCAGGGTCACTGTATGATCGTATAAATAATGGGGGAAAAAAAATTGGGTCATTAAAATTTAAAATTGTCGTTTTTCACGTCTTCTCTCCGAATGACACATCGGATGGATGAACTTTTTGGGCACTCGGGCCTTGCGTTAGGTTTGTTCGTGCGTGACGTCGACACTGAATATTTGTTAACGGGACCGGCTGTCCATTGGGAGTGGAAAGAGGAGAACAGAGAAAGGATGAAATTCTCTGACCGAGATCATCAAATCAGTTGGGTCCGGTCGCTTCGTCGTGAGCATCTTTTAGCTGCTGGTTTTATATACGCGGAAAGTTCGATTGTCACTTTCAAAAGGAGGGGCAATACAGTTGTACGAGTTATTAATGGGATGCAATTAAAATACTGTGAATTTAACCTTAATTCGTCGCAACACTTGCACTTGAACTTTCGCACGTTTATTTTTGTCGTACATATTTTTCTGACCCATTGTCCAACTCCATTGAGTCCTCGTTCGAAGAGATATTTACTTACGAACTGTTCGGTCGGTACGGCAGTTACCTACAGTTTTAGTTAATACCATAGGAGCCACTCGGCGAAAATAATTCAACGGTCAAACCGACTTCTTGAAATTTTAAACGTATTTGAAATATTTATTATTTGCCTTATGTGACGCATTTTCACAGTCTCGCATGCCAAACGTTAATTCTTAAGGACACTGCGAAAGTCATTTCTGTAGTAAACGCGATACGGGATACTCGATAATTTACGTACTCGTAGTAATCGACTCTTTTCTCGTGTATCGAACTGATATCTCGTAAATATCGCAAGAAAACGACTTTTTTAATCGTTCAACACGGGTGCCGTACTGACTAGCGTGAGTTTTGGGATTTTTTAAAATACGCCTTTACAGCGATGGAAAGTCCAAATCGTATTTCGTTCGTTCTTCGGTGTAACGGTCGAAAGTGGGATTTAACGTACTTTTGTACGAAATTCATGGAATTCGCTATTATATCAATATTGCATAGTAATATATCGTGCATACATGCATATATGCGTGGTTGTGAAATTCCTGAAACGTGAAATTTCTTTATTTGGTGATTCAAGGTTTTCCTGGAACATCGCTGCAAGGATGAGGTAGGACAATTGGTCAGCGCCAAAACTCATGGCGCTACGCCTCTCGTGATGGCTTGTCGAAACGGGCACTACGACGTGGCGCAATATTTAATTGAAAAATGTGGAGCAGACATCGAGCAGCCTGGTTCCGGTGAGTCGAATGAGAAATAATAAAGTAGCCCCGCGTCTTTAAGTTTCAACATCCCCGAGGTCTCGAAAGTATCGCGAAGAAGATAAAAAATATTTTTAAAAAATAAAAATATTTCGAACAACGAATAACGTTCGCAAAAATTTTTTCTTTTTCAAAAATTCTCTTTTCCCGGTAACCCTTGCCAGCAGTGGTATAAGTATTGAAATTACCGAAAATTAACGTAAGCATTAATTCTTTACGATTACCGACATAATTTATTATAGAATTTGTGTAAAAATATGTAAAATCACGCAACAGCCGGCATACCTAACGTATGTCCGTTAGTTTGACATTAATCTTCTTAGAGACGCAAATGCGAACGGTGCTTTCACAATGACAGAGTCAACTGGCACAGTACGTTCCGAGAGTACAGGAAGCTGGGTCCATTGAGATTTATTTTTCGTAAGAGCTAATGGAAGAAAATGTATTAATGTACCGTTAAAATTTCAGTTGTCTTCGACGGCGAGACGATAGAAGGCGCACCGCCATTATGGTGCGCCTCCGCAGCTGGTCACCTGCCTTTGGTGAAGCTTCTAGTAGGAAGAGGCGCCAAGGTCAATTCGACGACAAAAACAAATTCAACCCCGCTCAGAGCTGCTTGTTTCGACGGGCATTTCGAGATCGTCAAGTTCCTCGTGCAGTGCGGTGCAGGTACTAGTAAAAGTAACTCGTTGGTTTTTACCCCATAACGTAACGTCTGACAAAATGATAAATGCTTACCGAATAATTTCTTATTACAGACATTGAAGTTGCAAACAGACACGGCCATACCTGCCTGATGATCGCCTGTTACAAAGGTCACATAAAAATTGCCAAGTTCCTACTTGCTCTGAAGGCGGATGCCAATCGTAAATCCGTAAAAGGTAACACGGCGTTGCACGACTGCGCGGAAAGCGGCTCGCTCGAAATACTAAAAGTACTGGTGGAACATGGCACCAGGATGGACGTCGATTCCTACGGGATGACGCCGCTCCTTGCGGCAGCCGTAACAGGTAAACGAGAAGGGACAATCCGTTGGGCTTGTGGGTCTTTACCTAGAAAATGTATTGCGAAGAGGTAGGTCGTTCAACAGTGACATTATTTCCAGGTCACACGCATATTGTCGAATATCTCATTGGAATTCCACGGTTGGTCAGCAGAAAGGAAAAGATTGACGCTCTCGAACTTCTCGGTGCCACCTATGTCGATAAGAAGCGAGATATGATTGGGGCGCTTGAATTTTGGAAATTGGCAATGACAGAAAGGTATCAGCGGTGTCTTGGTCAAGTATTGCTAGGGAAAATTAGTGAAAGATTGTGGTTGGTAATTATTATGATTTTTCTATTTATTGGGTGATTTTAATAATTGCGATTAATTTGCTTTGCCAGATACCGTACGGACGCACCGATAATATCAAAACCACCTCCACCGCCAGCTGTGCAAGCTTACGATTATGCTCGTGAAATTTCGGATCCTGACGCTCTGGATGAACTACTAGCCGAGCCGGACGAGATGAGGATGCAGGCTCTTGTTATCAGAGAACGAATATTGGGTCCGGCCCATCCTGATACCAGTTACTATATTCGATACAGAGGAGCTGTTTATGCCGACGCGGGAAAGTTCAGTCGTTGCATCGAACTCTGGAACTACGCCCTTGATATGCAGCAGAGCATGATGGAACCTTTGAATCCAATGACTCAAAGCTCCCTCTTCAGCTTCACGGAGCTCTTCAGTTTTATGATAGGCGAGGAGGGAAGGCAGACTAGCAGAGGCCGAAGAGTACCGTCTGTTCAACGTGAAACGCTCACCGCGGTGTTCAAGAAAGCGGTAAGCCAAAGAAATACGTACAACGTTATTCAAAGTATAAACACAGACCGAGGGTTCATTAGATTTAATAATTTTCAGGTACTGGAGGTCAGATTGGGAAAGCAGATGCTGGACAAGGTACCACCATGCGAGCGTGATCTGACTTATCTCAATCGTGTTCTGGTAATCACTCTCCACTTGGCTTGCCTGTTGACCCGAGAAACTCCACCGGAAGGTTCCGAAGAGTACACCGCTCTCCACAAGGCTGTCTATGAACTGGTACGAATAAACGCCAAAGGAAAGCAGGTCAGTGAAGATTGGAATTTTACAGTGGCAGTGATACATTAATTCACTCGCGTTAAAATACTTATTATAAATATTCACTTTAACAGGGTAGGGACGCCTTGCAGCTGACCTATAGCAAGGATGCCGCCCTTGTAGGCAGGTATCCAGCCTGCGATTTTCCTTCGCCACACTTGACAACAGCCCTGTTAAAGGCTGGTGCAGATGTGACTGCACGCGACGTCGACGGAAACACAGCTCTTCACTTAGCAGCGCTCTCCCATCCATGGCGTCCCGATCTGGCCACCGCATTATTGGATGCTGGTGCCCACATAGACGCAGTAAATAAGGAGGGTCAAACCGTCGAGACTCTCCTCAAGGACAAGTATCTCTACGACGCGGTGAACCCACTGAAATACACCACCCTGGCGTGTCTCGCCGCAAGGGTCGTTCGAAAGACCCACCCGCTCGCAAGGGTGCCGAAGCATCTTCTATCATTCGTTCAGATGCACTAGTGACACACCTGATACCGGAGAGATTGTCTTATTCATTTGATCCAACGGACATCGAACACTGCCCAGATACCGCTGAGGATGACGATTACGAGAACCCGTTCATCTGTATAAGCATCCTTTGCCCAATGAGAGGCCGCTCGTGGTGGTGTGCAAAAGGGTACTCAATTTTTTTTCCTTTTTGCTCGGCTCGTGATCCTTTATTTTGTTCTTCGCGATCGCGAGCTTTCTCATGCCCATTTATCACATTCGTCATCATCCTTCCTCTCTTCTTTATCGACAGGGAAGATTTAACTCTATCGCCACTGAACTGATCCTCAGGATTTAATTTAATCTCCTTCAGACAATCTGTTCGGTATCGGCAATGATATTTTAAGAAGTTGACTCTGAAGTACTTACCCGGAGTGGTTCCATCATCAATGGCCAATAGGTTATATCGTGTTACGTCCTCTGCACGGTGTCAAAGTTGGCGACGCGTAGCGTTATTACCGCAATCCCTTATACATAAACCCCTTGCGGAGCCATACTATAGAGGTATACTGCGTTAAAATGAATAATTAGTCATAGTACGTAATGAATGTCAAATTGAGAGTTATATCCGTATATAGTCCGTCCGTTGGTAAAATGCGAATTAGAGGGGCCATCTATCTACGATACTTCATGTAAGAGAGTCCCCTAGAATTCACATTCTGCTTGTGGATCCGACCGATACTATTTTCGAATCTGCCTCCTCGAGATCTTATTCAGAAAAATTGACAAAAATTTCAACCTATGATGTCATGCAATAAATAAAAGTGCAGTGAAACTATCGGTGAATGGTTTACTTTTCATACTCAATTGTGTTATTCACTGTGATTAATTAAAATTAGGCGAATCACTCGAAATTAACGAATGGGATTATTTGAACGTTTGGAAGACTATTGGCTGGCAGTCATGTAAGGATCTACAGCTTCAACTACTTTTAAAGTAAATTTAGGTTATATATATGGTAAAGAAAAGTCAGCTAACGGTAACCCAATGTGGCTCATTAGGTGGACTCCTGATTGCAAGAAGACAAAGAAAAATATAAAAGTCTACTTTCACTGTCGAGGATCACTCAACTTCTGACAGCAATTATCAGCATTGTGATAAGGTGGTTCGCTTATGAGATCACTTGCAAGATACTGACCTCAAGAAGATGCTTAAAATTTGTGTGAAAAATTGTCAAAGTATTTATTGACTAGTATACAAGATATATGAAATAGAAGTAGCTAAAAATGAACTTTGTAGATATACTTTGCATGTTGAAATAGCAACATATTTTGATCTATATTTCTCAGCCTTTAGACTGTAAAAATGGGTGGAAGTTTTAGCACACTTTTTTTTTACACAAAACATTACTATAATGATTTTTGAATCACCTTTTTACTATACTATTTTAACAATGTGATATGAAAACTTGTAAAATGATGGATCTCTGTTCTGTCGCTTGCTACAGAGATAATAGCTTATGTAGGAAATATTTTTGTAATGAACGATATAGATGATATTCGAAAAAAAAAAAGAAATACTATTATTACGATCCTAAGCGAATCACCTTAATGTCTTGTTACTTTTTCTGAATGAAGCCCCAGCAGATATGACTGTTTGCCGTAAAGGTGTACGACATGAATAGACTCTCAGAAAGAATCGAGGAACCATTTTATAACACTTACACACTATTTTTGGCATTGTCGTGTTTGTCTCGTTACATGCGTTTCTGGATTGCGCTTTTTCATATGTGAGAGATACGTGCGCGTACGTACGTAAAGCGCATGCGCGCGCGCTAATATAATGATAGAGATTATATCTCTGCTTGATAATAAATATATATATATATATACACATACACACACTATTAATTCACTACGAAGTCCTAAACTTTGCGTAACACGAAATACCTTTATATAAAATCTTCCTCTTCTCTTAACAAATCGTGTTAACGTTTCGAAGTTCGATTGTAGTATTGTTGTTGCTTTTTCGGGATGCTGATTGGCCAGTTGACGTGTGTGAATAACTTTTTGACAGTCAGGGTTACCAGCGGCATGATACATATTTACAGATATCAAATGAATTGGAATGTATTGATTAATCTTTTAATTTATTGGTGAAAAATTAATGAAGTACAGATAAGTCTCAGGCTCAGGCTGACTGATATTAAAAAGAAAATATGTAATACAGTGAGTTAGTATATATCAATGAATAAGAGCGTTGCAGCACTGAACAGGAAAAAAAAGAGATAATGCCACAAAATTAAACGGTTAATCAATGTATGATTGAGTGACTGTTGAAATGAGCTTGAGTGGATCAGATCGATTAAAAAGAAATGCTGATTCCTTAAAGAAAGAGTTCTTTTAGTTTAGAAAGACGTTATTATTGGTTTTATAATAAAGTAGTTGATTTTCGAAAATGCTGCTGTTCAAGAGACACATGCTGGTTTAGGAGAGGATCTTATCCGTGAAAATCGTCATTGGTTTACCAGTAACGTGTGATTATGAAATATTTGTTATGTTTAGAAATTAACTAACTTATACATGAAAGAACTGATTGATTTAAAGATACCTTAATCAATTTTAAGAACATGCATGCATAAATACTGGTGTAAATTGGTTGCTCGGTACATGAATTATAATTTCATAGGATATACAGTGTGTCAAACTGTATTTGTTCAGAGCGGTGCAGCGCTGTTGCCTTTTGTCGCGCGCATGTTGCTCTAGTGTGATAAAAAAAATATAGGATATTTACATATTATACTGTAATATATATATACACACCACACACATACGTGATATCGCAAGATGTTCCTCGGGTAACGTGCTTCTGTTTTTGCAAAAAAAACTGATAATCCTTTACTTTTCCTTCTTTCTCTAGTGCTTGACTTTGCTCGCCATTTGTTTAAAGGATATTTTTACTCGACACCAGTTTACATGCATCGAGTTCGGTTCTGGGAGAAAAAGAGTTTGCTAATTATTTTTAGATATTAAATCACACAGGACATGTAACATCGAGCGTTTAATCCGACGTTGGAACGTCTGCATGTCGCCATTGTTGAAAATCGTTTTCTTTTTTTTTTCACAAAAATTAACATACATAACGTATCATTAGCCTGTACTGTTTTATAATAAAACAAGACTGTGAAAATACAGGTGTGACGAAGAGAGACAGTTGCATTATTTATCTTTATTGTCGTTTGAGCATCCTAAATATACCTTCGAAGTTTGAACAGTGAAACGACTAACTTCACTATCCACACGTGAATACTCAGTGCCATACTTACCGATGAAGAGTCAACTAAAATCTTTCCTTGATCCTGTAAATATAAATTTTATGAAAAACAATATTCCCAAACGATACGTGCTTACCTCTGATGGGCCAAATTTTTCTATTTTGAGTTCACTCCGAGTTTCCGTTAAACTGCAATGACGTAAATCTGTAAAAATACGATTTAATGCTAGAATAGAAGTACCGTCTCTTTTCAATTCGTAGGAGAAAAATGTCTAAGGCAACATGGAGATTGACGTATGTCGTCTTAGACACTTTTACTCCCAATTAAGGTTATATTTTGAAAAATAAATATCATTGCGTAGTTAGAAATATTCTCTCGCGATAACTACGAACCTAACTGAAGAGTGGAAGAATCTTAATTCGGTCGACCTACGAATACGATTTTCCAAATTTCACAGAAGGATTAGTAATTATCGAAAAAAATTTATGAAAAGACTCGGTCGAGTCTCGCACCAAGTGTATCCGTTTAATGAGATGAACGAGAGACCATATGTGCTCGGCGTGAGAGGAATTATGAAAAAAAAATATATATATATAAGGTACTCGAAAGACACTGGGAAGAATAATAAAAAATAAAATGTCTCCTAGTCATCCGTGAAAATGAATAGCCATCACTGCAAGAATAATCGAAACCAATAGGTTATCGATAATAAAAATCTTGGACACCCAGGCAAATCCTAATTCGACGTGAGATAAATATGAAAAAAAAAGGTGTACTTGAACTTCACCAAGCAAATCCACGTGGTTATGAAATGGCTGGATGGATAAGCTGTAATCAATTGATAGTCAAAACTTCTATTGGATAAGAAAAAGTTTCTCAAACTTACCATATATGAAAACAGACGACAGAATCGCCAAGTAAACACGTATTCACGCGTACACCTAGGTGCACGGGTTAATGGGACTAGAGCTACGTAGAAGGCAGTGGATACCATGGAAATCCAAAAGATTTTGGAACAGGAGTGCGAAGAGCCAGGCAATCGCAAGCGAAGTATAAATAAACTGTCATCCCATTTCTTCATTTCCAAAATTCTAAGGAAACTCGCATCCCCGGTTATATACGAAGATCCGTAAGATTTCTCGAATAAGACTCACGGATTCCCGTCGTCGTGAGACTCGGTCGAACGAGAATGAGTGAACTAGGCGGAAGACGTGTGGAATGATACATTAGAGAAAAAAAAAGAAAAAAAAATTGTAATGAATTTAACAAATTATGAAAAGACCTATAGTAAAGTATTCTCACCTGAAGGTACCTGCGATGTGAACGTGACTTCCCGTGAGCTCAGAACGACCAGCCATCCAAAGACCCAGACCACAAACACACCTCTGTTAAATGGTAAATTCACAAAGAGCACAAAAATAAAACACAAAACGACCCAGGTGTTCGTAGTCAAATTGAATTTGAAGTTTTATTCAATCACTATCATGAAATTGTGGTTATACAAGAATGTCATACAATGCACAGAATCATCCTGGAGATCTACGCTGGCGAGAGGAAATATGTTTACCAAAAGAAAAGCCCAAACAAAAAAAATTTAATAAGGAAGAACGAATAGAGCAAGAAGTCGAGGACAACGTTGCATGTGTCAAAAACGCGATTAACAGAGTTGAGAATTGAGAATTTTGGAAAAAACATCTTTCGTGCAGAGTACAGACTGTTTGGTAAACATACTGCGGTCCAGAATGCGCGTGAGAGAGATAGAGAGAGAGAGATATATAAAAAAAAGAATAGTAACGATGCTCTCAGGATCATTAATGATAATAAAACCGATCCTCGTATGGCGGATAAAGATGAGTGAACCGAGATGAACTCTGTTACCTAATGCGAATAGATTTTTACGCTCTTACAGCCTTAATCAAGATAATTAACGATAATCGTGGCATAGAGAGAACGCACAAAAATTAAAAAAAAAAATTAGTAGATCAGCAATAACTGCAGTAAAACACTGGCACCTCCTCCACCCACTGCGTATGTTAAAGATCCAAAGTATCGATCCAGGAGGAATTTCACGAGATGGAAGTTCCAACATCCAACTGGTCCATATGCATCTCCGCCGAGTGACAGTATTAGGAAAAACTTCGGTTCTCATTCCTGAGGAAGCTTATCGATCGCAACGCACTGTAAACTCTTGCGGATTCTCGCACAGACTTCTTTTCTTTTTCTTTTCAATCGTTAATGAGCCTCCCTCTAGTACCTATTAACAATCTTTGTTGGAGCGTCGAAAATAATTCTTTTGCGTCAGACAGCCTAAAATTGATTTTTCTTCTTCTTCTTCTTAAATTCCCACTCCTCGCTTCGGTTATCGTTTACTCATTGTTGTCGCCATCACGATGATAATAACTTATAAATTAAACGCTGAATTTATCGCAAGTAGAGGTAACCCTAACATACTGTGACACCTATGACTTATGTAGAACATTACGAACCTAAGCCTAAGACCTACTAGCTCGAATCAATCACTCGGAGAACGATTAAGAAATGAAACGAATTTTGGATTAATAAATCCATTGAAGCAGACACGAGCGTCGCGACGCTAAAAAATAATTATCCATGCGAAATATAGGTAGCTGCTAAAGTACAGGGAGAGGCGATAGATCGGCCGCTACTAAAATACCTGGAGCGTTCGACGTTGAACATAGGTGATGACTGACGGTGATACTGTCAACGACGTACACATTTCTGTCTCTGGATATATATTGTAAAAACACACAACCCGAAGCAATCTTCAAGTATCGTCATCGAGAGTGAAAAAAAAAATGCTGCGGAATTCGTAGCCAACCTGAGCCTCGTCGCCATTTGTGAATAACTTACTGTCAAGCGTGAAACTCTGCGGAATTCTGTATAAATTTTACCTTAACTTCGAGCTGTAGTTTGTGCATCTAGTAAATACGAACGTCGATCGTCCTGCCATCGATGCGCGATCGATTCATCATTGCTGTGCGATAACGTAGGTTAAGGAAACGTCATGTCTGATCAAAATTATATATACATCTAGCTACGACGTAACCTGCCATGTTAATAGAAATATTTATTTTCTTTTAAAGGATACCAACAGCACGCTCCGCGTCCCATTCTGATGCAAATCGTACCATTCCCATGTCCGATCCCCTCATTTCAGCGAACTTTACTTCGCCGACGTCTTGGAATTTGTCACGTAACATTTGCCACGTTGTACTCGGAGGAAGCTAAAAGAATTTAGTATGAAGAATTGCGCTCTTGGAATTGGCCAGACGATAGATTTTTAATTACTTACATTTCCTATAAGAATGGTGTCAGACGATGGCCGACCGCCATTACTGTTTTGTCTGTTACCTCCGCCAGACTGTCCTTGATTTCCGGAGAAGCCACCATTACCACCGGAAATTCTATCTCCGCCATCATTTCTGTTAAAACCTCCATCGAAATCACGTCCGCCACCGTAACTCGAACCTCCGAACGCATTGTTACCCCCGAATCCTACGTCATTGTCCATTTTTCCTAGTCCTCGTGGTGCGAAGGAGTTGTTTCCTTGTCCACCCGCGAGTGACGCTTGGAGACTTGATAACCCACCAACTCCACCCCCAAAATTGTTTAGATTGGAGGCTAATTCGTTTGTAAGAGATGAATTCAAAAGAGAATTTGTCGTTAGGTTTGCACCTAAGCCACCAGCTAGGCTGGCTTGAAGTGCTGCTGCGTTTGAGCCTGACAGCGCTGATGCTAAGCAAAGAAATTACACCTTCAGCTTTTGTCGAATGGTTCCTTAAAATAGTACACATAGCACTGGTTGTGTTTGGCATACCTAATTGCGCAGGTACGACACTGTTTAATCCGGCGCCAAAAGCACCTGTGGCTAGAACCGGTGCCGAAATAGAATTCACTACCGGTGGATTATTTGGTTGTACGTTTGGAATATTTCTTGCGACATCCATCAGTCTGTTTCCACCAGCTCCAAGTCCCATACCGATACCCTTTAGGCCTGAGGAAATATGAAAATATTTATCAGTGCGCAACTGGGATGGCCATTTTAATAGATAGAGACTTTGCAGAATTGCATACCTTCAGGCAATTTTGGTGGCATGTCTGGTTCGTTTGCTCTGTCAAGACGTACAGTCATTCGTCGATCAAAGAGTTGCTGATTGTGAAGCATTGAAATGGCCTGAACTGATTCTACTGGATGATCGTATTCGACAACACCGAAGCCACGTGACTTTCCATCCTTATCTTTGCCCAGTTCGACATGCAGCACTTTTCCAGCTAACTTAAACACTTCAAGAAGCTTCTTCTCGTCCACTTTGTAGTCTAACTAAAGACCAATGCAATACTTGTGTTATTATACGAAAATTTGATTATGACAGGAATGAAGAAAAAATCATATTTATTGTGAGAGTAAGATCAACTAATAAAATATTGTAAACTTACATTTGCTACGAAAACTCTAGTAACCAATGGGCCAGTAATACCAAGGGACTCTAGAAATTGTGTGCTAAGTCCGTATGTGTTGCCAAATTTGTTATCGCCATTACCAACCGGAGGAGTTGGCATATTCTGTCGACCACCAGTTGGCCGTGGTAGTTCTCTGAACCTTTCATCACGCACTCTATCATTATTTCTTGCAACGCGACCATACTTGTCACGTTCAGCGTCGTAATCCTTTAAAAATATAGTAATATATAATAAATATAAAATATCATTCTGCACGATGTTTCCATTAATAAACTCTTACTTCTTTTACTACAAGTTTTCGTCCTTTGATATCAAATCGATGCATTTTGTCCACAGCTATTTTGACAGAATCAGAGTCCTCAAATTCGACAATACCACACCCTCTAGGTTTGTCATTCTCGTCTGTAAAAAGCTCAACATGTGCAACTTTGCCAACTTCCGTTCTGAAGAGGTCCTTCAGATCTTGCCATCGGAAGTCATAAGGAATATTCGACACGTAAATGCGACGATCGGATACTTTTCTGCCACCCCCAACACGGTCATTGCGTTCCCTACTACGGTCACGACTACCAGAATTCATCCGACTCTGCCTATCTGACCTTCTGTTTCTATCACGTTCTCTGCTGCGATCTCTGTCATCGTTATTTTGCATTTGAGACCTAGTAATATTATAATAATTAATAAATTGAATCTTCTACTAAATGTCCTTTAAGTAGTTCATTATAACAATGCCACATATACACACATCTATATATTAAAATAATCATAATTCATCATAAACAATCAACAGTTTTAAAGCAGAAGAGTACTGTATATATCAAACATTGTTATGTAAAATCTAAATAGAGCTTCATTATAGATTCAATATGAATGTTACTAAAATTATAGAATGAGTTCTATGCTTATTATGAATCAAAGCAAAAGGCGGATATCGGAACAAGTGTGTTAGGTTTTGAATACTAACGTTGTACCACCGGCAATCACAAGAATAATAATAAACGTAATATAGTCTGAACTTGTTTTTCTAATCTAATCATAAAGCAAAAATTATATGTAGAGAATGCAAAGTTTAAGGTTATGGTTTACAACTTATTGCATAGTCTCGTTCACGCGACGGTAAAACACGCGCCGAATATCAATAGCATTCTGAGTATTTCATAAAAGATTTGATTCCACTTACTCGTCTGCCTTCATCATGACGCCAATCTCTTTTTGCTAAACGCCAATAGAAATAAATTCGATGAATAACGTTAAAAACCCAAAATTAGGAAGAGAAAAGCGTTGCACACACAACTACACGCCAGGAGCGAAGCGTCTTACAAGATGGCGACCAACAGAGCGCATTGAGCGTACCGGAAACCGTACAGATAGAAACAAGAAAATGGCCGCAATTTATTCACTCATTACTTGAATTCGGCATTTTCATGTCTGAAACTGTAAATCCTTAAAAAAACATAATTCCTCTTATAGAGAAAATAAAATGTAGGATTTTAATTTTATACAAGACACAGCTCGCTTATTTATTTAAATTTATATGAATTTATAACAGCCTCACTCATATCACACGTAGTTTGCTGAACTTGTATGCGTATCTAATGAACATAAATGTGACATATAAATAGATATAACGTTTTAACAAAATACTTCTGTTAGTAAATCAATTTTTCAAGCTTTGAGAAATTTTAAGGTTTAAATTTTCATGCCGATGCCTCCCGTGGGGGCGCCACTTATCCTCTGCTACGCGTCGTCCGCTATGTTCCGCTTCTCAAATAGCAGAAGACACCTATTCCCGGCAGCCAATCACGTTCTCTAATCGTTCCTCTTTTCTCGTCCACGGTATCGGGTCTGACGTGTGTAACTATATCTGGGTGGTTACGAAGAATTTTTTTATTGAGAATAATTAACAGAATGGCAGCCCAGTGGATACGTAAAGCCGTAAGTAATACGGACTATTTTGAAATTGATCTGAGTGGTCGTTATCCTGTCCAGACTCCCGCTTCCTCCCAGGTGAAAAGGTTAGAAATTCGCACATAGTTTGGTTATATATACGGCCGTCTGCTTTATCGTAATTCATATAATCACTACTACGATATATTTTGTATTCTCTTTTGTCGATCGTCACATTTGATCAAATAAATTAATCAGTCTGTCTTGTCTGTCTATCATTTTCTTTCAGCTTTTCTTGCTTCTTTTAGATCCTCGTTCCATTCTTTTTCCTGATCTTGTCCTCTCTTTCCCTCTCTGCATCTTTATCCCCTTTCCTGTTCATGCTTTAAGAACTTTGCTTATGATGTGTTGCGACTACACTTAAAACCGCATTTTTCTCTCGATTTCTTTAATAACAGATCTCTCCAAAGCTTGGCAGGGTACGACTGTACAGCAGTAAAGTTCACAAATGTACTCTTATACCAGGAGATGGTATTGGACCCGAGATTTCGGCTGCCGTGCAGAAAATCTTCGACGCAGCCAAGGTGAACTATTTTTATCATTGATGTCTATGCTTTCGATTTTTCGAATGATTTTGGGCGATCTAAGTGATAAATTCAGTAGGAACGTTACTTACATACTGTCATGAAATTTTTTTACATGCAGATCTCTTAACAATGCTCATAAATTTATTGAAGACGATTTTCATTTGGGACAATATTTATGGAAGAATGAACTCTGATTACTTTTTGTTTCAGTTAATTGTTTTTTGATTGTTATTTTTTGAGGTAACTGCATTCGTCCTAGATCTGACCTTAATTGGTTTATTTTAATCCTGTGATACAGCTCAGATTAACTAAAGTATAATTTATAGACTTATATCTATCGGATGGTTATTGATAATGGTATTGAACAAACAAAATTTCAAAATTTGGATTATAGAAATTTTGTACTTATCTATTAAATTTTTAGGAAATATACTACACAATGTTTGTATACTTTCTCCGTCAACTGGTTACCAATTAGGAAGCCTTCGATTTGTGTACATGTAATAATTCATATAAATAATGTCATTATTCTAAAATCTATATTCTACATTTGTATGTCAATCGCTTACTAGGTACCGATAGAATGGGATACTGTGGACGTAACACCAGTGCGTGGGCCAGATGGCAAGTTTGGTATCCCACAAGCAGCTATCGATTCAGTTAATAGAAATAAAATTGGGCTAAAAGGACCTTTAATGACTCCAGTTGGAAAAGGCCACAGATCTCTTAACCTGGCACTAAGAAAGTAAGTATTGTATTGCTCTTATGTAATCATTGTGAACATGAAACAACAAACTTATTAACGTAACAAGTAATCTACTAAAATTATATCTACGATCTTGATATAATAGTCTTGCGTAAGTTAACTGTTATGTAATCATAGCTTAATCATAAAAGGCAATTTCATAGGACTTAAACATACATTATTATCTTAATCAATAGAATTCATAATTATCATTATAAAACTTTATCAGCAATGATTCTGGATATTCGTATAACCATACTTCTATCTACAGAGAGTTCAACTTGTATGCTAACGTACGTCCTTGCCGTTCGTTAGAAGGATACAAAACACTTTACGACAATGTGGACGTTGTCACAATCAGAGAGAACACAGAAGGTGAATATTCTGGTATCGAGCACGAGATTGTCGACGGCGTTGTTCAGTCCATTAAGCTCATCACTGAGGAAGCTTCACGCAGGGTAGCAGAATTCGCCTTCCAGTATGCTCAAGACAATAGCAGGAAAAAGGTTTCTCTTTTTATCTATTCACGTATCTGTAAAATAAAACTGAACTATATTCTTAATACTATTCACTAATAGGTAACTGCCGTCCACAAAGCGAATATCATGAGAATGTCCGACGGTCTTTTCCTGCGCTGCTGTCGCGAAGCAGCTGGAAAGTTTCCATCTGTAAAATTCGAGGAAAAATACCTAGACACAGTTTGCTTAAACATGGTTCAAGATCCTAGTCAATACGACGTGCTAGTTATGCCTAATCTTTACGGTGATATCCTGTCGGACATGTGCGCCGGTCTCGTAGGTGGTCTTGGTTTGACACCTAGTGGAAATATCGGTCTCAACGGTGCTCTCTTCGAATCCGTAAGTAATACTCTGGATTCTCGAAAGCTTCTTAAGTATTTATAAATTTTATTAATTTATTTGTTATCTCATTCTGTATGCACAGGTGCACGGCACGGCACCAGATATTGCTGGTCAGGATAAAGCCAATCCAACGGCTCTCCTATTGTCTGCCGTGATGATGCTAAAACATATGGGCTTGAACGACAGAGCCAAGATTATCGAACAAGCCGCGTACGACACCATCAAGGAAGCTAAGTATCTTACGGGCGATCTTGGCGGTACTGCCAAATGCAGCGAATACACCGACGAGATTTGCAAGAAAGTTGCGGCGCAGATTAAGTAATTGAAAATGTCTGGTATTTAAGCAAACTGCCAAATACTCGTAGATTTTTGTGTCCACGGAGAGACGCAGCTTTCCGACATCCCCAGCATCGTCATCGTGACTCGCACGACAGCGCGAACCTTGATAATTTGAACGGCAGATCAAAGAACAGGACAATGTAGATACATTTTTCGTTGTAACTTTCAACCGAGTCCATCGTCTTTATTTTTACGACCTAAACACTAAGCCTAACGATTGTCGTCCGATAATAACCATCTGCTGACAAGAACGGCATTTAATATCATTTACTGGGAATGCTCGTGTATGGAGAAAATTTCAAATTTTCATGTATACATACTGCGCCTTAGCAAATTGTTCATAGTCACAGGCGATTCGAGTCATAGTACACACTGTAAAGATTAGCTGTGTAAATTAATATAAGTAACACTGTGTATAACGAATATATATAAAAGGTTGTAGGGACGCCTGAGTGATAAGTTCTCGATGAGGAGCATCAGTAATGAACATGTTGTGCAGTATTATCAATTAATAAAAACAACATAAAACCATAGCAGACTCTTATTTCTTATCAAATATATCATAGTCCCAACATCACATATATTATGTAGTAGCATACAGTATAAGATTTCCCTTCACATAAAAATTATGTGATTGTACATAACCATGCGTATTGTTCCTCAATGTTAATAGCAATATTGTTCACTTCAATTGTCTTATTCAATTTCCTTACTCCTTTCCTTAATATTCATATCCATATACGTTCTTACCAAGATGGAGGATCAGGACATTCTTGTGAAAAAGAGGGTATAATGTCTCACTTCGAAGACACCCTTTTTCACCCTCTCCCCCAATATCAACAGGAGTCCTCTAGTAGGCACTTGGTGCTTCAACACCCTCTGCTCTCTTCTTCTCATCCCCTTATATCACCACCGACGTTATCCCTGCTGTTATGTTATAGCTAGCCCTTCCCTCCTCTCCCCTCTTACACCCTTGCGTTACCGTTTCTACGTAGCCCCTTTGTGGAACAGTATCTTTCATAGGAAAACTCCCAAGTATGAGAAAAGTTGGCGGCTATATTTCACAGTCGCGACTTCGTTCTATACCAGGAGGCTGCGAACCGCCGGGGAAAAGATGGAAACCCAGTGTCATCTTCGCTGCTCGTTAATTCCCTTGAGATTTATCAGAATTCTCCGAGTGAATAATGACGCGGTGCTTATAAATTTTAAATATTGAATTTTTCGGGTGATTAATTCCTCTCTTTTTCTCTCTCTCTCTTTCTACTTCGTTCACCCTTACATTCTCTGAGTATCTTCTTCCACTTCTTCATCTCATATCCTTGTACTATCCCCACTCTCCATCCGACTTGGCTCTCTTCTCCCCTCCGCCGTTGATATTCTTCCATTCTTTTTTAATTTTTTAAGTTTAATATACACATATATATTGCAAGCTTTATTTTTTTTACAGTGTATTTGGAAATTGTGCATTTTGAACGGATGAAGATATATTAAGGGAATATTTCTTTTTGTTGTTGTTGCTAGAGAATTTTTAGTTAAAAATTTCTCGGGATATTTGTCAATTTTTTACACAATTTAATAACAGGATAGTCGCTTTTTTCATATTTGATGATTTATCCGAATGTCCATGTATATACATATATGTATGTAGATACGTCCTATCAAGACCCAGGATAGACAAGTAAATCCTGTATTCTAGTTAAAATTTGTCCTACAGTTAAACTTCGACGTCACCATTCGTTCAAATTTTACTCAGATTAAATCGCAAAAGATAAATTCTAATAAATCAAAATCATAAAAAATCAATCTACTCGTTTCCTAAGAATTACCCTTTACGCTATTTCAAGGAAGAAGAAATTCATTTTGTTTGCAAAATTATGCGAATATAATGGGTCATACCGTAATATGTTCATTCAAAATATGCTAATTGCTTTAGAATTATAAAAATATTTCTCAATATCAACTTTATTCGGATCTGATTCTAACACTTCTGATGAGATATAATTAACGGTTCCGAATGAGAAGCTGTACTAGTCAAAATCAGATAACAAGATTGCACAGTAAAATAAATATACATAAACATACAAATTTAATCATCTTGTCCCGATGAATATACCGTGGGATAATAGCAAAAATTCAAATGATAAATTCGCTCAATTATTTCTTGAATTTCTATGAAGACGATTTTCCGGCTATCATCCTAACCTAGAAATATTAATTAATCAAGGCTGCGATGAGACGTTGTCAGCGACGGGAGTGGAATTATTTTAGTAATTAGACAAGACTTATATACGTATACCATGTTAATCTATGACAATAAATACCTAGGACTATGAGTGGGAATTAAACTCTGCATACCGTGTGAAAACGTGAAGCAATTCCTGAGGCAATTAATCGACGACAACGAGTCATCTTACAGGTTGTAGGTCAGCGTGTAGGTGACCTCCCGTACGTGGGGTAGTTACACAAAGGTGGGACACTCTAGAGTAAAGTGTAGATGCAGCGCATGCATATTCAACCCGAACTGTATAGCCGTAGGAATAATAAAAATTTTGAGGCTTGAAATTATTTAGATTTATGCCCGCACTCTTGTCCTGGTGGCGTTGGTGACGAGGAGCGATTCGATTCCAGGGAACAAATTTCATGCATTATTCAGAACTACCGCAATGCACCCCAGTCAATGGAAACGATGCTTTAAAAAAATGTCGCTTTTTAATACTTTTTCGTCCAGTATCGGTATTCGTATAAGAACGTCTAGTGCTCTGATCGTCTGTAGGAATTTTATTTTTCAGTATTTCAATAAATCTCAAACGACGGTACCATTGGATTCGATTTTATACGTTGGACAACTGAATCGAAGGAAAAATGATTTCTCGTGGCTGTCTAACCTTAAAACCTGAGTTTCGTGGGAAAGTCAATTAGCCATTTCGAATTTATCTTCGAGGGATTTTCTCACAGTGTAAATTATGAACAGTGGTACTAATATTATGGACGCATTATTGACTAATTTTCGTTTTTGGCTTTGTATTCCGGATTATTAATGAATTTGACGTAAACGTCAAAACTCGAATACGAATTGATCCGAATCAAATTTTGATTGAATAGACTGTATAATTTGGTTTAGTTCTGCACAATTTAAATCTTCATAGGATTTTATCAAGTAACGTTAACGTTTTATTTTGTTTGTTTTGTATCATGACAAATAGTCAATTGTGCAATGATTAATGTAACAAGAGAGATCCTAATTGTTGCATTAGGGCTTGGCAATATTCACAGGTAACCCTGTAGCTAGTATATGTTTTCGTGCATTATATGATCATTGAATACATCAATTATGTATAACATACACTATGCATCGAGTAAACAGAAACTTATATGACTCATGCACGATTCTAAATCATTGCTATATAATTTCGAAGAAACAGTAGGCAATAATCAAATAGCTTCGAAAAAGGAAATAATGCCAATTTTGGAGAAAGCGTTCATCTCAGTGAACAATTCAATAATGACGACAATGACAAACATACCGATCGCACCATCTCTGTAATTTTTGAATTATCATACACGTGACAGTAATGCATGAAATAAATGTTTTGATCATTTCAAATTTTATTATTCGATAGGCAAAAATAATTAAAAGAGTGAATATAATTCTCTTCCAACAGACAGTACTCTAAATTAGTAATTTTAAGCAGGATTACTTAATCGCCTTACGAGAGGATTAAAAACGTTTGCTTCTCCTCAGTCTAGAATGTTGTCGCATTTCTCTTTCGAAGGTGTCGTCGATTGCAGAATAGTTTTTCGAAAATGTCTTGGAAAACTGTTTCCTTAATAATTGTGTTCGCGATAAACATTGCCGTCGGTCGTGTGTATTACGTCGATAATGTAGATAATTTGCGTAACAACAATCCTGTTTTTGGTAATCTCGATAATTTCGAGCAATCATCACGTGATTTGGACTTGAGTTTCTCTGCGGGAGATTCTGATGACAGCAATGATTTGAAGGATCACATTCGTCCTATAAAAACGGTATATATAAATCCATTAAATCCTTTTTGTATTATCTGCAGAATTTTAACCTCAAATTGAAAAAAATTTCGATATACCTTAATTATGCGCAATGATTGTAAATTAATCTGTTATAAATTTTAATTACAAAATGTATAATTTTTTTTTTATATTTTTTGAAAACAGCTATATACCTATGCTGTTCCTGGGACCTCTCTTTTGGATGTTAATAAAGATATCGAGCATCCTGCGACTTATTACAAGATCTTTGAATTTCCTACTAGAAGAACAGCTTTTGAAGAAGTTTTACCGAATTTTGAGAGAAACAGGAAATTCATGAAAAACAATGTTCGTAAAGGTGAAGTAATATTGGAAATTCGTGTTATTGCTAATAACGATGCATCTGAGTGACATCAATGCTTTGGGTATATTTTTAAAAATTTCATTAAAACCATAAACTACCTAACTTGCGTTATATATCGTTACGTTGAATCAGATAGTTGACGTTAATACTTTATTTTTGTTTCCACATTGAATAAATACATTGTCCGCTGAATAATTTATGCGATCATAATTTTGACGATCTAGGTAAATTTGGCGTTACCGATTTTTCAATTAAATAAATACTTTAACGAGATACCTACAAGTTTTGCTTGTGCGTTCAGAATTGTACGGACAGTACTGCCAGTACCGTAACCAACGCTGTGTCCTTATTCATCCATACGCATCTAAGAGAGACGTAATTACTTTTACAGTACTGTCAGTACATTCCGGAACTCACTCAATGTAGATTACGAAACAAGTGCCAATATTTATATATTAAATATACCGAATTGAACGATTGATTTATTTAATTATTTAATTAGTTTGTAACTTTCTTTATTTATAACATATTACAACATTGTGTTAATTATCAAGTCGTGCGTTGCTCGTCTGATCTTCTCATTTTTATAATCCACTCCGAGTCCCTATTTAATTTATTTCCTGCTGTATCGATTATTGAATTTATTTTCTGAAACCTCAACTCAATATGCGTTTTTCACCGTTAACTTTGAAAGCCTAGAACAATAATCCTCACAATATAGACTAGTCAGCCAGCATAATTGTGTATCATCTAATTCCAATTAGACGTCCATTGGACGTCGTATTATGAACATTCATAGAGCGTCCTACCTACTAGTATTCATAATTGGGACATTGTATACGTACACGTAGCGCTTTGTCGGCGGTGTCCATTAGCATGAACTAATGACACCCTAACGTATGGTTAAGAAAATGTCGCTGGGGAAAAGCATATAGAAATACCATATGTGATAAGGATACACGTGTACGTATACATGGCCTAGAATATATATATAACTATTATAGGTACATGTGTCGTGGTTACAAATTATGCTTGTTGTACGAGGGCGAGGATGCGGAAGATGCGTTAAAATAAAGTGAAAGTTGCATTATGGAGAAAGGTGAGGATGAAAAAGGAAAAAGAAATTCTATATAGTAAATGGTGATTGGTTGAATCAACGGAAGTGTAAGGGCAAAGGATAGGTTTTGCCGTGACATTTCCGTCGGGTGATTCTGAACTGTGTTATTCCGCATATAAATTCGCCCTGAATGTATTGTATTATCTTTTAAAAATTTATGTGATTTCTGGATTTTTACGGGTCGCGAAAATCCCGTGTTTCCCACGATGAATATTGTATAAGATAATTTGTGAGTTTTATGTAAAAACACTAATATTTAATTTTTTACGTTTTTAGTATTTTTTTTGTAAATTAAATTTACACTTTTCTCACTACTAAATTTGTCAATTGAAAAAGGAACATATTTTTTTTAACACGCTATATCCACTGGTTTATCGTCATATATCATTTTCAGGGTCTGTTATCGTACAAAAGCAATTAATATTCGGAATTATAAAATTTATTTTTTACCGTATCAAATAATTTATGTTATCTAGCATTTGACGTTGTGTTTACTGAAAATTGTGAAGCATTTTAATCTGAAAGAATATTTGTAATTTATTGACTAATAACATAGATAAGATTTTGATCGGTCCACATAAACATAACACTACGTAATAACAAGTCGTAAATTAATTTCAAATTAATGTTTATATTGAATGATAAAACACTTGTTTTAATTAAATTTTATTAAAAATTCATAACGTACTGTCCAAATAGAATTTCTATACAGATGACCTACAGCCACCGTAGCCACAACAAAATATTATACCAATCCAACGACACAGTAATTAAAATTAACACTCACAATGATTAAATCCTCTTGATTCATTATCTTAGTCACCGAATAATTACCAATAATGAATCCTGACCTTTGCCCCCTAAGAAATCTTCACAAATGGATATCGAGCATGGAGAAAATGAATAAACTCGAGGTATCCGGATGCATATAATTAATTTAATTGATTTATTGATACGGCAAATTTACATTTCGAGTGTTACAGATTCGAATAATACCTATTTCTAGGTTATGTACAGAAAGGTATGACGTACAGAGGAATTCGGATGTCTCTAGAGATCGGTAATTTTTTTTACACTAGATTTCTAAATTCCAGAGGTCACTGAATCGCGGTTAAGGGTTCGCAGGAAATGGCGGAACGATACAACGAAGCGAATCCTTATCGATGCAGCAACTATGGAGACATCGATGCTAGCGCTATGATATAGTCATAGGAGTTGGAAACTGACTAACAATAACTTATTCCACTATTTGTGGAGATTCTCGAGAATTTGAAAGTCCCTTGGGTTCCTTGACATAGTCCACAACCAATTCCAGACCGATTAGAGCTCGTAAATCTTTCTTCTCATCGTCCTGACCGGATGTATCCTCTTTTTTGGGTGAGCCAACTATTAAAAATGATTAAAAAAAAGGTCAAATTAACCTGATTCCTTAATGAATAAAATAATAAACATTTATTTACCTTCTGCGTTACATTGACTCCCTTCGGCATCAGACTCGGACAGATCGGTCCTCGAGTTCCGTTCCACCTCCCGTATGTCCTTATAAGTTTTGGTAAGGTTCTTCAGGATGTAGTGGGTGCCTTTTGAGTTGGCATCCTTATTTTTCGAACTACTGGCTTCGTCCCTGGTCAAATTCAGCGGCCGATTATATTCCTTGGACTGGGGTACACTGAATGCTGAACTATGCTTGCTCTTGAAAGGAAGCTGCCTCTCCGTCATTTTCCGGTCCCATATATGACCGGAAACGCGAAGGTCGATGAAGAAGTGAAGAGGGTCTATACCAGGGTACGACTGCGGCATGGGATACGGTGGATACCACAGTGGAGATGGCAGGAAGTCCGGATTGGGTACGTTCGCTGCTGGTAGGCTAAAATTTTTAACACACTGAAGATCCTCACCCCGACCTGGTAGTCCAGGAAGGAAGCTCCTCGCCGAGAAGTCCAGTTTCTTCTGATCCGGTACAAACGGTAACTCGTTCGCTTTGATATTGTCTTCGAAATTATTCTGTTCGCTAAAGCTACAATTCTTCTCCTCAGGTTTGACCTTCTGCAACTCCATGGGGAAACTAATGTCACGTCTAGAACTTGTGGATTCGGTTTCAAAGGTCCTTGGCCTCTCGTCAAAGTAATTGCTACCCTGTTTCGTGAAATCGGCTCTGTTCTCGTCAACGGGCTTAAGGACGTCGGCGCCAAAGGGTTTCTGCTCCGAGTACTTGCTCTCGACGTAGTTCTCCACGTGTCTTCGATTATTCTCCGCTTGGCTTTCCTGAGAATGAAAATACTTTTCGTGTCGCTCTTTGGTCGTTAGCTCCAATGGCCGATCTCTCGCGTCCCTCCAGGAGCGCTTCCGGCGCCGTGGCGCCGCGTGAGTACTTCCGCTTCCGGTACTGGTATTCGCCTTGGCTTGGACGAAGGAGCGTAGCATCTCGCTGAAGAAGAAGCTGTGCGGCGTCAACGGGACGTTGTAGAGGTACGGCGGGGTAGCAGCCAGAAGACGTGAAACCAGGTCGCCGCCGGATAACGATGCCGGCGTCTTCAACGTCGACGGATCGCCCGTCGTGGTCGTCATACTGAATCATTCACAGATTGGATTTCTTTATCGTACCTTTTTTTTTCAAATTTTAATTATTTCATCAGATACCAACTGTATACATAATTCCTATATATTTTACAAAATTGTATCTCTATTATCAGTTCCTCTCATTTTTTAAGGGTATACCCGTCAATACGATATTCCTGTCAAGAACTACATTCGGAAGGTACGCCTATGCCACGGGGCGCCATTGTCTTGTGAAATTAATTGAATGGCCCAGGCGTCTAAGACCGTGAAGGAAGATATCGAGATTTGAGGAGGGTTGCGACGACGCCGAATCCATTAAGGATTACTAATTTCTGTCAAGTGCACCACGAGCGTCTATCGTAGTACCGCTGGTAACCTCAGAATAATAGAGAAAGACAGCGTCAGCCCGAATTATCTAAACCGTTATAATTGTATTTTTCAGTTTCCCCCGATATTCTACAATTTCACACACAAATTACTATTGGACCGTGCAGAAGTGGAATCGAAGTGGAAGTACCTACAATCCCTCTCCAAGAAGGAGGAGACCTACGGGAGGATACTCAGACTCTCTTCGATCCTCAAAGAAATCTCGAATAAAAGTATTTTCGACTTGGAGTCTGTCTGAGGATTCTCATAGGGAGTGGTAGCAAGCAGGGAAAGAGAGAAAGATATAGAAAGGCGTATCTGCCAGTATATATTCAAGAGGGGCAAGCTTTGTTTCGGTCCATTGTTTCGCAAACAAACGGCCTCCATGTTGTTTCGTCAAGAGATATTATGTTCGGTCAGACAGGCAGGACGAACGGGAAATGGACTGCTGTCAGTTTTACCCTTCGTGATAAATACAAGCGCCACCGAGTCGAGGCCATAATTCTAGAGGGTTGACGTCGTAGATACTCGCAAATAGTGATCCTTGGCATTCGAATATGTTTGTATATATGGTATTATGTATGAAGAATTGAAAAATTCTTAGTATAATCCATTATGTCTTTCGGGTCGATCGTTAACGGAAAGAAATGGAATTGGATGATTTTTAGCTTTATGGAAGAGGGCGTGAATATAATACGATCCCAGGGAAGAGATAAAGCCTGGAAAACTTTATGGCGGCGTTACATTATTATTCGACGAAAGGCAAACCGGCCGCAGAGTTTCAGTTTCACGGCGCGGTTTACGATTCATAAGACAACTCGGGGATTGAATTAAGCGAGCGCCAGCTGCCAGTCCGTTCCTTCGTATCTGCTGAAAATCTCCATAATCCCGTCACCCTGACGATTCTAATTGGCGGATTGTTTCAATTTCGAAAGCCGTGAGGTCATTTGCATTTACTTTCGTCTACATTTCAGAACAAACAGAATGGCTTTGCTGGGCTGACCGACGTATTAATATCACGCCACTCGCACGTCAACCTTATCATCCTTTGAATTCACATCCAAAATAAGGCCCGAGATATCGTGTCGAAGGGATTACGAAAGGGGAATGGCCATTTTTCGCAACCCTTTTCCTCGTGGTATTTTCACATTCTCACTGGTCGTCTAACCTTTTTGTGTACGTCGAGTAGACTTGGTCAAAGTGTAATTATTTTTTTTTTTTTAACCCTTTTAGACGATTTTAATTAAGGGGAGTATGAAGGATGGTTTTTTTAAAAGGATAAGAGAATTTCTATTTGGTTGTTGGACGGAAAATTATTTTATAATCTTTCTATTTTAATCGAGACTATTGATTTTTAGGATTTAAAAAAAATATTTTTATTTAAAAAACTCGTATTTTTCAGAATTCGTATAAACAATTTTATTGCAATCTGACTTCTAGGAAAAAGCTTTATTTTATTCTCATGGCAACATTAAATCTTCCTGACGGATCACGTTATCCGAGTGTATCGTGATTTTCTGCGTCAGATACACTGGAGTCTTCGAATATTCTAAACTCTCGTATGCACTCTACTTAATCATTGTATTTTCAAAAATCAAGTTAACTATCTGTATGAAATTTATTAAAAAATTTTTCTATTTCATCAGATATCTTCTATACCGTCACAGTACAAAATTTACATCATCGTAAACAGTAAATAATTCAAAACGATAATCCGAATCAATCCCACACATAGAGATCCCACCAATTAACACGCAACCCCAATACTTCACCACCCCCAGCAACATTGATATATACAGTATCCAAATACCACATAAACTCAAAATCTCCTAAATCTCACCATTCGTAACAAAAATAATCCATAATAATTACGAAAAAAAAAAAAAAAATAGTTGAAAGCGATAAAAAATAAATGGATCAAAACAGCCGCAAAGTAATAGAAAAAAAAAATAATGTACATGCATCGCACTCGTAATTGTAAATATACCGAGTAATGATAAATTAAAAGAAATTGAATCCCATAAATAACCTAAAAAATGTGACAATAATTATTATACACTTACCTGAAACGTTAATAAGTGAAGAAACCGTATCGTGTATCAAGTGCGTGGCGTATGTCCCTTAGCGATAGGGTTGTTGTCACTAGCAGCGCGGAGGGCGCGTGTAGCCTGTGCCGCCAAATGAGATAATAATCGGAGGACTCAGTCACTCGGTGGCTGTGGCGTCAGCAGTGGGGGTGTATTCCAGCCCCGGCAGCTGGTGTAGGCGGGGTGGTGGTTTTTGAGATGATCCGGCCAATCTGCGCATCATTTCCCCGTCCTACTCCGTCCGCTCACTCACTCACTCATTCTGCCTGCCCCCCCCAGGACCCCAGTCCTCCCTCATTCTCCTCCACGTTCACCACCACCTCCGACTACCACCCTGTAGCACTCCTGGCTTCCTCCAGCTCGTGAACGACGACGACGACGCCACCCCCCCACCCACCCCCGACGCCCCCCATATTCTACAGCAGCATCGCGGAATCCGCGTCGCACCATCGCCAAGCACCACGAAGCCCTGTTGAATGCCACATTTCGTAGGAGAAGAAGGGGGTGCGAAAGTGGGACCGGAGCTCGCCCGGATGTCGCTGTAGCTTTCATGAAGAGTGACTGAAAGAGAGAGAGAGAGAGAGAGGAGAGATGGGAGGTAGAGGGGGGGGCGAAGAGGGGGTGAAGGAAAGAAAAAATAAATGGAAAATAGATATATAGTCAAAAGCAACGGGACCGCCTCCAGCAAGGTACCTTCTTACGAGAGACATTCAATTTCACGTCGAAAGCATTCTTTGTCGCATTACTGGTAGCTGAAGGATCGCTCCAATGGAAACGTTGGATGTGCCGACCTTCGCGAGTCGATGGTTTTGTTCTTTCTCGGGCTGAAGGTGTCCGCGTGTGTATCCATTGCCAAGTCCACTCCTAGCACTTGGACGGCCACTTAGTCGCGAAGAGGTGCTAATTGGAGGGGTGACGCATGAAAGCGTTTTCATCCCTTATCGAAGAGCCCTAGGCATATCCGACGACCCTCCTAGGGATGGAAGGAATCTTTTTTTTTTCCCTAAACTACGTATCACCATGGACTAAGGGTTGCAAGCATATAACGATAAGGTTTGAATATTCCCTCGATGATCTTGGTCCAGCTAATAGACCAAGTATCCAATTAGGACCGGAAGGTATTATCGATGATTAAATCATGACGAAATTAAAAGGGTATACGTACGGTGGTTGGATAACGGAGATGTTAGGACCGACCCGGAGGACAAAGGACTAGAAAACAATTTACCCCGAAATTCGTGTCACCGCTTTGGACTGGATACACTCTTATTTGTCCCTGCGGCAATCTGTCGACTCTCAACGCGCAACCCCTTCTTCGTGCCTTTGGTCCTCTTTCGGCCCTTGTAGCCATCCAACCTTCCAGCAAAGCCATCCTATGACTCCCCCCTTGGTTTACCCCCCCTAAGAGAAACCGCGATCCCTCACGGGAATTTTAAACAGCGGTGATTCGTCAGCATCCTCGTCTTCTCTCCCACTACCTGACCACTACCGTCAACCACCCCTCCGAGCGTGCTTTTCAAAGCCCGCGCCCTTACCCCACCATCGGTATATGTTGACGGCTCTCCACTCGCGGCAACTTACGAATCTTCACGATCTACCACCACGAATCTTTCCGAAATCACGAGCGAACGAAATCCTTCCTCTTTCCCCTTGTCATACCTGCGTTTGCCCTCTGTCAAATCACTCATAGATCAGCAGTCGATCGGTACGTTAGCGGGTGTCCTGATAACTCCTCATAGTACTGAGCTACCGGAATGATACAACTGACGTATTGACAAAACAATAATAATAAACAAAAATCACAAAAATATATTTATTAATATATTTTTTTTATTCCACGTAAAAACGACGAAAACTTTCTAACGTGACCATTAATTACCATTAGCGCGGATCAACGGAAAAATCATAGATACGGTCTCCCGATATATCTATAAATCGCTGTATTGATATAACAAATCGAAAGCCGCGAGATGTAGAATCGTCATGGTTTGGAAAAAAAAAAAAAAAAAAAAAAACCGCGATCCCCCGGGTAAACCCAGCCTAGTAATATTCCCGGGAAGTAAGCTACCGAGAATTTCGCCTCTCTATAGCAGAACCACCCCTCCGACGAAGGGATGCAAATAACTGGTGATAACAACAGATAGCTCTGCTACCGAGAGGGGGAGGGGACAGGGGGTGAAAAGGGAGTGGAGAGGTAGCTTTAGTGAGACTGGGAATTCACCCCGTAGAATCGGGGCTGGGGTGACAACAGCTCGAGAGAGGAAAGCAGGCGGGGGGGTCGGGGGGTGGGAAGTAGAGAATCGGAGTGTGGAGTGCGGAACGGGTTCGTGGTTTGAAGGTGGATGGGTGGTTGCAAAGGGGTGGCGGGAGGGTGAAGGGGGGGGCTAAATAGGGGTGTGGGTTGAGGTTTAGTTGGATGGGATGGGAAATGGCGAGTGGGGCGGGGGGCGGTAGGGGGAGGTGGACGTCACTCGCTGTCGCATCGAGCGCGAGCGATGAGTGGCGCGCGCTCGCTCGTCTTTTGTTTGCGATGCGATGCGACTGCCAGCGCGGTCTGGGGTTGGGGTGCTTTGGGGATGGCACTGTGGGGCTGGAGAAACGCTGCTATAGTGGGAGACGGGTGAGAATCATAGAGCTACGCTACACTTAACGCGACCCATGTATATGCGGCTTTACGTATTGGGCCTTGTTGCCGGCAGATTCTACTGCGGATATATGTTTATATATATATATATATCGCATCCGGATATACCTCCAATACTCGACAGTACGCAGATATATATTATACAGGCTGTTTCGAAGGCGATCGTCACCCTTACCATCTGGGGTACGTTCAACCAAGTAGGAGATACTTTCGACATATTTTTTTTTGTATCGTTTCATCCCCACTCGTCTGTCCATGGTTTTGCGTATACGCAGAAAAAATTACGTCACGCGTGATAACTCCCTTGGGGTATTCGGGAGAATTGATACGGGGTAAGATTTCGTAATCGTTAAAGAGCACTTTCAATCTCGCTCCTCTCCGCGCCCTGCTCGCGAAACTGGAACGCTCTAATGGAACGTCTTCATTTTTTTGTTTTCGTCACATTTTTCCCAAATTTAAAAAGCAGTGCGCATCTTTTTCGCTTGCAACGCGGCATCGTTCAGTTATTTCGACGACCCTTGTCGTTTCATTTCGACTCTTTTATTTATTTATTTTTTTTCTCTTTTTCGACAGCAATTTACCATACCCATGATTACAGTCGGTGTGTAGTATCTTTTGTTCGATTTCAAAAGAGACACATGCGCTATGGCTATATGCAGTGCACGAGACGAATATACCGTGTCTCAATGCTATCGCTTTGTACACGGGAGACTCGAGGGAAACGGGACGGATCCTTCAGTGTCGTAGACATCTGTGCAAACGCAATGCGAGGATAACCGAAGCGTATCGAAGGATATTCAATATCACACAGTACAATTGACGAGTAGAGTCCGTTTCCGAAAAAAGTATTTACAGCCTTGAATTTACTATGGGAAAATTTATAGTCAGGGAAAACAAATATTACATATTGATAAAAGTATACGAGATGAAAACAAAAATTTTTGTTATATATTTTCGTCAGTTCTTCTCATCGAATCTGATCGAAGAATTATTGCCAATAGCTATAGTAAGGATAAGACGGAAATTTATAACAGACTGTACATGCTTATAATTATATGAATGTATATATATTGTTTAACGTAGTACTGTCCGATTAGTAACACTATTCGTATGCTTCATCACTGCATAAAAATAAAATTCCGTATGCGGTACGAACGTACGATACGTTCTGCCGAGACTGTACGTGTAGGATTACGAATACTAAAATTTTCTCGACTATTTTTTCCCTCTCCCCTCGTCCCATTCCAAAAATGGGAAAATCAAGTAGGAAAAAGTCCCATTCAGGTATAGTCGAAGTTAGAGATGACGGAGTGGGGTCAGAGGATAACGCGGGTCCTGACCGGGAGTCGCCTTTGCCACGAATACATTTATGGTATCACTTGGCCTTGTCGTTTCTCAATTTGTTACTTCGTGCAATACGATATTTTCGATATTCTATATTACTTAGATACGCATGTATTAATTAAAACTCCATAAATTTCGTAAAGCAGACACGACGACGCCAATTAATATACGTTGGTTACGAGCGACACCGGCAAAGACCAATAACGGCAGCAATGCGACACAGCCATAACCTGTTTTCGCATTCGCAAACGTTATTCGCGAGAATTAAACGCCACTGTAAGTTATCTGCAAAGTTTTCAAAGTTCCGGGCGCAAACAACTTTAATTAAATATCTCAGCGAAACGAAATCAATGTGGATAATACGCTTTTGATTATCTTGAAAATTGCTCGCGAGCAACGACTAATGTTGACCGTGACGGGTAACGGCGGGAATATTTGAAAAAGTTTTATAACGTCCAATCAAACGGTACTTCGAACGAGAGATACGTCGTGTCGTAATTCGAATTGATCGCCAATAAAAACTTGTGTATATTTGAGGTTAGGTATACTTACGTTCACGTTATTACACTCGCGTATCGGCGCGACGATAATTATCATTAATTCTATGAATTTTTAAGACTGATTAAACTTTTTCAAGATTGAAACACCGGAGTGGGTTGCAGGATGATCGCAATGGAAAGCTCAGATCAATTACATAATAGCGTGGCTGAAACGGATGCTCTCGAGTCCCGTCGCTCTCCTCTCTCCAAACCCCTTTCCCAAAGTGACTATAGAACAAAGGGTTGAGCCTCTTCTCTGCGGGCGCAGTAATTATTATGCTCTTTGACGATCCCTCTGTCTGTCAACGTTAACGCGGAGAATCGATACTTCTAAAACTTTAATCGCCTCGCACGTAGACACGTATAGCGTCGGTATAGGTTATGTATTCGTGGCGCAATCTACGTGCAGGTCTGTACGAATCTTTTGGCGCTTATCACCCTCATCGTGCACGACCTGAGTCAAGAATTTACCATTAGGTAATAAACGTCTGTTATACGACTGATACCATGAACTGGATACTGTATGTATGATTTTACATGAAAAATAATAATACCTTTTCTTCCTCTTGTATTTTTCTCAATATCCCAATATTTTTTTCTTTTCGCATGACAGTTGGTGAAATTTTTTTTGAGGTTATGGTTACCTTAAATCACTGCTGTTTTTTATAATAAATATTGTTGGATTGATAAATCTGTGAATTATCATTTTTTAATTTGATGATAGCGATGACAATACTCGAGGCGATATTCGTTTCATGAATCTTAATGGATCATCTACGGAAACTTTAGAGCTTCTCTTGAGACTGATAACAGATTCTGAGATTATGCTGGAGCGTGTATATGAGTATTACTGTATGTACGTAGAATAACTACCGCCTACAGTGACGTTAATGATTCAAAGTATGATAGAGATGAATAATCGCGTAATAACAAGAAACGATTGTTTCTTGTTCTCAGCTCTTAATTTTCCTGCCTAATGTTTGAATTCCATTTACCGTCCGCCATCTTGGCATTCATATTCGCTTTTGCTTCCTCGTCTCTCTTTTTATGTATTAATACAGCATATATGCGACGTTGCGTTGGAGTTATTAAGTCAGACGTCATGGAAAAAAAGGTCTTAGACTCGTGAAGTGAAAGTATATTCAAAGAAATTATTAAAAGTTTCACGCGATAGGAGAACGAAGCGTCCTTTTTTTTCCTAACCTGTAATTCACGTTTGAAATTCAAATTCGAACCGGTCTGCCTTTTAGTACCTAAAGCACACGTACTGTCTGCATTTCAAACAAAGAGGATCAGAATCCTTGAATTCACAGCAAGCGGTACGTCAATTAAGCTGTATCCGGTTGTCGTTTAAAAATTCATAAAATAGTAATAGGGTTCTGAAACTTTTCTTCCACTATGTTCTGATGACTGTAATTGTTAAAGTGCCTGAGTGAACAGACATTTGAAAATATAAAGGATGCGATTCTTTAATAAAAATATATCTGATCGTAGGCATATATTAAGAAATAGGTGTCTAAATAAATTTATTAAACGATTCGATTCCAATAGTTAATTTTACGGTTGCCCGTATCTCCTGATTTAAAATACAGCGTCAGTCTCGTTAAACGAATGGAAAGTTCCAAAAGTATAGAGTCAACGTGTACAGGGCAGTGATACGATTGTGAAAACGATAAGGTTCGTGGAAAAAATAGGAAAAATGTAAATATGAATTTTCAAACGCGTAACTGAAAAAAAAATCGAAAGAGATATCGTGACGCGTGAAGCGCGCGATATGATCCTGGACCAGCGAGATCTCAGCTCGTAGGAATGACAATAGACTGTCAGATAATGAATCCCCGCTGCCAGCCAAACCTCCGGCATATCGCCCCTCTCTGCCGCACACCCTAAAACTTCCCCTTGGCATCTCCATCTCGCTCGACCGGGTTTTCGCTCAATTCTAGCAAAGGATTCAAACCGCCTGTGAACAGTGAAATTTTAAAACGAGGTTATGTAACTGTAATTGATTTTTTTTGTAATTCAATCGGTAAATCATTTCAGACGAACGTATCGACAATGGAAAATAACATACCTAACCTTGAAAATCGTACATATAGCAAACTCACGATTAACATTAATCAGCGATATTTGAAATTGTAATATAAGAGAATGTGTATTTTTACAATGGGAATAAGAAGAAAGTGAAAGAAGAATAAAGTTGATTGAGCTGGAATGTACGTTAATGATAAAAATAGTTTTGGTGTATCTCTAACTCTATAAATGGTTATAGCTTTCGCTATCTATTGCCTGTATTCTTTTCAGCCCTCACTTCTGCGGCAAACAGAACTATGACCAAGTAGTCGAGGCGTCCACTTAGCGTTAATGCTCCTTTTATTGGTCAAGACTTCATCGAAAAGTTGAATGGATGTTACCCCACCTTACATTTCTCTTTGTGTGTTATACAGGAAGCATATTTGATTCTAGGTAGAATTTCTAGGCGAGGTGATCTATCGAAAATTTAAAAGTCTTTCGTTGAATTTTTAGTCAGAGATTATTAACATGACATGTTAAATTTCTGCGGGAGTAGTGTAGCTTTACTAAATAATCCCTTTTTGTACAGCGTCTCTACGGATGACCAAAATGTACTGCGAGTAAATGGAATACGCAATGTACAATATTGAACCGCTCCCAAGGGGATGGAGAGGAGGAATTCGCAGAAAAAAGTTGGTAAAAAATATCTGTAAAAATGTTCACGAGTATATATAATCCGGATGAAGCTTAGTGCTGAATGAATACCTAGTGGGAAACTCACAAATGGGCAGAACTGGAAGTTTAAGAAGATTAACGATACGTATCGATACGTCTGGCTTGGAATTTTGATCGCGTGAGAAATTCGTGAGGATTGTAATGAAAAGACGTTGGATATTGCGTAGAACATGTTTATTACAAAATATTTAAAGCAATATTTCTTGATAAAAATGAGCCCGGACGGAAGCACTGCGTAGGACGAAGACAATTTTATGCTCCAATGTCGCCAAGCTTTCCAGTCCGAGCATTAACGATAACTATGTCATTCTTAATGGACATTTAAATTGAACAAAAAAAAAATAACTAAGAAAATCTATTTGTTTCTTAATTAGTTAAATGAAAAACTTAAGAATATGCAAAGTGGGAGCAAGCCTATTAGAAAACCAGCTGTTCTATGTATCATGACAGGTATTATTATCTTGCTCTATTTAGGGTATCGATGTAAAGAAATTAATTACTCAGTATACTTTTGTGCCTAAAGTCTATAGAAAGGTACAGTTTTTCTCTACGGTGTATGAATAATGCAAGAAAGTAATTCACTGAAGTTGACAAAGTTTTTATCAAAGGTGAAGAACTCTCGTATACTGTTTTATATAAACTGTGACACGTGCACAGTGGTAATATGAAATATGCTTTTTATATCTTACTTTATAGTCTTACTGAAAAGTCTTTTTACACCCATTGGCTTACTGTCCGTAACAGATGTTCTGATCACGGATAGAACATTTTTAACGCAAATACAATATTCTTAATATTCCTGAGATTTTTATGAGAATAGAAATGCATGTTGTTGGATACAAGAAATTCACTTATGTCTTTTAAAAAATGAATGCACATTTGCTACGTGGAAACTTAGTAAGCCAATGTGTTATATGGATAATAGGTAATTTTTATCACGTTATACATAGTTAACACTATTTGAATTACAATATGATCATACTTATATCGTGAAAGATCAGTGACTTAGGCATTTTCATTGTTCGGCCTTTTCTTGTTCTGGGAACAAATAAGTTTATATCATAAATACGATGATCTTGAAGAAAAAAAAAGATTACATACATAATTCCTCAATTTAATTTAAAAGCATGTACAACTTAACGCTTTTAGCTATAATTTCTTCAGTTTCAGCAAATTTTGTTATCAAAATTTAAACATCTTTAAAATGTTTTTCGTAAAACTGAACAGTTATTATCTCATTAAAGCAAATAGTTTTTACAATCTTTAATCTTCCGACTAAAAGAATTCATACTGAACACGCAGTACCAATTAATCTCTGAAAGGTCATGTATTAAATATACGACATCTTTGTTCGATGAGTTAATTAAATACTAAGTATTAAGCTGACCGAAGCACCCAGAAAAGCTAAAATAAATACCTACTCATGTTAGTTGTGCGAAGGTGCTACGTGCGAGAAAAAATGAGTGATGAAATAATGACATATAAAATTAAAGTCTTACGGGTTGTTTGGTGGCCTTTGGATCGACATTGGAGGCACGAGTTTTCGATCGTTCCTGCTCCAATTGAGCATGAAGAGAAGCTACTTCGGAAGTCAATTCATCACGTATATCTTGAAGTTCAGCTACCTCCTCAAGAACGGACGCCTTGTCTTTCACTGTAAAACGAGCGATAGGATAAATAACTAATTTCTTCTTCCCATTTATTTATAGAATATTAAAAGGTTATTACTTTCTCCCTGCGATAACATTTGATAAAGCTTTGTGTTTCTCTTCTTCACCTGAGTCAGCTCCACCTTTAATGCTTCGACCTTATCTCGTAGTTGTTGTATTAGATCATCTCTTTTCTCCAGTTCCACCCTGAGCTGAGCAGCAGTTATGTCATCGTCAAACTGGTTCAACCTTGCCTTCAGCATATCCTTTTCTTTGCCTTTTGTAATCTCTGCTTTGGTTTCTTTCTCAACTCTCTCGAAGAACTCTGCATCTGACTCTACAGCAATTGTAACATCTGTCACCTACATTCCCATCATATTTATATTTGCAAAACCAGAGAAAGAGAACATCATTCTTTAACTACAAAAAAAATGTAACTTCGTTTAGTGATTATTAAAGCGAAATACCTTTTTGTTTATTATCAACGTTCTCTATCTGTGGTACTGAGCTTTGTGTTGCAATTACATCCATATTGTTAAACTCTTCTAAAGACATTGTGGCCTTCTTTGTCTTTTTATTACTTTGGCTCTTTTTAGATTGATCTGCATCTTTGTCGCATTTCCCTGATGTATCCAATTGGGCCTCGTATGTCAACTTGGACAGCAGAATTGCCTGATGTAACTCTTGCTCGTATGTTTCCTCAACAGCCTTAAGGAAATCACAATATCGCGTGATAACACAAGATATATAAATAGGTCACTACTGAAACAAAATGTTACTTAGTACAACTTGAATCTAAAAAGTAATAACTGTATAGAGAAAGCACATCCACGAATGCTGTAAATTGAATAAAAAAATGTTACTGTGTGTAACTAACTCTATGCCACATGTACAAACAAAAAAAATCCATGTACTAATTTTTAATACTGTAAGGCAAAAGCAACAAGAGATACATATGACATTGCATTTTTTTATGTAATATTTTAATATACCTGTATTTGTATGAAATGGGTAACGACAAAATATATAAATGCTTAACAGTATTAATCAAGAACTTAAAAAAGGTGTAATAAATTATTATTCAATAGTGGTTACCATCGAATCCTTTTGTTTCCACTGTTCCCATTGTTGATCTTCATTGTTCTTCTTCTTCTTTCCCTAGAAATAATATTGTATAAATAATTATTTGTTCAACCAAGACAGTACAAAGCTCCCAATTTTCTTTCTCGATTCAATTTCATATTCACTCTGTCAACTCTCAAATTTTAAATTTTCCCGCCCATACGTAGTCTCGAGTTTGACGTTTTACCGGTTGAAAAGTCTCCCGGCGAAGTACCTTGTTCTGTTTTTTCTTCTCTTCTTTTTTAGGCTGTTGCTTTTGCTTGTCCTGCTTGTTCTTAGGATTAGGTTTCCCATTACCGGCCGGTTTTTGAGCCTTTTTCGGCTTATAATCGTCGTCGTCAATACTAAGAACGGCAAAACGAGACGGTACTGCGGTCGCCATTCTGAAAATATTGGTGAACACGCACGAAATGAAACGCTAAAACGTCAACAAAAACGAAACTTCCGGTATGCTTGTAGCTACGAAGATTGGAAGCTTTTGTTAATTAAACGTTTGTCTCTCGGAAAATAGCGACGAAATATAGATGTGATATAAAGAATATAAGAGAAGAATTGATATATAAAAAACTATAAGTACGTGAAGCACGATATAAACCGGATGTATACATGAAACACCAATAAGGATAAGGCGGAGCCCCTAGTGGCAAACTAGAAGAACTACATTTCTGCTTACCCACCCGGTGACACAGTGCTACCAATTGCTAAAAAAGTAATGACACGACGCAAAATCATATTTTTATTATGCGTCTTGTTATGATATTCAAGATCCGAAACGTAGTTGAGGAATAGCGTGCATTATGCACATATGTTTATATATATGTTTCAAAGATTTGAACAATGCTTCTTACGATTTAAAATATTAAACAATGTTAAGTTCAGCCTGTGTAATCTAAATACTTAATATTATTTGGTTCTCAACCATTCTCCAATGAACACGTCTTCCTGATAACTTTATCATTTTTTCGTCGTTAAATAAGCATTACCCAACAAGCATGTACATCAATTGAATGAATCACGATATTTTAAGTACGAGTGGCTCAAAACTGCATCTGTAAACTCAGCTCTGTACGTTACATTGTAACACACGATGGATATAATTTACTTAATGAGCACTTCATGGATATTAACTTAATTATTTGTTGTAACAGGTACTAATCGACTTCTTACAAGAGGCACGAATCAGAATACTATTATTCCAGATAGCCTGCGAAGAAAACGTAGGTATGCTTAAACTAGTGCATTATCACGTTCATTTAAACTTAGACAAGCTAATAAAACATAGTAAACGAGTCTAACCTGCATCGAGAAATTTGCGCGCGTTAAAGAGAACGAAAAAAGAAAGAAAAGGAAGATAGTTGCAGAGTCAGTATAGAGTGAACAAAGAAAGAAGAGAAAGAGTATGAAGAATTCAAAGGAGATAGGGCAAGGAAAGGTTGGCAGGCCTGACTGCAGAGTGGAGTATATTCGAGGTGATAGAGAAGGAAGCATCCATCTATACATCGCACCAGCCAGCATAGGGGCCCCGTTGCACTTCGGGAAGCGAAACATGTACGTACGTCGTACAACGGGCAGAAAGCGTTAAAGTGCCGAGTGTCGGTTGATCTGTGATCGGCCGCCGCCGCGTTTTCCGCAGTGGCCACAAAGTCGCGGTCGCACGGGAGCAAGTGCGCGTTACAAGAAGTTCACTGGCTAGCCAAAGCCGAAGCCGAGCCGAACCGAGCCGAGCCAAGCAAACCAAGACGTCCTTCCTCCTGGGACGCTCGCCAATTTCCACGGGAGCGTCGTAGCAAGAACCGGAACGGATTACGCTGTTTAACCGTCTGCCAGTCTTCACATTACGGTATCCAGGATACAATGCTCACCGTGCTAGGCCACTGCCACAGCAAGAGCCTACCTCAGAGTTGGTTTCCCGCGAATACGCACCTAGCCCCCCCGCTCGTCTCCATCATCCCGATGGACATTCTTGTTACGTCGTCTACAGGGCTTACTTTTCTACACTAGGTGTACCAACAGTTTTCTGTGCTGCACCTATTATTGGTTACTCCATGCTTTGTACATCCTGGTGGTACTCAAGCACGTATGGAATAAGGCTTTCTTAATGCGTTTGGAGTGTATACAGTGAGAGTGAAGGAATGCTGAAAGGAATCAACGGGACAATTTTCTAAATAGTAATTTTGCGATTCTGTTTCCATAGATAACTCTTGGAAATGCTGCGTTGAGCTATTCAGTTTGAGGCTTAAGCCACTTTGGATGTATGTTCTAAGGATCTGAGCGTTTGAAAAGAACAATATAGCTTGTAGACTCTCGTAGTTTGATGGTAGCACTAAGCAAGAATTGTGCTGAGTTAAGAGTAAAAAAGCTGAATTACATACATAATGATTAAAGTCATATTTAAAAAATATTAATTATATCTCACATTTCACGAAGAACTTTTATGTCTTTGGTTTAAACGTGGAACCATTGAATTCAATATCTTTCAAGACATTTTTTCTGGTTTTTAGTAGTGGTACTAATAGGCACGCAATTTACATCTTTTGATTTTAATAGAATACTATATATAGAGTTACTTTGTTACTACAATACGATGCCTATGCAAATAATCTTTTAAATGCTTACTGATATATCTAAGATTTTGCGACATACCGTTACTACAAGAATAGTTTTATGAATAAACGTGGCTAAGAACCTAGTCAAGATGTGCGAACAGACAGAAATTAATTATTTGGATGGCGATGTGGTATGGGTAAAACTGGGAGCTTGTTGGTGGCCTGGACAGGTCACTGGCCTTCACAATTTGCCTGAAGACATTCAAATAGAATTTCAAAAAAAACCATTGATTGCTGCTGTAAAATTCTTTCAAGAAGATACATAGTAAGTTTTTCATGCACTCATATTCTCGTAATAACTTCCACATAAGATGATACAAAAACTTCTAATATAACAATATCATTTTAGTGAGTTTGTCAAGAACTATCAGCAAATCTACAAGTATAACTGCACACAGAAGGAAGATTTCATCAAAAAAGGCTTAGGTAAGTTTCACAGAAGAAAAAAACATTTAACTATCAACATTGACTTTTACCTAATTTGGAGTAAATTTATTATAGATAAATTCAGGACTAAAAGCAAAGATGGTGCTAGTTATATGGATAAGTTTCCTGGCGATATTGAAATGGCTGAAAAACTGACCGGTGGAGATCCGGATATCCTGACAAGTGAAAAGTTCAGCCCTCAAGAAAAACCAGATATTTCTGGGCTCTTTGGCGAGAAGAAGATACCCAAGAAAAAACGTGATCGTTATGAAACTCACAGACGTAGCGATGGCAGTGAGATGCTGCGAAAAATCACGCATCCAAGGTTCCTAAGGGAAAGTGACCACGAGGTGAGAATCCGTCATCAACCCAGCAGTCTGCCATCGACTCCAAACAACAGCACATCATCACCGCAATATCCTTGTCACCTATGCAGCTTTACTTCCTCCCGCGTGAATGTTATTATTTGCCACATCAAAAGTCACAATTCTGGAGGTTCCCCAGCTGTAGCACGTTCGAAGGTGAAGACTTATTCTCCAACAAAGACTAAAGAAGCTGATACCGATACGCCGAAAAGGAAGTATGTTAGGAAGGACAAGGGTAGTTCGCACAAAAGTCGCAGCGAAGGAAGCGCTGAGTTGGGCAAAAGGAAACTCGCAAAACAAGTCGAGAAAGCCAGTAAGAAGAAAAAGAAGACAGATCCTGAAATTCGTGAGAAATTGTTGGCTGATTGGAACGATAGCTCGGACGAAGACATGAGTATGGACTTAAACAAGTCTATGGAATCTGCCACTGTGGACAGTTCACCCATGAAGTCTCAGATGGATACGACTAGCCCTGGCGATGACAAACAGAAAAATGAAAACGATGATATTATCCAGGAATCCGAAAAATTGCTCAATGAGACTGAAAAGTTGACAGCCATCGAAGTATTAGAAGATACTATTGGAGTCCGCAGTCGAAATTCGAACAACAAGATTCCTGATGATTCTGGAAAGAACAAGTCGAATATGGAAAAGGACAAAGATACGAAGAAGGATCAGAAATCATTCTCAGGACAGAAAAATAAAAAGCCCGAATTGCAGAAAGACGGTAAGAAGCTTACGGAGAAGGATGACAAAAAGTCAAGATTATCCTGTTTTGATTTCGATGAAGAAGATGTTCCCGAAGCTACAATACCGCCGGTAAGAAAAATTCACCGAGTTTTCGGTGAGAAAAGTTTGTCCCTAAAGAAGGAGATCATAAAAGAGTTCGAAATGAGTCAAGCCTTAAAGGAAGAGCAAGAAAAAGACCTAAACAACGACAAAAATACAGAAACAAAAGATACAGTCAAGAAGAACGATATTGTCACAAAATCAGCAACTCAGGAAGGGCCTGAAGAACACGAAAATAAAGATAATAAGATGGACGATGATATGGCCGAGGAAACCAATAAGCTAGAAACTGAGAAAGATATAAGCGAATTAAAAAAACAATCGAAGGAAAATAAAGCATCGTCGAGGAAGGAGCAAGAAAAGGTAAATTCACATGCCTGCGAAACTCAGGTTGAGATAGTTGAGATTTTCGAAGTGGAACGTGAAGAGGAAGCCGACGACGATCGCTCTGCGATTGCCAATAAAAATTTTAACAAAGCACTGATATCTAACATCATTACGGGTGTCAAACATATTGATAAAGAATACACTAAAACCGATGATGAGGCCTTAACTTTTGCGAAGAATGAGGAGACTATTGAAAAAAAGGATATCACCTCAGAGAAAATAAAAATGGAAAATGAGGTTGTTTCGGAGACGATGGAGTCCAGCAAGATGGAGGCAGTTCCTGAGAAAATGGAAGTAGACACGGAAGATGAAACTGTGTCTGAATCAGCCGATACTGCGCCTCCTCACAGTGAGACTTCAGATACTGATATGACTCCGCTTGGTTTGAACCAGTCTGATGACACGGACATGGATAACGAGTCTATCTTGGGAAACTACAAAAAAGTTGAAAAGTCGCCAGTAGAAAAACCAGTCGCTGCTCATAAAAGTGTCAAGAAACGTCGTGGACGACCTAGAAGGAGTCTCGTTTCTGAGAAAACTTCTACTGAAACAAGTGTAAGCAGCGTTGATGATAGTTCATCAAAATCAAGTAACAAATCACCAGAAAGAAAACTGGGAACCAAGATGATTATCGAAAAAGACAAGAACAGTAAGACTACTGAGTCCGATTCTGAACGTTCATTGAGTGGAAGAAGAAGAAAACCGAACAAGAAATATTCATATGATATCTATCTTCAGAATAGTGACGCGTCAGCATCGAAAACCGACGACAGTCAATCGGAACTAGATGACAAATTATTAACGGACGAGGAAAATGGTGAGAGAATTGAGCGTAGACCTGCTAGAAGTAGAAAGTCGTCAAGATTCGGTAAGAAGACCATCGAGACTGTTATTCAGATGGATCAGCAGGAAATTGAATTATCTGATTCTCTTGATAGAACTGCGGATGTTGTAGAGGAAAGTATGGGTGGCAATAAAGCAGAGAAATCAGAACAGAAAGCTGGTAGAAATAAAGCATCGACAATGAAGAAATCTGACGAGATGAAATCTTCAGTAGGATCTACAATCGAACTGATCAAATCCGACGAAAAATTAAACGACGATCGACCTTCCATGGATAAAGTTCTAAAGACAATAGGTATACCAGCAGTACTTTCAGAACATTCCTCTGAGAGTACTCGATTGACAAAAGTTTCAGAGACAAAATGGAAGATCGATGAGAGGCAAGGAGAAATAATAGAGCAAACTGATGACTTTGAGGACGAAGATAGAATTAAGGATGATGACGATAGAACGCCATCGATACAGGAACAAGTTGCAAATTTAATTAAAGAAGCTGAAGGAAACCAGGTGCTTGAAGTTCCGAAAGCCGAAGTGGAGAAGCTCCCGCCTAAAAAATCACAGATCAAAAAGTTTGAATTGGCGCAAAATGATTTTTTTGAGGGCGACGCCTCCGTAGACAAGAATGTTATACAACCAGAACCAGAGAACAGAATTGACAAAACTAACGACATGGAGATTGAGATTACGAGAGTTGACACAGATAAAGAGTCTACTGAGATATTTAGTGGACCAGTAATCGAAGAACAAGTTATTTCAACTGAAGACACAGAAATCTTGGAGGAAAAAATTGAGACTTTTGAAGTAATGCAAGAGACTGTAATAGAGGAGGTACCTATTGAGCAGGCGGACATGACTATAGAAAGAGAGTTTTTTGCAGAGAAGGAAAAAGGTGCTGAAGTACAAGAGAATGTAGACACAAAATTGAAACTTGAAGGAGCAAAGAAAATATTACCAAAAACTGAGATGGAAATTGAGCTCGTTCCAAAATCTGAAACTGTGAAAACTCCAGAGCCAGCTGCAAAAAGGCCCTCCATGCAGACAAGATACAAAGGCAAATTTACTCCTGAAACTGGATCAAAACCCAAGAAAGACAAAGATTCACATGGTGAAGAGAAACCAGTTAACACTTTCCAGGAAGCATTCCTGAAAACATTGCAGATGGACAAGCGTGACAATAAAGTAGTGATAGATGACATCGAGATCACCGTTGGTAGAGGAAAGGTCAAGAAACCTGGAAAGAAAAAGGCTGACGAGATGGATAATGTGAACATCGTACCTGTTACGCAAACTGTTGGCCCAATTAAGAAAGCAGAGAAAGTGGCTGCTAATATAGAGAGTGCTGAAGATACTGGAAAGCTTCATGAACAAACTAATGTCTCTGGAGTGGTAGAATTCCAAGGTGTTGAAGTTGTTGTTGAAGAAAATATTGAAATTGAAGCAAAGACAGATGAACCTACTTTAACAGTATCAGCAAAACTTCCCACTCCTCCGGAAGTTCCTGTCTCTAAGCGTGAAGTTCAACCAGGTAATATAGAGGAGATTACAAAATCATTGACTCTAGAAGTACAGAAGATGGATGACTCGTCAAGATTGTCTTCTGTGTCGACACCTTCACCTACATCCGATATAGGGATGCCAGTAAAGAAACGCGAGAAGCCAAGAATCATCGAAAACGTGACTCTGAAAGAGCCAATGATCTTGAAGACAAAACTGCTGGAGAAATTGCCAGCTAAAGGCCAGAAACACAAGCTGGAATTGGATGTCTCAAAACGAGGCGATACAAAGAGCAGCCCACGGGCAAAGATTATGAAGATTGAACCTTTGTCTCCAAACAGTAAGGGAAGGCAAGTGAAAATTCCGACTTCGCATCTTTCACTTACTAAGAAGCTTCAAGCTTTAAAAGCAGAGGAGGCTGCTACCACAGCTATGGAAACGCAAAAGGAAAAATTGATTGCCCAGACATCTCAAGGTATGGCATCTGTACCAAGTGAGAAATTCATTCAGCAGAGTTCACAAAGTCTAGCAGACATGGAGTTGGATATCAATTCGATGCCTTTTGTCTTGAGTGAAGACGTTTTAACTCCTGAGAATCTTGAGCAGATGCCAGTTGTAATATCCTCAATTATTCCATCTTCTAGCACGATAGCTACAAATACTATTTCATTGACACCAACAACTCAAATTGTTGCTCCCAATCAAACACAATTTAAGTCAAACGAAACTGAAAGTACACCGAAAAAGAAAAGTGGCACACCAACTATCTTAAAGAATAAAGCTAAAGCTAAGCCTACCATTACAAATATTAAGACCTTGGTGCCTCCACTTACTGGTGGAGTAAAGGGTTTAAAATTTCAAAACACTCAACCTGGCAAGGCGGCGCCCCTGATATCTCAGAAAAGTGCACCAGGGAAATATGTGATCGTGCAGACTGCTGGAGGAAAACAGATTCGCTACAGTGTCCAGGGAAAACCAGGAAGTCAACAGAAGATTGCTATTCCTTCTAGTAAAGGTGCTGGAAGCGCGCAAATAGTTCAGCAAGGTGGAAAGGTGGTGATTTTGACGTCAGCCCAGTCAGGTCAAACAAAGATGTTACCTTTAAATATCTCTAAGAACCTCGGTGGCAAAGTACAAAGAATTATGACCAGCAAAGGCACAATATATTCTCCAATCTCTTCGCAAGGCATGATGACCTCAAAAACTGTGATTGCTCCGAAAACCGAAGCGGGTACAGCAACAACATCCAAATTGGCTGGACAGAGTCAGAAAATTATTAACACCCAAGGTATAATAACATCGAAAGGAGTATTGACCCCAATTTCAGGTACTATATCAAAGTCAGCTTTGTTGGGTACCTTGTCGCAAGGAATTCTTACCAAGGGAGGAATATATACCCCTATAAGTGCATCGTCATTGGCAGGAAAAACAATTATTGGTTCTAAGGCGTTAGTTTCAAAAGGTCCAACATATTTGTCACCATTGACTTCCCAAAGTCTAGGTGGAACAAAAACTATTCTAGCTCCAATGACACAGACCATTGCTGGAAAGACTATCCTTAGTAGTCAAGGTATCGTCACCTCAAAGGGTACAGTGCTTACACCAATTACTGCACAACAAGTAAAAGCCATTGCAGCGAAGACTCCTGCAAAGGGAGGTAAAGTTCAATATTCAACAGTCCCGCAAAAGATGCAAGTACCATTACTACAAAAATGTCAGAAGATTCCGATTTCATCATCATCGTCCCAAATGAGAGTTGCAGGATCAATAAAATCACCAGGAAGTACTATAGTTCTCCAAAACACAGTGTCAGGACAGAAGACTTTACTTCATGGAAAGAAATTAGTGAAGCAAACAGTTGGACAAGGAATGCCCGTACCAGCTTTATCTTCCCAGAGTCCAGGACAGCAAACGCAGCATATGCAACTTCAAACTAAAGGAAAGGTCATCCCTGGATCATCAACAGCACAAAAGGTCGTCATGCCTAGAGGTAGTGGACGACAGTCGAAGAATCAAAAGATTGTCGTCCAGAAGTTGCACGAATCGCCAGTAGCAGTGCAGAATCTCCAACAAAAGCAAACTAGCACTGTTGCAAGTATACCTCCAGTTACAAAATCCGTTGCTCAACAAAAGCATTCCGCCGGAAGTGTCGTAACACCTAAAGCTGCTACGAAGAATTACACAGCATCCGCAAAGAATGCTCAACCAAAGAATTTGCTGAACGTTGCCCTGAACTCCATAAACGTAACCACTCCATCAAGTGCGACTATCTCGACACCGTTGTCACTTCCACCTTTGGAACCAACAGAACCAGAGAAGAAGCCAAAACTCGAGGAAGTTCCTGAAATCCGGAAGGAGGAACCAAGACTACAATCCATAGCTTCTACGATGGAACAAACGACTGAAATACCCGTGGATAAAATAGAAGAACCCAAGGTGGCTGCTGCTCAACCGCAGATCATGGCTTTACCAACGGAGAGCGGAGATGGTACCCAGACTTACGTGCTGGTCACTATTGATGAGCAGGGTCAGATTCAGCCATTGGATAACAACGCTTTGATGTCTTTGGAAGGAACGACCCAAAATCCGGACGGAACTAGAACTCTGTATATTGATCCAAGTTCTCTAGGTGAAGCTGGAGCTCTCGACAATATAGTTCTGCAGTTCGATAATGGCTGCATGCCTAACCTGCAGACCAGTACCGCAGAATCCAATCAGACAATGATATCAGAGAGTTTCCCATCATCAGAGATCATACAGACGTCGAACCAGGATATCCTAGCAGCCGCTCTAGCAAATACAGACTTCCAGCAGGAAATTGGCTTGCCTGAAAATTCTTCTGGAACTGTAATGAGCTCTGGTCTCACTCAAACCAGTCTTATCAATCAGACCATTTTGCAATCCACGATAATACCCCCAACAGAACCGATATCTTCGCCTTCGGTTCTGGAAACTTCCTTGACCTTGAACCAACCGATTATGACACCACTGGAAGTGCCCAGCAATTTGTCCATCCAGTCGGACAGCACTCCAGCTTCAGATGTTTCTACAATACCTTCATCACTCGAGTTACCTATTACGATTACTAATCCAAGTATTTCGTACATCTCTGCTGGAGACACGCAAATCCAAATACCTGGAAACTCTATGCCAGATATTGGTGAAATTATGGAGAGTTCAGCGACGGATATGACGCGTACAGAGATACCTGTCAGTACTCAATATTTAGTAATTCCGAATTTGGATGAGAATGTAACGATTGAAGCCCAAGCTATCCAGAGTGGAGCAGAATCTGTTCCGTCTGTTTCTTATTCCGTCTCGATACCTGAGCACATAGTCCTGGATACAACACAAGTACAGACAACGCCATCGATGCCAATAATAGACGACAGTTATTCAGAGGACGCACAGTTTACAGCAACAATGGATACTTCAATGGCCAGTGAACAAAGTTTCGCCGATGTGTCTGTTTCGGAAATGCTTGTCTCGAAGGCTTCTACCATTTCCACTGAGAACGTACCACCACAAGACATAACAGCCACTTCTAAAATAGCTACTACACCTCAAGAAGTACCAGCAACTTCACAGGAGCCAATTGTAGAAACTGAGACGTCAGCTGCTTCTACTGCAAGTGTTATCCAAGCTGCAACTTCAGAAGAGGTTGAGATGACTAGCAAAGACCTGATGATGCAGCATCCTACAGTATCAACTCAAGAAGACTCAGTAACACATCATGACATACCAATGGCTTCGCAGGAAGAAATCAACCAAGAAGTAATAAGCAATGCGGAACCTTTAACAGGTATACAAAATATGTCAATCGAACAACATACAAGTGAAGTAATCACTAGCAGCATGCCTGTAATAGATGAAAATTGTTCAGTGAGTTCAGAATCAAACATTAAGGTCCAGTCTACAATGAGCCTTGAAGTCGCAGATTCAGCTGAAATACCATCAGGCACATCCCAGGACAAAGAAACCAGCAACAAATTGGAGCAACTGATAGAGCCCACTCCAGCTACCTCTCAGGTACCAAGTTCAGTCGAGGATCAGGCAGCAGCTTCAAGTCAGGAAGACGAAAATCTAGTACCTACTCAAGCTTTGCCTTCAGACACATTGGGTAGTGCCCAAGAAGGCACTGTGGAAGTGAAAACAGCCGAACAGACCGAAGTGTGCGTGGAGTCTAAAGCTGAGCCAATGGAGGTATCTCAAGTCGACGAACCATCGTCTCATGGTGAGACGAAACAACTGCCTATCGATGATAATGTAGAGATGCATTTTGAGGAAGCCATTGCTGAGACTAGTCAAGAAACACCGTCTCAGTCTTATGAACAATTCGACGTAGCCATGGCTAGTGATTCCATTGAGGTTCCCAGTCAATCTGCTAATAAGCTGGAGAATTCGAGAGAACCTTCACAGTCCGAAGGTTGCCAGTCTATGGAAACGGATGAAGCACCAGGTTCAGGGGAGCCACCAACGCAGTCCTTTGAAGATGCCAAGCAGAGCGAAGCTTCTCAGTCTTATGAAGCATCGACTGAAGAGCAGACCAACGCACCTACACAGTCGTACAACGAAATCATGCAGAGCCAAGATGACAGAACTTCCGTCGACGATACCGTCGACGATCAAAGTTTCCCGACGCAGAGCTACGAGGTGGAGAAAATTGAGAGTATCTCAGAGAACATGGAGACAGACGGAGAGATCAGCCAGGAAGGAAACGTGCCTTCCCAATCGAACGACATTGGTACCGATGGTATTGGTACCTCTTCGGTCTCTACCAATAACTCTGGCGTGAACGAAGATGAAACAGCAAGTTCATCTTACGTTCCGGAAACCCCAGAGAACCAGGAACGCGATCAGGATCAGGAGAGTGCAATAAGTACGTCGTCCTATGAAATTCCGCCTTGCGAGGAATTAAATATTGCCTCGTCAAGCGTGATACCGGATACGTCGGTAGGAGGAGAACATACAAGTATTCATGACAACGGTGTACCGGAAATCCCAACATCGTCCTACAACCTAAATCCTGACAGCAGCTCAACGCACATAGACGCTGTACCAACATCCAGCTACGAGGATCAGGTGATCTTGGAGCAGAACGTCTCAACTTCCTACGAGGTTCCCATCTCGATGCCAGGACTGGAGGAGACGTCATCGCAGAACTTCGTCACGGAGAGCTCGGACGACAGGAACGAGCCGTCGAGTTACTACCCTCATCACCAAGAGGTAACGGCTAGTTATTACGAGTCCGTTCACCAAGAGTCAAATTCTAGACTGGAAGGTGATGATCCCCAGGAAGAGGTGACCCCGAGTTACTACGAGTCTACTCCACGCGATATAACCTCTGAGGCCAGTCAAAGTTACTTTAATCCTGAGGAAGCTACTCCAAGTTATTCCAGCCAGAGCATAACTCCCAGTTACTACGATCCCAGACCGGAAACGGAAGCAAGTCAGAGTTATTACTCGTCGCAGGATCTGGAAAGGACGGAGAGGTCGTCGCAGAACGTGGAGGCCTCGCAGAGCTTTTACCAGGAGGCAGCCGATGAGCTGAGATTAAGACAGCAGGGTGAAGCTACGCCGACTTACTCGGCACGGTATCCGGTCGACTACACCCTGGCCAACTCCCCGATCGAGAGGCATGACCTGGTGGAGAGCTCGGTGCCTGCTACCAAGCCTGCAGAAAGGTAATATATCATTTGAACAGGTCAGGATTAAAGAGAAGATTTCGAACGCCGTTAAGAAGAGTTGTTCGTCATTCAGTTTTTTTCGTTACGAAATGGACTATCCCACGAGATAGGAAATGATAAATGGACGCACGAAGTCTATTTTCAAGTGTAAATACAAGTATAAGTAAGTAAGTGGTTAGATATAAGGCTAATAATAGATTCTTATTATAATTTATATCTAGATATATCGAATGCGGATCTAATCCGTGGTTAGAAACGCGATATATTATATACATACAACAACAAAAAAAACATTGTAGATTATGAAGGAATGTGGTTTCGTTGCGGTACAGTAAATGACTTTTCTTTTTTTTCAATTGCTCTTTTTTTAAATTACATTACGATTGTATGATCGTTTACTATGTGGTTTTTAAGACTGGGTGCAAGTTGATGGTTATTACATTAAGGAGAACATATTACTTTAATATCCTTGTTTGAACCCTCATGTGCGTTACACGATTTCTCACTAACTAATATCGGACAACTTCACAACCCTGTGTCAAAGTCATTAGAGTAGTAGTAAGATTTACGGAACGCGATTTTTAAATCGTGAATCTTTTAAGTGAAGAAGAAAGAAAAGAAATTTAAAGAAAGTGCACTTTGGGACGTTGCGTAACATAATCTAAAGTCGTAGAGCGATAGACAGTTTATGACTGGGGGGAGTGGTCTCATTTCTACTAAAATCCATAAGGGACCCCTTAAGTTGACAAAAAAAATATAACCATGTATGGTCGCGCTACGATCTTTTCCGGGTATTGTGAAGATACTTGGAAAGATTTTCAGAATATTTTTACACCGTCGCGAATCTTTAAGGAGAATCGAAACTAAAAATTTACGTGGCAAACACGCCGTTTAATTTTACTGCTACTCTAAGATCTGAAGTTGTAGCGAATCGATTCTTCGTTTTCTTCTGACTTTTGGATTCTCAGGTAAAATAACCTCTTGAGCGATAAAGCAGACCCTTCGAACAGCACAATTGTATATTCGTCGAATTTGTTCGAAACGCGTTCAACGAAAGCAAAAACAAGATAAATATTACGGTTTTTAAAAAAAACGAAGAATTCGAAGCTACCGATTGAAGACTTATTTGTGCAGATAATTTGCACGGTTCTTCCTCCGCTCGAGTACTCTTGTAATACGTCATTGCGAATTCAAGACTTTCTAGCCAATAATTTATCAATATTGTGTTTTATTATTCGGCTTAGACAATTCAATAGTGAAAGGAGAGAACGAAAGATGATAGATAATAAAGAAAATGTTCGAAACGCGTTTCAAGTACCGAGCGGATCGGGCATCGTGCACGTTAGGCTTAGCATTTAGTTTGTAGAAAATAGCTTATAAACGATTATGAAAAAAAAAATAAAATAAAATAAAGAAGCCTATTATTTGACGTATGCCACTGTGTAATCTGTGTGTTACGAGATAACATAAGAAGAAGACGAAAGGTTTTCGTAGGTTCTAGGAAATGACGTCCCGTTTGAGATAAACAGAGCTCGAAAAACACTACGTAGTCCATTAAATAATAAAAAGATGTTGCTCAACCTTTTCGAAGCTTCGAATCAATCGCATGGAACGATTAAATCATTCGTATCTTTCAGTATTAAATAAACGTTAAATAGGATTTCTTTGACGTGACATTTTCTTTATTGATGTCACGCACGTAAAAAGGCATTCATTTTCTTTTTTTTTTTCTTTCCTTTTTCACGCGAACGTTGGCCTTTCTCGCACTTACACCTCAAACGCGACAGATTTCCTACGATCTTCTGATAATAATTATATTCTTTATAGTCTCATGTTATTCAGAATAAATATATGTTTTTATTTCTCGTGGCGTTTTTAATCATGGTCACGCTTGTACATATTATGTTGATAATGTAATCGGGGACAAAACAAAAGTTAATTATAAATTGCTACAATTCGTCTTCTAATTAGAGCCAGAAGCATTGTAAGAATAATATGCAAATTCGATTCCTATCCCCTCCTCCTTCTCCCTGCTCCTCCCCCCCCCCCCCCCCCAATCAAGGCATTTTATAAAGGCGAAGAACTGAAATCGTTAATGTTTCCTTATAATCATTCTTTAAATTCCTTTTTTGTTTTATATATATAAATATATGTACACACACATTTTGCATGTAAGAGAGTGAAAAAGGCATCAAGCGTATCTATGGGAAAAACAGAATACATAATTATATTATTGTCGGAGAAAGAGTTGCTGCTTTTTTTTTCTTTCTTTTTTTCTCTTTATTATTATATTTGTTCTTGGTCTATCGCGAAGTGAATATAGCCTCTTCTTTATTTCTGAAAGCTGACTAACGAATGACGGGGTAGATTCAAGCGACAGATGAATAATGTAGTGCTACCATGAATTGTATCAACGTTAATTTGATATTTTCAACGCTAACAATTAATATTTTTTAATTACTACAGTGTGCACCACATACACGATTGTAACTATGAAGTAAATAAATATACGAATATTTACATAACAGATAATTACCTATGTACAATTCAGATATGTTTACGTTCTCTTTTCAATCTTAGGGGTAGCCCGACTTGAATAAACTATTTCACCCGAAAGAAGAAAGTTGTATAATTCTTTGCAGAGTGATTGATAGAAGTGATTTCAGCTTTTATATATTGTTACGTTACGTTTAATATAATTATTAAAGGTGTTCCTGCTTTTATAATAAAGGAGATACGAGGATTATAAAGAAACTTTGATAGAGTGCTTGAAATTTTTATCAAATAATTATTATTTAAAATAATCCCCAAAATACAATAAATTATTTTACATTTATGGATGCATTGTTCATTATGTACACGAAATATACAGAGAATGACTAAGGAACACAGTCTTTGAAATAGTCCCAGGTATGATCAGCGGCTAATTATTTTCGCCAATATTGCGCAAATTTATGTAGTTGCTCTACCAGCGCTGCCATCACTGCAGTTACTGATAAATCCAAGAGATTTTGAACGTAGTGCACAGCTTCCTCGTCGCTCAGATCCAATCGTAGTTTATCTTGTACCTTTTTAACTGCCTTGTCTGGTTCCAATGCGATATCCGGTACACTTGCATCCACCATTAAGGAGAATAAGTTTAGCATTAAATTGGCATGCCTTCTCAGATGCAAAAAGGCAGTGTAACACTGCTTCCGGAATTCATGATAATGTTCCGAACCGACGCCGCCCATGGCTTCGACCATTTCCTTTGACAACTTCATTGGCGGCGGCAACGGTTTTGGATCTCTACCCAATATATAGCCGAAGTCTATGTGGAAGAGTTTTCCTGGGGAAGAAAATTTTAATTCAATATAACGTATTTAATACTTCTCGATATTTCAATTTGAAGACACTTTGTGTCACTTCAATAGTAGTTATCCCATAATCACACAAGATACAAAACGACAAAAGAATTGAGTTAGGCAAGACAAATAGTTACTAAAGAACTTGGATTAAAAGTGCGAAAAAAAGAGATTACTTGAAAGTAGTATTTTAAAATAATACCTGACGTGGTTAGAAGTAGATTATCCAAGTGTCTATCACCAACGCCCAGGACATACGTTATGATACAATAGCCAGCTGAAAGATTTCATGTGAATTGATGATTTTTTAGAAATACGGATATTTTCAAAGTTAATCTTACCACAACTTCGTACGTAAGTATCCATTACTTCCGGTGCTACGCCGTATGGAGCAGTTTCTGAAGGATGATGTTTTCGGAAAAAGTTCAATATGGAACCTTCGCTGGCTAATACTTCAGCGACAGTTATAGATTCGATAAATTGTAAAAATCCATGTCTCGTACTTGTTGCCAACACCCTACAAAAAAAAGTTAGAAATAAAGTCATTAATTTTTGCAATCTATTACATAAATTTTATGTACAACGTTATCTTTACCTATAAGGTGTCAATTTTAAATCCAAGTTTTCCCGTCTAAGTAGCTTATCCATTAGTGCTATAGTTTGCAAGATTAATTGATCCTGTCGTAGATCATCTCCATGTTTAAAAATAGCAATATATTCCGTATTTTCCGCAGTTAAGAAAGTCAGCTTCGACGGCATAAGTGCTGATTTAAATAGACTGGCCCTACGCAATTAAAAATATATTAATCAATCGATGCCCTTCGTATCTAAAAAAGAGAAATACTAAATAATAACAAAGTTTCTTACTTTTCCGGTATTATTCCCTTTATACAAATCTCTGGATCAAGTGGAAAGGGTATAGGTTCAAAGTTCGAAAAGTTGATTTTAAAAGTTGGATCAGGGTCGGCCAGTAAGGCTCTGAGTCTGTCAGTTTTTCTTTTTCGATTTCCACTTTCTCTAGCAACAGCTTTTACAAGCGACACCAGCTGATCGATAAATATTTTCTGTCGCGATAGAAATGCTCGCCTTTTCTGCCAGATAGCGTTACCTTGCGCCAACGTCGTTGAGAACATTTTCATAACAGTGACATACATTTCACGAACACGGGTGTCCTGCTTGGCGGTTATTGCAGGATCAGCTTGATCCTCGCATTCGATTAAAAGATACCAATAGAAATAGTTGGCCAGCGTTGAATTTTGACATGCCCTCGTAATCAAGAAGGACGTCAGATCCATAGGAGCTTCTTGACTAGACATCAGAGCGTTTCCCGTTTCTGATTCGCTTGACTGTAAAATAAAATCGCATAACATAGATTCTTTTAAAATATAACGACAAGAACTAACCGTCGTCATAGGCGTCGAGGAGGAATGATCAGTAACTCTCGAGTCTCGATCAAACTTATTACTCTTATCAGAATCCTTTTCTTTGATAATCAACTGACTAGCAGCTTTTATGCTTTCAAAATTCTCATATTTTAACGCTTGCACCAGCTGCAGAAGGTACAGCATCAGATCGTCGTCAGGTGCCTGACTCAAACGAGCGATCGCATAACATCTCACAGCAGGATGTGTAAAAGCCGGACCCAGGAGTTCCAAAGCGTCTTCCGGATCTGGTGGTGCCCAGAGTGCCAACATTTCCAAGGCCTGACGTTCCTCTCCAGCTACTTTCCAATTGACGCATTTCACAAACTTGGTTAAGGCCTTCTTCTGGTTGGATAAATAAAAACGGAACTTCCAAATGAGATCTTGCTCTTCGGTTGAGAGAGCTGTTGTCGGAGGATAGGCTAATATCGTGTTCAGAGCGTCACGCACGCTGGAGGTTGGTTTTAACTCTCGGGTGTTTCCACCACTACGTAGACTACGTGCTAGTTTATGATGTTTGGCTTCTACAAGATTTTCCTGAGAAAAGTATAAGTATATTAATCATCAAAGAACATCTGCTTGTCACTCTGAATAATTATATTTCTCACTGACATTATTCGAAAGTTTTGAACTTCTGCGATAAAACATAATCCTGTGTCACAAATATTTTTAAAAGTTTGAAATGATCTTTTTAAGTCACACGTCAATTCTTATGATACTTTTATTCGGTATGGCTATGTTATTAATACTAATACTTGAAATTTGCACTGAGTTACCTGACCAGAGTTTCTTGCTCGGCAGGCGAAATAAAAACTGTAAATACTTTCTTTTGATAATTCCTCGAAACACGTTGACAGAGATTTAAGTATTACTTTTGCAAGTTGAGAGAACACTGTCTGTATACTAGTCAGCCATTTAAACATGTTACTTGTAAATAGTATCTTACATATTACATACTATGGCTTCGGATTAGACTAGATCTTATACTGTGTATCATTTAAGAAATGTACACTCTAACCCTGCTTCTTAATTAGTTTAATTGAACCTTGACAAGCTTTAGGTAAATGGTGTTAATGCTATAGTTCTTACAAGGTTAAAGGACTATAAGGTACTAAGTTTATCTTAGTGTACAAACAGTTATTCAATTAAATGTAACGTGTGACATTTGTGTTGTGAATTTCTTGACTCTATTTATATGGTGCTTCTAATATAAGTATCGTCGATACTTACCTGCAGAATTTCATAATCCGGGAGAGTAACAACGTCTGGTTGTGATCTATGCTGGACCACTTCGTCTCCATCCTTCTCGTAATAGACAATGGAGTACTATATGAGAAATAAAAAAATATTTAATAGTCTACTTTATAAAAAAGTTACTACCTCTAATACATCTATAATAAAATGGTATGTTAAATATTTCTGGTAGTGGTAAACAATTATTTTTTATATATAATGATTAAACTAAATGTTAATTACAAGATCCATTCTGCTCAGTGAATTCCTTGACTATTACTGATTGATGAATCAAGAAAACTCGGTAATCAAATCAAATGATTATGTATCTCATAGTACGTGATATTTGAAGATATCAGAACCTACTTTAAAGTATTTAGGAACGATAAGATTTAAATTGATAGCTATCTTGGCTGGGGAATTGATACAAGCATTTCATGAACATTCATTATCAGGTTTTCAAAGGCAAATGACAATGTATTTCAATAAAATTAAGATTTCTCATACCGGGACGCCATCCATTGTAACTTCAGGAAATTCCAGCATCAGATAGAGATATTCTGATGCTCTTTTCTCGCGCTCGTTGATTAATTCAATTTCTCTAAAAGTTAATCGGTCCAACCAATCAACCTTACTCATCTGACCATTTCTGTGCTTTTTAGCAAGCTTGGCTAATCGTTGCATTTGCTCCTTTCCATGATCTCTAGCTTTGCCTGGTGTCGTTGTAGGATAAGAACCATCTGCTTCCACTCCCGGCCATACTCTTAAATCCAGCATCCCCTGCCGGAATACACCATGTTTTCCAAAAAAAGAAATTGTCGTGCCACCAATGGGAACTTGTCTGCCAGGTCCCGCACAGTCGTACAAAGTAACACAGAGCTGAGCATCTCGTGGCAGGTCAGAGTAGGACATCGGTAGCGTGACCCATTGATTCCAACTATAAACAAATACATTAATCACTTAGCAATAATTAAAAGATTAGTACAATGTTATAATTAGAATGTGTCATACTTCCAGCGAGATGTGAAATGTTTATATGCTGTGTAGATAGGCAGAGCAAGAGGGCGACCACCAGCCCAGACTTGCAATGATGCTGCTAAATCTCCTCGACCACCACCAGCTCCGTAAAGACCAGAATATTTTAGCATTGGATCCAGAAGCAGCTTATCATATTCAGGACGCTGTCTTTTGCCCTCTAATGTTCCTCTGACAAACAATAACATTTCTGATGAGATATAATTAAACAACAGATTAAAAAATATATGATTGTACCAATAATTAATATTTTGTCATGCAACCCTGACATTTTATTCACTAGACATAATATATTAAATGGTATATCCTTGTATATATTTTATTACAATCTTTTCTTATTCGAAACTACAGCTGTTTCTCCTTGCAATTGTCGATATTAACCTAATCAGCATTAAAGCGTCAATCAGTAAAAGACAAATATATGATCCGTACATTTTTATCTGTATCCTGGTGTCCAAGGAAGAACTGTACACGTAGAAAAACTTATCATTAATATCCTCCATTTGGTTTTCTTAATTATAGAAGATCTGCAACGTATTACACGTTTCACTTTGCATCTCCTGTCACTTTGGTAGATTATTCGTTTTTTGTTTCTTTTACATTGTAAAAAAGAAGTTCAATGCTGGCGCCATTCATTATTTAACAATGAAAGTTCTTCCACGATTAAAATAAAAATTGACGCTTCACCGATAAAACAGAATTATGCTTATGAAGTCTGCATTAGGGTTAACAATTTTAGTCATATGAACTAAACTTTATGTTACACCCGAACCTTGAATTAATTGAAGAGGAGCCCAAATCTTTTACCCACCTGATCCAGTAGTGTCAGTTGCCGCCACTCATAACGCAAATGTTACAACCCTCGTGATTGATGATTAACTGGAGAAGCCGCGGCAAGGAGGATATTTTTTCGAAAAATTAATTAGTATTTTACATCGAGAAAATACTAGTAACGAGTGTCAGCTTTGCGAGACTTTGTGTCCGACAACTAGTGCGCACAATAGGAACGGGAGACATGCTAGAACTAGCATAGAAGTTCTAGAAGGAATTGAAATATCATACAATTGCAGGCAGACATAGTACTTATACGGGGGGAACTCAGTCAGAGCAAGTTTGCGCTTCAACAAATTTTGCAATTCTAATACTTCTAAGTATTTCTCGCTATAGTTTTTTATTTCTAAGTGTTAATATAGAAATTTAATAGAATAACGATTATGATATTTCAATTTTAGTTGTGACCATTTTCAAAATTTTACAAAGAATAAATTTAACTTTAATCTATTCCGTATTTATTGTAAGATCATTGTAAGATTTTTATTTGGCCTTAATTTTATATTATTCATTTGTTTCGGATGTTCTGAACTTTGTAGACTTTTGTACAGGTAATTTCTTCTTTCTTCTTCTCACGGGATATTCTTCAGTCGATCATCAATTGTGAGGTTTGGAACACTTGCGCTATAAGAACAGCAACTGACACTACTAATTCTGACCCTTCCTTCCTTCCTTTCCTTATGGCTGACTCCTTCAATGAGGAGATGTGTCAGAGTAATTCTGACCCAAAAGTCAAGCCACTTTTAACAGAGATGAGTGGGGAGATCAGAGATGAATAGGGAGATACATGCATGTAACATACATATAACGAGGCTATACCACGGGCTATACACATTCCATCTGAAGCGGAATTCAAAATTTGTTTAAAACATGAACTATGATGTGAAGTAGAGTTGCCATCATCTTTTTACTATGTCGCTGCTATGAAAAGTTGAACGTTCTTTCCAAAATCGCAGTCCAAGCATTGGAATTTACTTAGTAATGAAGTTATATTTTAAGAGAAATTATGTATAACTATTTTTAATATAGTATACTTGACTCCATACACTTAATGAAGGTAAAATAACTTATTTCTTCGTATTTTCATACGACTAGCTAACATAAAAAGGCAGAAAATGTACTTTCACAGCTAAGATTCTGCTGATCGCTTCTCGCTTCCCGCTGCTTTCGGTCTGAACGAGCCCGTAGCGTTGTGCGTCTCCCTACTCACCTCTGACTCGAACGATGATGTCGACTATCTAGATGTATACTTTATCAGTGCACAATGCTCAACCAATTTCTATTGGTGGATGCCGATTTCACTCTTTTCTAGAACAGTCACGCGTGATTTTGGTAGTTTGGTGTGGTTTTTAACTCATTTCAGTGAAATTAAGAAAAACTAAAGACAGAAGAATGTTTGGTCCAGGCTCATCGCCGATTGTGGTTTTAAGTGAGTTGAAACTCAAGTTAGCGATCTTAATTTGTTTTTGGAGTTGTTGAATTATTTATTTATACGATGTCGTACTCTCTCGCAATTGCAGGCCAGAATACGAAACGAGATTCCGGGAAAAAGGTCCAGAAAGAAAATATTCAAGCCGCAAAGGTGAGTTTTGAAGTTTCCTTTTAAGGATTCCTTAGGTGGATAACCACCCACGTGGACGACGAAGCCACTCCTTACGAGAATTCAATAAGCTGCCGGCGTGCCACCACGCTGAGCCCTCTGACATTACTAATTTCCATTTTTGGAAATGGAACTCTTGAAGATTGTGTGGTTGCATCCTCCATGTATCTCACATATTACATGTCCATATATGGCTTATATAATTGTTTTTTCGTGAATTTATTAAAATATATTAAGTTTATGTATAATGTTATTTTATTTTTTTAAAAGGCAATAGCGGATGTTATCAGAACATGTCTTGGTCCACAAGCTATGTTGAAGATGTTGATGGACCCCATGGGTGGTATTGTCATGACAAATGATGGAAATGCCATTCTTCGTGAAATTACGGTACAACATCCAGCTGGAAAGTCCATGATTGAGATTGCAAGAACTCAGGATGAAGAAGTAGGAGATGGTACTACATCGGTAATTGTATTAGCTGGAGAGATTTTGGCTACTGCTGAACCTTTCCTTGAACAAGGAATGCATCCTACTGTTATCATACGAGCTTATCGTCAAGCTTTGGAAGATATGGTAGCAATCTTGAATGATCAGATCAGTATTGAACTAGACCGTAATGATAGAACCAAGTTGGCACAAGTTGTAAAGTCTTGTGTTGGTACTAAATTTATTGGACGCTGGTCTGATTTAGTCTGTGACATTGCTTTGGATGCTGTTCATACAGTGATGCTCGAGGAGAATGGTCGACGAGAAATTGACATAAAACGTTATGCCAAAGTGGAAAAACTTCCAGGAGGCAGCATTGAGGACAGCACTGTACTCAAAGGTGTAATGGTTAACAAAGATGTGACACATCCTAAGATGAGACGTTATATCAAGAATCCCAGAATTGTGCTCCTAGATTGTCCATTGGAATACAAGAAAGGAGAATCACAAACTAACGTTGAAATCCTTAAAGATACTGATTTCACCAGAATGCTTGAATTGGAAGAAGAGTATATCAAAAAAGTCTGTGAGGACGTTATAGCAGTGAAGCCTGATGTGGTTTTCACAGAGAAAGGAGTAGCAGACCTTGCACAGCATTATTTACTGAAAGCTGGAATTTCAGCTATTCGCAGAGTAAGAAAATCTGATAACAACAGAATTGCCAGAGCTTGTGGTGCTACAGTTGTCTATCGTACTGAAGAATTACGCGAAGAAGATGTAGGAACAGGAGCAGCGCTCTTTGAGATCAAGAAAATTGGAGATGAATACTTCTGCTTTATTACGGAGTGCAAAGATCCAAAAGCTTGTACTATCATTTTAAGAGGTGCCAGTAAGGATGTCCTGAACGAAACCGAGAGAAACTTGCAAGATGCTCTTCATGTAGCCAGGAACCTTTTGATTGAACCAAAACTGGTTCCAGGTAAGATATAAAAACTATATTCAAAATATACGGAATCATTTATTCTAAAATTTGATACAGGTGGAGGAGCAGTAGAGATGTCTGTGTCTCGGCTACTCAGTGAGAAGGCAGCAGGTCTTGCAGGAGTTGAACAGTGGCCATACAAAGCTGTGGCACAGGCCCTTGAAATCATCCCCAGGACTCTGGCACAAAATTGTGGTGCAAATACCATCCGTACTCTAACTGCATTACGTGCCAAGCATGCTACCGGAGGAACGACTTGGGGAATTGACGGTGAGACAGGAAAAGTCGTAGATATGCAGGAACGAGGAATCTGGGAACCTCTTGCAGTAAAACTTCAAACGTACAAGACTGCCGTCGAAACAGCCATCCTTTTGCTGAGAATCGACGACATTGTATCTGGAATTAAGAAAAAGGGTGCTGAAAATGAACCACCAAAACCCAGTCAAGTGTCTGAAGAATCTATGAAGGAATAAATATTAACTAACCCTGTATCCGTTGAATTTTATAATCTTGGTATTGCTTAGCTTTAAACTTAAATTTCATTAATCATGCCAACTTATAATTATTATTACAACTCATTTCACGTTAGTACATAGCACATTTCAGCTGAGACGTTAACACGTATTTTCAAATAATAAAACACGACGTTTATAAATCTGATATGCGTATTATTCTCTTATATTAAAAAAAATACCTTACATTCCTACTTTTCAATAATCCTAATTAAATATCTGAAATGAATTAATAAAAGATATTATTAATCCATGCACAAGAGGAAAAGTTATTACGAACCCATTATAACAGAGCGTGTAACGTTAAAGTGAGAGGCGGATGATTATCCATGGAATTTCCTTCCCACACAATCCACTACTCAAGGTAACGTTATTATGCTGATTGAACTGAAAAAGGAAGCATACAGAAGTATCCGCGACCGACACCAAGTCGGGTAATTTTGAAACGATAACTGAAAGCAGGAAGTGAACATTATTTTTATATCTACAGTATTGTGGTAACAATATACAATTTTAGAATGATCGTGAATGTGTAGATAGCTCGCAACCGATAGGGTTTCCTTGGTTAAATGTTTATTGGCAAGCAGTCAGTATCTCGTGCATTGGAATCGAACGGTTAACTCTAAACGAATAATTCCAGGCGTTATAAAGTGATATTTAAATGGATTATAAAATAAAATCGTGATAAAAAAAGAATCATTTAATGAAACGTCAAAAGGAATGTGTTGTCTGCTAGGAAGAAGGTGGCGTCGCATATATTGATTGTGTGAGGGGTAGTGCGGGGTGGCCGGCATGCCAAAGGCCGACAGATCCCACTATTTTTCTAACGGTCTCGCGGAAAATCGCAGCCTAAGGTGATAAATGAAAGATTCGTAATGGACGGGAGATGATGCCGGGCACCTCTCGTCAAACGGGAACTCCCAGCGGTGGTAAATTTTATTGAATTTTTGTACTTTCCTGTTGCTACGTGGATATATTCACTGTGCTTGACAGATGTTTGACATTTTCTGGTTAGTCGCGAATCCTTTCAAAATTATCGCTGCAAGGACGGCTGAATTTTATGGGCTTAGTCCTTGCAGATATTTTCTTTATAGCATTTCGCAATAAAGGAGATATTACGCGATTGAACACGACAGTTATCATATTATACATTTTTGGGTGTTTTTTATGTTCCGTAGTAACAATCGTCTTGTGATTTAGCCGCTATGCAAATATTTGAATTTACAACTGAGATTAGATAATTCATGACACTGATGCTGAGTGATTGGGAACATAATTATATGTTTTTATCTCCTTTTACCTTTTTCAACATATAATTGTGGCAATTATTCCGTAATTAATTAGTGTGTGATTATAAATATTAAATAGGACCTGAATGGGACACGTTGATGGAGGTTCACCATGAGCCAATTGAAAAGCATTATGAATTGTTGGAGGAGATTGGCAAGTATGTCACTTTTACTGTTATTAGCAGCACTTAGTGCAATTCATTTTTTACTCTAATTAGTCTAATGAGCGTCTATCTACACAACGTGGACTATCATTATTTGTTTACAGAGGACAATTTGCTGTGGTACGAAAATGTATGGAAATAAAAACTGGGAATGTTTTTGCTGCCAAAATTATGAGGAAACGCAGGGTAGCCAGGGGTGTGGCTGCAGCGGATATTGGTGAGTTTCGTTTAAAAAACAACTTGTAACGCAAAGGTATATAGTGTATTATATAATATATATTTGTTTTAGCTCGAGAAGCTGGTCTCCTAGCAAGATTAAGGCATCCTAATATTGTGTCTTTGCACAAAGTCATAGATACTGGTACAACAGTGGTATTATTATTAGAATTGATCTCTGGCGGTGAATTATTCCACTGGACGCCATCAAGTGAAAGTGAAGCAGCGCATGTAGTAAGACAAGTTTTAATGGCATTAAGTCATTTACATTCCCATCATGTGGCTCACTTGGATATAAAGCCTGAAAACATTCTTCTTTCTACACCACCACCGATGCCCAGTATAAAACTTATAGGTATGTCTGTCATCCACAATAACAGTTGCAATTTTTCTATAAAATTACATGGATATTTTATTTAGATTTGGGTTTGTCTCATCGTTTGGCTCCTGGCTCAGAGCATAGAGCATTGTTTGGCACTCCTGAATTCGTTGCACCAGAAATTGTAAATTACGAACCATTAAGTTTAGCAACTGATCTTTGGGCAGTCGGAGTATTAACTTACATTTTGCTGAGTGGTGCATCTCCATTTCTAGGCGACGATAAGCAGGAAACTTATGCAAACGTTGCAGCATGCCAGTATCAATTTGATAAAGAGTACTTTAGCACAGTTTCTGCAATTGCCAAGGATTTTATAAGATCCTTGCTAGTCAAGGACCCAAAGTAAGTTATTAAAAGTGTTCTTAACGGTAAGAAGTACAATATAAATATAAAATATGTTTTAAAAGTAACACCTCTTATTATCTTCCATAACTTTTAGGCGAAGAGGAAGTGCGGAGTCGTGCCTTAAACATTCTTGGATTCTGACGGTGCGTTCCAGATGCCAAGATCTAAACGATTGTTATTCTTAAGATTGTTATGCTTCCTTGCGATTCACGCGTTTTGTCACTCAACCTGAGTGACGTATTCGTTACAGTGTAATGATTGACGTTAATGCCAGTCACCTTGTAAAGTAATTATATATATATATTATATATAAATACGGATTACTTTCGATACAATATACACATATAAGTTAGTAGAGAAAATATTTTTCTTTAATAAAATCAAACACCTTAACAATTGGAAGCATTTTCGTAAAAGCTTTAAAAACATTGCGAAAGAAATACACTCGAGAAATTCGTGCATGTAAAGAACATAATTTCAAAATAAAATCAGGTACAACACAGATGATACAATGTCAATGACAATAATAGTAACCGTAACAATAATCGTCTTCACGGGATTAATCTGGGATTAACGTCGCTCAAAGTAAGCCGTTACTGTCAAAAGTAAGACTGCCAGCATTTTCTTGTCTCTACAGTGTTTTGCGACATCAAATCAAACTTTTAAGGTTTCGATAATTTTATTTAATTAATTAGGAATCAGAAGGATCCCAAGGTCTTGGAGGAGCAATGACCAGCGCCGTAAGACGCGGTTGCGTCGAAGCAGTTTCCCAATTGCTTCAACAAGGTGCTCCATTGGATGCTAAGGATTTGGTAATTATTTATTGTACTATTTATAATTATTGGTCATTGTCATTTTTATTCAAATATGTTAATAATACTTAATCCGCATTTCAGGAAGGTGATACACTTTTACATATTGCCTGCGAAGCCGGCGACGAGGAGATGGCTTCTCTTTTAATAGAAAATGGTGCCGAATTGGATATCCCGAATGAAAAGGGTCTTACACCACTACACGTGGCAGCCCGACATGGTCACATAAATCTTGTGAGACTCTTGTGCCTTGCAGGTTGTGACGTGGATAAAACAAATCGTGGAATCCGAGCCGACGTGACGGCCATCAAGTATGGTCATCTGGATATTGCGAGCTTGTTAGACAAGTTGAGAAACGTGGGTGTTCTGTTTATCATTATCCAAGTTTGAAGTATCGTGTTTCCAACTGCGTAATTGATGGAAATTGTATTGCAGTCAACACAGAGAGAAAATTTTATAAGACAACTTCAGCCTACGCAGAGACCCATTGACCGTCTTCATGTTCGACTACTGGGGCACTGCGCCTCAGGAAAATCTTCTCTTGTTCGATCTTTGAAATCTGGTATCTTCAGTTTTGGCTTCTTTAGACGATCCAGAAGTCAAAATTATACTCCTAAGGTGAGTCAGTTATTCATTTTTTACATACAATGATTTTTATACTATGAGAACATTCTCATGATTCTATTCAATCTTCTTAGAGGGATTTAAGCATTGAGCTGGATGTAACTAGTAAACATGGCTCACTCAGTTTTGAATATAGTGACAATGAATACGAAGGAACTCCAGGAGTTGAATGTACTCGAGGTCATGCAGGTCAGTTAAATTTCTTATCATGCAATCATTTTAACGAATGACAATAATTATATGCTTTATATCATTAGGAGGAGACTGCGTATTTTGGGAATTGTGCGGAAGGGAAGAATTTCTAGCATCTTATCACTATGTACTTACATTTCAAGTACCTGCTGTGCATCTCATAACTATCAGTCTTAGAGAACCTCCGACAGTTCAGCTGCAACAGGCGAGATTTTGGTTACGTTTTATCTTGGATCGCATTCCTCCAAATAATATTGGTAAGACAATGCACGAGATGCTGACAAAAAAAATTGGCTTTACATTTTCCTCAATAATTTCCATTTTATTCTTCCTTTCAAGGATTTGCTGGTAGATTCAACGAAGTCAAGGTAATTCTGGTGGGCACTTATGCGCCAGAATCACCAAATCCAAGCGGAAATGGAACAAACTTACTCTCGCCACTACTACCATTTTTACAAGAATTTACATCAATTTTGGGGGATGAACCTCAAATGGTAGCTTTGGATGCTACTAATCCTTCTAGTCCAGGCCTAAAGCTACTTCGATCCTACTTAAACAACGCACGAGCTGAGTTTGTCGAGGTGAAGTATAATTTTGATTGTTCTTATTAAAAGGATTTATAAGAAGATATTTCCACTATTGCAATTATTATCCAAGCGATTATCAATCGCGTAAAAGTCAAGAGTGTCTTACAAGATGAGGAAAATATTGATAATCTAACCTGCTTTACAATCTCATTTTATTTAATGATTATAATTTCTTGCTAATACGCATTTCTCTTTGTTCTCTCTTATCCATATTTATCGATTTTGAGATATGCCAGCAAATGCACGGCGTCGCAGCATGTTTCGGTACACGTATTTTTGAAAACAGGGTTGTCCATGGTTTCGTTTCGATGAAATGGCACTGTCTTAAAACAACTGTTATACACGTATACGATCACAGTATCGATTCTGTCACCAATTAATTGATCTTTCTGTCCTCACAGTAAGTGTATTTGCAGTATCGAATTGGATATACAAACTCCTTTCTTATTCTTACATTAAAAACTAACAAATTTGGCATGAGTCGATCATCGATATTTGTAATATAAAGATGCATGAGATTTTTACAAGCATCAAATCTTCCTCTATTTTAATACGTTGTTAACAAATTAATACTTTTCCTTTTTGACATTGAATTATGTGATTTCAATATAATTCATATTTGATGAATATGTGTACCCTGTATAAATTGAGGGAACGATGTAAGAGCGAGCTAAGATATCTTAGTGTTGTTCGTCTGGTCGTCGAGTTGTACTGACAACAGCCTTAATGCATGCAACGCATGATGTAGGATGGACCGGAAGTCGGAGAATATTTTCTTCGACGTGACACGTCGCGTGCAGCGGCCATGTACGCGCCCCTGGCGAATCTTGATAAACAGGTCGATCACATTTCTAATTTCCTTTATTAAATTTGTTATGTAATGATCGATGCTTGGTAGATGCTTTGTGGATTGTCCCTTTAATGTATATATATACGTAATTATGTATGCATCTTATTATGCAACGCATTAATTTAATGAAACGCACATTGTTCTAGTCTTGCGTATTGATGTGAGATCTGTTTATAGTCCGATACAAAAAATTTAATAATTTTAATGTGTTTTATTACAGGGCGCCTTGGCGTGGACGGGTCTTGCTGAAGCCTGGAGAAATTATATTCAGGCTCTAGAAGACCCTCCGGTGATGTTTACTTTTGATGAGTTTATAACGGAAGTTAGGAAGATCAATCCTCTGGTTTCTCTAGAGCATTGTAAAATACTTACGCAACAGCTGCAGGTACTTTGTTTTATATTAGATTTTGTTATACTAAATTAGAGATGGCAGGGATGAATGGTATCGAATAAGAATTGGATATTGAATTTTTTAGGCTCTTGGAGACTGTTTGATTCTACCTGGTGACCTCGTTGTTTTGTGTCTCGATTGGCTGTGGAAAGATGTAATAGGATGGCAATTGAGTCCCGAACAAAGGGGACGTCTTGGAGGACGCACCACTGGAGTTTATACGTTGGAAGACTTTCAAGCCCGGTGTCCTTGTCCTGCTGGTCAAGCTCTGCAAGTTTTACAAGCCGTCAACCTGTGTGTTCCAGTATGTATAAATTGTTGATAGTTCTGTCAATATGTATAATTGTCGTTGAGATTTTCGAAACAAGTAGCTGCTCTGTATTTCAGTGCGAGGTAGACGACGATGAAGTGGAATTTGAAATTCCATGCTTAAATTTGGTAGAACGTCTTCCCGGTCTTTGGGAGCCATGGACACCTTGTCCAAACGCTTTCCCGCATGCAGGAGTTCGTCTTTGCCCGGGAGAAGCTTCTTTGTATCATCTGTCACCTATATTTCCTCATTTTCAGGTAATTCAATTATGGGATTGATCATTACGCTTGATACGTATACTATAATTACATATTGAAACAGGATTATTTACCATTTTTCAAAATCTTATCAGGCTCAGCTAAGAAGAACTACGCAGACCTGGGATCCTCAGGATTCTGATCTCTATCAGTGGTGGCGAGGATCAAAATTATGTGTCGGAGCATGCGAGACTATAATAACTCTCGAAGAAGAAGATCAGGGTTACGTGGAAATAAGAATTCGAGGTCCTAGAGGAACGAGTGCTCAGTGTTCCACATTACTTAATGTTGTATTCGATGCTATGGACGCAACTATTGAAATTGTTTCACCGGGTATGCTGCTCGAGAGGCATTGGTTAAGTCCTAGCCAACTACGAGATTACGACGAGGTAACTAACATCATATCCAAGGAAAAGTCACTGTCTCCTGACATTCATCATTTTCTTCCTATAGGTAATACATTCATGGGAGCCAGCAACGTTATTATCTTCCCTCCTGGAGAAAAGCTTGGAAGAATCTACTTTCAAGAATCCTTTCAATGGCTGCCAAGAGAGTATTTGGGATACCGTGGGGTGTGGCCTTCCTCTTGCGGATAATATTATTCCTGGACCAAAGCTTCCTATAAAACACATTAAACCAGCAGTACAGAGAAGATTGGCGCAGATGCTTGATCCGCCTGATTCTCATGGACGAGACTGGTGCCTCCTAGCTGTGAGGTTAGGTCTGGGAGATCGCGTTGCGCAATTGGACAGCACTATCAATAGTCCAACCTTAAGGTAAAGTATAATCAGTCTTCCAATCAAATTAGGCAATACTTCAGTGGCATATCTGATAATTAATAATAGCAATTTCTATTTTAGATTGTTCGATTGCGCAACTACAGATTGCACGGTGGGATCGCTCATCCGACAACTTCGTGCTCTGGGCCGTGAAGATGCCGTGCACTTGTTACTGACGCACACCCCAATGTTCATCCTGTCCATGGCCGTCGATTCTGAAACCGGTTCGAATCTCTCAAGATGACGATGCTGCTCCAAAGAACGTTGGATCAGTACATTCTAGCTTTTTCTATCGAATTTTATTCATCTTAAGGATATTAAAAATTAGCCAAAGCACTACCGTTTCCGCCCAGTCTAACGTATTACGTGCTAAGTTAACGTCTAAAAGTCTCAGAAGACAATATTATTAGCGGAAACGATGGGAATCTTGTAAACCTATCGTATCCATCATTATTTTTTTCTCACAAAAAGGTATTGAATTATAGTGATATCAAGGGTTATAGTATAATTTTTCGTTGCTCGATCCAAGATGAAATAATTCAAAATTATATACTTCTAATATTGTAGATGATAGTTGCGATTAACATTCTGAATTGATTCCTTCCTTTAATCAATAAAGCTAAATCTATGCCGTAGCTTTTACCTTAATATGAAGAAACGGCTTCAGTCAAGGCTCTTTAGAAATTTGGGTTAAGGTCCTCGACCGTGTTTGCTAACGTGATTTTCATGTACGCGTGACATTTTTTTTTATCACTGCCTGTAATATGACCGTCGTGCTACGTCGTGCTCTCCGTACTTATTTATCTTTAATGAAAATATTGCCTACTCTAGCCATTCATTAGTGAAACCTCTTCTCTTTCTCTATCTTATTTTAATCGAGCGAATGGTTATGTACTTGGCATTCGTTATGTACTTGTACCATTGGTAGATTAACGGGTCTGTTTAGATATTGCCTTTATACGCGTACTTAATTTTAGCTTGTAAATATCAAGGAAAAAAATAACGCACAAATGCTGCCTTCAACCTCGTTACGATACGATTGACTGTTGCAAAATGTGTTTTCTAACTTTAATCATCGTTATTAACGCCTTCACTATGTGCCATATTCACCGTTTGTTCATTATTTACTAGTGCCAATAAGGCCACTTGTACTATTTGCCTTAGCTAGTTTATCTTTGATCTATACTCTTGCGTGAAAACTCTTTGTTATCCTACTTCAGGTCAGTTTGCAAGGGTGTTTGCCCAATGATTTTCAAGTTCTTATCAGTCAGGGTGGGGCAGTCCACAGGTAATGTACTTTCAAAGGAAAATAACGTGATATAAAGGAGATAGCGTGTGACCTTCTGGTAAACTGGAATGCAATTTGTCAAGTTAGCTTTAGATATGACTGGTTTTTTGTGCCCTGAAATTTAAAACGAAAAATGACGTGTGTGGCCATGGTATGTTAATATGAATGAATGTCTGACGTTTGGTAATGTGGTATTTACCATATTTTTGAACGCCGTTAAAATGATTAAACAATATTTTATGCAGCGGAAGACTAGCTTTCATGGTCACGCATGATCTATGTAATTGGCAAATTTATAAGTTACTAAAATATGCTCTGACGGATATATCCTTAGATACATAGATGTTGGACTTGCTTTAAAATATGAATTTATTGATTGTGTGCATCCATTATATTGATAAAACCGACAAAAACCTCTCGAACGGGTTTAACGACTGTTAAAGACGTTGTTTGTCCGGGATTCGTTAATACATTCCTATTACGAAATTCCATGGTTTACAAGAAGGAAATAAAATCTGCTACGTCGCCCTGTGTCGGATGATCCTTTGTATTAGCGTGCGTAACTCATCTTGTTAACCGTTCTGAGAACTTTGTATGCGCACGAATATTTTCTTTGACTAGTCGATAGAAAAATTGAATTATTGCATACAAATAATGTGTACAATTAATTAACATTGTCGCTTGCAATGAGTCCTTGTTTTTGTATCGGTATGAAATGGACGTAAAATTTCTTATAAGGATAAAACAACCGAGTGACACTTTTGACAGGAATTTTCAAATTGGATGTCAAGTTTGAATTTACGTACTTGTAACTCTGACTTTTTGAACGTCTTTTTGCACAACTATCTCTGCTGAACTGTCAAAATTCTTTTTTACACGTTTGGACAGTAAATGCACTTTTTCCTATCTAGTTAACAGCATGTTAGATTCACTGCGACGATACTGTTTCTATAATTTTTATTCATAACGGCGGCGAAGTGCCAAACGAATTTTATGCAAGTATCGATCCGACTGAGTTCCATGATACTGATTTATTTTATTGATTTTTTAACTACTAGTTTTTGAAAATCACATAGATCCTTTTTCGAGTAATCTGTCAGAATCTTTGTTATGCGTTTGTCAATGTTTGTGAAATATTTTTGTAAGTGAGATGTCTTGTTATCATTAGACAAAGGGAAAAGATTTTGTAACCCATTCTTATTTCTGTGTTTCAAAGCTCTTATGATGTCGATTGATTTGAGCCATATCAGTAAAAATATTATTATGAAATTTAAAAATGATCTTTCACGCGATTTACATATATATTGCATTTATAAAGATTACTACGTCTATACATGAATACAACGATGAAAAGCGTTCGTATTTATTTGTTAATTTATAAGATTCATGCATATCTGTAAATTGCACATAAGGCCGTGTCTTATAAGATCTGTGCTTTTGTTTGAAAAATTGTTGCACGTGTGTTTGTGTCTATATAATATACATTATGTTATATTTCTATATTTAATTTCGGGGAAGCTCGGTTAATCGCATTGAAATAATATATTTCTTATTGTTAGTCGTTAAATAATATTTATTAAAATAAATTTTTATTTTTAGCCGTAATCAAAAAGAGTCATGCAAAACTTTGCGTTAATTCAAAATTATTGAAGATTTTTCATCCTCTCATTTAACTGCGTGTGATTTGACGTGTACGATGAAAAACAAAGAAATGCAGAAAGAATTATTTTTTTTCAAAGTACTGATTTTATATTTATCATTACATAAAGCTCAGAACAAATAATTTGTACGGGTGCAAAGACTGTTGAAAAAATATAATGACGTTATTGACTCTTCTTGTTTACACGCAAGACATTTTTTAAAAATAATTTTTATTAAGATAATTCATGAAAATATTGTTTTTCGGTCATGGTGATACTTAACAATTTTATTACTTTTTTTTTATAATATATAAAAATGTACGCGTACTCGTATACGTATAACATTAATCTTTTTATACCGAAAAAGTCTGTCGCATGCATGAGACACATGTGTCATTCGCAGAATTCGTACGTTCCACAAACATTGTGTAATCCTGATGATGAATTTAAATAATTGCGAACTTTATAAGTCTCCGAACGAATATATATTAATCATACTAATGAAATAAAATTGTTTAACGCTGTATCTTACATTCCTTTGCGTACTTATTATATACTGTGAAAGTTGTATGACGAAGATAGTAAAAAAAGAAATAAATATATTACATTCTTGGAAGAGTGTTTATTAAAGATTTTGAATTAAAAAATTTATCTGCAATGTATCATGGGAAAAAAATTATTTTTGATATACATCGACCCTGTTGGCGTTGAAACTGTGTTTATGCTGATTAATCCGAGGAATTAATGGACTATTTGCTGAATCAGATAAGAGCTTAATTTAATCGTCACAGCTGCGCAGTTGCGAAAAAAGGTTCTACTGCGCAGCTCCAACTGCTAGGTTAGAATTAGAAAATTAGAAAATCCCTTTCTAGGCTTTCGGGAATATATATTTTTTGATTCGTAATAATTCGAGTCAATCGAATTGTCTTGAATTATTTATTATTTAGAAATATACCGAAAATGGTGGGTACTGTGCATTGCAAATTTGATGTCTTACGCCACGACGAACCTCGTGATAAAGTATATAGAACTTATAAGTATTTCCGGAAATGTTGCGTGTTTTAAGAGAAAAGCGATCAGTCAAAAGTTGAATATTAGTTGACGAGAACGATGATGAATTGCGGAAACTTTAAGCGATTCAACAGGTTGATAGGAGAGAGGTCGCAAACTGAATAGGTAAAGAAATTTCCAAAATGTACGTATAAGATAAAATTGAAAGAATAATGAAGCAATGCCTAAAGTTCTTTAATTTCCAAAAACCAATATAGAAATATTAACGTATAAACTTGATTTTTTTTTTTCAAACAAAGGGAAAACATATTTTTTTTACATTACGAAAGGAGAACACTCGTAGGACGAAAAATGTCAAAAAATGGATTTTGACCAGATTACTAGATTTTTCTCAAAAATATGTCTCCTCGGATTATTAACCCTAGTTTACGTTTTTCATCTACAGGTTTTATCAATCGATCCAAAATGCAAACAGCGATCGATCTTTGAATCGACTAAGGTGAAAATGTTTACAATGGCGCGTCGGTTACATCGCTACGAAACAGGAACAAGATTCTTTTCGACTAAAATAGCATGGGAAGGTGGAGATCGCATTTCGGCCAGTCAGTGCAGTGACGGGGGTTGACCAGTGAAGAGCCAGGCGAAAATCGGGACGACAGCCAAACTGCAAAGCAATTATAGAATTGGATTGGATCGAAGCGTTCGAGGAGGCCTGCACGATCATTTAGTTTTATTTTGGCTTAGCTTCCGAAGGCATCCGGTTGTGCATTCTCCCCGCGAATCGTAACTCCGGCAAAAGTAAGTATCAGCCCCAGAACCGATCCTGAAAAATGTCCCAGGTCAATATTAAGTAGGGACCCTCCATCCAGGTAAATCGGGTTTACCCGGGAAATTTGAAAAAATTCAAATATAACGAATGGCACGCAATTTAATTAATTCCCACGAAAATTATATTTTACGTTGATTATCTGAAATTAAAAAAAGATCACGTTACGAGCTCGAAGCAATTCTGATTTTAGGCAGTGTTATAATTGTGTAAATACGTAAACCTGCGATTTTCACGAATTTAATTAAATCAAATTTCGTGTATTCTGTATTAAAGACTCGGAGGAGAACCGAAAGCTTGGCGTCACCCGTATTTTAAAGGAGCAAAGCGGTTCTCGTATCTTCAAAGAAAAGTACTCGAGGCACACTCCATAATGGAGGCGATCAAGAAGAAGATTGCAGCATTGAAGCTGGAAATGGATATGGCCAATGAGAAGGTCGAGGTTAACGAGACGAAAGCTAAGCAGGAAAATATGAGGGCGGATAAGCTCTACGACGAGGTTCGTGACCTCCAGAAAAAATTGGCCCAGCTGGAACGCGATTACGATGTTACCAGTACGAACCTCGAGCAATCCACCAAGGATCTTGAGCAATGTGAAAAGTCATATACCAAGGTAAGATCAATGTGAATGCTCGAGCATGTGTATAGAAGTAAAAAAAATTTTTAATAAAAAAAAAATTTTCAAATTTCACAAAAACTAGGCTGAACAAGACAGGACTACGTTGACGAGAAAGGTCCAGGAAATCGAAGCGAATCTCCACAAGAAAGAAGATTTGCGTTTGTCGGCACAGCAGAAGCTCGGGCGCGCGTCTGAGCTTGCAGACGACGCAAGAAGGTTCATACGTCGTTTCGGTTCCATCAAAAAAAAAAAAGTAAAAAAAATATTTCTTTATAATTAAAAAAATTGTCTTTTCTCAAAGAATGTGCAAGGTACTCGAGGACAGGAGCAGACTCGACGAAGAGCGTATGGAGAAGCTTATGTCTGAGCTTAAAGATGCAAGATTGATCGCGGAAGATGCTGATGCGAAATCTGATGAAATCGCCAGGAAATTACAGTTCGTTGAAGAGGAGCTTGAAGCAGCCGAGGAGAGAGTAAAGACCAGCGAAGCGTTAGTATTTGTGAATTGAGCATCGGTCCATTTATTAGATAGACTCTCCGAGGTAGAATTTAAAAAAAACGATCTTTAACCATTCAGTAAAATTGTCGAACGCGAGGACGAGCTATTCATCGTGCAAAATATCGTCAAGTCACTTGAGGTCTCCGAGGAAAAGGTTTGTGTGCATTGGCAAAAAATTTTTTTATTTTGCAATTTTTTTATTTTGTAAATTTTTCCTAAACATACCTGATGGAATACCCACGTTTTAGGCGAATCAACGAGTGGAGGACTTCAAGGTACAACTGAAGTCATTGAAGGTAAAGCTAAAGGCGGCCGAGAAACGTGCCATTACCGCGGAGAGAACGGTGAAGCAATTGCTGAAGGAGGTGGACATAAAGGAAGGTAATAAAATATGAAAAAAAGAATTTTCATGTAAATGTAAAAAAAATTTCAAAAAATTAATTGCTCTCTTGACTTTCCTCGTATAGATGAGCTGCGCGAGGAGAAGGAAAAGTACAAAGCCATCTGCGACGACCTCGACTCCACGTTCGCCGAACTTACCGGATATTAGAGAACGAGATGATCCTTTATTTTCTACTCCATTATTCGCTATTGTTATTCTATATTCGCTGTTAATCGATTGAGCTTTTATTTCGGTTCTTGGCTTGCACGCCTCTTGGCCGTTTCCCGGGGAAATACCTTAACGGGGCTTCGCCGCTTAAAAATAACCGTTTACTATTGCTATCGCTGAGGAAGACGCACAGACTGGTCGCATCCAAATGCACGATGCAATGGCTTCCATAACTCGCATGACACTTGCCAAAGTCGATCCTAGCGATCGATCGATTTACAATACGATTTATTTTTCAGAAGCCCATCGATATCCTGCGTCCATCCGCCTCTCGACCAGCGACTTAATATATTTTTCTGTACAGCCGCTAACGTCACGGATTACATGTAAATTCTCACTTTCAATAAACTATGGCATTCAACCGGAAGCTTTTGAAAATTCATTCCCTGAGATCCTTAGGAGCGTTAATTAGCCTGGCTTGATTTTTACCTTTATTCTGCATCCGACGAAAAAAAATTTCGTACCTGTAAAACCCTCTGTTACCGCGTGACACTCCTCGTGAAATAATGCTCCTTTGTCCGAGTAGACGAATTTTTAATTAAAATTATTTTAATTAAATAAAACTGACTGCGGCATCTTAGTGCGAACTGTACCTATGTTCCGCCATTGATAATTGGTACGCTCGAAACGGACGTTCATTGTTTTCGAGTCTTGGAACGAGTAGTAAAGTTTCTATACCAGGAGGGGGATTCCCTCGATTTTATAGAAATTGCAAATTTTCTGCCGGGAGATCTCGTCGCGGATGGGAAATTCAGGAAAAGCTCGTTGGCCTAGAAAGGAGAACGGGAGTCGGGTAAACTTTTGTAACGAGCCACGTACCTGCATGATAACGTACGGCGAATGCATGCGTAAGAAACGGTCTGTCTCGAGACGCTTGAAGAAGTTGAAGAATTCGTTTGTGTCTAACTAAAGAACTAGACGCTTCGTTCTCTTTGCATTTTATCGGAGTCTATAAAGCGTTGTTCGGTTCGGTCATCAGGTGCAGTAACCCGCGAGCATTAGAATCGAAAGTCAGCTGAAGACCGTAATCTATCGTAACGGTTATCGATCGGACGACAAAAAAAAATATAAGAGCTTTGGATTTACCTGACCTTGAATTCTATATTTTTAATCATACCGAATATTAGATTTTACATTACGGGATATACCTGTCCGCTAAATTACGAAGGTAAATATTTAAATAATTTTTTATCGTTAAATTGTTCAATAGTAATTAACCAAGAACAGGTATAATTATTAAGACGGAGGAAAAATAAGAAAAAAAAAATCGACCATGAACGCAATCAAGAAGCGTCTTCAGACTCTCAAGGTCGAAAAGGACTTGGCAATGGACAAAGCAGACACTTGCGATCTGCAGGCCAAGGAGGCGAACCGTCGCGAAGAAAAGCTTCGTGACGAGGTACGAGATTTGGAGAAAAAGTTAGTGCAGATGGAGCACGACTTCGAAGTGAGTAAAACTTCGTTGGAAAAGTCGATCGCAAGTCTGGAGCAGAAGGAGAGAGCGTTCATGGTGGTTAGTGTAAAAAAAGCGAAGTAAAAAATTTTTCTAAAAAAAGAAAAACAAAAAAATATTAAAAACAAATAACCGTAGGCACAGTCGGAGCTTGCGATATTAAATCGTAAGATGCAGCAGTGTATGGCAACTTTAGAAAAAACGGAAGAGCGACGTTTGATAGCTCAGACTAAATTGACTCAGGCGACGGAAACAGCCGAAGACGCAAAACGGTCAGTTACAAAGTTATTTAAAGCTGTCGATACAATTTTCACGTAATACCCTACAAGTTAAAAGCTTTGCACTCGATAAAGCTTCCCCCCGTTTATTTGCATCTCAAGGATTTCTTTCCCATTTAGCATCTGCAAGGTATTGGAAAACAGAAGCAAATTGGACGAGGAACGGATGGATCAGCTGACGTCTCAGCTGAAGGAAGCAAGATTAATCGCAGAGGATGCCGATTCGAAGTCCGACGAGATCGCAAGGAAGCTGGCCTTCGTCGAGGACGAGCTTGAAGCTGCAGAGGATCGTGTTAAGTCTAGCGAGGCGTACGTGATCTTTTTTACCTGAGATTGGTCGTCCTTGTAGTCCTCGGTCAACTGATGGAAACGTGCCTTGCAGGAAGATCGTTGAGCGTGAGGACGAGCTCTTCATAGTCGGGAACATCCTGAAGTCTCTGGAGGTGTCTGAGGAGAAGGTAAAGATATGAAAAATTTGTGTAAAAAAAAATAATATTTTTACCACCCCTCCCTGTCTCTCCCTATTCCCATGTACGAACGTCTATGTTGCTAAATAAAACAGGCCAATCAGAGAGTCGAAGAGTTTAAGAAGCAATTGAAAGAACTGAAGGCCAAGCTGAAGGAGGCAGAGAAACGGGCAATTACGGCGGAGAAGACTGTAAAGTCCTTTTTGAAGGAAATGGATGTGAGGGAAGGTACGTGAGAATTGATGACCGGAGAATTTAATGTATTCGACTGATCCTTGTATCTCGGAAATATTTCAGACAATCTATTCAAGGAGAAGGAAAAGTACAAATACATCTGCGACGATATGGATTCTACTTTTGCCGAACTTACCGGTTATTGAGACGTAGCAATTGTATCGTTCTGTTTCTTATATCATTTATCTTTTTTTTTCTTCTTATATTCTCCAGATGATTTATCGATTTCACTTGCCCCGTACACAACTCCTGCACTTTTATTTCGTGTCTGCTTATTTTCGAGCAAAGGATGCTTAATGACCCGAACATCAGGATACCCGAGAGGATATTTATGGGCGAGGCGCGCCATACAACGGGAAAACAGGAACTACGATTCCATGGACGTCACAAGTGAAACTTATTCGTACGCATTTAATTTCTGTATGATTAGTTTTGTAGTGCGTTTTACGGGCTAATTTTTATTTTTCATTCCTCTTCTCTCCTTTTTTTTCCTATTAAATTACTCACTCTAGCGCCTCGCCATTCCTCCTCCGCCGTTTCCTAATTTTTATTGATAACTTTTCTAACGTCTCTTCGTTATACGTCATCGTTACACAGTGTGTCGAAATGCACGCACTGCGCAAGCTGCAACTGCGGTACATCATAATCCTTCTAATCATTTCGGTTCGAACAAGCGTTTATTCGCCAACGGCCGATTATTTAGGCGTTCCGTTTACGCGAGCAGTTTCACGAAAGTTTACGATGTACGGGCGCGTACCCTGGAATAACGGGGACGAAAAATGAAATTAATCCAGTCTCATGCCCGGAAGTTATCCCGGGAGCGTTTCGGAAAACAGGACCGGAGATTTACTGCTAATGCGCTCGTTGCATTAACGAGTCCGATCTCGGGTTCTCACTAGGCGTTACTAATTCTGCCGTGAAAGTAACGAACGTTGCAATTTGCCAAGCGACACACTCCGCAATACAATTTTCTGATATCGGCACGCGTTTATCTATACTGTCAGAGTAAAGTTTAGTGACAAAGAAAGCTTTCAGCTTCAAGTGGAATTTTCGCACGCTCGACCGAAGGCCAGTCACTCCATTTATGTCAGAACGCAAACGTCACGTCACCCCGCGACAGTGGCGCCATCTATGTCCTTCCTGTCGAAATTCGTCGAGAACGTTTCTCCAGTGTCAATAGAAACGCGCGAAGAAGCATTGTCCTGTGTCACAGAGTCACTCGAGATATACGTTTATATACGTATAAGTTTTCCACAGACCAGGCAGTCATTGGAAAAACAGATGTCCTCTTTTTTATTTATTTATATTTTTTTTTCAAAAATTTATATTGATCTCTGGCGCTATTGGAATTGCCCGGGCCAATACTTGAAATCGTATAACCGTAATATTACGGACCGCATACATAGTGCTGCTTAGGACGACCACCTTTTATACTGAAATGGCACAAACCATACTTCTAACGTCGAATTCTGCCACAGCTTCCTCCATCGCAGATTTGCAAGGTTAAACGAGATTTGCTGATGGCATCTTCCGAGGAGTTATGGCCTGCGTACTTTTTTGTAGTATTCTTCAAGATCGTTTTGGATTTAAGCCATAAGACGGTTGATGAATTTCAAAAATACCATTCGCAGGATATTGATATAATATCTGTAGATATTCTCTGTATATCATCTCTGGGGAGGTGTATGTATATATATCGTAAACGTCAAGAAGCTGAACGATCATTGTTCTTTTATAGTATCAGCGAAGGATTTCATCGAATTGAGGACGCTCTTGCGAAACTGTAGAATCGCCAATATCCGGTAGGCAGGTAGACAAAATGCGAGCCCATAAAAATGTTAATAACCAGTTCGAATGTAGCGTCTCGGATTTATATGCATCCGATATGTATGGAGGCACGCGTGGCCTGTCCTGTATCGCTTTGTGAAATCCCATATCTGCCATTTGTCATATATCTAAACGGCGAAGCATGAAATGCCTCTATGAATTTTTATTGCTTCATATTTCGTCGCGTCGACCGTCCGCGCTCAGGTCACCGGGACGAGACAACAAAGCCTGGAGAACGTAGCATTGTTACTACGTAGTTGGTTGGATAGTGGAGGCTGTCTATATTCCGGAATAATGCCCTCTCGCGAGAACCAATTAAACTGCAATATCGACGGCTTTGCGGAAGGACTTTAGAAACCTTACGTAACTATCTTCAGCTAGGTAGGTATACATATCTTCAATACCGTAACTTCACTTTTGGCAGACTCCACTCGAGCCAGAAGCTTAATTAAAGTCGGTTAGAACGGCTTCGTATTTTCACTTGAATACAGAGTTACAGGTTAGAATTTTATCGACCACAAGTGCCCTTTCGATTCTCATTCTTGTAAACCTGCCTCTCATCCAGTCGATTCGCGGCACGATCGCCTGCCTTTTACGAAAACAACCGAAAGGTTTCGCAAATTCTATTGAAACGTGCAGACCCACGCTATAACGTTTTACGAGGCTCGAACTTTCAGAAAAAGCCGTCAGTACGCGCGGAGTGCATTTGAATCGCGCGCCCTCTATTCCGAGCGTACTGAAGTTATGCACATGGCCGGCTGCTTTTTCTCGATCTCGAAGCGTTCGAGATATCGTATGCGCGGAGCAAACGTTGTCACGGGTTCTTCGAGAGGACAGAGGAAGTGGAAGTGTGTGTATGACGAGAAGACGAGAGGAGAGAGAGGAAATGTCGGATGCAGAACATCGCTGGCTAACGAGTCAACAAACAGAACTCCCGGTTATACCTTAGACCCCCGAGTCTGCCGACATTTGCTGGAAACCTCCGAGTGGCATGTTTACCATTCAAATCCTCGACTGCGATGCTTCCCAGCGCAGGGAAAATCCTAATCCCGGCTAGGAGTAACCTTAAGGCTCAGCGATGTCTATCATTGGAAACATTTTATCCGGTATTTTATTTAATTACTTCTCAAATATTCAGCATTTAGTTTAGTTTTTAAACACGAGCGTACCTTGGTTGCTCGTTCCGTTATGAAAATCAACAGTGGTGTCATTAAGGAATAACAGTCAACTGATACAAAACCTATTACACAACGGATACACGAACACGGTGCCATTTACGATATGTACCACGATTACGTTGTTATCGATTGTACATTATCGGAATCCAGTTTGTAAGCCCACGCATGACAATGGTAGACTCCATTGAAGCGCTTCTAATAAAGGCATTGTTATTGGCTTAACAGTTGTTCGATTATTAATGTCAAAATTTCATTGTTACCTTTAAGTTTTTCATACGTTACCTTGCTGAGTCTCTTCATTTTGGCACAGACAGATTTAACGTGACAATTCTTCCAGGAGTTCATTGTGTGTCTACAATGTGTACTCAGCACCTGGACTGTAATACCATATATATGTCCACATATATATGAACATATATATGTTCTCTGGTAATACCGACTAGCTTGAATGTATTTAGAGTATAACCTGACATATTTCTTAGATTACTTTTAGGTTATTTTTTTTCAGAGCTCCGTGAAACTTGATGGGCAGACACATTGGTGTGGAGATAACGTATGTATACGTTGCCGTCTCACGCAACACCATGGGAAGAATTCCAGTGCTAAGGAAAGGATGTCCGTTCCGCAACGCACCAAGAAGACAGACAAATTGCTGCATAAGATAAGACATAGCCACCCTCGAGGTAATCAGTCACTGCTCTTGCGTAATATTCCGGCAGCTCGCCGGACTCGTAAAAGGAAGCGGTCTTATAATTCGCAGGAGGTCCCGAGAATTGCCAGGCATTAAGTGGATGGGTTTTGTGTTGGAGAATTTTTGTAATGTGGCAACATGGTAAATCGCAAGCCGTTAAATACCGATTCCTTTGCCTGGAGGGCAGCACCGTCGAGGGACGACGCGTCTCGTCTTACCGTAGCCAGGATTCACAATTTTCCCTGGTGATTTCGCCCTCGTTCTTCCACGTCCATTTTCCTCTTTACCTCCCTCCTTTCTTTTTCTTCCTCCCCCCCCCTCTTTCCCTTACCTCAAGGGCGAGAAAGCATCGCTTAAACGATCGGCTGCAGAATTCATAAAGGTGATAAAGCGTTCCCTTTATCCAAGACACTATGTACGTTTTATTAAAGCAAGAGAACCTCCTTCGCCGTCCGAAGGAGATAGTTGATAAGGATTCATGATATTGCCAATATACCGGGACACGCGTCTTACCTTTGCCTTGCTTCCAGGGACAATATGCGGCACTGTAGGGGTGGCTCTGAACCCGTGAATGAATTCGGTGCGAAAGACTCTCTTTTGTATCCCAGAAGCAGCATCCTCATAAGGCAATATCAAATCACTATGGAGAATGCCAAGGATTTTTTTATTATCTTCTTTCAAACTGGACTTTTGGGTGACTATACATATATATATACAATACACAAGTCCCTTACGGACGTTTAGACAGTTTATTTTTCTTGTCACTCTTTATACAGGCTGTTTTGTTTTTATTACTAGCTTACTAAATTATTTTACATACTTGTCGTATACGATGACCCATTCGTACGTGCTATATAAGTTCATGTATTGTTTAAGTATATTGTTAACAAACATTCTTGAACCCATCTTGATAGGTACCGGCTATCCTTGATACGTATCCTGACGTACCTCCGAAATGTTTGTACAGCGCGACTCACTCCGGGGACGATATTAATTATCTCCACGGTGACAAGACCTCCGGCGGAATTTGGTCGCAGCTCTCGCCGCTCTGTTTGTCCGGCCGTTCGGATTTCCCTGGAGATTTTCATATAATAACCAGACCCACTAGCAAACGTAGGCAGAACTTCTATTGGGACACTAACCTCTCTTACCAACGGATCGACCTAGCAGGGTACTGCTGAGTACGAGTATGACGTCGCTTCCTTCTCGGACGGATATCCCAAAGGATCAAGGACAATGCGTGAGCTCGCCACTCCTGTTACCTTTGTTTCTGACAGTCCATGTTATCCAATGGGTATAATAGTTTCTTTTTTTTTTCTTTTTACCTCGCCCAACCCTACCATATGCTTGTTTTTCTTTTGTATGTCACCATACGGCCGGATGAGTTTACCACAAAACTTGGTCTACCTATACTTGATTAAGTCATCGTTCCTCATCCCTCTCGCTTCGCCCGACTTCATCTTCTTACAGCGATGACATTTTTACCTGACCTCCGCGTCTTTTCCCTGTGACTTTTCTATGGTTTTCACGGAAATATTCCAATCCCATTGATATGCGACTAGCTCCTCCCCAAGGATTTCTTCAGAAAGAAAATCGCATTTTCCATATATATATAAAGACGTATCTATATCCGTATGGAATCCACGAGGGATAGTAAAAGTATGAATATGAAGAGCAGAAGGGACGGGAATAAGAAGCAAATGAAATATAAGAGAAAAAGAATGGCGAAACATAAGTTTCCTTGAACGGCAGCCAATTCCAATCGTCGGCAAAGTCCCTTCTGAATCGTCCTTGGCAAAGGGCTTTATGCCATCCTCATTAAACGAATTCTATAGGGTGCACTTTTACCAGGGCCGATAATGTAAAAGCTTCTGCGTATAAATTAAAGAAGGTTGACAACTGCGACCCGCCTCGCTGTTCAGTTAGGGCGGACGATATCTCGGGCAAGCTTTTACTTAAATTGTTGCGCATTAAAATTATTAATAGCTTCCCGACCTATCCGATCTTCTCTCCGTAAAGGTGTCTCTCGCCTTTAACCAAACCGTCTAGGGATTATTGCCTCGCTTTTACAGATATTACAGCATCGCAGGTATTAATTGCACGCTCGTTAACGCCGCGTCCTACTGGCTCCCGCGGTATTATGTTGCCTAAAGGACTGGAAAGTCCCATGAGAAATATTCTCCAACGAAGGCGTACCGACGCCGACGCTTAACCACGTGGCTCTCCCTCCTACCTTTTCAAACCCATAAGCACCCCGCTGCCGTCTAATAAAGACGCTACGTAATCTCTCATCCTCTCTTAATTTTACACAGAATCGGTTTCAACCCCTTGTCTAAGTAACCACGTAGGACCTTTAACCCCAATTCCTCGATCGATGGATCCATCCGGTTCACTCTTCTTCGATTCCTTCCGCTTATACATATGCGTATCCAAGCTTTACTGGATCCTAGATGGAATAATCGTAAAACCACCTAGTGTTGTTACACCGCATTGTTGCAATAACTTGGTCCATTCGCTTTTACGACTTGAACGTCGTATTAATCCACGACTATGTACCACCTATGAGTCTGGAACGTATGGTAACCTCGTACCTATAATGAAAATGCGTGGATAGGATTTACCTTGAGGAATGTAATTCAATCTCTTGGGCCGCATGGACATTTTACAAGAATCTTATGGTTATTACGCATTCGCGCGGGTAGCGAGGTTTGAAAATTTTTTCAAATTATCAAACTCGGATCCATTAAATTCACGTATCACGTGCACAATGGGATTGTATATGCTTTTAACGATCAGAAATATCTGAAACATTTCAGGCTCACTGAGAACCGACGCACCTGGATCATCCCGAGCATTGTTACCGTACAAGCAATCTGCTACACCCTTCAATTAAATGATGAGATCCTTACAGCATCCTGTCTCCGACCGGTGTACTCTGTGTAATTTTGGACCTTTCTTCTTTGCTTCAATGACTTTCACGAATTCCTCTAAATCCTAGGTTTTTTTTTTTTTCATGGGTTGCTAAGGGTCCACATAAAAGAATTACGTCGAACGGACTATAGCTATATGACAGGTTCAATCGTTGTGTCTTTTTCCGTTTAATCTTGAGGATCCGAGCGCACGGGCAACTTTCTGAAAAGGAAAGATAACTGCGTTGGGGATCTGAAAATTTTGTGGAATTCTTTTTTTGTACGTGTATATATATATATCAGTGAGGATAATATCATTGGGGCTGGAAAAAATCTTCGGGACAACAGTGGCTGCTAGCAACAAGGAATAGTGGATTCTACTCATGGAAAAATATCCTATCAAGAGGATCGTGCGGGCGATTTAGTAAATCACCAAGAATGCCTGGCTTAGGGCCGAAGGTCGATTGGCGGAGGAAGGACGAGGAGACGAAGAAGATCGGTAGAGGTCGACGATCTCCAATATGTTCGATAGTGTCGACAGAATTGAAAGCCGGCTACGGTAATCGGATTATAAGGAACAGCCAAGAGCTCCTACTGAACATCTATTTCCTTCTATTCCGCCTTATATCCTCGTATGCTGCTTTATTTTATTACGTTGCTACTACGCCGACTGGTCAGTTGGAAACAGTAGGATATATATGTGCTATGTGTATACGTATTACGCAACTACGCGTTGGCATGGGGTGTGACGGAAATACAGAGACATTTCAGCCGTGTATTTTACGTGTTCATTTTCTGTACATTTTTTGACAAATTTTTATCTCTGTATTTTATATTATCTTTATTTGTTTTATCGTAGCTTCAATTCAACGTGGAAAAATTATTTCTAACACTGATGCTCTTCCGGTTAGGCAATTCCCGGATATTGACATTTTTTTGAGGGAGATGCTATTATTTTTTGATAATAAACAAATGGCGGAAATCCAAAAATGGTGTAATTTTCAAATAGCAATAGGGTTATATATATGTATATATAATAGTCAGGTTATAGTAATGCAAATATACAATATAATGGTACTCATAAAACTTCTGTACCAGTGCCGTAACATAATGGTCCTAACTTTTGAATCCAGATTTTTGCTAGGCTTTGTGTCCAGATTCGTGTATCCGTACCTGACAGTCATATACTCACTGTATTCTGCAGGCTGACCCATATGCCAAAAAATGGAGAGCGAAAGGGGAGGTGGATGTAAATATTAGCCATGTGGTATGAGCAAAATAACACGCGTGCATGTTGTATGCCAAAGTAATTCCGCTAGACTCGACGGGATTATAAAAAAACACGTTTAAGTTGGGTGCTTGGAAAAAGCGGGAAAATATGAATTACGTTATCGTATAATCGAATGATAAATTTTTCAAGTGTAATAAAATTACAACAAAAAATTATTTTTACCTTTCGATTAATTTTATGTCTTTTTTAGCCGGTCTACTGATTGTTCTCCATTTAGGTAGGTAATTTAGGCTTGATTTAAGTCAGTCGGCGTAAGAAACGTACCGGGTGATAAATGTTTTCATGGCGAAGAATGTTTAATTGAACGAAACAAGAAAAGCCTGGAGAATCTCTGGAGCATCTTGAGGAAAATCCTTCGTTCTCGAATATCCGACAGGGATTCCGCGTCTTGTGCTTCTTTCAAGACGATTGCCTTGTGCTGTCGCAGAAGACAAAAAAAGTCTGCTACGTGTTCTCGACTTGGGATGACAGGATGAAAAGGTAAAAGAATGAAAAGATCAGTGAGAGGGAAACTGACTGTGATATGAAAGGATGATATTAGTTGTTGGTATGATTAAAATTATTTTCTTTTTTTTTCAATGAAATTTATTAATAAATATTTGTAGAAAAATACATATTTAATTAATGACAGAAATGACAATTTATTATCTTTCCCTTTTTTTAGGGATTGATATCCCTGTCACGATTTGTAAAAAAAATTCGTCGAATTCATATGTATATGAAATTTTCGGGTACCGGCAGCTTTAATTTGTAAGAATTCCCCATTATTTTCATCAGCGTGGATATGAATTTCGAACACGGTTTCAGTCACACTTTGACGGCTACACCATTCGCTTATTGGAACGTAATGAAATTATTTTCGTGCGACTACGGAATATTTCGAAACACGGTCAAGAGAGAATTTTCCGATAGTAATTTCGTAAAAGCTCGTAGAAGCGAAAAAAAAAATTTATTAAATCGACATATTGCGACTCTTGTACTATCTCGATGTTGCATTAGAGCGTGTATGGTTATTATTGTATACATATATATTGATAGTATACGGTTCATGGGGTAATGTTAATAAAAATTCGTTGGGTGAAAATAAAATCGAAAAATATAAAATTTCTTTTTAACATAAAAAAATGTATGTTTCAATACAGTTTTACGCGCTACTTGTATCTACAATGGATGGACATATTTGCGATCCTTTTTCAAATTTTATCAATTATTTTTTTTAATTATTAAAACGAATATTTAATTCGATTAGATTTTTTTTATAATTCAATTTATCATACAGATATTAAATATTCTGTATTTTGTCATTTTTATTCATAAATTTCTTATTTCAAAGTATTAACAACGGCTGAAATACGATTGGGTCCGTATCTCATTTTTCAGAAGAAACAGGTACGCTTTTCTTTCCTGTTAGAAGGAAAACTTGGGATAAGTGTGAAGTTTCTCAAAGGGAACACTGTTAACTGATTGTCGTAGATAACGACGGTCCTGCGATCGAGAACAAAAGGGCGAAAATTCCGACATCCACGGAGAGGAATAAATAGAGAAAAGAAAAATGTCAAAGAATGAAAAACAAAGGGAAAAAAGATTGCCAAGTTAAAGTTAGAATTGTGTTGCAGGGTTTCGAAATGAAAATTGTTGGTATTCCATTTCTAAAAAAAAAAAAAAAAAATCCTCAAGATTAGATTCAAAATTTTTTTTGGCGATCTAAGAAAGAAATAAAGTATCCACTTACACTTCATTAATAACGTAGACTGTGCGATACGGAACTTTTTTTTATGAGGCATATTTTTTTGGTTCCAATATTCAAAATTTTCCAACATCCCTGATCCTCGAGTAGACGCGTGTAATTTTCGGACGCCTTTGATCATACGGACTGACAGTCCGTTTTTTTTTGTAACCGGATTTCTTCAAGTTTCTTACATAATAAATGTAATAAAATGTATAAGCTGTTAAAAAGAAGGTGTCACGAAAATGATTAAGTATTGTCGAAAATAAAGAAACATTATTCGTACGAACTGCGAGGACTACTGGAGGGTTAAAAATTCAGCTAGAATGTCAAAGGCGTTTCCTTGTATATGAAATTGCTTTCGTTTCTCATTTGCATCTCGTAGAGAGTGGAGAACGGCACGACGTCAAAAATACTTTGCGTCACGTAAAATTTCTTTTTGTAAATAATACCCAGTGCAGCTTGTAAATATTCGCGAAACATTCGTAAATTATTCACCTGGAGTTCCCTCCTCATCCCACGTGCTTCTATTCATTTTCACGAGAAATTTAAAATTATAATCTTTTTTTTTTAAATGCGACCAAAGTCAACTCTAACAATTATTAATAAATATTGTTAAACTTAAGTCAAAAATGTTTGACAAATATTCGTCAAAGCTTGTCCAAAATAATTCGTATATCTCTCTTTATTTACGTTAAGCTTAATATTGAAACGAAAGAATTTAGTAAATATTCCAATTAAATTTTCAATAAAATATTCTGTATTAAAAAAAAGATTCATAACTTCACACCGGAGCGTACATTCTGAATGATCCCTGGGTGAATTTCAATTTTATCTGAAGATTAAATTTCCCTGTTGGAAAATACTTGGCGACGTTATCGGTTCTCTTGACCATTATGCATCGAATTCACTTGTTTTGGACGAGGGAGTAATTTTTTTTTATTATTTAAACTTTAAAAACTTTTAATATTTACGTAAACTTTTTTTATTCCATTTTTCAGTAGTAGTTAGTTGTAGATTTCATTTTTCCTCTAGAAATATACAATATATATATATTTAAAATTTCAATATTCAATATCAACCATGTAAACTATAATTGCAGTAATACATAATAACTAATTGATATTTCCTCCCGTAGCTTTTTCGCCTAAGGGATCTATATAATCAGTACCAAATAGATTCAATCATTATAGCAAACTGCGTATTTATCTTCCGGCTGTAACGTGACTGACTGCTGTTTGCTGCATCCAACATTCATTAGTAAACAAGAGCACGTTTACCGCTGACTGTCGCAACTTTATGATTTAATTGCACGCAGCTCCGTGTTTTGACATGCAGAAACAGAAATGTCAAATTCGACTAATGATCCGTAAACACTAGTAAAAATATCGATTTACATATTGCGCTATGTAGAACGCAATGTAAGTAACAAAAGACCAGTGACATAATAGCTAAAAAGTGATGCACAGAAATTTTTTTATCAAAAAGCTCACTCGCATGGAAACTCAAAAAAGAAGCATGGGCCGTAAATTCTCAAAGTATCCACACAAAGCACCTTTGTGATAAGAAAAATTTTGCCAAAAGGCTTCAACCAGCGAGTACGTAAAAGTCTCACGCGAGTTTACATAACTTTTTCTTCGTTTTTCATATCGAATAAAAATCTCGCCCTTTATGTACTTTTTTGCTCAATTTTTACATTTCTTTTACGACTTTCTAGATTTTCTACTTCTCCGTAATCACGCAAGGGCGCGCCACTGTGCGGAATTGTACGAGTCATGCAAATTTCACATTTTCCACTGGATCGCGACTGTGCTTAACCTTATTTTTTCTATGGTATTTTCTTCACCCCCCCCCCCCCTCCCGTGCAACTAAACCACCCTCATTTTTTTTGTTTACTATCCGCATAATTTACACGAACGGTTAAAACGAGTGGCTAAGTTAAAGTTTCTTAGGCCCGCATCTGTTGCATATTAACACATAAATGTGAAGTATTGCTCTCACGTGCCACGCAATATCGCTTCTGCCCCTGGACGCCCTGAAGAATCGTAAATTTCAACTTTATAATGGAAGATAACGGTAGCCACCGTTTTGGCATCACTTTGCAGAAACACGTTTCCGCGAGAATATAAGCTCATTTCGCCAAAGGATAAAATGGGCTCGATACCCCTTTGGTAAGATTCGAAATTTCATTTACCACTGTTATTTTTCGATAAGGGTAGTTAAACGAAAAATTGGATGCATTAAGGATATTTTTATTTTCCTTTCAGTACCGAAACCCAGCCTTACCTGAGGCACTGAGAGGCTTGCCGAACATCTTCTCTTGTTCTTTTTCGTTCTCCTTTATTCTTGCAATTACAAGAGTCCTTAATAAAATCTTGGAAGAGACTTCCCACAAGTAAGCTGGTACGTGTAAGCCCAAAGGACTACTTGTATATATCTATATATAACCTCATATTGAATTATTGGTAAAATCATGGCGGTTGTGTTTCTAATCGACGTTCGTTTACCTCCTGTATCCTTTCTTCGTAAAATTCACGTTATTTTATCTACGTCGGAATTTTGACGAAACCGATCATTAACTGCTATACATTTTTTCCAGACGAAAAAACTTTCGTCATTTTCCTTTTTTTTTTAAGTCGGAAATAACCGACGATGAGAATATTATTTTTAGTTTGTCAGAACAATCCCCGGCAGATTAATGTCCGGAAACGAATGGCCGCTTGACTTCTCATTCCGGTTTGGCCATCTGTTTTATTTTAATAAACCAGTCCGTCCCGCTTCCAGAATGTTCTCTGGATATGATCGTAAAGCCATCATAATACCAATTCACTCTGTGCTTTATGGCTTTTCATATTTATTCAGTGATCTTGTCGGATCTCTAGTACTCTCGTTAATTTTCATTCGTTTCAACTTGTCCTAATCTGTACTCCCATTGTTCGCAAAGTTCCCATAGACCATTTAGCCATATACGAAAAGTTGCAAGCAGTACATATATGAGAAAATTGCGAATCTTGTCGCAAGTCTAGGTTGAATTTAGAAGGGAGCATAAACGAAGTTAGTAAAATTTACCCTAAGTCATGTTGAAGTTAGTCCAATTTATTATACATATATGACTTTACGATTATATTGCTAGAACCACTTGGAATGACAAAGTTAGTTTACAAGTTGATATAGTAAATCGATAATGAAATTATTAATAAAATTATTAACTATAAAATTATCAATCAATATCGATTATTACTATCGAAGGGTATCACGTTTCGATAAATACGCGAGAAACGTGCTATAATAAACATCACACCTAATAACGGTCCGCGAGATAGAACAATTTGTCTCACATGGGAAAACTGCGCCAGAATCGCTGACGCTTTACGACCTGTCAGCCAATCGATTTAATACCGATGAAAAAAGCGTAACATTCATTCCGACTCTAGTGGGAAAAAAAAACTTACCGGTTTTCTATTTCCAAAGATTTTACGATTAGTAATAAAAAAAAATCGAATCGTTTGGCCTTCGTCGGATTTTTATCGTTTTCTTTGTCCAAGTCCTCGCGTCCGATTCTTCTTCCTTTAGACACGTTCTATTAACGGACTCTCCTCTTTCTCTCTCAGACAACCACTCACTCCCAGCCGCCATCTTGGCAGAAAATTAATCGTCCGCTGGTTGATGTTTATTAATCTAGTGAACAGCGAGACAGCACCGCCTGCAATTATTAATCCAGTTTACTTCGGCGAGAAGTAGAGATCTTCGCGGCATCTATGGGGCCGTCCATTTCATATACATCGCGAAGTGGAATTCTAACCTCCGCATGGAAGTTCAGTTGATCCAATAAATTATGGCATATTTATCGCAAACAATTCCAACGGCTAATGACGAGTATCTTGCTGAATTAAGACGGGCATTGTGCCGAGGACGGGGCGAATATTATCTCAGCAAGCGCTGGTTACCCTTTGCTGCCATTGTCCTTCTCAACTGGCAAGAAAGGACCTGTGAGTTTTCGAGAATCCCTATTGTCCTTACGTAAACGAGCGACTCTTGGGAGGCGACGCCTTGCTTAATGAAGTCAGATCGGAATGGTGGAGAAACGTGCAGAATGGGTGGAATAGGAATGGCCAAGAATTTCTCTATCGTTTATGGGTTTGAGGTTACGTCGTACACTTATTATATTGCCTCGACAGTCTCTTAAAGCTTGGGTAATTAATGGTTATCAATAAAGATTGACTTCCCCTCTTGATTAAGAGGGGACGATCTGTTATTTACTTTTAATTGTTACGTAAGTGGATTGGATTTCCTATTACTGGGCTGAGGTTTTGTGTTAGGGTCAATCAAGCCTGAGTTACGTACCAATGACGGATACTTATTGTTGGTTGTTTATCGAGAATTTACTTTTATTGTTTCTGAACATCTTTTATTTATATATAGTCTGTCGAAATTGTATATATAAGACTTGTTATTCTTGTATTCTAATCATGCTAGTTTGTAACGAATCGATATTTGTTTATTTGTACGATACAAGAATTCATCAAGAAATATGGTGTAGCCTGTAGTTAGTAAAGAATCATGTTACTAATCACTAATCATTAATTCTCATAGAAAATTTGTAATCTGAACCTTGTAGCATTGATGAAAGAAGATACAGAAAACAGCAAGTTCTTACAACGCGAATTTCTATAACCCACCAAAGATGTTGCGATTACTGCTTTCATATAACGCGATTCTTCGTACAACGTGTCAAATAATAAAACACAGGAATTACCTGATTTACGAACTAAGTACAGCAGGATTTTCTCCCGCGTTATACGGAAATCTACTGTATGATTGAAACGTATAAATCCTTTGAATTATTTGTGTATATAAACGCTATCTTCTCAAAATAAAAGATGAGGGAATTTTATATACTCATGTCTACGAGGAAGAAAATAATGAGATAACAGAACCTTAGGAGAGGATTCCTTTGTCGATTATTGTCAGGTAGCGAAGTCATTGAATCTTGCTGAACCCACACTGAGAACTTTTGTTTGATCCTCGTCAAATAGATTTCACGGAAACAAACCTATTTCACCGCACTAGAAATTTCAAAGTAATGGAAATATACGTCGTTCGACAGGCTACCGTTTGCACTTCTACCAAATATACCGTCCACGGTATAACACAGAACGTTTGCCAATAATTTTAATGGCAATGTCCATCGAACAATCCGTAACTGTGAAAGAACGAAAACTTTGATCATGATAAAAGTTTCTATGATACTCCGCGATCCCTACTCGGCGCTGTAATCGCTTAGGGTGATAGGAGCACAAAAGTACGAAGAATCACCAATCAGATGGAGCCACCGTCGCAAAGGATTTTAACGACTGCCTTCAGTACTTTTCAAACTAAGATGGACGCCGAGATGTACCCGCTGTAACCCATCCGCGAATTTCTAATGACATCCTCGAGCGTTTTAATGAGCACATCTCTGCAAAGCTTTACGTGCTCATAGCAAATTTCTATGTCCTCGACCACGTACGTAACCCATATCATACGCCTCGTAATCTCTTTTCTTCATTCGTTTGTCTGTCTGGTGTCCTATCTTTTGTTTCTATTTACGTTACTTTTCCATGGAAATTTAAATGCGACGTCGCTTTTATAGTCATAATATGTCTAAGAAACAAATATGTTTTATTTTTTGGAGAGGCCATCGTTTTATTAGTCTCATTGTGTAAAAGTCTCTTGAGTCTTGTATCTTACCCGTGGATCTACCGTAGGTAGGCTTTCACGTGTATAACCTTAAATTACAGGGAATTATATTTGTCATGAAAATGTAGTTATGTCGTGACGTGTCGTCTGTCACTTGTTTCTGTTTGATAGAGTTGAAATCTTTAGGGATTACGTTAATCGGTACTTCTCGTGACTCTTACTTCTGATATTCTGATACGGTCTAAATTTTAGCTCGCCCTATCTCCGTACGATCGTTACGAATTGTATACAGATTTTATTTGTACGTTCGCACGAAATATTGCGCCTGTTTACTATCTTCGTCTCTCGTAAACTAGATACGCAAACCTGAATTTTATAGAGTTTGGTTTTTTGCAAATTTATAATATTTTAAGGGTAAATATTAGATTATGAAAAATATATTTGTTTGGTATTTGAATATTTGTCTCGAGCTACAGGAGATTATATATTCTCCATATATCTTATATATACACACATTCTATGTATAATACGTTAATACAATTATATTGTTTTATCTAATTCATGATCAGGATTATTACGTGCATGCAATCTATAACTATTATCGTATTCATCGAAGGAATACGAATTATATCGAATAGGGATAGAAACTATCGATTAGATCCGTAACGCCTATAATTCCTATTGGCTTCTTATGAACGTTTGCTATTAATTAAATTTTCTCCAAGACAAGAGAGTTCCTATTAGGTATTTAGTGTTACCTAGTAGGTATTGATATAGTACGTGATCTTGAAAACATTAATGAATCTAATCGGTACCATTATCAATTGACGAAAATTGCTTACTCGCGCGTAAAATTAAGACTGTAAAAGACGAAATTGTGAAAACAACATGAAATTTGTTTCTCTTCGACAATAAACAGTACTGAAGATTTGTCGATTTGTACAGGAATATCATAAAGTTTAAATGAAGAGTGAAATTACCATTCTAAAAAAAATATTTCGTGTATGGGAGAAAGAAAGAGTCAAGGGTGACCGAAAGCCGATTAGAAGTCGTAAATTTGCTTAAAACGAGATTTCGTACGAAACTTTTTATTTCGCAATCATAAATTTTTTCCCCTTCACGGAAAAAGAAGTATAAAATGAAAATTCACAAATGAAATGAATAATTTCGCGTTTACGTTAAATATCATTAATTTAAATGCTCGACTCGATGTGACGTTTCATTAACTATGTCAAATAATTTCACGCCCATACTATGGCAGAATCGAGTGTTCTGAATTTATTCATGAGTAAAGCCTTTTTTTTGTTCTAGTTAAGGCTGAAACAAGAAACATATGAAAAGAGGGATTTTTTCAAGCCACGAAGCAGACACATTTAATAGAATCATTTTTTCTCTCTTCCAGGTTCTTTCGCTTCGCGAAGCATCGGTCCCGCAGCCACTGATCCGTTAAATCCAGGAGCACGATAAAGGCCGGTTTACACGGAGAAACCGATTGCCCCGGCTTCACCAAATCGCCTTGTCCCATTAATCGTCGAGTCGTTCGTCAATTGGAGCGGCATCGTCGATTAGATTCTCCAAAGGATCGCATTCGTAGCTACGTTCGAGGATTCAAAGATTCGAAGGACCAGCAGCAGTGATATCAAGCATAAGAGCATAAGAGAAGGATCAGATCTGGCGTATTTCGTAAAGTCCGTAATAAGGTCAGGCCTCAGGTGTTAAGATGGCCTCCGATTGATACGGCAAGATATCTCGTTCAATATTAGAGCACTCTGTCTGAAATAGTTTGACGGTAAATCTCCGAGAAACGTGGATATGTCAATAAAAATCGGCGAGTTCGGAAAGTTGGACTGGATATATTTTATTAGGTCGTAAATAATGAACAATGGCCGCCGTACACGGAAATCCAAAAGGATTCACTCTGAATCATTCGGACTTTCCTATTCCTACAATATCCAGGTATACGTAACACATACATATTGTTGTATCCATCTGTATATAATATTTAATATATTTTTTTCAGCCAAATTCTCCACAAGAAATTCCAAGTACAAATTAATAGCTGGTTTGGTATCAGTTTAACAACCGGAAGAGAACGGCAGCCATATTGAATACCATCGATGTAAACACAGATCGAAAGCAAACTTCTGCCGTTTCTTCAGTGTTCTACCAATTCCTTAAAAGCTCAAGTAACGTCCATCTAAATTTGTCAAGAACTTCTCACCCGGATGCAACGTGTAAGTAAAGGCTGCCCGAGACAAATCGACAAGCGGTTGCGTGTCGACTACGTTCTCTCGGCACAATTTCCAACTTTTATCAGCACGTAATCGCAAAACTTTTTAATTTACTTACAAACTTGCTCTGTTCATCGAATCGGCACGGAGAGTCGGAGAGAAGCCTTCGTGTTGGCGGATGGCTGCTGCCACGATTAGCTGCGACTCACGACTACCATTCTATTTTCATGTGTTTTCACATAACCTAACCTAAACCAACTTAACCTAACAAGAAGTATAACTTTCCTGCCTGGTTCTCGCGATCCCGTGCAAGTTAATACTTAAAAGGGGAAAGACTAATAAGAATGGAGAGACGCCGAAAGCCCTGACTAATTCCTTGAAATACCAGCGAAACTCAGAACCGCTTACTTCACGCTGTACAATGATGATATTTTATTTTTATTACTTTTCACGCCTTACCTTTTTCTTTTACGTTGCCTTATCATTTTCTTCACACGATTACCACTCGGCCTATTTCTGTTTCAGTTTATTTGGGGAAGAAACAAAAAGTATGTCCATTTGACTCTATGTCTGTACTATGGTGTACAAGGACGAGTAAGGAGGAAACAAGTTTACGCGGACCCAAGAATCGTTTTACTGTTCAACAGGAAAAGATGTCGTTCTACCGTGATGGATTGTGGGAACTGCGATCTGTGCGTAACTCGTAACGACGTTTAATCATATTTTCATTATACTTTTATTCGCTAGATTTACTCCTCTCTTCTCTACTAGCGTTTGTGCTTTTACTTTCCTTCGCGAAACCACATTTCGGATCTCTCGAAAACCTCTTCGAGTCTCATGTGATTTATGCGATAAGAACCGTGAGAATATTCGATCTCGTGCCACTCGACATCTTTGTTATTCCTTTACTCTATCGGCTTTAATAATTTCTGAGTCTTCGCCTGAATGAATACGTACCCTTGAGTGATTCCTACATAATTTTATACCCAACATCAAAGAAATTGTAGTGTAATGGAAAAAATTTTATGCAATGTAAAATATATGCATGTTATATTTCTTTTTACATCACGCTGTTGGATATACAGATAAATTAGGTCACGGTGTAACGTATTTTGAAACTAGTTTCTCATTACGTGATAATCAGGGATTTAATTTATTAATTATAAACCAACTTCTGACTCTTAAAATTTAGAACCCTTAATTTCCTGGGAAATGATTCAAGTTTTTTATTTTGCGAACATACACGAATGAATTGCACTAACGTTAAACATCTCTATTTGCATTTTTCCAAAGCTTAACCTAGTATTTAAAGGAAGTATATGTGAAAAATGACAGTAATTGGTATATACTCTCTACTGACTTCCGTCTATAGATTCACACAGGCATATACGCACACAGAATTGTTTTTGGTGATATTTTCAGGATTTAATATTTAACGTTATACATGTATACTGTGACGTTGAAAAATACATCACAAAAATCCCGGATTATTGACTTTCGTTTTTCTCTCAGAATCGCATTTCCGTACCTTTTGCTACTATCTTGCGCGCAACCAGCCAGGACCTCCAGGGTCATAGGATAATTATATTCCATTGAACTATCTAAACTATTTCATACGTTTCAACCACTAAACCCGCCAGACCTTGGACCACGTGGAGAACAGTTATCGTTTCCTGGCGTCTCCACCCCATATTAGACCCTGTCCAAAAGAGAGTAAGGAGGGTCATCCAAACGACCCCCCCAATAGACTGCACCTCACTTCCCATTTCATAACGCCGGTACCGGTTGCCAACATTATAACGGCTGGTACCGGAAATGAGAAAATCCCAGGTCCCGTAGGATTTCTCATGCTGAAGGTTTTACAGGTGCCGGAGAGGAAGCAACGTGACTGGTCTGCTACGGAAGGCAGATGCAACCAGGTTACCGAAGACATCAGGATCCCAGCCAATATGGTCAAAGACAGGACCGGAACCTCACTGCCATCGGAGGCCACTGGACACCCCGAGCTACAGCATCGAGATTGGACCAAGTTCTGCGCGGCTAGCTTGTTGACTACAGATCCGTCTAGACTACGTTTAAAATTTTTTTTTAACGCCTGCCTTCTACCTACATCAATATCTTTGCAATCTTTCGTCGCAAGGACGAAAGTCCGGGCGAGATATCGGCGCCCCGCTGAAGAGATGGCAAAGGGCTGTAGAGCGGGCGGTGATAAAGTTTCTGTTACAGTTAAGCATAGAGGAGAAATTTCTTGATCCGAGTTAAGAATGTGGTGCCCGGCTGTCGCCCGATGTCCCGGGGAAGCTGCCGTGGAGGATCTCCAGGAGTCATGTACCGATTCGCTAAGGAACGCTCTCGATTTAGTTTAAAGGGAATAAGAGTTATTGGCTATATGGATCTCGACCAATCAGAATGATTGGTTCCCGAATTTGACTATTGTCAATTTACTGCTTTAAAGCAGTCTGTCTTGGGACACCGATCGGGGTGCCTCGAGCTGCCTCGCGCTCCCGGGCTGTTTGTTGACAGTTTTTCTAGCTGTGTTTTCTGTACGGTATTAAAAGTTTTCACGTTGGTCTCGCAATGTCTAAAAAATCCTATCGATTTTCTGCGTGTGATTCGGAGGTGCAGTGCTGTGCTATAGTGCAGCCCACCTGAGTATCCTCTGAATGCAATTCTCGGTCTTCACGGATCAGCTGAACCAGCTCCGGTGAGTACTCCCAATTTATTAATTGGTGGAGGGATTTTGTTTTTATAGCTCCGATTCGGTCTGCTACGTTCTCGATCAGTTGCTCTTTGTTTCTGACAGTATTTACCTGACGCTTACTCCGACCCTCTCTACCTTAACCCAGCAGCCTAAGCTGCCGTGCATTTCCGTAATCGTTGACTCTAGTTCGTGCATCCAGTTGCGTTTGCTGATTTTACGCGACCCCAAAGATCAGCATCTACGGTTGCGATTATCGATTTTGAGCGTCCCCAAAAATCGACAGGATCCCATAAGCTACCGTCTCTTCTGACAGGTCCCGTCAGAGCTCTCGTTTTGACGGAGTCTAGCCTCAACTCTCAGGTCATACCGGCTCGTCAGTTCCCAGTATATCAAGAACTGGCTCGCGCCCGCCTGGCATCCAGACGCGTAGAAAGGGGGACGTAGGATAGATAGCTCTTGGATTTTTGTTATCGTTGTGGAGTTAAGAAAATACGTTACGATACATAGCCTTATTAAAAAATAATTGAAATGCTTGGGTCGAGACTTTGAGGAATTACAAAAATGTTACTCCCGTTTTCTTCATGCATGGCATACAACCTTATACGTTAGGAAACAGAGTCGTAATTTAAAGTTACGTTGAAACGTCGTAGACTCGTGCGGAATGTCACATATTAGAAAACTGTCCGAGTCTTGAAGATTTCTGGTGGTGAAATAAATTCCAAAGGATTCAGACGTTTCCCCCTCTCGAAGAAATCTCGACGGTTCCAACAATCCGAAAAACACGAGGAGCCGATCTAAAAGTTGTTTACGCCTTTCGAGATACTTTGCTAAACCCAAATTTCCTAAAGTGGCTGCTACGTCTGGTATTTAAATTTGGAATTGTCAAACCACCTTGGAAAATTGCACCGACTGTGTCTAATGGGCTATTTATTACCAATTATAGCTCTAATTAAAATTATGTTCAGTCGTAACATCTGACACAATGACGATAAAAAATGTATATCTTAAATTCGATTGGATTATTTTTCTCAGAATCGTTAGCCAACACGTGGGAGGGAGCAGATCGATATATGATCGATATATCGGTTAAAAAAATAATCGGTTGAATTAATTACATAAATAATTTAAATATTTTTTACCATACCGATTTTTTGAAATTATATTATGCGATAATTATTTTTTAATATATTTTAATTGCAATATTTTAAAAACTGAAAGAAACCACTAAATTTGAGTTCCATCTTGTTAGATAAAATGAGATCTGATCTTTTTTTATTTCCCGGCGTGCATTTAATATGCTCCGTGTAATCCGTAAACGGCGTACGACACTTTCGTAGAAACGTAGTCATAAAAACGGAAGTTACTACTCATAGATGTTCATTAGCATGCAGGGGAATGTTACGACTTCGTCGATATATAAACGGCCCATTAGGATCGCTGGGATGAAGTGTTGCGGTTTTCTTGGTTTCACTGGGTTGCCTACCAGGTTCGTATACTCTGCGATGTCATACTTTATTTCTCTATATAACGAGTTTGACTATATTACATAGATTGAATAGGAAAGTTACATCGAGTTTAAAAAAAATATATATATGCATATATATTTAATTCGTATTCATAACCTAAAAATACGAGTAACGAACGACCGAAGTTAACCTCTGCATAATCATTAGAACTCGCCATAATAGAAATTGAACAATGCAATTAACAATCCTGTTAATTAAAGCTAGTGCTCATTAGTCGACGAGAAATTCTTTTTTTTCTTCTTTTTTTCAATCCTCTACTACCACTTGCAGGAAGCTCGAAACGACGAGCATGAATTTGTTTCCGGTTTCTGACATTTTTTATTGTAATCCTGACATAATGTCTTATGAAAAAAAATGGCTGGAGGTATACAAAGAGAAATTAATATTATTTTCCATTACGTACGGGAGAGTTGCAATTATGAAATTTAATTAGACAAATTTTCTGTTATCTCGGTGCGTCACTCGTTCTCCAAGTTTCTACTGCATTAAAAAAAAATACTGATATGATAACAATAAAATCTCACCTCGAAGTATCAATAACCGAAAATCAATTTCCCCCTCGTCGTTGTCGTCGTGGCGGTTAGGCGTCGCTCCTTAATTCTACGTTTCCTCGGCCTTTCGAGTGACTGACTCGGCTTATAGCGATTCTCAGGGCGGCCAACCGTGAGTCGTCGTGCTTCTCGACGACAGGCAAATCGGAAAAACGCCGAGGACGCTATTGCAGTAAAATACCAAATGGAGCATGGTCGATCGAAAAGAAGAAAAATTCACTGGATATATCCGGCATTGGGCTTCTTTAGACGAGATGTCAACCCGGTTTTCGTTTTATATAAAAGTGTCAGGATTTACTAAGGATTCAAAAGACTTTCTCGTCTCTTCCACACAAAATCCTTGTCTCGCAATATAGAGTCCGCAGATGGGAAGACGTTCGAGTATAAAATAAAATTTTTCAAACTTCCCGCCCCCGCTATCCGTACACGTGTGACACGTGTATATGAAAGTGGAACCGACTATATAATAATATATATCAGACATACAATATACATAAAATACATTACTTCGAGATGAAATTTTTTTTCTAATAGTAATGCTTTATGGCCTCAAATATTTATATGCTTTCTAAAACCGTATAAAAGGCTTTTATACGATAACATTATACGAAATTTTATGTTATAAGATATCGGCTTTGACGTAGAACCGCGCGTCATCGATGGAGAAATTTTCAAAGTAATTTCAAATATATTGATATTGGTAGGAAAAAAAAGAATAGAAATACTTTATTTTGTATATGACATATCCCGTCGGCCGATTCGTACACTGCTTCAACTTGCCTCCTAATAAGTAATGGCTGACCCATTTCGTGCGCATGCGCACAACACAAATTTCGTAGTACACCGTCAACTCCGCAAACGAGCGCCACGTGAGCATCGTTAAAGAAGAAACTTGTAAATATTATCCCTTGTCATGATCCGAATATCGTAATAACGTAGCACAGTAAATTCACCAGTGGCGGTATTATCTTTAGGAGTGTCACCTCTGCAGGCGACGTCGGCCGTCGTCGTTCTCGTCAGAAACTCTTGTCGCGGCACACGGCTGATATTACGCTGTGTTTATTCCCGGTAGAGTTTCAATTATAACTTACGGTGAGTTAGCATGGCTTTTACTTATGGCAAACTTCACGCATGTAGACGGAACGTGCATTGTGTTTAACCACTAGGAATTTTCATAATTTACCCATACCTCAAATTCCGTATATTCCGATAAAAAAATGAAGCGCCTTCTCGATTACTCATGACATTGAAATAATTCGATATAAAAGTTATGTTGAAATATTTTCAAATCATCGTTAATAATGCTGCTTTATGAAAAATCGAATCGATGCTTCCTGTTACTCGTATATAGATATTTCATATGTAACAGGGATGCCTGGGCGATCATTAATTAATTAAGAGATCAACGATAAATCATACGACAGTCACTGGAGCTCTTGTCGAGTCGTTAATTAATATTTTATCGAGTACCTTATCGACTCGAACATCCGGCGGATTATGATTAAACAATAATATTTTTTAAGTGTCCCGAATGGAAAAAGCTCGTTTCATTATGAAATTAATTAATTCTATTTATGCATATTCACGTACAGGATTATTCAGGAGTATCGAACCACGTGAAGTTAGTTCCGCTATGGGATTCAAGTGGATAGCCTAGGCTAACTTCAGTCGGTTGTTAGCATACGTTCCGAAATTCATTTCTAGTTAGGCTATGGCTCTCTCGCTCAATTCTATTCAGGTAAATAGAGACACGACGATACTCGTAGTACAGTAATGAATATCAGAACGTACCTTCGGTAATACTCTTGAATATATTCTCTTATAACTGTATATCACAATATCGATCGAACGTTTGAATAATTTTTTTTTATGTAACAAAAATTCCATTTTCCAACGTATCCATGGACACGTTCAATTATACTCTTAATGGATCGTGCTAACACTGTAGAAAAAAAAATGACTGTGACGTATGTTATTACGAGACCCACGAAACTGAGTGTGATAGATTTTCACTTCGGCAAAGTGGAGTTACTGGCGGATGAAATTTACTTTGAACCAGACGATCAACTATTATGTATAATATACAGGGCTATTCACGGGAAACGTACCAGCTGAAGATGGTCGCGATTGAACAATTCTGTTAATCGAGGCAGTGTGGCCTTGTTAAAGAAATGAAAAAAATGTGAAATTCATGATCTTAGCAATGACGTTAACTTTCATTTTTTTAATGATGCCAATCTGCTTTGATTCGTGAAATCATCCATTCACGGCCAATTTCAGCCAATGCGTTAGCCGTGAATAACCCTGTGTGTATGTATACGTATATATGCCAGGTTATTCAGCCCATACGCACCACCTGAATATGGTTTCACCATAGGACTCCAATGGGCGCGCCAACTTCAGATGGTGCGTTTCTACTGAATAACCCTGTATAATGTCGATGGGAAGGGATGCATGTTATACAAGGGACGTTCTTGAAAGAGGAACATTAAAAAATTTACTTGACTTTTCCTACCGACGTGAAAATATGTCGGAAAGTATGCCTGAGGAAAAAAGTCGTACGGAGATACGTGAATTTGTCGTACTTTTGAAAAGCATGTTGGGATTTAATGGTACTGAAAAAAAAGTTGCTGAAAATTTATGAGAAAAAATTCTATTTCACGCTCGTTGCTGCTTGTGGAATATTAATGGCGAAGAATAGTGTTAAAAAAAAGTTTATTTTTCTTCCTGCAATGCATACTGCCCATTATGATCTATACGTTTATAATTGTAATATCTGTCTAGGAGGATAGTGATGCTTTGAAGACAAAAACTTGACTTTGCTCAGTCATAGCGCAAATTGAAATGAAGTAGGCATATAGACTTGAGCTCGTTCCGTTGTATCTTTTATTAGCATTAATAAATCTCTGGTAGAAATGCGTGTAAAAAAAGTCAAATGCGTTATCCGTTCGTAAAGTGGATTACCGTTTGCTATTTATTTTTTGCGAAAATGTCCAGATTGATTGTAATTGAATAATATACAGAACGTGGAATCCGGTCATAAGAAATTTTTGGTATACATTACAAAGTTTTTTTTTTCAATTAATCACGATAGTTACAGCGCTATTTGAACAGGAAAAAATTCATAAATCAAAAATTACAAAAAAAATGTGAAAATATCTGAAAAATATTTTTACCCCAAAATCAAGATCAGGAGATGTGCGGATTTGTCTAAAAAATATAATTAAACGTAATAAAACAGATATTTGTTTTTAATTAATTTGACGAATTATATACAGGTTCGCGTACTGTGTGGTAATTTTGACTTTTAGTAATAATTTGAAAAAAAGATACGAACAGCGACCTAAGATTTTTTACATTCTTTCTTCTTGTTGAGATATCCGAAAACGTAGTAGAATCAGATAACATCCATTCCCTTCTTCAGAAGGAATTGATATATACATATAGTATATATGTATACTATATATACATAGGAGGCAGCCTGAAGGATATTAAAGAAGGAGTCGATAAGGGTTTAATATGAGCCAAGGGATCCGTGCTTTCCTTCAGTTTATTAAAGCTGTCTTCGCAAAGCAAGGGCCGTCTACATAATCACCCAGTACATCCTTTTCCTTAGCTAAGTAAAGATCTTTCCGGCGGAAGTACCCTACACAGACATTTTAAAAAGTAAATCTGGAATGAATATGAGTTTACGAAAAAAAAAAAAAAAAAAAAAAAATCGCAAATTAAAAAAACAATTCTTTATGAACACATATACTAATAATACAATATAAATCAGACCCAACAAATTTTTATTAAAAGAAAAAAGACTAAAAATAAATAATACGATACATTTTATTTATAATAATTCGAGCAATATCAACTTTTATCACTTTCAATCCCAACACATAAGCGGATATCGTAAATTCAAAAAATGGAATTGGACCTGAATACAAAATCCGGGATAATCTACGATAGCACAGTCGAAGGATTAATTAGAATGTCATATATGTACATTAAAATTTTTTTTTTCAATTTCACAAAAAGTCATTGCTATAAAAATTGTACAAAATAAAAAAAAAACGTATGAACGGTATAATATTTTTAAAGCCGGCACTTCCGCTCGAACTGTTACCGTGATATCGGTCTTTCACCTGTTAGGTTAGGTTATGCACGTTCCGAGCAAACCCCTGATAGTAATACGAGACCGGCGTATATTGCTAAAGAGGATTCGTTAAAGCGGATTGAAGGGCAAATTTTTATCCAGAAGAGATATGAGCTGCGCAATGTATGGCAGCGAGTACAGATACATTTGGTTGGATATATTTAGGGATCCCCTGGCGGCGTCAGATAATACCCGAGTAAAACCCGCGACCCTCCGTGATTTAATGCTCGTATGTGTATTAGAGCATAGATAGTTTTGTCAATAATAACGTCAAAAAGTATATCGAGTTGGCTCGAACAGAGATGCATTATAAAAATTGAAAGAGGCTTTTAAAAAGTTAAAAAAAAAACAGAGAGTAAAAAAAAGCTCAACCCACCGACTCCTGAATATTAAAACTACGTATCCGTTTGTATCCCGCGTACTAATGCGCAGCCACATAAATCGTCGGAAAATAAATATTCGCTCGTGTAAAAAGCTTTTCGTGGTCTCGCATCACCTCGGGCGCGAGCCTCGAGGTAGAGAAAAATAATTAAGCAAATTAAGGAAACGACTACGATCCTCCTACAACCAGGGGTTGACTTTGCCTTACCAGAACGGCCGAGGCTGGCTTGTATGGGGAACGACTCTCTGATGTTCCAACCCCAATCTCGACCCCCCCGCCACCCTCTACCCCGTCCAATGGGAAAATGATGATACAACTACGAAACAGGTGTCTCCTTGTGGTCTGATGAAGGTAAAGATACAGCAAAGTATCAAAGGCATTAGCACGTAATTGTCGCGCGATGAACACTAGCCGGAAGTCGTGTTTCCTTGCGTGGCGTCGCCTTAATTAAAGTTTCTTGCGATAAAGAACTATAAAGAGTAATACTTTTTCGTGGTGGACGAGAACGGGGCGAGGGGGATGATTTATACGAAAGACTTTTTTTTTCTATCAACTGACTTGTTATTATTAAATAGTTTCTCTATTTTTACTCTCAACCCCCTCAAGCCTACCTACTCGTATCTCTCAACAGTGGACGTGTAAAAATAGTTAGTATGTAAAATCTATGAATTAGGATTACACGATGGATGCCGTGGTGGGCAGCGTTGGAGATGAGAGAATTAGTGCTCGGTATTAGCATTCTGCTCGACATATTAGCATATTCATGAGCGACACGTCGACGCAGTGCGAGATATAATAGGCGACCGGGTGAGTTATACTTTCGGAGAGCTCGAGATCGCACGTCCGCTGACCGAAAGTCCCGCGCGGTGGCAGCACTGCGGCGTTGAAGTCATACCCCGCCGATACTGGCTGTTAGTTTTACCGCTTTTATCTTCTGGATGATTTAGAACGTCTGAAAGCACCGAACGGATCTGCTTGAATTTACGTTTTACATTCTCGTACTGTGGTACAGTCCAATTCAATTCCGATAACACGATTTTCTTGGCTTTGATCGAGTCTCGTTGTTGGATATATATAATTTTTTTTCCATCAATTTTCTTTTCTGCCGAAATTCACTCAATTAATTTTGACTCGTACCTCATCTCGCTTCAAGTACTTTAATCTCGCTGATTTTGTTGAACAACATTTTTTTGTCAAACAAATTTTTTTCCTCGTATTTTTACTACGGATTTCGCACACCATTCAACTGGTACGCACTAAATTTTCACTAAATCCTCTAACTCGTATCATAAGTAATATTTTTTTTTTATTTATTGGTGGCACTGCCTTTGAATCATTCTGACGTGGAAATATATGGTAACTATACTGAACGTAGCTGCAGCAGAAGTTCAATGTTACTTCTCACGCGATAGCTCGACAGTCGTGAGATGATCATCATTCCTCTTCGGTCGAGGAGAATCAATCGACACTGGGTACCTCATCGACTTTGATGCATTCAGATGGAAGAAGCACATGTGCATGCAGTAAAGGGAAAATACTGATGGCCTTGTGTATATACATATATATATATCCACACAGCAAGAAAGCTACAAACGACTCAGCTTTGAACTCCTTCGATACTTCAACGAAAATACAAAGCTCTCTACTGTACATATGCAAAGGTATTATATATATATATATATATATATATATATACATATGCATACATAAATATTATACATAAGTATATATGAAAAACCTGCCCAATGAACATACAAGAGCAAATCAGTAATGGGCCCTTCTCGTCCACTGCACCTATCAATCGGACCATTAATGATTGAATACTGGATCCCTCTTAAAAACTGGCTGGGTATACAGGGTCTTTCAAAAGTAAGTACTAATCAAAGTTAGTTCGTCCATTCGATTTCTGTGGTATAAGATTTACCATAGAAATCAAATGTACGACTTAATGTTGGTTAGCGCATACGTTTGAAAGAGCCTGTATATGTTCTCGAAGAAACTTAATGGGCATTATCGACATGCAGAATCATGTAGCGTACTCACTAGTGAAAAACAATTTATCGTATCAGCCGTCGCGATTTATCGAGCAATTTGCCTGTTAAAAAAAAATAAAAAAAAAAAGAAAATTCCAAATAATCAGTCATCGCGCAATATATCCAGCTGGCCACGATAAATCCCCAAATCTGACAGGATTACGCGCTTATAAATTACTGAACCCGCCGCCGACGCCGTTCCTCTCCGCCGTGGCAGGCGTTCTGCCATCTACAGTGCAGCGGCAGAAGTAGCCGCCGCCGCCGCCTCCGAAAGGAAACAAGAAAAATGTATTATTTTTCCACGGATTATCCGTTTTGTAATGCGAGTTATTACGCGGGTAATTACCTCAGAAATATACAACGGGAGAGAAAAGAAAATTTAATATTATACATATATACATATATATATATATATATATACACGCTTGCCAGATAGGCTCGGACCCCAGCGCCTCCACGCGGCGTGTAAATGAGATACGATTTAACAACTCGCGGTGAATATAATTTTGTTCCTTTTTGAAATTGTGAAAAAGAAAAAAAAAGAAAAAGAATGTTGAACGATTTTTCATACAATTTATTTCGCACGGGCGCGTGCAATACATTAAACTTACGTTACCGTTATTGTCGATTCTGTATTTTATACCCGGGACACACTAATTTATGGGATTTTCAGTCTTGGCACGTGCGTCGATAAAGGATGAGTATAGATATTGAAAAATAAAAAAAAAATTTGGTAAACTTTCATATTTTTCATATTAATTAGTCACTTTATCTCGCCTGTATCTCGAATACACGTACAGCCCATGTGTTCGCTGTATTAACGAAGCGAATGATGTATTTGCCACTGTATATCATACGATGTAAAACGACCGTCATTCTTGTTATTTTTCCATTGTTAGCACTGACGTCATTGATTGTTAGGTCAAAATACTCTTAGATTGTTTTACAATGATTTTTTGCCCCTTTTTTATGTATTTATCTATTTAATTGATTTATTGATTTTCATATTGTAGAACCGTCGCGTCACAAGTGCTATTTTATATGGTGCCGTGTAATATATGGGATATTGACGATCTTATCATTGATAAAGGAAACGATGATTTTTTACGTAATAATTATATTTTATTAAATATTATTTTTTACGAAAATACGTACGTACAATGGTACAACGTGCAGAAGAGTATTTCAAGATCTATTGCGAGAGGCTGAAATCGATCAGTCTGATTAAGAGGTCATGAATTAGCTTAATCAGATTCGGGGTTAATGAGTCTTATCAGTTTCCACGATAAGGGCTTTCCGGTATATGGAATTACATTTATGTAATAAAATTTTAAGATTATCACTCTGGTCACCCCTGGTTTGAAATTTCTATTTGAGATCCAAAATGGTTAAGTTGACATTTTGTGACCTTTGGCTGCTTTATGCGAGGTCATGACCGGTGCTACACTCGTTCCTCCAGTATTCACAGGTCGCTATGCCCTAGATATTGGTTAGAAACCAAATCACCCAAATTCCAAACGCGTTCTAGATACTCCTGAATAATAAGGAACATAACACTGTATATATATACATTATTGCATCTGAGAGACTATGGATTATAATCTGAAGGAATTTTGTACGCTCATCAAATAGAATTCTCTAAATTCGTTAATTCAGAATTTCCATAGAAATTTGAACTATCCAAAATTTATGAAAATATCTAGCGAAACTAGTGAAATTAGGCGCAGCACTAGGCACTAATCGGATATATATAAAGTCGCCTGATTTTTCATTATAGTTAAGTTTTTTTGATAACAAAAAAAACTTGACTAATTATACATTGATCAAATTTGGTAATGAGTAAATTGTACAGCTAGAGCACCTGGACAACGTCAATTTACGAAAAACACTTTTAGCTTTTTCAAAAATTTCCTAAAATTTCACTTTTTCCATGTATTCCCTCTACACAAGCCCTGTAATCATTCCGATTGTAACTTCATACCAAATACTCGAGGAATAAGTGAAAATTTGATAACGCAAAAGTTCACCAAAGTGTACAGTTAAGGAAATCAATTTTCTCTTTCACCGTTCGAACGTGCGCTATGAAATTAAAAGCCTGAGAAAAGTACAAGACTGAAGGAAAAAACATCAAAATTGAATAAAACCCAAAAACTTTTCGATATTAGAATTTTCGTTGTACACACTCAATTTTCATTACACACAATGACAGCTGTCACCGAGCAAACATGCTGACGCGAAACAATAAAAATTTTCAAAAAATTTTGTCCCCTTCCGTTATCTGTCAAAAGAAAAGCAACGTTCCCGATGAAAAGCGTAGAAAAATCGTACGGCAGTGCCCGACCGAGAATACGTACGTACCAGGGGATGCTGTCAGCCCCAAGGAGAATTTACCCTCGAGACTTAAAGGATCCATTGAACTATTCAAAAGGCGTATAAAATGGCTGTATCGGGTTATTTACCAAATGTACGATATCGAGTCCTCCTCGTCTTCTAATGTCAAACCCGCAATTACTCGAGTGCTTTCAATACGGTCTGACTTGTTCTACGCATGAACTACTCGTCGGAGACGATTCTCTTTGTTCTACTCTTCGGTTGCCTGTTTCTCCTCCCTCGCCACTTCCTCTTTACAATACCACAGCCTCCAGTGCCTTACCCCATTCCTTCTTCGATTTACAACACTGCCTGTCTTGTACGTTTCCTGATACCCAGCAACGTTGTAACCGGTATCGCATCTAGTTTTCGTTGCCACGATAATGCGACTACACGGTTACCATGTACGTACCTGCTTTGCTTGCTGTACCCACTAATACGTTGCTTGTCAAAAATACTTGTTTCGTTAGTTCCCTTAGCTTTATTGGACTTCAGACACAAAATGTATTATTATTACATTCGTTACTTGACACTGCAGGGAAATTAAATGAAATCTGTAAATTGAGTCAAAAATAGTACTCGGTCATTCAACATTGCGAAGGCACTGCAGATACCATGATATTAATTAAAAAAATTTTTTTTAACCTTTTAATTAGAAAAAATATTTTAATTATCCGGTATATTTTTAATTGTGTAAATTTCATTTTATCTGCTCTCAATCACTGAAATGATGTATATGCATATATTCGTAGATCGTATATCCAGGCCTCAATTAAATTCTCTCTTCTACAGTAGTGCGTCTGAGTTATCCAGGTGGCGCTGGGCTCCCTTAGTAAGGTCGCACGGTTGAGTCTGCCCGCAGGAAACAGTAGCCATGAAGGACTAGAGTCCCAACTAGTGCCAACATAAATAAATAAGAAGAAGAAGAAACAGTAGCCAAACGGTACGACTGTTACTATTACTGCTGTTCGTATCGGAGCAATCGTAACAATTATCATTACTGTCTCGTAATTATCCGACAGAAAATCTCACGCCTTTGAGAACGATATCCGGTAGGGGTACGAGTTGGATTTCCGGAACGGCTGTAATTCTTGGCTATCCAGAACACGTAGTCCAGATCGACGCCGTTCGCAATAAGATTCAAGCGATAAGCCGCGGGGCGATGATTATTAAAATAATCGAAATTTTATCTTCGACCTCGACGATCAACAATATTGTCACTACCCCGTGATAGGATGAATTTAAAAAAATTTTTTTACGCGTGAAACATTTTTTTTTTTCATCTAGTCAATCATTTTCGAAAAAGTCACACGGAGAGATATCGCATGGCGCTCACGAGAAATGGCTAGGTTATTACAGGTGTTTTAATTAGAAGTTACGAGCCAGCCAAATGAATGTTTAGTCCTCCAGGCTGGTATCCTTACAGCCTCCGTTGCGGTTGGTAGTCCTGACACAAGGCCGACCGCGTAATCATCGTTATAACTTTGCTCTCGCCCTCTAATTCCCCAGTGTGACAACCCCCGCCGAGAAACTCACCTAAAGGGGTGGATCCATGACATGGAAATATCCGTACTACCCCCTGACGACCTTGAACCCTTTATCTCCTGGTCTCTGAAGGAGGTCGCCCATTTGGTTGTCACGATAATCGAGCTTCGTTGATGAAGTAAGGTACGTTCAACCCCCCCCCCGAAAAGTTTGAAAAAATCCGAAAGCTCTTTTTTTTCCTGATTTCACGAAAAACCAAGAATCTTCACTGATCTCAGCAGCCACTAAAAGTATTTCCGACTCCTACCGGAAGTCCTCGCTGTTTGCCAAGATAAAACGGAAATCAATTAGGATTCCAAGCACGTAGCCAATAGGTTGACAACACTACCCTGGTATTCCGAGCTCTCGTTCTCACAGGGAACCATCCACTCGCTCTAACATCCTTTCCAGGGACTTGGCTTATTCGACTGACTCTCCCCAGCGGATGTGATTGCCCCAGTCATGCCAACTTTCACGACCCTGAATTCCATAGGGAACAGACGATGGTTTGGCCTAAACCGTCGATAGGTTATGTCAGACCGCGTCACACCCTGGGACTATGGAATCGAGCTGGATCGATTTTCTATTACGATATATCGAATGTACTTGTGGGATCAGAGACTGCCTCAGTCAGACTATGATACAATTTTTATCCAGGACCAGTCCGTTCATTTCATTCCTATACATCCAGAACGTCTTGAAGTTGCCGCGGAAGGGCGAATCGATCGCAAATTCATTGCCAAGTGGCGGAAGTGAAGTAGGGAGCAAATTAACCCTTAAGCGAATTACGAACGACGTTTTCTCTGTTTTACGGAATAATTAACGTCGTGGTAGAAGTAAAATAAAAATTTTTTTCCCGCATTCAGATAATCGTTACGAAATATTATACCGAAGGGTGATAAAATTAATTAACCTTGATATTCGATTAAAATTATAAATTTCGTATTAAAAATAATATCATGTAATATTGATTAACGTGGATATTTGGGAAGAAAAAATTTTTTTTTTACCCCAAACTATTCGTGTAGTCTCTTAACGAAATTAAGAAATGGTCGGTCTTTACCCAGCAGCCCTTAGTCGGTTTGTTAGAACCGCGACAAGGGGAAGATACGAGGAAACGAGACTAGAGCGCCTTAATAGAGTCCTGTTAGCGAAGGTTTACGTGGGTACCCCAGTTCCTTCCTGTAAAGGGAACGTGTCCTTCCAAAGGATCGTGGGCTCCTTATTGTTTCGCTAGGTGGTATCCCGGGCTAATGACGAACCCTGAACTAACAGCCTTTGGAGTCACGAAATTTCACTGTACTCCTCTACCAGTGTATTATACCTTACCGGAAGTTGCGTCATTTCCATTTACAAAGTACACCCATATATATATATATATATCTCGATCTACAGTTTCGCAATACCGTCGACCATCCCGTTGTTAAGCCACAGATGCCCATTTAAGAGGCTCACGTGACCTCGTAAACTTGTAGGTTATATTGTTGTCTTTATCCGTCCTAACCTCAAATGCCCCTGCGTTTCCGTTTCGCGTCTCTTCACCCATACCGATTTCCGGCAATCGGATTTTTATTTACGAACCGCTACCAGTTACGGACTCTTGTAAAAACTCCCGTGCCAGCTTCTTGGGCTAAACCAAACCGACCGGAAAGCAAAGACCCCACGCCAATGGCAATGGCTTTCCACATGTAACCGTTGCGATCGTGTTTCATCCTATGGTCACTTCTTTCGAAGATTTTTCTTTTTCTTTTCCTTTCGGCTCTCCCCGTCTTTGTTCACCTCCCCTTTCGACTACTATACCTTTATTCTTTCATGCCATTTTCCATTTTCGGCTGAAAGGAGTCCGGCTTGGCAAGACCGTACCATCTCTTACACGGATATCTTCTGGGTAGGTTCGTACTAAGAGTTTTCTTATCGTCACTATTTATTTTTACCCCGGTCTCGCGCTGCTGATTTCACTCGCTGCCTTTTTCCCATCTTTATCCTCCCTCCCACCCTTACCATTAAGCCACCCCTCTTTACTTTCGATCTCCCAATAGTCATCCCCACCCAGTTGAAAATGATCCCGGATTTTCTATATCGTCAAAAATAACATATCCCGTCGCACTTATTACCCCCGGTGCTTTTCACTAGTTTTCACGAATTTTCTCTATAGTCCGTCTGACGTAACTTCCTCGATGCTTCGGTACGTTCTGTACAATAATAATAATAATAAAATCGACGAAAGGATCTACAAGTCGTATATAGGACACTATTGAAACGTGCCAATTTTCACGTACAATCCTCGACTAATGAACTACCCTTCTATATATATCTATATATATATATATAGATCCATAGAATTTACTAAGGGAATTCACAGATAGCTGCCTCGCCGTACGAATCGAAGTTTCCCAGGGAGACGTTGACAAGTTTAATACTTGTTTAGATACCAAGCGTCGATGCTTGTTAGGGATGCCAGTCTGTACCAACAGGTCAACCTATCTCAACCTATCTCTGAATTGAGATCCGATTAGCTTCTGCTGAGTTGAGCAAACAGTTTCGAATCGATAGCCTGGACTCAAAGTACGGATATCTAAGTCAAACGACCTTTCCTACCGATAGCAATCTTCGTCAGGCTGGATTTTTGGCTCCGCTGTAATATCCCGATAGACGACGTCATTTTTCGACTGCCTCTAATCGTGGCCGTGCGTTTTATTAATTCTTATCAAAAATCGATAAGACAGTCGCTACCTACCCCGCGCGCACATCCAACGTTAGCGGATAGTCATATATGGATATATGTGCATACGGGTACATTGCCGAATTTCCTGAATTCCAAAACTACCCGCGCACTGCTTTACGCTGCCACGTGACTTGAATAATTCATGAATAACGCTCGACGCGTAAACAGCTCGTCACGTATATTCACGTAATCGCTCATTTTATTCTCGTTTGCACTTTCGTGATTTTTTTTTTCTTTTTTTTTTCATTTTTTTTTTTTTCCGTTCCATTTTCACTCATTGCATATCCATACCCTGTGCTCTATGTCTCGCGTCACACAGCACCACGCGGAGCCTCATTGTCAACGAGGCCTGAATGACAATCTCGGTGACGCCGCTACGACAGATTGAAGCAAAGTAATTTTCCCATCGGGACCGATTGCATTTTCCATTAGGTTTCTATAGTACGTTCGTTTTCACGCTCGGATTACGCGCAACGGCCACCGGGAAAATGTTAAACGACCACAAACGTGGCTCCGGGTTACGTACTTCGCGGTTTTCATTACACCGAACAAAGACCTCGTGCATACTGCTTGTCGTCTAGGACATATATATATATATATATATATATGCACAAGCATAGGACTGTAATTGCTGGATATCTAGGAGCAATAATAATAATAGCAATAACACGCTCTCTTAACTTTACCAAGTAATTCAACGGCGCCGAGTCTATGGGAAAATGTCTATGGGTAAAAAAAAGAGGGAGAAATTGGCTCGATAAAAAAATTTGAATAAGGGAAATACCTTAATGGTAAAATGATGGAATGAAATAAGAAATTTTTTTTTTTTCGAAATTTGGAGAGGTCAACTCGTAAGGGCGCATTTGCTTTTTCCTTTACTTTGCACGCGAAGTTACGAAGGGTGGGTGAAAGCTACCTCTACGTGGGACGTTGAAATTTCTTTCTCTCGTAGAACCGAGTCTTGGATAATGATAATAATAATTTTGCGATTTTCAAGAAAAAAAAATAGTGATAGTAAGTTGAGTGAAGTGGGCAAAGTAGAAAATTGTGGAAAAGTACGAAGGGATGTAAAAGTGACATGGGTTGGTGGAGTTCTAATTAAGTAAATATATATATATATAACGTCATAGCACTAGTGGGGGGGGGGGGGGGGGTGCTTAAAGGTTCCTCTAAATGCAGGAACTGTAATTTTCTCATTAGGAGAGGGGGGGGTGAGCCTGAGAGAACATTTGCCGCGCAAGTGATTTCGGCCATTGCTACTTGGTTCCGCCCGGGCAAATAATTGGCAGAGGTTTGAAATTTTTTTTTTTCATTTTCTCGAAGCAAAGCACGTAACCGTAAAATAACTAGTACGATATCAAGTTTAGTTCGGCCAGTCGGTACCAACCTAGCAACAGCACAGTGTAAACGCAGGCCCCATTAATCTTGACTTTTAACCTCACGAGACCAGCCTCTTGTAGTGGACTGTATATGTACAGTCTCGTGGTTAAAGAAATATTTTATTTTTCTTTGCCTAGCAGAAGCCACCATCACTTTTTACCACCTTCGGCTTCTTTATCTTTAGCAAACCTCCCCCCCCCCCCCCCCCTGCAAACCCTGCCCAGATGACCGCAGCAGATTCGCAGCTGGACGTGTCCCGCATACTTTGCCAACTTCAGCTGGCTCCGAGCTGAATAAATAAATTATTGAATAAACGATCTTTTCTGTACTTGCAGCCTCAAAAGTTTCGAATCGACAAACTTCTTGCGGCTGTTTGCACTCAGTCCCGAGGCCATTCAGCATCCCGAAGAGATCTGGACCAAAGTGGTCTGCCGCCGAAATTCCTCATCTCGTACTTTACTGGTGATAAATATCGCGTAGATGCAATTTCGGTACGAGCTGGATCCAGCATCTTTGATTTTTATTTTATTTTTTATTTGTATCGTTAATTATTTTTATTAATTTTAATCGCGTTGGATTTTTTTCTAGCTTAAATTCTTATTCACCGATACGCCCGCACTTGGATCGTATTTTTTGGCGAATTCCCGGAAGTCTAGGACGCTGCCCACGTGGTCTTATCGGTATCGTTAAGAAATGAGAGGGCGGATTGATAAGGAAGGCAAAGGATACGGAGGGAGCAGAGATAAGGATGAAAGAGTAAGATTCGAATGAACAGGAAGGAGACTCTTGAAAAATGGGGAAACTGTGCGAAAAGGAAGTCTGCTTCGGAGGCCAACATAATTGGCTGGTTTTTGGATGACAAACAACCTGCTACTATGACTGCTTTGCCTTCTATTTGTCACCGAGGCGAAGGTAGTTCAACTTTGGGAAAGATCAGGTAGGGCTGGTTAAGAGTGTATATATATATGGAGGATGATCTATATCTTTGTCATGGAAACGTCGTACCGCCATTTTCTCTTCTCCCTTTTCTCTCTCGTCGGGTGTCACCAGATGGGATCAGCCGAGATCATAATCGAATATCGGACAGCGCGGATGGAAAATTGAAGGGCTTGTATAAATCTTGCATGAAAAAGCGCAGCCACTTTTTACAGCCCCGGGAGAAAGGGTCGCGCAACCCCTTCGCAAAAAGCACGTTTGCTCGTTTCACACGTGTAGACCTATATACGGTCCCTGTGTTATCGCCGGACACTCTGCATATTACTCAGTACGTTACTATTCCCATTCAAGCTGTTGTTACGACAGTTACTCTTTTTTTCACTTTTTTGAATTTCACAACAAAAGTTAACCGTAATTAAAAAAAATATATAGACCCCTTCTTGGGTCTGTTATACATATAATACATTTTTTTTCTCATTCAATTTATTAGTCAACCCTATTGACTTTTTTATATGTACACAGTATACCATATTATGATTATTCGTTATTTGCAAAATTATTGATCCAGATAATATTGTTCATATGCGCAAATTTTTTTGAGCTTTTGAATGACTTTTTTTTCATAATTATAATTTTCGACTGTTTTTAATTTAATTTCGCGAAATCAAGTACGTTTATAAATGAGTAGCCAACAGCGAAAGCTTTTCTCTGAGGGACGACGAAGGCTCGATTAGTCTGAGCTATAGTATCTGCTATACAGTAGAGAGTACAGTATAGTGCATGTACAGTACGGAATAATGTATAGTCAATATATATATATATACCTCTATAGGGGTGAAATAAGAAGCACACTCCCGCTACGTGTTTCGCGTAACTTTTTATTCGAATGAATCGAAAAGACTGCGCCAGTGGCGCCTCGGCGTTACGCGAATTCTATAAATCAGGATGCAAGCACGAGCTTCCTCTATACGACAAACCGTGCATTTCAGCTTCTGTTTGCTAGAAAACTGGGCCACCGATTGCATCCCCGAGATACGCCTTAAGGCGCATTCACAACCAAGAACTATGTTCGTACCACCGAGCTACAGTTACCTGCAGTAACAATGGGATTAGCTATCAGCGTATATATATTAAAAGGAATTAAATTTTTATTAACGTTGAAATTCGCGATTGGACCAAATTTCACATATTTTATCAAATTTGATTAATTACCTGCATAAATTTTCAGCGCATTTGACATTATCACTAAAAGCTTCAATTTTAAATTTTCCATTGATCGGTTTAGCAACGTGGATCATATAAACAGTCGTTACGTTCATGTAAAATGATATACGAAAATTGACGATAAGTGAAAAATATTTTTTTGGAAAATTTATTTTTCAAATTTTTTTTCACGTATTCATACATTTAACAGTCAAGTATTGCAGTTCTTATTTCTGACCTGTCGTTCTTTGAGATTTCATGCGAGCGTCGCTCAAGACTTTGGAAACGCGCCAGAAATCCTCTTCGGACGAGGATTGCACTTTGCGATATTCCAAGTTCGATCGTCTCCCCTGTCGACGTCGAGTGTTCGTTCAATCGACGAAAACTTTCGTACTAATCAAATACGATTAAGAGCTCTACGCGTCGTTATATACGATTCGGTAAAACGAAACAAAAGTTTAGCACAGACGTGTGTCAGACGGGCCGAGACAATGACGGGTAATTTGCGACATTGTAGAACGTTCGGAGAATCGTCAAGTCGGTGGATTCGTGGACGTTCGCGAAATTTCTGTGACTCATTGTGAAGTCGAGCGCGAATGAAGGATCGTCGGGAATACCGAGGGAAATCAGAACGCAGGGATAGTGAAAAATGAGGAAGAAGACAGAAGCTCGAATCGGCATATGCGAATAGTCTGGGTTCTTGGTGTATTTTTGAAAATGGTGAAATTTTATTTTTCTTGCGAAATGTTGAAAGTTCTATATATATCTATATATAATGTATGTATGGACGAGAGCATACGGTCTTTTTATTCCTATTTCTCTCTTCTAAGGGGTCAGCATCCCTGAATCCTTCGCTTACCCTTTTGCCTACGGACACTCTACTCCCTGAGGATTCTATTTATTTGCAGATTCTGCCAACCCCTTGGAGAAAAACAGCAGTGTAAACGACACGTTTTATGCGAAGTGAGAACGGGGAGCGTATATGGGAAAATTACACGTGCGACACTGAGAATAATAATGAGTTTTTTATCATATGATAAATATTGCAAATAACGGCGATATTTATTTTGTACACGTATTTAGGGGGGGGCAAAAAATTTTTATTTCTGGATGAATCTTTGTACCGGGAGCTTTTGCTCTTTATCTTTGAGGATGGAGAGGAGCGCGAGATCCTTGGATGCTGGATACGAATAATTCTCTTCGGATAGTATATTTGTACTTGACACGAGAATTATGCTTATTTCCGGTCTATCATTCACGTTGGACAAGCGTCATTATCAGGGATGCAAAGTTATGGTAGGCAAGTGGCACGTAATACAGGAAGTTTCATAGTTCAGCGTTGTGGAAGGGAGCCGGAAATTCTTTGAAGTATGAATTAAATTTTAATTAAAATTTATTTTCCTCATTAATGTATTACGAAATATTTTTTATTGACGAGACTTGACTTTTATGTTTTTCAAGTGTTTTTAATTATTTTTTTTTTTTTTCATTAGATTATTTTAATTATATTTTATCGATTTTCTCGACCATTTCTATGCCGAGTAATAATTGGATAAATTTCTCCAAATTTCTACAGTTTCACGCTATAGTGTCGTATCTTACGTATAGCTCTTACAAAAGCTTATTCGTCATTGAAATTTCTGATAAGGGGAAGAATGTAGACGGGTATAAAGGGTTACTTAGAAAAGGGTGTAAGTTTGGAATTTGTGGAACCCTGAATAGAAAGGGATCAGCTCATGGGACAGGGTCTGATAAAGGAGGTAGTAGACAAGGTAAGCATGTCATCCGTGTAAATTCCAAGTATCTCGAAACAGATTCAGAGAGTCTGTCATCCTAAAACAGACTAGGTCCAAGGATTCAGACTCGGATGATTAATAATTCAAATTCTTTATTTACGTAAACGACCACTTACGAGTATACGATAAATATAATTTTTCAAAAAATTTTATAAAAGTTTCTACAAAATCATAAATTTGGAAAATCCAAATCAAAAACCTGGGTCGGTCACGTATTTCTATACTACCTCGTGGTTACGTTAGATCGTCCCCATCGAGTCGACCACAAGCAAGATCAGCTCTAGTGGAAAGTTTCTTGCGACTTGCCATGGACCCTGAATCTGAATGAACTGGAAGTAGTCTCTTTCGACCAATGTCCCCATCCGGCTCCACCGAGTCAACGTAGCAACCCAGACCCAGAGAATGCACTCGTGGACCCATCTACCCTAAGCAAGACTAAGACCCAGCTCTGGCCGTGGCTACAGGACATGATCATAGAAACCCAACTTACAGGGTTCCACATCCCGAAGTCTCAGGAAACGAACCCAGTCCATCTGACCTGGTCCCTGCACCCTGGACCCCCTTTGTGCTCTTCGGGTACCGGCCGACTATCACCACCTCAGCCGGCGACCCTTTCTGCGTCACTTCATCGTGAAACGATGGACCCAAGATCTTGCTATACTTTTCCATAGTATCCAGCAAGTTACCTCGGTGACTCCATCCTTGTCGAATACCCGGGTCTCTTGTCAGGGGTATCAGTCTGAATCTTCTCTCTCCCACGCCTTAAGCTCAGCCTTCACTGAGCTTGCTGCCGTGACACACGATAACTGATTGACCACTATTTTCCTTTTTTTCTAACCCCTTTCGCGAACGATTTAGCTTCTTTTTCTGGTCCTGATAAAAAAAATCAATATATTCGCCTGGCAACGAAAATATTTCCAACAGAATCCTTCGATGAAGTCAACCGTATAACAATGACAAAAAAATTTATTATTTTAAAATTTTATTATATTTTCAAAATTTGAAACAAGTTATCGGAGATGCCTTGGCGCGAAGACGGGTAGTTGGTCCATAAAGAGCAGCATCCCCGATCATCATCTGACGAACCATTCAACATTGGCGACGAAGTTAAGAACACTGCTACACGTTTAACTGTTTTAACTCGAACGAATTTCGGATCGATGTTCAATTTTGTAGATTGAAAAAAAATCAATATCGAGATGTATTACACATTTTTTTTTCATATTGCAAAATTCAAGTTAGTAGCCATTGCGCGGATAAATTTTGGCTAAAGTTTAATGGGATTAATTGAATTTTTATTCAAATTTTTTTTGGTATGATTTATTACCGAGTTTGGTAATTCAATGCCAGACGCATATACGGTTTTTATATTTTTGGGATTCACTGCCGGATGACATATTTAATTGACGAATGGAATATGGCCGATATACATGAATTTATCGTTGATCAATAAAATTGTTGTGTTCACAAATCTCGATGATATTTTACCTTCCCTGTATATGCCGAATGCATTTATCTGAGGGTTGGTACTTACTGTTGTAACTTTACCAGAAGTGCTTAAGTACTTGAGTGCCATTAGGTATGTGTTCCGAAACTCGAGGAATTCTTGTCATACTGTCTTATACTACATGGTTGAATATATTATGTATGCAGGTTGGAATGGAGCCACATGTGTTTGCTAGTTTCTCTTGAATAATTGTTCGAGCAAGGAAAGATTGCGGTTCTGTGTCATTAATCTTTAAATAGTATCGCCAGTCCGGATTGAAGTGAGCTGAATGTGAATAAAAATTTTATGTGACTTAACGTAATTTCTATTTAACAGTCAGATTGTAATTTAAGGTTACGATTTTGAATAATGACCAAAGGTGATAATTCGGTATTTAATATTTTAGTAATTAAATTAAATCTAAAAAATCTATCGAATTATTTCGATATTTTAATCGGCATTTACGTGAAAATCGTAAACAATACAAATTTTACAGAAACTCGTACGGATTCTCATGAAACTATTTGGCGAAGTTCAAAATTATTCAGATACACCAATCGAAGGTTAATCGAAAACTGGAAGAAAAAATTTTCAATTTTTATTATACCAAAATAAAAAAATCATCGTTTCCCTTTTTTCGTCAGTTTCAAAAAATCATTACGGGGAGCAGTGTCTAGGTAATGGTAAATAACACGGTAGTATCCATGGGCACCAATTTTGTAAAGTTCCAAGATGGCCGTCCCACTTCCAATAACAGGCCTTTTCAAAAATTTTAATACGAACCGGTAAATAAATTTTTCTTGAAATACCTAAGTATTCAAATTCTTCGTCAGTCCCGAAAATTATCACTTTTATATATTTTTAGAAAATGAAAAAAAATATATATACGCATAACCAGTAACGAACAAAGCAGACTCACATCGCGCGTATTATTCTGCATTTTCTCAAGAGCCAACATTTTTCCGTCCTTTTGTATTCGTTCTTCTATCCATTCATTCATCCGCCTATCCAACTATCCGTACCACTGTCTATCCGCCCACCAAACCCACCAACCATCGATCAACCATCCATCCATCCACCGAGCCCATCCATGCGTCCATCCATTAACGAAGGAACGACGGTATTCAGCAGATCTTTCCTATCAATTAGGCTAGTCAGGCATTTCTTTAGCGCGAACTAGTAAAAAATAAATTACGAATATCCTTGAGTTAAAAAAAAAAAAAAACATAAAATCTCATTACGACAAATTCTGACGAGCCTTTGTAAATAAGTCCTGAACATTAAATAACAATTTATTTGAATCCTTATCCAGCCAGAAGTGGAGAAAAATTCATTCCTCTTTCAGATTTCCTTTGTCTTCGTTCCCAACCCTCCGTACCATCCTATACACCGCGTAGGGGTATCCGATTATATTGTATTCTCGTGGAAAAAAAAAAGGCAAGCAATAAACAAGCCTTCCATTGACGTTGGTAGTCTCAAGAAATAAAAGTGACGTCGCGAGGAAACGTAGCGAATAATAATATTTTCATTACGTCATAAATGCCAATGAGAAAACTAGTAGGAAATCCACTTGGCAGTTATAAAATATTCGTAGCTCGCGTTAACGATTCAAGGAGAGAAATACCTGAGATACAATTTTCATCGAGTTATTCGAATCAATGAGACGTTCTTGCTCGACGCACAGTCATTTCCGTTCGCTCGAGTAATTACGAGATCGAAAATAACCGAAGAATTAGTCGAGCGTGTTAATTAGTCTGCGCTTGATATATGCATATATATATATATATCGATATATATAGATATAAATACCTAGGCGAAAGCCATAACAGAAATAATCTCGTCGTGAAAGTTTCACAGTGGCGTCGACGTACTTGTATACCACGACGATGAACGGCAGTATGAATTGGCTCGTTAACGTTATGGAACTTCCATGTCCGAACTTTGTCCTCATCCTGCAACTAGGATATTCTATTGTGATGAGCGGAGTGTCGCAGTGCTCGAGCATCTCTGGTATAGGATATATGTACGTATACAGGTATTTATACTGGCATTGTCACTTAACAAAATTATAACGAATTACCACTAGTTTCAATAGCGTTGATAATAACGACACGACAATTACTTTTCACGACGCGATAAAGAAGAATTTAAATTTTCCCGCGTAAAAGATTCGTTTGTCCATGAATATCCCGGCTCTGACAAAAAGAATAAACCGACCGAAGACTATAATTGTATTAATCGGAATAAATTTAATGGGATAAATAATTGTGTTAATAATAAAAAAAAATGTATACTATTTTCATAGAAGGGGGTAGCATCTGCATGAAAATACGGTTACGCTATATCACTATTTGAATTTGAATGTTTCTCCCGCCTAAGTTGAAATTTATTCAATGGAGATGTCGCCACTGTCTCATAGGTTACGCCGCTAGAGGATTGACTCGTTGTGTAGTATAGAAATGACAGACAACTGCGAAATTCGCCGGGAGCATTCATCACGACACTGTTAGGCCCAAGAAAAGTCTTTCCCGAGCACATCAATCTCGTGCCACTTCTCTTTTTTTTTTTTTCCTTTCGCGGCGCTCTGAATCGGCGCCGAATAAAAATATGGTTCGGAACTCCGTGCGATGAAATATTCAGCCTCGCGAACATTAGTCACCTCGCTGGAGAAAGTAATGGGTATATTCGACCATACATACGAACCGACCCAATGGGCTCCCTAGACCTGGGAAGGCTCTGCCGAAACCGTTTGGAACAGAATGCTGCGAACGGCCGAATGGATGGTGCGGACTGAGCTTAACTACGAAATGGATTGTCGCCATTTAAAATACAGCCAGTAAAAAATGGCCGCGGGTTACGAATTAGCCTAGGAATTTTAGGAAGGTGAGTAAACGTTAGCGAGAAATAAATATAACCTAAATGAACGTAACCTAACATTCGCTACGAATTGTCATTAGCTGCGGATTAATTTATCTATTTTCTTTTCAACTATCATTCGTGTTTAATCAAACTCGTAATTTCATTCTGTTGTGTGCTTCTCTTGGTGAGGAAAATTTTTTTATTATTTCTACTTGGGGCGGGTTGATGCGGATGGGTTGAGAAGCATGAGATGATTTGAGTGCACTTCTGTTTATATATATGTACACCTATGTATAAAGGGGCTACGTATCTGCGCATATAACATACTTATTGCATAGGACGCGTGCGAAAGACATGGACTGCGCAAAATAGTAAAATTACAAATGGCCAGCATAGTAGTACCTAGAGCTACTACATATTACACTGGAGACTGGATATTTCAGTACTATAGTGGTAAGATGGCGGGTGCTAACTTATGGCCGGTAATGCACGCCATACCGAGCCAGTCACTACGAACGAATTCACGCCATTACTCCTGCAGGCTTTCCCATTCGGAAATTGCAAGGAAGAAATAATGTTGCTTGGTTCAGAGGATTTTACATGAATGAGATGTTCTTGAATACCCATATATAGTATAAATATACACATAATGTATAAACAGTCGTGTAATCAAATCCTGTAGGTATATATTCTTTCGTATTTTCATTGACGTCAGAACGACTCCTTTGATTTTTCTTATCAAAGACGCAACTGTCAAAAAACGAGATATTCGCTTTGATTTTTTCCACGTAAATAATTTCAGGCTGAGCTTTCGGGAAAATTGCGCCCTTGTACCTCAAGCTTTACGTAGCCGGTAATATTTACTACTCGTGTTTCACAAAAGTCCTCCAGCAGCGTGATGATCCATTTTTTTTCTTTCTAATAACCAGTCATGCAAATTGGGTTTATCGTTAACAATGAAAGGTTTTGTATATTCGTTATTTATTGTTGGATAAAGGAAGTAACAATACTCTCTGTTATATCGTATCAGAATATATAAATATTTTGCGATTTTGAAAAAAAAAATGTATTCGAAATTTGATATGCCATTTCTGTTGGATAGAACGAGATGAAAATTTCAAGAACAACCTTAAGGATTTATATTAATCTCGTTACTCTACTTACTTTATGGTAAAGCAGTATAGTCGGAGAGTTAGGATGATGGAATAATGGTCGTGGAATAAATATGAAAAATGGTGAGTGAAAGTGAAAGTAGAGGCTTACTTATTCGGACGTATGAGAAACATGCCTTAAGGATTAACTTTATCATCGCTGAAGTCTGGGGATACTCTGGGTAAGAGTCTGGCTAGTTAAGTCTGACGAATGAATCTCACTTGGAGGGAACCCTCGTTTGGTATACAGGGTAGGGATTTGTATTCCGGATGTCCAGACGAGAGAGAGAGAGAGGGGAGGGAGAGGGAGAGGGAGAGGGTCCTTGTTAGAGACTACTTAATTTCGGTCGTGACCCACGTTCCTTTTAATCAGATAAGCGGAAATTAAAGAGTTATTAGAAAATTAAATATTATACTTACCTGTTGGTAACGGGGAATAATAAATGACGTGGAAGGGATATAATTAATAATTAAAGTGTCTAATAAATGAAAATAAATGAATGATTATTAAAGATTTGACAATTCATTTATATTATATATTTATAATTGTGTTCATCATAAAAGTACAATAATAGCGTTATATCAAATCATGAGGAGAAATTCGATATTCACAATCGTGCATGCCTTTTCGAGAATATTGATAATACGGGTCTTTTCGTTGGTTCGTTTCCGCACGTTTAAACGCTTGCCCTCATAATTATCCGGGGACAAGTCGCTCTATCTGAAATATGTATACATGAAACGTCAATCGCGTAAAAAACGCGCTCCTAATATCGTTCGAGTAAGTAACAATGTAGAAAGTGAGCATACCAAACATAAACGCATAGACAATGAAATAATAACAAATAATTACAAAACGCAACGGCGGCTATCGGGATCAAGTGCAGAATTGGTGCAGCAATTCGAATAGCTGGGACATATGAAATTCGCGATACAACTGAACTACGAACTTTGCAAAAGCTTCATTCTCTTAGATCTTGGGCTTTATCACTCTCTTTAATTTCTATTCATTAATTATTTACTCCTTCGCTAATCCGCCAATTCGCATATTTCTTCGTTAAAGGCAAATCTTCTCCGCTACGAAGACTTCTCCCTTATCCTCTTTCTATTACCTTCACTTCTTGTCCCCAATTCTTCATTTACCCTTTACAAATATACAATGAGAGCAAAATAATTGGATAATCGGTAACGAAGCTGCATTCTCTAATGGTGTGTCTCCATGGATAAATATCATCGTCTTCGGCCATTACGAATTAATATTTTCTCTTATTCTTATCTCTTGTCCTTTGTCTCATCGTCCACTCTTGCGTTAGTCTTTCGCGCGACTCTTCGGCATCTGATCGGCAACGATTGAAAAGTGAAGAATTTTCGTGGGCTTTCAGGCTGTCTGGTAGGTTCGTTTGAGTGAGGGAGGAAAGACGTATAATGCCGAGAAGGGTGAAGGGGATGGTAACTGAAGGGAATAAACTAATCAGGCACTTTACAACATTATCTCACTCAATCGACAACTCGTGTCCTTGTAATTCTTTTTTTTTTTTTTTTCTTAATTTTTCTTTAACTTCACACCTTCGTACTCGGCCTTGTATTCGCACTCGCATCACGCGTTCGCATTCAAGGGCAACGGGAACCGGCAATGCACGCACCCGTTCAAAATTGTTCCTAGCTAGAGTTACGCTGTACAAACACCTCGACGTCTGAGGGTCTACTTGGTACCTTGGACGACATCACTTTTGCACTCACGCGCACACGCACTCACGCACGCACGTACATATATTACGCAACGGCACCTTCTGTACATACAGACGTAACCACACGCGAATATACGGATTCAATGTCCTCCCGCGAGTTCGTAATACGCAATTTTTCAAAACCACCGCTCGGAAGAGACTTCCTTCCTTATCAAATTTTTCAATCCATTTGCAAGGAACCCATCGACACCGCTTCTGGATCTGATATTCCTGCGACGAGTTGCATTCCTGGTTTGTTCAAGACTTTCCGAAGGACTTCTTGCCGAAGACCTCCCATGAGTGAGTGCACTGGGAGCAATGCGCCTAGGTCATCAGTTGCGTGGTGTCGTCTGCTTCGAACTCATCCACGGGTTCCACCCTGAGGGCCAGTTGCTTGTAACCCATCGTCGCTTCCTTTCGCCTGGACATGGCCTGGAAGCAAAAACGTAGCTGGTCACTCGCTTGTAAAAGATTGGACCATGGGCGAACTTTCTAGAGTCAAGGACGTAGGAAATGTACAGCAAACCTGAAGAGCGACGAATATCGTAGCGAAAAGCGCGACGGATGCAAAACAAATAGCCACAGCAAGAGCCGTCGCCGTGGTCACAGCCACGTAGGCTGTGTCCTCCCTCCTGGCGAAGATCGGCGTCACCTCGGGGATCATCTCCTCCGGAGAAAATTCAGTTCCAGGTACTCGTCTCTTACCAGCCGGTGAGCTGTTCCTACAGCCACCTGCATATCACGTCAATAACAAGACTCTATAATGGCGCCATGTAATATGTCGTGCCAGTAAAGAGAAATTTGATATTATGAAATACGTACCGGTTTCAGGATCACAAAGGCAGCACTCCTCTGACTCTGAGCTCTTTTCAGCTCCCGCGCAACAAGGAACGCATTGATTGTTCAGCTTGTCTAGATGCAGGGGTAGTGTACAGGCGGTGCAACTGAATTTACCCGGTCCTGAACACCTGCGGCAGTCTGCATGGCAGTCTTTACAGAGCTGGGTCAAAGGATCGTAATATTGGGCTCCTAGGCATTCCATGCACAAGCCTCCTTCGAGCATAGAATGAGCCGGACAGGATGTGCATTCGAGAGGACCCTCGCCTGGATTACAAGAGACAGACAGATTACGTGAGTGCTACCGAGAGCCAGTCCTTAAGACAGGTTCTCATCTTACATGAGGACCACCAGAAATTACACCCAGACATAAATGAAAACGAACCCTTGCACGTTCTGCAATAGTGATGGCACTTCTGACATCCAAAAGTTGAATTAAAGAAACCTTCGGGACACTCTGGATGACATTCACCAGCTGCCAATTGCCATCCCTTTGGACACGTCACGCATTGATCCCTTCGAGGTCCTGAACACGTTTTACACGACAGGTAACACTTGGCGCACTGACCTCTATCGCTGTAGTATCTTGAAAGAAAAAGAAATATATATTTTTCAATTTTCTATTCAACCCACGCAAACGACTGGCGTCTGATTGGAATCTTCAAAGGCGTACAGCTGTACTCGATCGACCTACCCTTGCGCGCACGAAGACCTGCACTCGCCACTCTGCAACTGCAAGCCTTCCTGACACGTGGTGCAATTTAACCTGGACACGCAGGTCTTGCAGGTGTGAAGACAAGGGGCGCAAACGGGCCTCGATGATCGAACCACGGAATAGAACCCGTCGCCGCACTGAGCTACGCATTTGCGGCCCTGAAGAAGCAACGGACTCTGACAGGATATGCAAAACTCTTCCGTTGGACCAGCGCAGGTTTCGCAGGTAGAGTGACAGGGTCTGCAGTGCCCGTCCTCGAAATATTCCGAGCTGTCACATCGCGCTCGTGTCTCCGGAGCGCATAAGCCCTTCTTATTCAAGCTCCATCCCTCGATGCAGCTCGTGCAGCTGGATGTGGCGCAAGTGGCGCATCCCGGTGGACAGGGTACGCACTCGCGACGCTTTTTGTCCGCGCTGTATCCCGCGGGGCAGGAACTACGACAGCTTCCTAAAAGGATATCATGATCAAAAGTTTTTCTTGGTTGGAGCATTGCCAAGATATATCCAGTCGGTACTGTCCAAGCCATTTGTTATCTGTCATTAGATAAGTACTAGCCGTTGAGTTTTCATTGGCTCAAGACTCATTTAATCGACTACTCCTGCCGCTCTGGCTTCTGTTACTCGTATGTGGGCTCGTAAACCTATCCTGATAGTTACCATCCAACGAGAATAATCCTGGTCTACAGCTGATGCACTGGTTGTCGCTGGTGCCATTACAGGTCTCACATGTTGAATGACACGGGGCACAGTTATAGTCCTGCGTCTCGTACGTGTATAAAGGACACGCTGCGTAGCACTTATTCTCGTGCATCACCAGGTGATGTTCGCAACTCGTACAGTGATCCGGTCGATCCTGACAGCTGGCGCAGTTGGCCTCGCACGGTACGCAGGTATTGTTCTCTATATCTGTATTGGATTATTAAAGTTAGCTGTGAATTAAAGATGCGTCGGGATACGCAACCTCATATTTCTTTCAAGTTTAATTAACGATATATGTTTTCATGATGGGTAAAAAATAATATTCATATATCAACGTACTCTCGTAATAGCCTTCAAGACATTGCTGAAGACACACAGCCAGGTCGGTCACTCTCAAATGAGCTGGAGCACACGACAGGCATGAATCCTGACCTGCCCCAGCACAGGTCTCGCAAGATTCATGACAAGGCCAACATACGCCACCCTGGTTAGGAAAACTTCTCGGCGGACAGCGACTTACGCACATGCTACAATTTTAAGGGTGGAATTAATATAATTATACGTAGTGAAATGAAAAACGTCGGATGGATGATTCTACAGGTAAGGATTTACTTACTTGTCCAGTCTATAGGCCTTACAAGCAACGCACTGGGTTGGACCTTTTCCGTAGCATCCCTGAAGATCACATTGGGGGTCGCAGTCGTGCAGAATCCTTTTGGCGGGATCCAATGATCCTGTTAGAACATTAGCTGCGTCTTCTGGTAGCTGATTGGTCATTAACGGTGCCGAGGAGCCATCGAGAGTCGCGACGGATGCTTGAACGTTCGACGCTGCTCCGGTAAAGGGTCCTTGGTAGTTCTGAAAGGGAGAAGGGCCAGAGAACTCGGGGTCGATGATGCCCTCGGAGCTAAGAGGGATCTGAGAGATCGGGGCTGAGAATGCATGCGGCTGTACCGGGCTAAATTGCTGAGTGCGGATCCTGATGGGGTTGGTTGCTGTTCCGTAGAATATCAACTGCCACTTCTTCAAGATTCCTGAAACAAGTCCATGAAAATACACTACTTTAAAGGCTGAGTCTGCGAAACGACAGGGATTAAGTATACTTGAGAGATACCGGCTTGGTATCCCCAGTCTGTTATGCGGCAAGGAGAGACCAGGGTGAACGAGAGAGAAGAAGGGTAGTTCGGTCGACGAGCGACGAGGAACGAAAGGGTAGATTAAGACAAGTTGGATTAAAGGAGGGACAGGAGGGGAAGGGACTTATCGACCAATTGAAAACTCTCGATAAACTTGCCTGGTGAGTTAACGTGGCGATTTCCGGCATTTATGACCTGAAGGGTCCATCTGCCGTCAGCCTTCTCGCCCCAGAAATGAACGCTGAGGAAGGGCCAATCGTCGAAGTTTGAGCTTAGAACGTCTCTGGGTCTTTCAAAGAGTAAGGTCGAGGTTGTACCCATGGGAGAGGTCAGCAATAACCTCAGATTACCTCTTGGGAAGAATCTCAGTGAGACCTAAAAATACAGATAACGTTAGATACCTCAGATTAAAAAAAAAACAGTATCTTCTCAAAAAATTTACCTTGCATTGAACATGTTCCAGAAATCGAACCTCGTTCAGAGTTCCAGCACAGCCACTAACGTCCATGTAAACACTCAGGGTGTATCCGTATGTCGGATCTATTGATCTTTCTTCGTTGATTTCCTGTGACTTACAAATATGCTGAGGAGGCACGTTGGTCCATTGCTCTGCTAAACTGACCATGCCTCCAGCATCCATCAAACCGTACCCAAACTTATGAGAAATTTTTCTCTTAACTCCATTCAGAATCCAACCGGGTTCCTTTTCCAATGGGGATGATCTACTGGTAAGAACAACTAGGTACTGCATGTCTCTCCAGGTAAGACTGGGATTGGCTTCCAGTGCTAGAGCAGCGATCCCAGCAGCCAACGGTGCAGATGCCGATGTTCCCGTATGCTCTACAGTGCAAATACGATCTGGTCGAAGCTTCGCGTCCATATCGACCGTCGCGACACTCTTGTCGTTTCCTGGGGTCCCCGAGGAATAAGTTGACGCTAAGGTAGAGCTACATTCTTCCAAGTACCAGGGCTTATAGCCGCCCTGAGTAGCGCTGGAGATGGAGAGGGTGAAGATGCTGTTCGTGTATCCATCACAGTTGCAAGAATCCGTATGTCTACCTCCGTTTCCTGAGGCCCAGACGAAGATGGACCCCTTACCCTTTCGACCCTGTACATCAAAAAAAAAAATTAAGAAATTTCAATGAGACAACCCCTACAATTTTTCACAGTCCAATATTATTTATCAACACGTAAACTCACGCTTGTAACACCATAAATAAAAGCTCGTCTAGCTAATGGTCCAGGACCATCGACTGTCTTCCCGTCGTCTTCCGGTCCCCAGGAGGCACTATAAATATCTATATGATCAGGGTTCAGTCCGAGTGCCCTAGCCTCTACTGCATCGTTGACCGGTCCATCCAGCATGCGTACCCCTATGAAGAAAGTAATAATCTTGAACGATTTGAAAACAAGTAAATAATTAAACAGTCGCCTACCACCGGACCCTCCTCATCTATCTTCGACCGATCCAGTTTCAGTCTCACCTCCGATACTCGAATTGTAGGCGACCCCCACGCCGCAGTACTGATTGAAAGCGACAGCAGCCACTTCGCCAGCGCACCTGGTCCCGTGTTTGTTGTCGCCATTGTCACGTGGCATAGGGTCGTCATCGTTATCATTGATATCAGTGCTTGCTTCGTGATCGTAATTTAACGCCAGATCTGGATGATTAGTCTGGATTCCATCATCAAGAATAGATACAACCACGCCTTTCCCCGTGTAACCCTTTTGCCAGGCTGGACCCAGGTTCATGTCGAAGCCATCCTTTGCTCCGCCGTTCTGTAAGAAAGTATGAAGAATTTTATTTAATTTCTCTCTCTCTACATATATTTTTTGTTTAATGGTTCTTGGTCTTTCCCATTCGAGCGATTTCATTCTCCAGTCCCAGGTACGTACTAACTTGGCACATTGTATAGTTACACAATGCTAACCATTGTCTTTTAAAACTCCACGCACTCGACTACTCTCTTTCTATCGTAAAAGCGAAAAGTATGTACTGACGGAAGATATTCGAGTACTTTCTACAACAAAGGGGTCGTGCATGATACGTACGACGTCTACGACGCCATGAGACGTAGAACACAATGAGGACTAAAGTCAGAAAACAGTTGGTTCTCACGTCATTCTATCCAACCTATTTTATATACGATTTCTCAGGGCCGTAGAGAATTCTTCGGAACTTGACAGTTTCTCGGTTTTCCAACTTTATATTTTTATACTTTTCCCGCCACTCACAAGGGACCATATCTTTGTGCCCTTACCAAAGATGCTTTCCGAATATAGATAATATTTCTTCGATATCGATCACCATACATTACTTTGAAACCACTCTCGATACGGAGAGGATATTCTCCGTCCGTTAGAGTAGCTCGTCAGCGCGGGCTACAACAGCAACTCAATTGCGAGGCGATGGCAATACACCGAGTCACCCGGATTTTACTCTGATCCAAGTGATTTTATTTTCCTTCGAGGGACGCGACTCGGACACACGGACGGACTATAGAGACGGCCAGCTGGCCCGAGACGAAAAAGAAGGATGGACGAGCGATTTCATCAGCTGCCCAGCCACGTGCGCCGTTCCCGAGCGTATACAGCCCTAGTGACGTAGTTAATTGCGTCCCGGACAATATCGGGCCCGGTCGTCTCTCGCTACGCTCCTGGAAACTACTTCACCAACCGTCCGTGGGGCCGCGGGGTCGGTCTGGCACCGTGCACCGGGGGACCAGAAAGGGTGGAAGTGATTCGCGCCCTCAGGAATAAGAGAAGAACATGGGCCCGTAGAAAAGAGGGAGGATGTACCGGTTATAGATCTACGAAATTTTGATTTGCCTATCAGCCCTACTGTCTGGTGGCGCTAGTGCGCCCTTAGGAGAGGGGATCATCGCTCGTGCGATCTTTCCCGAAATCAGTTCTGGTCTAGTCGTCATACTCGGTAGTGCGATCAGGGAACACGTGTTAAGATAGGAAAGTGTGCAAATTTTGGATAGCTGCGCCAGCGGAGGTGAGTACGATCATTGGGCAGGCTGCCCTTAAACCTTATAGAATTTTGTATTTTGTAACCGTGCTCCGGGCAGGACTGATACTGTGCGTGAACGATCGAAAATTCTTTCGGAAATCGTTTCGTGTGTCGTAGTGTCGTGAGGCGGTTTAAAGTCGTAACGATCATCGGGGTGCTTGACTTGTCGTGGTGCGCATGCGCGATAGAGTTGCGCGTAATCGCGATAGAATGTTCTAGATCCTCGGTGCCCCGTCGGCGTCTCCGGGGAAAATTCCATTAGGGCGCACTGTCGCCCTTGGATGACGCGTTTGTTTGGGTTAGTCGAATTTGAAGATTTTAATTGTTAAACGTTAGTAATATAAATTATTTATTCAATTATTTTGTATGGCGTCTAACGCCCGATTCAGAGTCAAGTGCGACTGTCGCTAGCGCAGAAGCTCGCTTCACCGTCAAAATTAATTGTTGGTCCATTCTGTCCAGTCCGGAACTTGCCATTTTTTTTTACTGCTTTTAATAACCGGTTCTGGTCTTTCGAACAATATATTTTCAATTCCGTGTCTAAAAACTCGAGCGAATCCTCATTTTCAGCGTTCGTGACGTCTCTTCCCCCATTCGTACCCGAGACTCTGTGGTCGACCCCACGGGTGCGAAGTAGAGAATTGACCCCCCCCCCCCCCCCCCCTGTAATTGACCTTGTCGAGAGATCACATCCTAGCGGGGAAAAACTCAAAAGGGGTATTTAGAACCTGGTCCAGAGATCCGGGGAGAACTAGAGGGCCGGGACAGTGCTGTGTAACCCGGTACTTGCAGGAATCGGTAATATTCGCCAGGGGCGGATATACCTGGCGCCTAAGGCTTTTTGTCCGGCTCTCTTCTCACTTAGTGACGTCGGAACGATCGGAATTTCTTCAGGAGCGTCTTATATTATTTGTAACGCAAACGTCCATACCCACAAACTTCGGATGGTAATTTAATTTTAGCGTTACATATATATATATATATATATATATATATATAAATAATTACCCGTGATATAAATTATTTTTACCGTAATCATCCCTCATCAGCTTACATCGTTAGTGAAAATATTAAAAAATGATATCAATACTCGATCCTCAATTACTCACCAGGTACCACTGCTCTTTGAAGAGAGGATCAGTGAAGAGATTTTGAAGCGGCACACCCCTATTTCTCTGCTGATGAAATGCTTGCCTCTGCCGAGGACTAAACTCGTCGAAGAAACCTGGGTAGTCGCTAAACGAATAGGAGGGTCCATTCAGATCCCTTTTCTTACGTTTTCTTTCGTGTTGCTGTTGAAACCAATGTACCTGAAACATCATCGATCCTCGTATCCTCTGTAACATTTTTTCTCTTGGAAAACTTTGCCGAAATTTCTCCAAAAGTAAGTGACTGTACCGGGTGGTATAAAAAATTGCAATTTCACGAAACTACACCTTTCGGTAGTACAATTCTGATATTACTATTCCTGAATTAAATGCCTATCAAGTAGAACGGCGCTACAGCATCGCGTCATGAAAATGTCAACGGCAGAAGTTATCGAATAGTGACAAGTCAATTAAAGCTCAGTTCAATTACGACGAACGAATTCGAAAGCCGTCCGCGATACAGTACCGATTAACGTCGCTCGTATACCTAGGAACTTGGTGCGCTTATGGAAATCACCCGTTTATTTAACTGCTTCGTACGAAAAACCCTCGTTTCACTGAGATTTAAGCGGTTCGCTGAATCGACCAATTAAGGTGTTTACACAACAAAGCGTTTTTACGCCAAGTCGTTCGGTAATGTTTTACTGGTCCTTAATAGCTGCGTTTCAACTCCCATACAGATCTTTTTAGGGATACCCAGTCCGCATTTGACATCTCAATTTTTTTTTTTCGAGATAAAAAATTTTTTATTTTTTCAAAAAATATTTCTCAGTACACATAATATGCAATAACCTACTAAACCCATATACCAATACTGATAGTATAAACGTCAGAATTCATTAATTGACTCACCTTATTTCTTCTGTATATATTGAAATTACATACGAAAATTGGTCGAAATTGAAATTGAAAATGAGAAAAACATTATTTAAAAAATTATTTCCCTTAATTATTATTACTTACCTGGGTCTCATTTTCGAGCAGTGTATGGTGGTGGTCACTGGTAGACAGAGATCTCTTGTGGACGTGCTTGTGTGAGAACAGATAGTAATTCTTCAGAGAGCCAATCTGGAACAAAAGGGGGAGTCTGATAATACAACGTTTGGAACAATGCAGATCGATTCGCTATGTAACACAAGGCTAGGATAACTGGACGCGGCGATAAGGCGCTTTAAATTTTGTACCACTTGCCTGTGCATTAACGTTAATTAATCGAGGGAATTGGATTGGCTGAAGCGAAAATGTCAGTTATAATAATAGCTGTGCCGGTGCGGCTGGCTGTAGCAATTAATCGAAGCGAATCGAACATCGAGATATTGTAAATACACATTTATTCGTTTTACATTCGTATATCAAATATTTTAGCGGATCTCGTCAGCCGTGATGTTTGATATTGACTATTTATACGCTTTGATCGAAAGCATCAAAAGATTCACGTGTTTGGATGCCACGGGGATTAATTAATATTTGATATTGATTTCGGATTAACTTTACAAGCATTTACTGAATTTAACTTTATTATCTGTTTTATTGGCAAATTGTAATTTATTTCATTTTTTTTTTTTTCAAGTACGACTCAACGAGACCATTTATCATTGTTAGAGAATTAAATGTATAAATTTTATAAAAAAGGGAATATATAACAACTTTTGAATCTATAATTCGAAATAGGATGTAACGGGTGAAAAAAATAAATATCATCACGCAGACGAGTGAAAATATTTCAAAAGCTCGATTACGTCACGAGCACAGTCGTAAATAAAATAAGACAATCAGCTTGTGAAAGATTTTCCAAAAATTCATTAATAAGTAGATACGTAGAAAAGTTGCTCGCGAGTTAAGAAGTTTGAATTTCGAAATTTCACGTGCATAACGAAACAAGCAGTGAAAATAAAAAATCTTGAAAAATTTTTGAAAATTAGCCGTTTAATGCCATTGCGTAATAACAGCACGATTTATCCGATGAATTTCTTTGTTAGTTTCTTAATTACACCAATAATAATTTGAACGAAGGAAATAAGTAGCAGCATAGTCGAAAAGAAAAATACATTTTTGAAAGTCAAAAAATGTTTACTGTACGACGTAAGAAAAAAAAAATCATACGAAATTTTTGGTTTCAACTCGATTGAATAATTCTTGTACAAGCGAGTCTTTTTGTTACGGAAAAATGGTACCGTAAGAACTCCAAGGAATTTAAGCATGCCGCGCCATGTTAAATTTGGGCATCTGGCATCGTCCCCTCTCACAGCCAAGCCTAATGCAGCAAATATCATAAATCGAATAACTTCGTCGGAGTGTTCGAAATTCACGGCAAAATGTGGACTAGCCTAACCTAACCAGCATAAAACGAAGTATACGCGGCCTCCATTAAGAGGCGTCCCACATGGTTAGGTTAGGGACAGAGGAGAACCGGCACGCCGTTGTCCGTACAAAAGAACGGGCCGAAGCATTCGCCGCAAAGTGGCCGTTTCCCTTTCATCCCTAGATTTGCGGATGGCACGCATTAAAAACGTCCCTTTGAGGTTATGTTTCGTTCCCTAAATCTAAAAGCTCCCTACGTGTTCTTAGGCTGTGCCGGAGTGGCCAACGGAATATTTCACGACTAACAACACGTGCCAAGCACTTTCTTGTCATTTACGATGATTTCTGGCCATTAAATTAATAAGATTTCTTTGTGCTCGCAGATTTTACGAGAATCGTAAATAATGGAAATCTTACACACGAAAACGTTACGTCATAATCTTTTCAATATTTTCTTTTTTTTTTTTTGGAAACTTCACGCGCGCACTTTACTAATGCATTGGGTCCGAGTAATGGGAGTATTTACGTACTCGGATTTCAAAAGAACTATCGATAATGGCGGATTTGATTTGTATTTTGAAAACAAAATTTTTTTATTCAACATTCTTTTTTGATCCAATTTTTATTTTTTTATCTAAATTTTCATTTTTACGTGCGAGATACATTTTTTATTTTGCTTATGTTGCTTAAATATCGAAATTATATTTTTTTTATTCAGGCTAAGCACGTGATTCCTTTTGGATTTCATATGGATTTATTTCTACAGGGTGTTCGTCGTGATAATGGGATCAATAATAAAAAAAAAAAAGGAGACGGCTAATGGGAAATTTATATGAAATTGAAAATTGGGTATTACACATTCATAACGTAACGGGTGTACAGGCGCGTTAAAACTGTAACGTAAATAAAAGTGAGCATCGATTTCCACGATATACCCGGTGTAAAAGGAGTTATGAATTATTGAAATGTGATAATACAAGCAAGAATGACTTGTAAATGCGAATGACTTTCGTAAAAGTTCTTTAATAAGATTTTTCTTTACGGTCTTATATCTGCGGATAGTATACCGGGCGTACAGATAGTTATGGCTGTTAGAGAAGAACTGAAACTAGAAAACTTAAGCGACTCTAAAATTCTTGAGTATCCACATTACAACTGCATTTAGGTAGTACTATGGAAATTTCTTGTCTCATCGATATTATATTTTGAAAATAGCTACCGGATATCCCGTAGGCAAATGTGGTGAATCAATAGGAATCTATGGAAAACCATTTATTATCAAAAAAATTGGCAACATCAAATTTTCTTATTATCACCTCTTGTAATTTTATAAAATGTAAATTAAGGGTCTTTTATTAGAAAAAAAAATTGATAATTTCATCTCGTGACACACTTAATTTCCACAGTTGGTAATAATGTCAACACCACGTGTTATATGACTGACGGACGCAAAGGTGTCGCTGTCGATTAAAATAAATTAATTAAATAAATTCGATCCGATTGGCCAAGTTCACTCTGGGACGAAGGAAAGTTCATTCGCGAGATTAAAATTGACTATAGAGAGCAAATATCCATGATATTTAAATATTTAAAGGTTAACGAGTATCCAGAGAGCAGCGATACGTATAGCTGTATTATGCATTATGATAATTAGACAAAACTGTACAGTAAAAAAGATCGTTTTGAGATTGAAAAAAAAAAATCAAAAAAATAAAAGTAAACAGTGTCAAATACAAATATAAAATATGACAATGATATTCCAAATTTGCTATCCAGAAGTGAAGTAAAAGTGAAAAAAAAAAATTCCAAGAAATATTACACGCTAAAATTCTTTTTTTTTTCTCAAACTTAATTGTACGATACATGATAAAGATATTAATGAGTTCATTGTCAGTACTGAATTCGTATCTTCAGTGTAATTAAACACAAAAATTACCATAGTCAAGTTATTATAATTAAATGGTTTTGTTTACCACTGAAAAAAAAAATGTTATAGCCATTTCTTTTTCCACTGAGCCATTTTTTTTTCACGGTTCTCGACGTATTCAGCTATTTGCATTAATAATCTCGCTAATGATACACAGATTAAGTGCCACGTGGACTTAGGGGTATTATATATATCTATTAAGATTGAAATTCAAAATAGCTTAATTATGTGAAAAAAATGTGTCGAGAGGTATAACGTATATGTATATTAGCATACTAATGTACGACACAAGCTGAGGCTCCGCAGGGAATCGTGAGGGTATGTATGTTTATATATCTATTTATATATCGGACTTGAAATATATAGGATGGGCAAACAAAAGCGCCAAGGCTGGATGACAGCGAGAAGACAAATTATTGCGGACCAATCATATGTGATGCTATATAGAACGGAGTACAGTTTATCCTGTGATCCAAGTTCGGCACGCCTCCCTTGTTGAATTATTAGTTTGCTTGATATAAGGGTTGACAATCATCATAAACGAAGAGTGCTATCTTCCTTGAATATGTAACAGATAGGGGTTGGTTCGGCACGTGACATAAACCTGCTTGCTGACTGAGCGAGTAATGTGGTAAAGTTGGTACTTTGAAAAAAAAAAGGATATTATTATATGTACACTGGGTTGATATACGAAGTATGGAGGAAACGTGGAGAGATAAGGCAAATATTTGATTATGATATCCGCGGTACAATTTTTTATAGCCAACACTTTTTATCAAAAATAATATCGAGACGAGTCGATGGAAATCAATGGAAAAAGTTGGGGTAAATTTTGGCCCACGAAGATTGGCAGTGCGAAGTTTTTTTGTGCATGAGTGAAATAGTATTGTGAAAATTGTGTAAAGGGGGTGGGAGTAGGTCTGTGTCAAATAAAAATTTATTGTACGTGACGTATATTTTGAGTTTATTGATAAAGCTGTTATATCCGCGTTATCGTTTAATTTAACGTTTGTCAATAGTAACGGTTGGCTGAATAATTATGGATCGACGGGCTAGCTTGACCTGACGTTCAAGTAATTAATGATTTGGATATTTTCGAAGTATTATTTGAGGATTGTTATAGATAATTGATTGATTTTGAATCGTTGAGTATTAATCATGATAATTGAGAGTGATAAACTTTATTAACGAGTAATAAAAACTGTTGTAATCAATACTGTTTTGATTATCCTTATTTATGAGAAAAATTTGTAATCGCATTTAAGGAGTTATAGTGATTATTATTATTTATTAATATCTGTTACGTGATCTATAAAATCATATATACAGGGTTAGTCAGTAGAAACGGCACCAGGAGAAGTTGGCCGCAAGTGGCCGACACGGCAGTGTGGCGTTTTCAAAAAATGACTTGTGTCTGTGACCGATTCCCATAAGCGCACACTGACAGATCGCATAGCAATAAGGTTTTTAAAATATTATTTCAAAAGTCAGGTTACTGAAATAATTAATTAACATTGTAACGACAAAATGTAATATCAGTTAAGGTTTGTTTTCATGCGATTCGCGATTGTTTTGAGGTACGCGTTCAGTGAAAAGGAAATCCGTAGACGGTGCTTGAAAGGTAATGCTATTGTTTTATTACAAGTTGGAAACCTACACATCCACTTCGAATTCTACATGTTTCCTCGCTTTAGATTTTGTAGTTTACGGGAGTCATCTGGTGGAATTTCCTCGAAACAGCAAAAATACTCATCATGAAATTGCATAACTTGCGGCGGAATTTTTCGGAACTAAAAAAGTTGCTCCCCGCGAAAAATGCAATTTTTTGGGCTACTTTACTTTCCACGCCCCCTAACGTAATTTTCCGGAACTACAAAAGTGCCGTACAGCGCCATCTGGCGGAATTTTTCGGAACTAAAAAAGTTGCTCCCCGCGAAAAATGCAAATTTTTGAGCTACTTTACTTTCCACGCTCCCTAACGGAATTTTTTGGAACTACAAAAGTGCCGTACAGCGCCATCTGGCGGAATTTTTCGGAACTAAAAAAGTTGCTCCCCGCGAAAAATGCAAATTTTTGAGCTACTTTACTTTCCACGCCCCCTAACGGAATTTTTTGGAACTACAGAAGTGCCGTACAGCGCCATCTGGCGGAATTTTTCGGAATTAAAAAAGTTGCTCCCCGCGAAAAATGCAAATTTTTGAGCTACTTTACTTTCCACGCCCCCTAACGGAATTTTTTGGAACTACAAAAGTGCCGTACAGCGCCATCTGGCGGAATTTTTCGGAACTAAAAAAGTTGCCCCCCCCCCCCGCGAAAAATGCAATTTTAGGACATGATGTATAGAATTGTCGTTACACACGCCCTACCTACTGTTCTATGTGCTTATTCCACCAGGTGGCGCTAATAAGCACCTACGATAATTCCATGAAATTCCGCTAGGTTCAGAAAGCGTAAGGAAGCTAAGGTTGCAAACATCTAGTAGGAAAAGATTTGACAGTGAAGGTATCCATATCAGGAAGTGGGACATGGTCAGAAATCACAAAATTTATTGTACAAACAGAAGATAAAAATAGTTTCCAACACTCAATAATCCGATTTTCAAGAAAGATTTACGCTTAGTCAGAAAATATCATGTTACGTCACACAACATGAAATACAATGAAAAGTAAAGGGACAGTTAAAAAAAGGAGATAGTGGAAAGCAAAGAAGATATTCCCAGAGCGTGATGGGACATACTTCGCTAGTTTCACTAGCGGCGATATAACTTTAGTGCCGGAAGGCTCTTTCGCATATTTCCGAGTTCCTCCAGCAATTTTCCGTCTGACTTCCTTAACTTCCCGAACATGGCGGCACTACTACCACTACCGAAGATAGTCCAAGAAAGCAGGTCCTGGTCCTGCCAAGGACCGCTTTCCTTTAAAAGCCACCATCTCTCTCCACCTTCTTCATCGCTACCGGTAACGTCTTCCTTCCTTGTCGTCTCAGGACTCGAATCCCGTACCGTGATCGGTTTATCCAAGTTTCGGGAAAGTTCTCTTTAAACGAGAAAAGATATTCCAGTAAATCGACGTCACGTTATTCTCACCATGGAGCGATAGTCTCCGTAGAGAACATTTTTGATTTTCAAAGTTTTCGTCATATCCTAATTTTACAAGGAAACGAACACGATTCGATGTATGCATTGGGTTTGAAGTATAAAAAAATGGTGTACGATAAAATAGTTGAAAATAAGGAAAATACATATGAAATCCATTAGTTTAAATATTTCCCGTGTGACAAGTAAATGAAATTTTTTTTGTAAACATCGCAATAGGTATCTAATGCAAATTGCAATGTTATTGAGAAGAATCGATATTGGCAATATACATATATGAATAATGTAAGAAAGCAATGCAAGACTTTCTCTCGGGAATGTAATTGAATAAATTAGTAAATCTCTCTCCGCGTCTCTCATATGAATTGATGAAACTATCGATTGACAGGTGGAAAAATATTTTCCGACCCGGAATAGTCTCTAGGTACCACGATAGCGGCAATCTAGACGACGTAAGAAAATCTTAAGAGTCGTGGACAAAGAAAAGACTAGGTGGTAGCCATTCATAGTAGGAATAAAAGGAACGAAAGAAGATCGAGTTAGAAATACGTTTTTCCAGTCATTACGTTTTCGTGGCGTCCCCGTCGAACATCGCGCCAGTAATAAAAGAAATCCGGGACGATCGTTAGGGAGATTTCCAAGTAGGCGACGTGGGTTTGCACGCTATTTTCCCGTTTAAGTAACCCTATAACGGTTACCGTGCTTACGTCGTTGTTACGGTTAGTAGACCCCATCTATTAAAAAAAAAAAATAAACAGAAAATCAAAAGACTATCTAACGTACTCTCAGGTCTTTAGAACTTCGGCAACAACCAATTACCTTGCGGAGTATTTCCAAAAGCGGGACGACGAACGGGGATTCCCCGAGCGATTTCTTTCGCCGTCGCGGCAAAGACCTTCCGACGTCAACCTAACCTAACGGCAACGTAGCGTCACGTAACGCGTAAAGGCTGCTGCTCCGCGTTATTGACGCCAGAACGAATCATCTTGCTGCTTGAAACGTATTTTTTTTTTTTTTACTGACCGTTATCACGAGTTACGTTTCCGCTCGGTTCGAGCTAGCGATGAAGCTCTGCCTTCTTTATCTTTTTTTCCTCCCTATTTTTTTTCTCTCTTCTCCCTTGTATAACTGCTCATCCGCGCCTTTATGGTTCGTATTTAACTCGCGAACAAAGTACCGTATTATATTTGCCCCTCGTGACGTGAGGCATAGCTAGACTGGAAGACAGCACTGAGTTCTCGTTAACTTCCTTAATGGCCGAGGGAGACTACCGGCTGGAACTTCCGGTAGGCAGGTTTTGTTTTTAATGTCAAAGCGAGATGACAAGAATGGTACAGCCTGTTTTGAATGAGAGAAAATTCTTAAATTTTTCCAAAAATTCTCAATCTTACTTTACCCAACTAACCTAACCGCGCGATTCGTGCAACAATGAATTTTCGACCTTTTTCGAAAATACCACAGACACCCTAAAACTCGAAACTGTCGGTTAGAGCAAAAATAGAATTTATACAACAAGCTGAAATCGTATACGACGCTATCTGGTTGGGATGGGACGAAAAGGAAACAGTTTGCAAACTAGGGCGAGGCCATGCGAGAGTGTTTGGAATGAGGGTTAGACCGAGTGTAAGTTATACCGTGAGAGTGTGAGGGATGAAAATCCGTAGACGCAGGAGAAACCAGGTCTGCGGACGGTTTGCGAAGGTCCGAAGGTTATCGTAAGACATTCTTCAGTGGTTTGATTTAGTGGGTCCTAGACTGGTGCTATCTACCCGCCGCCCTGTACTTCGGCCATTTTATATGTACGCTGTACGTTCTCCTCCGTTTGGCTTATGGCTAACCGCCATGCTGATAAATTGGCAGGAATTCGGCCAGTTCGAAAGTTTCCTCGAACAAAAGAAGAAAGTCAAAAAAAAAACCGAAACACCGTTGGGCTCACATATATGTCAAAAAAAAATATTACGTCGACAGGATCTTCAATTCGCCATTTTATCGAATCGTTTTATCCACATCCAAAAGTTACAGAGACAACCACTGACAACCTACTTCCTCGACGTTTTATCATTGACTGACAGGTAGGATCGAACCCAACTCTCAGTGATCATCGAAACAGACGCCGAAACCCAAACCGTGACTTACCTTGACTCCGAGTGGCGCCATCTGATCGCGCAACTTGTCAACTACTACCACCACTTTCCTGACGCTTCGCTGAGTCTCCGCCAGTCGAAGAGGGCCGTCCGGACTCATCGGTTACTCGCTACACTGAAAGCTTAATCCTTCGAGCCAAGTTCATTGATATACTTTGGTCCTTTCCAAGGGCATCTATCTTCAGCTCTTACCGTGCAGAAAATCGAGGATCAACTTGTTGCGATCGCCATAACGTAATACGACAAGCGTCTTTAATCTCCAGGTGGGTAGCGACGCGTATGCTGACCGCCATTATGCGGACAAAGTATAAATTGGACTTTGGTAAATTGAACTTCGTTACAATATTAAAACTTGTTTTATGCGTCGCATTACTTAAACTCATACCTGATAATTAGTTTATAACATTAATTAACGTCAGTGTCTGTAATTTCGATACGTATTTACTATAAGGTCTCCCTCTTCCTTTCGAACTCGGTAGGACGGAATCAGGAAATCACGAGTTCAAAGTAAACATGTTTGCTCTGCAGTGCTTCTTCGGCTTCTGCTTTTTTTTTTGTATATCCGTATCGGTAACGTTTTACGATCGAAAAAGAAGAAGAGTATTTGGAGTGTCTATCGAAGTTCCGATATGACCGTAGAAGTCAAGACTGACAAGTTAATATCCTGTCCGATATAAAAATTATTTTCAAATATATCAAAATATACGAGAGCTAATAAAAGTAGTTACTAAGAGTGTCTGTAATCTTGGCCGTGTAACGTATTGGGTCTAACCTAACCTATCGTGATCTAGCATATCCGAGTAACGTGAACAAATGGGAATTTTATGCACGTCTTTCGCGATATAATGGGAATCGGTCATTAAGTTAAATAAAGTATCTGATGTATACGAGGGCTTTACGCAGGGAATGGGATAATAAAAAAAAAGGCGAGTCTCCCTATCGATGGATACGAGGATTATTCTCGATTAGGTTGAAATTATCGCGCGAGCCTCGTGAGAAAAAAAAAATAAAAATAAAACCGTCTTGTTCGTCGCTGCAAAGAAAACCTTTTGCGTTCGAGCCCGTGCAGCCGTTTAATTGAAGTTCCCAGCTAGAAATTGCCGACTTAAATGGGTTTAACCTAGAACTAAATACTCTGGTTTGACCTAGCGGACTCCCGGTGCTCTTGGTTAGAATGCCGTGCATGAAACGTATGCATCGCCGGGCGACACCAGCGACGCGGACGGGAAGAAACTGCAACTGCGGTCCTTATACATATACGGAGAGCGAAAAAGATGAGACCTCGGTAGACGCATTTTTAATTACGACTAGATTATAAAAAAAGTACATATTAATTAGTAAAACCCCCGCGACCCGTCCTTGTTTCTATCGCATCCCGGCAGTTAATTAGCGGGAATAACACTAATTAGCAGAGCTCCACGTAAATTAATTGCGTTCGTTCATTCGTTAATTACGCATACACACGTATAATGGGCGATCAATTAGGTTAGGGGAGAGGGTCCAAGTAGGAAAGAGAGCGATGACGGGTGGATAGAGGGTGGAAATGGGGTGAAAGATTTAAAGGCTGATTTTTTTTTTTTTTTTTAATTGTCCTGAGAAATCACCCCTGACAAAAGTTATCTGGTACTCTCTTGAGATAGCTACGGCCCTGGTTTCAGTTTTCTGGCGCACAGATCGAACTTTACGCCGCTACAAATTTAACCGGCTTGTGGATAAGTAATGCCTTCGATTACCTCGAGTTACCGGCGGACTTCGAACGTAAAACTGTTTGACAGAGAAGGGGACTTTCTTCCTTTCTTAAGTTAAACTTTTCTCTTTTCGATACAAAGTGATTTTCTCGTTGCGGGAAAAACGAAGAGCCGATAACGTATTGGATTTATTGGAAACACGGAAGAGAAGTGCTTTAATGTACGTTTATTGAGATTAAACTTGAGGATATTTTTTTATTTCTTCATTTTTTTTTATTTCATCTTCGTCAAAAACTTTGGTCAATTTTTTTTACTTGAAAATATTCATTATCCACGCTTCTGACGGAAAACCATTAATTGTTTTGAAGATTGACAGGTAATTATATTAAGAGTGACTCTAGTATTTTTTTTTTTTTTTAATATTACGTATTAATTAAAGCTTGAAGACGCGACTAAAGAGTATCACTCTATTTAAAACCTTGAAAAAAAAAAATGACGTCATAATCCAACTTCTCAAAAGTTAAGTGATTATACGACGTTTGGACGTGTGCGCAATCTCGAGATTGAAGTGAAAAATTGATGAATGCATTAAACTTAAAGGAAGTTGGCCCTTTTTTTTTTTTTTGTACTCCCGCAGGCACGTAAGTTCAAACGTCTCATAACTTTACCATTGATTAAAAACCCGAAATAAAGCAGCTTCTAAACTTTCGTCGATCTTTTTAATAAAGGGTATCGAGGCAGTGAAAAATTACAATATATTTAATATCTGCTCGATACGTCAAAACTTAAAAAAAAAAAAAAAGAAATCGAATAATTAATGCCCAATAAAATTGTATAAGAAATATGACAGGTTAAAATTTCAATTAACATAGCCCCTAATTACGATTCTGTGATCTTCATGAAATTAAAAACAAACTATATCTAAAAAAATGAATATTTCCATCAAGTCAGATAGAAAATTGCAGTAATTCACTTTCAATTGAATAAAATGACCAATGACAAGTCCATCGAGAGATAGCCGCAAGTGTAAGATACAAACTGTATACGTACAGCTGACGAGTATTTACCTAGTATATATATCACCTATTCACTGCTGTACTTATACAATAGATACAATATGTAAACGTTACCGGAAATGCATACTGATCAATGGCTAAATAGATTTGCCTCCGTGAAGATGGATAACAATAGAGAGCAAGTAAACAATAGCTATAGTGATACTAGAGCGTGGTCTGTAATCAATTTCATACACGTAGATATTAATCCTGATGCATCTACGGCGTTGCGTAGCAACGGATATCCAGAAGGAAGAAAACAAAGCGTCAATCACGGTATCAAAGATAATTTTATTTCACAAGAGGAACTTCACTTCTAGATATATTCGTCAGATATTATATCACTCACTTATCGAATTCCCGGATGAGCGTTACTATTGTCAATATAAAGATACAAGAGAAAGCACTTGGAGTTCCACGAGCTTAAGAATCCCACGAGAGGTAAAGAAAAAACCCAAATTATGGAAAAATAAAGAAAGAGTCTTATAAAGTTTTTTTTTTTTTTTTAATTTTTCAACAAACATTAGGGCGATATTTTTAATGTTTAATTGTTTCTATTACGAATTATTTATCGAGTAATAAAATTAATTGAAAACAAATAAAACGTACTCACTCTCGTAAAACACTGACGCCGCGAAGCTTCTGGATCTTTCGGGGCACACGATCGATTCGCACTTTCCGTTGTTTACCGATAAACTGTCAAACTTCACCCGTTGACCCTTGCGACCCTACTGGCAGTAAGTTTTTTTAGGGAGGTGAGTCAGGAATAATCTGGGTCGTGCCTCGAACGGCCCACCGATACCGTGTAGGGTTAATTTAAAGATTTACCTCGTAGGAGCTGATAAAATAGTAAAAATTCCAGATCGACTTCTCTTGGCAAAATAAAACCAATCGGCTTTCCTTGCTGTAAGAGAGCTCAAACGGCAAATCGAAGGAACATGTCTGGAGTTCTCGATATACCAACGAAACGTTTGGAACCTCCCAACGTATCTGGAACTAACCAGAGCACCGTTCTGTGCACTTCGATGCACTCTGTTAAACAGGCTATAACGGCAATTCGAACGTAGCACATGTAAATAGATAGGTACGGTATAAAGCTATATACACGCCGTAGAAGCACAGCGAGTACGTACATATTTATTGGACCACAAAACCAACGTACTACTACGGACCGTTCGAATTCGTGGCGCTCGACGGTGCTGCCACCAACTACGAGACTAGCGGAAAAGCGTAGACGGTTGGGTCTCCTTAAATCCTATCCCGTATACGTGTCCAGAAAGCCGATTGGCTCGTGAAAGACAGTGTAACCGTTGGACGGCGGAACGGCGAATCGAACCAGAAAGAAGTGAAGTGTTCCCCGCAACGTGTAACGAGGGCTCGAAAGATATGCCCGAAGAGCGTGGAAACGAGGAGTGTCGAGTAACGTCGGGGAAGTGGACGGAAGGAGAAATAGAAATTTTTCATTGAATTCAAACTATAAAGACTGGTTAAAATCTCGGGATTTTCTCGTTGGATTAGTTTTATTAGCGTACGAGGTTCCCATTTAAATTAGACGTGATCCGTTTAACGGGTAAGGAAGGAGGACAAAAAAAAAAGTCACCGGGATCCGCCAGACATTATTCATACGCCGTGAGCTGATTAAGGGTGAGGTATTACGGAAGAATTTAAGTAAGGGTGAAAGAGAATGGGGAGTGTTCCGGGGGGGGGGGGGGGGTGGGAAAGGGATATAAAGAGGGTTTAGTGTATATAGCTTGGTAAAAGGAAAAGGTCCTTGTTAATGGCGTTAGTGTGGGGCTGGAGACGCGGTGGTGGGGGAGAGCGACGGTGCTGCCGCTAACTTCCTCGGTAGACGACGGCGCTTTTACTAAGCTAGAAAAGTGCTGGAATGGCCTCCGAATGTATCTCGTGTTTTTACGTTGAACCGACGGTGACAAGACGACTGGCCCCCTCTCCCTCCCTGCTTGCTTGCCTGCCTGTCGTTTTATGGGAAGCGCCGCGACGCTACGCGTCTCTGATTTATGGGACTTTCCGAGAACACTGGGAACTCTGACGTGCTCGCGGAATTGAGCCTGTGTTTTTACGTTGCTTGCTTGGAACAGCCATAAAGACCCGAACGGCTGCTGGTGGGGATTATGCGTCCCCAAGGTCCTATGGGGGGGTTTGTTTTGGCTAGACCAGGTACCGAGCTATACTTTCCGAGTCTCTTTATGGCGAATACAATCCTATCTGTGCGACACGACCATGGTCGATTATATTGACGTCGCCCAACGAAAGTCCAATTAACTGGCGGTCGAGTTGCTTTGTACATACCAGTGATCCATTAATTTATTCATCGATTCATTAGGAGGTAACCAATATTTGAGTTTCATTAATAAGAAATAATTAAAAAGTGGCTTTGAAATAATGTGAAGTGAAAATTGAATTTCTAGCGTCGGAGGTATCGTCCAACTAAATATATGTATACGTAGTAATTATTATACTAAATAAATATTGGCCAAGCAGTGTTTTCGATCCTTCGGATGAAATATATATTTTATTTGTTATGACTTCAAGCCCGTATTATCTTAGTATATTTTACGCCGTAGTACAGTGGGCTCTGATTGCTATTACCTTCTGGATATTATAAGTAGTGAAATACACGAGAAACACGGCATTATTAACTGACTATTAAACCGGAGATGTGAAAAAGTGAGACGGTTGAAGCAAGGCAAATAGACAGAAGGAGATAGAGCAATTAAAGCGCAATGAGTTCAAGGAAATTAAATAATACGAAGAACTAATTTCAATTAAAACCACTCGCGAAACCATGGTTCGCTGGTTTTCAAGAAAAGCGTCCTTCATGAAATCCTAGTGATATGAGAGATACAAAGAATTTTCGCACGATAATAAAGGCAATGTCGAAGAAAGAAATAAATCCAAAAATACGTGAACGGAGAAGCCAGGGAAAGCGCTGAAAATTTATTATCCGACTCGTCAAAAGTTTCACTAATAATTATAACGAAACAAGATTTCACTCGTTAAAATCAAATTTCATTAGGTAATTGAAAAAATTCATTTTACTCGCGTACCTTCGGTGCCTTCTCGAAGGATCAATCAAATCAAATTTTTTTTTTTTATATTTAACAATTTTACTCTCAAACGACCTTTTTCCAAACAGGGGTCCATTTTCTTCGTCCTCTTGACTCAAATTCAACAGGGGTACGCACCCTCGTCATCCCCATAGGCTACAACCTCTATTAGCCCCTAAGGTAACACGACGGAAAGCGACATGGCTCCCGGAGATAAATGGAGATAGGAGAAAATTCCAGTTCCAACTTCTCTTTCTGCTTGGGTAAAATCGTTCGGCGTTCCGAACACTTACGGGCATAAGAAATGCCATAGTCCGAACGCTATAACTCTCGTTTTGACCAGGCGACGACAGAGGCTATCCACATGACGGGGGGATGAAACCCTGAAGATACCACGGACTCTTAGATAAATCGAGACAGGAGAGGGTTCCTTCCTGAAAACGCTTGGAAGATTGCCACGTTTATTCACGAAATACTATGCTTCTCGACTCATTTTCCTGAACTCGAGGCTCACGGGGTTATGTATGACTACGCGTGAACGATCGGCTTTCTTTCGACGTATATCGAATTCCTCTGTGTCCTAGAGCGAGAGAATTTCGAGAATCGACTGTGGCGATTTGACAGTGACGTAAACGTTGTGACCGAAGAAACAAAAATTGTTCGAAAAATGTTATCATTTTTTTTTAATCATAAAATTATATTTTTTTTACGTGTTATCGGAATCTGTGGTACTTATTGTTTCACTTTTTCTTTTTTTAAGTAAATTTTTTGGATTTAACAAATAATTTCTTCAAATCCGCAATTTCGGTATCGATGTTTCAAGCTTTTTGTGGTATTTCGTTGGGATTTTGTACTTTGTTGCGCAACCTGATGTAATTCTATCTAATTAGACCATTTTCGACCTTTGACGTACTTAGAGGAATTTTGATTTTCATAACTGCTCATTACGGAATTACGTAATTCCAGATTTACGTAATATCGTATCAAATTTATAATCATTGGAATCGAAATCATAAAATTATCCGAGATATTGACAGAATGTCTAATAAAGGTTAGAAAATTATTATTGATTTAAAAAATAATTTGTCAGTAATAAAAAAATCATTATTATACCCATACTCATACCGGAAGTAATATACAATTATACCTTTTAGTAAGTTTTGATACATGACTAATTTTATTATACTTTTCTTTTTCTTAAATATTGAATACCTTTATGATAATATTATAAAAAATCAAGTCTCTATATTACAACCTCATATAGTAATATCTTTTTATCCGATTGTATAAAATGGAGAATTTCAGCGTCGTTACACATATAGCTTTTAGAAAGGATGAATCAAATTAATCCCCTAAGAGGCGCAAGATCAAAAGGACTCTCAGCATGTATATATATACATATAGTAATTTCAGGCGAATATATTTTGATTAACTATGCATATATATATCGGCAAATACATATATTTACGTGCAGATTACCAATAAAAGTCACTCAGTCTGCGAATTGACTCTCGTAAATCGTTCATCCACATACAAATATGCGAAGTATGATACAATGAAAAAATATGAGACAAAAAAAAAGTATTTTTACAGCAATTAAATTCCTTCACGAAAAACTTCGGTATCAAGGAGTAATAATTTTTACGTATTATTCCTCAATTTAATTATACAATTATTTTCCAACCCGGTCGACTTAGGTTAAAATATGCCTAAACGATAACAGAAACTGTTAATATAGAATGAATTAATGAATTTACCAGAATCTGCCTATACACACACGCGCGTCAGCTTACAGCTCGGGAGAGACAGAGAGTTAACAATCAAATTGAAAATGGAGTATCAAATAATTAGATCCCTATTAGAGCGTCACATATGGTGGAACACACGTCATGCAACGTCACGTGTCTCACGTGCATCAATAATTGAGATTGAGCACACACGTTCGGTATCCATGCAAGATAAGGTCGGCAGATGCAAATAATGAATTTCGCGATTTTTATCAAGAAAAAAAAAAATTACCAGTGTGCAAAAAAATAATTTAACCATAATCCATAAAATCACCATAAACAAAACGACCATCCGTAAAATATAGTCTAAGATAAGAAGTGCGAATCTGAAAGTTCGTTCGACCCGATTAGACGAAAAAGCCTAGTCTGACCCTATAAAAATGAGTGCCGCTGTGCTTTGGTACGATATGAATTTGCGAAAATAGTTTTCCCCCGGCGCTTCGAACCGGCCCGATGCGCACTTAGGAATGGCTGGGAGCAAGGCATGCAGAAAATAAACTTTATTTATCAAGGCACATCCAATTTGAATGTTAATCCAACGAGCAGCCGTATGCCGCATACGAAATTAAAGTCCCGACTAATGCCAAGGAATAATATGCGAGTAGCGAGCGGAGGATGCTGGGACGAACGTCTTATGGGAACAGATAATGCAGTTCCGGGCACCGTGGCTTCTTTTACGCCGTGCAAGAAATTACCTGTGTACTTTGAAAAGTTACGGATATGATATACAATTTTTACTGGGGTTTTTTTTTCTTTTTTTTTTTTTTTTTTTCTTACTTTTCCGAAACCCACGTGGCTTTGTGCAATTTGTAAGGTACGAGGGAAAACGGTAAATTGTAAGAATTCTTTTATAACTGGGTCAAGAATTTCGTATTATATAATATATATATGTCCTATCATTCATGTACGACAAGTAACACGATGCTGATGTATATATGTATATATATAGATGCTGCCTGTAGTCAGCTTTATGCATGCTCACGTAACGCATTACATGTGACAGAAATTTCGAGATACGTAGACAGTTTCTACTCAGCACGTTGAGATGATTTTTAAAAATTTTTGCCTATTGGTAACCAAGATTCTTGATGCTATTTTTATGTATATCGTTGTCTGTCGATTTATATGGTCGTGGTCAAGGATAATTATTCCGGAGATTTTGTATCGGGGGATTCTCATTGGGCAAAGACATGCAGGTGGGATTTATTAGGGTGATTTCACGTTGAATTAAGCGTGCTGTATTAGGCTGGAAAGGTTTAGAAATTTTTAAGTCAAAATTATTTATCTTGGTACACGTGCTTTTCTTTTAATTCGTTAATAACGATGGTCAGGGCATTATTATCAGGATACGAATTGTTTTTTGAAATAATTTTTGAAATTTTCAAAATACGACAAAGACGTATGCACTGGACGGTCTGTACGACTGATGAGCGTTGTATGACATTTAATAGAGTAAAATTGTACTTTTACGTAATCTAGCGTTATTCCTTATCTTTATCTCACGTGAAATTCAAAAATATAATAATTGATAACGACTGAAATTGAAATCGAAGACTCAACGACTTATAGATAACAGACAGAGTACTTTGATAAAGTTATTATACGGATGACCGATCGAAGCCTCGATAAAATATAAATTCAAGACGTACTGTATATTTATTTATTATTTTTGACAAATTTTCACAAAAAAAAAAAGCCACGAATTTAATTGGAGATTTTGATATTCGCGGTATCGGATGATTTAGCAGAGTAAGGATTAATGCAAAAATAGTGACACTCATTCCGCGACACATTTTTCCACTCACGTGAATCATGTAAATGGGGACGTATATTATGATAGAGTGTGGTGTAAAAAAAAATAAAAAAAAAAGTTTTCGCAATATATTTTTCAACAAAATTAGCACACGACTAGAAAAGTCCATTTCGAAAATATACTCAGTTAATATCATTATTATTTTTGTTAATTATCAACGCTATAACCGATCTTCGATTGATTAAAATTTCTTTACGTATTTTTATTAAATTCCACAATTTTTATTCACCCAAGACTCAATCGTACGGATCAATTCTACTTGGTCCGCGCTCGATCGTTCGTTCACTGTCGCTCCTTGAGAAATAAATGGGCCACAAAATTGTTTCACGATTTTTTTCCGACTGGCGCGAATATCTCATTGGCCTCGGATCGAGTCACATTTCCGTTCGCCTGTGGAAATAGGAAAAACGCATCTCCGTGACGGAAGCTCGTTGTGCGAGCAGAATTCGTCCCGTTTCGATTTCCCAGCGTAATATTGACGCGGCGTGACGCTACGCGTCGCGACGCGATCGCTCGCACGGAACGACGGGACGTTTAATTAATCCAGAATGAAATTTTCGAAACGTGCGTGTGTCCTACGTGAGATTGGAGTCAATGCGTAAATTGTCAATTTATATATATATATATATATATATATATATATATATATATAAATGTACGACAAACGTAATATAAAAAAGGGACATTAAATTTTGAAAAAAGCATCCGTAGCAATATTTTCCAAAAAAAATTAATAATCCTAAAAAATTATTATCAAATAAATTTATAAGCAATAAAAATTTTTTTTTTATAACATTCCAAAATAATTCGTCACTTTCGATCTAAAGACTCGGGCAACCCGGTAATTTGGTCCAAGTGCAAGTTCGTGATCGAAAAATATAAATTCAGCCGTTAAAAGTCGAAAAAGTAGTTCAACCTGTAAGCCGGAAGTTACGTCCACGTGGGAGTAAAATTGTCAAGTAGCCACAGACCAATAAGCAACAGAATGTAAAATCTAAATGGTAAAAAAGAGCTCGGATCGAGTTTGGCTTCCGATAAGCGAGGGGGGGGGGGGGGGGGAGTAAAAACGTCATAAAGCTGCGTTCACAAGGCGTATAACGTTGACCGACATAGTAAACCGCCGTAGAAGTTGTAACATCAGAAATAACGTCTACGAGAAAGTATAACCGGGAGGGACATCGATAAACCGGAAGTCCGAGTCGTTCGACCTCGTAGAATCGTCTTGGTTATCGAATGGCGTCGCGTCGAGAGTCTCCCGTACCGACGGGACTCGAGAGAGAGAGAGAGAGCTGCTGCCCGTGACTGTATACCAACTTCCGAAAACATTAATGTCAAAACATGAAAACGACTCCCGGGGCTCGACAGACGTTTTCAGCGAAGTAGATTCGACGGAATCCATAACGGCGTCGCGACGCTCGAAAAAGAAGAAAGAATTAGAAAATGACAAATATAGGTATACACGTTATATCGGGGACACTCGTGCTTGCCGTTGCAAAAGCATTTTCGCGACTTAACGACGTCGTTCCGCTGAAGATATCGCATTGCATTACGGAATTTCTACTGTATTCTTACGGGTTCAAAAGGTCCTTGCGACGGAATTTCTTCGGTATGAGATTAGGTTGGGTAACGAGTTTTGTAATCCTTGCAATACTGCGTCTCGTTAGGTATTCTTCTTTTTTTTTTTTGTTCTAGGTTAGGTTTCAATTTGAAGGTCGGTAAGCTTTGCGTGTTTACGAATAATTCTGACAATCTCTCGGAGAAGAACTTTACGCTATAGTGTGTGTATATGGTATAATTTAAGCTGGATACAGATATATAGGTTAAATATATGTGTACATAGCAGCCTATTCAGACGTCAAAATATACGAAATGACTTATCGAGTACAGGGAGTTTCAAAATTCTCCCAGTAACCTTTGCTATTCCCCTTGGGTAACGGTGGTAACATTATCGAGAATTGCCAACGATAATGACGAGGGATTCTCGAGTTTTGAAAATACGCCGAGTTTTCATTGCTCTTACAGAATTTTCCTCTCGTTCTCTTACTAATTCCTTCGGCACTTTCTCCTTCGTCCGTTTTACCGCTAACGAGCGATATTACCTCTCTCGTGAATTAATCGGCTTTATGCCTTCGAAATCTAAGGGAAAATAAACCGATGCAAGGAAATACCTTTTTTTTTGAGGTTTTTACACGCTGGTCGATAATTGGGAGGGGTTAAAGCGTCTTGGGGATACAATGGGTTTAATTATTCAAAAGTATTTTGAATAATTCATCAACTCCAATTGGATACAATTTGAATGTCTTAAAGTAAACCAGACTTATAGTTGTATGCGAAAAATATTTTTTTTTTTTTTTTTTTTTTAATTTTCTATAGAAACTGGAAATCTATACAGTTTGGATAGATATACATGTATACAGTATGCACTGGGTAGATAGGTATTGCATATCTAGTGATTTTTCGTTTATGGATTCATCTCAAAAAGTATTCATAGAATTCTTCTATGTATTTTTGCAGCTTCCACAAAGCCAATATGTGTACCTATTGGTTGAATGAAGATTTTGACCTCGTGACCCCTTATACATTAAATCCAGCAATGCTATATCTACCATAGTAGCCTTTGTTAACTTGTTCGATTGAATTTACCAAATGCAATGATAAATCTTCGTAAAATTATTATTATTATTTATATTAAAATTTTATACTGTATCCATATTAATCATTGATCTGATAATGACTGTAGATTTCAACTCAAATTCGAAAATCAGCATCTTATTTATACAGGTAAAATTTTACGTATTTTTAGATAAAATTGTGCATGTTAAATTATGCGTATTATAAAGATAATCAAATTCTCGTATGTATCGTATTATTTCACGTAAGTTTTTAAATGTTATATATATATATATATATATATAAAGGTCGAACGAATCTTGAATATAAATTAAAAAAAAAAAACTACGGCAAATTATAATCTCGTGATCAGATTGGCGTGAAATCCAGCAACCTTCTTCAACTGTAGGATCCGACTTGTGAGATATCGTATCGTCTAGCCGGTAAGAAAAAGCGAAAAAAAAAAGTCAGTCTGATGGAAACGTCAGAATAAACTAACGTAACCAACGAAGCAGCCGTCTGTCTATTCGTTTTCGAAAAGCAGTGTCCATTCTTTGCGGGTTATTCACGCCTCTCCGAATCCATTCACAGCGATATATGCATGTAACGCGGCCACGTTACGTCAAAGCGACGGCCTTAACTTCCCGGAATTGGCTATTGCGATTGTCCTATGACCGTAGCGCACAGTGGCTTATAGTACTCGAAAGATCATGCCCAGTACTTTCGAATAGGTGAATATAAATTTTTTTTGGAAAAAAGTTTTTTTTCTCAAAACAAGATTTTTTTTCAAAATATTTTTAAGGGTTGTGCAAAAAAACTTGTACGAATCTGACAGCACCTGCGGCAACGAATGCCTTTTGTAACGGTTAAATTAGCTTGGAAGATACGAAGAACGTGACAAAGTGATATTTTGACGTAAAATATTTAGCATTTTTATGGAAAATTAAAATTACTATTTTTCTCCCTCTGCATTTTCAATGCGAAATGAGAATTTCGTCTTCCGAGCGGATCAGCTCCGACGTAGGATATTGGTAAACAGGTCGATCGGAATTACATTTCGCATACGTCTTATAAGGTAAACGTTAAGGTTTTTGGGTATAGGGAAAAGTACACAGATCGTCAAAGTATAACCTGGACCGTGCAGTATCTTTTCTTTGTATAGCTTATATACAGGGTGACATAGTTATTGGATTCTAAAAGAAAACCTAGTGAGCCTATAATGAAAGATCCCAAACCCGAATTTATAAAATAATAAAGTAACCGTAAACCAAGCAACAGTCAGTTTCATTCACATGGCCAATAAACGTGTAAAAATAATAAAAATCATCTTACAAAAAATATATAAAAATTGATTGAACGTAAATCCCCAAAAAAATTGACTGACCAAAAAAAAATTATACTACCACGCGAAGATTGGGTTTTTACATTAAAGATTTTTTTTTGTTTTTCCTCTAATCCACAAACCACCCTCAGGGCGTTAATTCCAAATTTGAAAAACCTCTTTGCCATAGATATCATCAGATTTTTCCAAATTACAGATTCCAACTCCCCTCTAACAAAACTGAAGGGTAGTTCAAGATAACAATGCAATTTTCTAAGAATACAAAAAGCCAAGTTTACACAGACGCTCGTTCCTACAAACCATCTACCCATTTATAGGTTATGCGACCTGAAAGATCAGCAGACACGGAAGGAAGACTCGGGGTATCAGCCAGACGTACAGGCCAAAGAAGCAAAGAGCCGGTGTAAAGGATGAGAAACGAGAGGTACAGTAGCGCGAGTAAGTTTTACAATATGAAACTCGGTAAAAACTTGTCGCTAAAGCTCGAACCGCCATCGAAAAGCTGACTCGGGCAAGAATGGCCATTATTACTTGGTAACGACGGGGTCGCACGAAAGTTAACTTGTAACCAGAGCGCGAGAGCATAATATATAAATATAAGAGTAAAGTAGTGGCCTTTGACTGACGTCACAAAAAAAAAAAAAAAAAAAAAAAAAAGATCGTGAAAATATTTTTTCAAAATTTAAACACGAGAAGGGTGTATCGAAAAATCATAAAAATTACCAAATAAAAATATAAGCATGATTTAAGGATACCGATTATGCGAATAACACTTTCCGGGAAAGCCGAACTTAAAGCACACCCCTAATATATATGCATACCCAAGTACACGTCTTACACGAATATATCATATAAAATCGATCGCTAATATTCAAGCTTCACATTATTTCTCCTTAATCTCCGGTCCTCCTTGTGATGTTAATACCGACGCTTTTATGTAAATCTAAAGCAACCCCTCGACCTTAACCGCAAGGTCCTAATGGGTCTTTCGCACCCCATGCTTAAACGCGCCCCGTAATGGGTTCGTCATTACCGAACTTGATACCTTTAATCGAATTTTAACAACTTATACGACGGCCTATTGAAATCAATTTCGGAACCCCCCCGTCGATGGATATTTTCGTGGATATACGCATATATGAGGGGTAGACGGACGCTGCAGCCTCCTTGGGCAAATTTAATTTCACACATTTTTCAGTTACGTCGACTACCCGTGCGCCTGTCTGGATATGTTACGTATCAAGGTGTACTTAGGATATAAATAGGTAAATTATATACAGAATTTATATATACACAAATATATTACGCTTATAGAGAAACATATATACTGTGTGCATTTACTTTGGTACTTTGCTTGGCCTGGTTATCTTTCTGGCCTTCGGGGTTCTCTTGCACCCCCGACTCTATGTATATATATATATATATGCACGTACTCTCTTGCACGTCGGTATGATATGCACGTTTAAGTAGAATTATCACACAGGGTATATGTGTATCTATAGATATATATGTACAGTATGCTTACACATAACCTATATACCTATATCGCGCAAACTTATTTTCACGATAAGTACCTCTATCGCCAAAGTTATTTTGCCTTCCCTACCCTTCCCGAAAAGGATCCTTGATCCCCCAGGAAGTATCGTTCGCGAAGGAATCGTTAAATCGGTTAAATCGAGCCTAGAGTATCGTATTTGTAAAAGAAAAAGTATCTGGCCGCAGTAGCTTCAATAAAGAAAGTCACTCGAAAATTGCTCTCGGTCGGTAGAGTAACCGATGTTTAAAGTATCGTTGAAAATCGGGATCGTTTTTTTTTTTGATTTTTCAAAAGTACGACCGATATTTTTCTCGTGAAAAATCCAAAAAAAAAAAAATTTTAATAGTACAACGGCGAATGGAGCTTTAGTCGTAGCATGGATAAATAAAGAAAAAAAAAATTGATATTCAAGAAATTTATTCATAGCCACAAGGGCCAACGAGAGGGGGTGCAATTTTTCTTGCAAGACCTGGTGTATCTTGGTATTCGAGAAAAAAAAAAAAAAAAGGAAAACAAGGAAAGTCAAAGTGTCTTTCGCGAAGCCATTGAAGACAAAGTAAATCAGCTTTCAGTGTATCTTTTCAAGCGTGATATCAATTGCGTCACCCGACGATTGATTGCAAGCTCGAGATATTTATGTGACGCAAGGAGACTCAGCCGGGCTCGCGACATTTTCTTTGAGGTATCTTTTGATCTTGTTCTCACTTCGTTTCCAATTATCGACAGGGGTTGGTTTGCCTTGGCACCGGCACGGAAAAAGATTTAAGTGGCAGTGGCTGGGACATTGTTGCTGGACCATTTTCATCCGTGGTAGGGATCGACTGTGAACTTGCTCTTCCTGGATCCGGATTTAAATAGGAACGGAAGCTGGATCGGCGGACGGTAGGCTTTGATCAAGGCTGCTTTCGTTTTGGGAATAAACGCGAAGGAACCGGAACGAAGCTTTCTGCTGTATAAAAATTACTTAACTATTGTAATGTCTAATAATTATTCATGAACTTTGAAGTTTTTTTTTATTAATCACTCATTACTTATGACAATGCTCTTGCAACGTGACAATTACCCGAAACGTGTTTGATGAATAACTAGAGTATTGGGGAGGGGGGGGGGGGGGAGATAAGATAGAGAGGTTGGAGAAAAACACATTTTTTTTTTTTTGAGAATGTCAATTTTGAAGAGAACGATAATTTTTTTTTACTTTAAATATAATTTCAACTTTCTTGAAACACCCTGTATATGTCTCTGCTTGCTTAAAACGTAAATGGAATACTTAAGGCAGCAACGCACAGAAAAGGGCAAAGAGAATATCAGAAACGCATATGGAAGCAATCTCCTTGCACTTTACGTTCGTTGCTAATGGAAATGTAACGGATCTATATACGTAGAACAGAGATAAGTCCCTGCCCGGCTGTTTTACGATAAGGAACGAAAGGCACGTTAAAAATGAAAAAAAAAAAAAAAAAAAAGAAAAACCTATCAAGCTAAAAATATTTCTTATATCCCACTAGTCCCTCGATGCCACACAAGCTTAAAACGAAAAGAGTCCAAAATTGAATATAGTGAAAAAAAATCCCGCGAAAAAAAGGTCACAAGAAAAAAAAAACCATAAAGTTAGGTAAATCCGGCTAAAAAGTAAAGTCGAAAAGAGACTCTAACGAGCCAATAAGTCCGTGGAATTCGCGCGGTTTCCGAATCAAAGTTATAGAGAACCCAATAAATAAGGGTGGTCCCGGTGAGAAGAAATTTTTAAAAACCGGAAGAAAAAAAAAGCTCCTAACAAGTTGAAGAAAAAAAAAAAAAAAAAAAAACTTTCAGCCACAAAATCGCAAACGAAGCCAAATTAAGTCCATGCTGATTCGTGCCAGAGTTCCAGCCGACTAACGAGATTCCCGTCGTATTTATGGGGATCATCTTTATTGGACTTCGCAGCATCCCCCGGTGATCCCAGTGGCGGTCGCCGACCGAAAGTCGCTGGGTGCGCCCGAAGAGGCTGACGTTGGGTCCCTTAAAATAAACAAGGAAACGGGTCGCGAAGGAGCGCGGGGGGGAAAAAAATATGAAAAGTTTCAGGGCCGCAAAACTGGGGGGTGGGTTGCCCTAATGAATTATGTAAGAAATCGTCGTTACCAAGGTTATACGAATGGGATACAAGAGTCACGTCAGTTTTCCTCCTCAGGTAAGGAATACGAGAATGCCACGAGACAGCATCTTCCTCCCTGCCACTTTTACAATCTACCCTCCGCCGCCCCTCAATCATCCCCCTAAACCACCATCCCCCTAAGCCACCATACCCCAATGCTCATTCCCCACCCTTCGTTTTCGTTACCACCCTTACCTTCACTCCAATTCCTCCACCCTTACCTTCACTTCCCCCATCTCCCACCCCCCTGTACCACCTCATCCTACGTCACGGCCCCATCCTCCAAATACCCAACGGCCGTTCTCTGGCTTTCGGGAAATTAGCAGTCATCCCAAAAGTTTGCCTTCCACCTCGGCACCTTTCTCTCGGCAAAAATTACTTTCCCGGAGCCGCTGCTTTCTTTTACCCGTGGAATGCCACCGGTGCAACCCGGAAGTCCACCGGTAGCCATTCCATTATCGGAAGTCAATCTTGACTCGAGACTCGTTCGCGTATCAAACCGGAATGACGTTTACGTAAACGGCGGAGTGTGAACTTGAAGCGTTGGAGATTGAGGAGTAAAAGGAAATTCAGAGATCGAGGTACTGGGTGAAATTTAGAAAAATATTTTTAACAAGGAATTTAAGCATTCTTTACTTTATAAGTTTTTTGAGGTAAGGAAGTATACGGGTACAGCGTAAGTAGCTTTTGGGTTTGAACTGCACGGTTAAAACGTTACAGCTGGAGTCAGACGGGCGCTTTGTACCCATCAAGAATTTACTGCGAAGCTTTAAAAATTTTCGTAATGACTTACCGACGGTTCCCGTCTTCGGACTGGGATGGATAATTTTTACTTCATTTACCTTATTTTTTTATTTATTTTTTTTAATACAAATTTATTTTTTTCTTTGCATTTTTTTTTTTTTCTCCTTACTCTCCGCTCTGGCCATTGTGCATACAGTTTAGCCGTTTAGACGTAAACACTTTGCAATCTCCTCCCGGTGCAGCTAAACGCGATTAAAATTAATTTCTCGGCGACGTCTGTCGTTAAAAAGAATTTGCAACCAGACGGGCAGTGCTTGGGTACTTCAGCGGGAAAATCCAATAACTTCAAACTACTGGTAAATACGATTGTAAGATGTCGCCACTGTACCTGTACAGTAGCGGCTCAAGTTAATTCCTATTTTTCATCTTGAAGCATCCGGTATTTTCAATTGCGTAGATTCACGTTTTTTTTTCTCCTTTATAAATAACGTCAATTCTTTTTTTTTTGGAATTTTAAAAATATTTTTAAATTTCGATTTTTTTTTTTTCTTTTCAACGAACGCTTCGCTTTTACTTCAATGAGACAAATTCGTAAAGTCACTTTTATATCCAACCAGTCATTCCGAACCCGTGGGAATTTGCGCGCCGTTTTATGAATAACATTAGCTTTATGTTTATCGTAAAAATATCTGTAATCCACAACGGTACGCTTTTGGAAAATTTTACCACGAGTATTTCGTTATACTGCGTGTCTGTTTGAAAATAAAAAAAAAATAAGAGCCGTATGTTAATACGAAATGTAAAAAAAGGTAACAAACGTGTAAAAGATACATGGATACATACGTACAGTATACAGGGCGACAATTATAAAGTGGACACCTATTATTTACGTATTTGCACGGTCTCTCTGGGTCATCTAATGGAAGCTTCTTGATTGATTTTTCAAGCACTCTTTAATGGCACAATTGATTTGGCGCTGAAACGCATACTTTTTAAAGGACAGAAATATTTAACTCGAAATTTTTTGAAAAATATATTTTTTTTATGGATTCATAAAGTTTATGAAAAGCTGAATTCGGAACACCCTTGGGGCGATGGATTCAAAGTCATTTTGATGGAGATAATTCTATTCGAAATTGCTACTTTTACCAGCCGATGCACGACTGGCACACGTAAAAGCGGAATTGGACCGGCGATTCGAACGCGCATGCGTCGTGAGCATCGTAAGTCGGCTGAACGCCTAACTGTCAAAAATCATGGCTATAGCGGTAATCTGTCAAAACTGAAATAAACGAGTTCGAATCGCCGGTCCAATTCCGCTTTTACGTGTGCCAGTCGTGCATCGGCTGGTAAAAGTAGCAATTTCGAATAGAATTATCTCCATCAAAATGACTTTGAATCCATCGCCCCAAGGGTGTTCCGAATTCAGCTTTTCATAAACTTTATGCATCCATAAAAAAAATATATTTTTCAAAAAATTTCGAGTTAAATATTTCTGTCCTTTAAAAAGTATGCGTTTCAGCGCCAAATCAATTGTGCCATTAAAGAGTGCTTGAAAAATCAATCAAGAAGCATCCATTAGATGACCCAGAGAGACCGTGCAAATACGTAAATAATAGGTGTCCACTTTATAATTGTCGCCCTGTATACCAAACATATATCATACACGTTATGGTACGCATGCTATTATACGAGCAGTGGGTTACTCCCGTGACAACCGTAAACTGGTACAGCAACCACGAAAAAATAAAAAATAAAAAATAATAAAGAAATTTTCCCACGATGTATTTATAAGACCTTTATCGTGGATTCGGAGATTCGCGAAAATTTAGTATTTTTACGTTATTCCAGATACGTACAATAACCACTGACAATAACTCGATCCCTTTTGACTTTGTCCCCTTATGAAAATCCATCTGAAATTTATTGAATTTTTCTTCCAGATTCCATCATTTTGAACATTTTATTATTAAAAATTACCATATCTTATTTTTATATAAAAGCTATTTTTTGGGTATTTTTAGCGCGAAAATATGAAATGTGGAAAGATAAACAAACGAGAAAAAAAAATGATGAAAAAGGGAAACCCCAAGCTCTCCATCGGAATTTGCTTTCGACTCGTTCGCGTCGAGCTCGTACGAAATACGTATTTAAAGCCACCGAGTCATGATCCAGCTTTTCCAAGTTTCCCACGACTACCGGCGGCTCGTTATCAAAGGAAATTTCGTTCGTAAATCGGAAAACTAGTAATAGTAAACTTTTGTTGGTTAACTCCGAACCGTACTTCGAAATTGTTGAACGAGACTGTACCAAAATACTTATATAGTCTATACCTATATATACCTAGAAACCCTTAACCCACTTGATTCGGGAAACCCTCTTTGGAATCTTTTTTAGGGGTAGTTCATTAAGAAAGAACCAATCGTGCTTTAGTGCTTTTGGCAATTAAAGTAATTATTTTTTATACAAATTTCATTTTATCAAAAATTCAACCCTCGTTCGAATATGACTTATGTACTTTTCGTAAGCTCTGACGTAAGGACTGGAGTCGTTTCGTAAACGGCTTTGAGAATTTAAGAACTGCAATACGTACGAATACGAGTCCCCGCATACAATGGTAAGTAATTGTACGGAAGTGACGTTAGAAATAAAGTTTCGACAATGAAAGTCGTTTTATGACGTCATAAAGGAAAAAAAAAAAAAAAAATTTTACAAATTCCGACTGTCAATGTAACCGAGTATAAATTGCGTCATTCCGTTCTCCCTCTCATCTTCCCTGCATAAGAGCAGGACAAATTTTCTTCGTCGTGCAACATGTGTTTCCGGCAGATGGATGAGGAATAAAAAAAAAAAAATTGAGAAAAATGAAATCCTGAAAGAACGGTCCAGCGGACAGGACGTCGAATCAGCGGTGTTGCAGGAAATAATGGAATTTTTTTTTTTTTTTTCGAAAAAAAAAAATAAACGTAACCGCGTCGTCGATTTTCAGAAATACCATAGCGCAGCATCCTTAAGGAGCACCGAGTGCCGTAGATACGATTTCGCTCTGCAGGTTAAGTTTTCACTTAGCGTTAATCGCTGAGGTCCGAAAGGGGTGCGAAGAGGTCAACCCCCTTTAAATATCTGCGGCGAAACCCCGACTGCCGCAGCATCCCTTGGGAATTCACGAATAATAAGAGCCGCGAGAGATGTCTGCCTGGGGATAAACGCATCTAGAATTTTGCTCGGAAGTTGCCGTGAAAAGGGGAGTTCCGACTTAATTGGGCTGAAAGGGTTCGACAAAATTTTTCCCCAGAGTATCTCCCGTGGCATAGGGTAGAAAATTCTGAACCCTCTTTTTCATTATAACGGCCGCCCATTAGCGAACTATGCTGAATTATTCTTGGGTGGCTGTGTTACTTTTCGTTTGTTCCTTTGAATTTTATGGTTGAAAAAATAGTCCATCCCCCTTTTTCTACCTTATTTTATAGGGCGAAGAATTTTTGATTATTTGAAAGGGTGAATATTACATGGCACATATATACGCATATATGTATATTCGAATTTGGTAATAAAATCTATTCAATATATCTATATGCGGTAGAGAAGGTGGGACGGAAAGATGAAAAATGAATGATATAAAAAATGTCAATCTAATTTTCTGGGGCTTTAAAGTAAAACCTACGCGCTTTTTTCTTTTTTTTTCTACCTATGGGAAAGGTTCCTCGCGAAAAGTGCCTTCCAAAGTTCGACTTGAACAAAGAAAGAAAATTAATTTTCGAGCTTCGTAAAACATAAATATCTCCTCGCCGTTTATATCTCCTCCGTAATACTTACCTCGCCCGTTTCCTCGTGGCTTCTCGATTCGACTTGGATTGTGTTTCTTTTCCAACTCAAAGCTGAGCCGGGGTGCAATAAAATCGGCCAACTTTTACTAAACTTTCCTTACTTTCGTTACACACGTTATACTCACGTCGGTCATCCATTACGTCAAGAACTTCCGATCGATTCAGATTTTTCCGAACGTTCACGAACTGATCGGCACTTACCTATAACAAAAAGAAAAAATCAATCAATATACAAATCGTTATATCGAACGTATTGAAGTATATAAAAATTAATAAAAAATATATATAATTAATATTATTTATTTTTGCTAATTAAAAAATATTTTTCGACCCATTATTAATCATTTTTTTTTACCAGACTTTTGATACCGGCAAAATTCATATCTCACATTCGACATAAATCATCGTAATGAAAATTCAAAAATTGCACATGGTGCACATTTTTTTATGCAAATTATATAAAATTATTAAAAATACAAAACTGACGTATCGTCACTCACAGGTTATGTCCATACACGTGAATGGAATAATGATCGAGTATTATAATAGAATCGTTCGAATTCTCGATAATCGTAACTACTATAATAGAAAATGTCAATCCGAATCATACACGTGGGAATACAAATTCTATAGAATTGACGTCGATCATTCCAATTGGAGAAAATTTGAATATCAACTACATCATGTAATACAGAACAAATATACGCTCCATGTATATAATTATTATTGACTGGTGCCGATTGCCTCAATTTTCAGTCCCATCATCCAAAAGTAATAAATGTATAAAATGAAATCTCAAAGTCATAAATTTTTATAAAACAAATATTACAGTGACATTTTCATTTTATTTCACATAAAACAGCCATTTTTTACAGCTATTGTCAAGCTTCAAAATCCAACGTACTTTAAGGGGCCATCTCGTTACGGGTTGCAATGCAAAGAAGTCCCTTATAAACCCCAACGTCGCGGCCTGGCCACAGCCATAATTTTAAGATCGCGTAATAACTGCATACACACGTTAGACTAATTATTTTCAGCTAATTACCCCGTTTCACGTAATTACAGATATCACAAGGGACTGTGTAAATATTTTACGAAAATATTTTAAAATCGTTAGTAACTACCCAAGAAGTATCAAACTTCAATTTGGGCAAGATATTCCCATATGTTCTCCAGGGTTCTGCATGTGAACCGTATATAGGCATATGTATACCTAGACATATGTAGAGCGGAAGAGTGAATTTACGTAATAAAAAAAAAAAAAAAAAAAAAAAAACAATTACAGTGAATCAGGTGAAGGCATAATAACGATTTTTGCATTTCCCTAAGAGCGTTCTTTAACGACCCTCGCAATTTGCGCCCGTGCAAAAGTGCACTTTTTCGCTGAATGACTTTCGCAATTTCTTTTTCTTCTTTTTTTACCGACAATTTTCTTCGAGTTCCTCAGTACGGAAGTGCTTACGTAGACACGTTACCCTGCCATAAGGGTTGATTCTCTCGTAATACGGTATTACCCCAATTTTCCTAAGGGTCTAGGCTCTCATTAAATCATAATGCAGTTTTGCATAAGTAATTCCGGGAAGAAAATTTTCCGGCAGGATTATGCACAATGGCTATTCAACGACCCGCCTAGGTCAAGAGGGTTGAAATCATACAATATATATAATGATATCATGGGGATATATTATAATATTATATTTCTTAAATCTACCAACCCGTATTAATACGTAATTTTAATTCAAGCCATAACCGAGGCACCTTTTAATCAGCCCTCAGCAGACCTCTTATTAATTAAAACGCTAACTAAAACGCCTAATTATCTTTACGAGCTTTTCGGATTTTCATCTTAATCTTCCCAACTTTATTACCAGGCGCAAGTGTTTATTCACGTGACATCGGATCAAACTTAATCGCGGATTAAGAGGAATTAATCGAAGCCTAATCTCCCATTTTAATTAGCAGCGCTTCGCGGCAAATTTAAAACGTAACGTTTTTCAAAAGTGTCACAAAATTTTTTTTTTTTCAAAATTAACTTCCTTACCGAAACTGATCAGCTGATACGTGAAGGCCGTAAACTGTATCCAGGGGGACACTCAGGTGAGCACTGCACTATAGCGTAGCAATGAACCTCCGGAACACACGCGAAAAATGGGCAAGATTTTCTGTATATAGCGAGAGCAACGTGAAAACTACACAAGCGAAAACTTTTAATACCGTACAGAAAACACAGCTAGAAAAACTGTCAACAAACAGCCCGGGAGCGCGAGGCACCCCGATCGGTGTCCCAAGACAGACTGCTTTAAAGCAGTAAATTGACAATAGTCTAATTCGGGAATCAATCATTCTGATTGGTCGAGATCCATATAGCCGATAACTCTTAGCTTTTCCCTCGAGTCGTCTCTTTAAACTAAATCGAGAGCGTTCCTTAGCGAATCGCTACGTGACTCCTGGAGATCCTCCACGGCAGCTTCCCCAGGGCGACAGCCGGGCACCACGTCCTTAACTCGGGCCAGCGTGTTCCTCCGCTGCCCTTAACCGTAACAAAACAATACCTCTATACTGAATCTCAATTGGGAATTAGTATATATATATACTTTTTCAATTACTCTGACTCCGATTTAATACCTAACCGTTCCTTTTGACATACCGGGTGCCTCGGCAAAAACTATCCCCACCAGTGGTACTCACTAACCTACAACGATTACTTAACCCAGCGACACCCGGTATATACCTAAAAGTCACCACCCACATTTATCCTCGCATAATTAGCGGAGTACCAAAGTGCAAATAAGACATGCAAAATAAATATTCAAAATTTTTTTTTTTTTCAAAATAAAAAAAAGGCACTATAACGATTTTAATTGAGCACATTCCATTAATGAGTACACTCGTTATCCCGCGCACCTTACTAAGCACACAGACAGCTTAATTAAGCTCATACGTATATCATCGAAATAAGCACTGGCAAGCATATATACAGCCCATACCCCGTATAGTCCAGTACACGTGTAAAGCCATCTAATTAACACAACCCTAATTAGCCCTACTTATATCTAATTAAAATCCGATCAATCTTCTAATTAACGTGGTATAAAAAATTCTAAATTGAACAGTACACAAAAATTCAATTTTATCACCACCCACCTATGCAAAAAAACAAAATTTGTAAAAAAAATTTTAGATCCACGAAATATTATTTAGCTCGGTACCCAAGAGGGGTGGCGAAAAAAAAAACCGAGGAAGAGATGGCAGTCCGTGGATATTTTACATGGGGTCGGGTCCTCCATGTGCAAAAGGGCAAGGAAATACGGCGCGTGATGTACCGTGCTCTACGTACATTAACGGTGAATGGGATGCTGGGGTACCGGGGGGGCCCCCGAGGTGATATGTAGAGAATGTATAGCAATTTCCCTTCCCTGTGTTCTCCACCTTCCGTCTGTCCCACCGTGTATTATTCTATTCTCCGTTCTCCCTCTCACTCGCACTCCCTTAACACTCCCATCCCCGTAAGCTCACTGCTCCCCCGGTCCGCGCACTTTATCTCGAAGGGGATGCTCCTCGCTGTCTCTCAGCTAAATTATCTGCTTTATCTTCACACGGCTACAGTTCTACGAGTAGATGATTAAACCACTAAGTTGAGAGATGGGAGCCCAGCTTGAGTGTGTAAATCAGCAGGTAACTTTACCGACGGTAACTTACATGGCAGCTACCCCCCCAATGAGGGGGGGGTCACCCCTCCACGCCCTCCTCCAGGATACCCTTTTACCTACCTTCGTATTAACCGGCTCGTATCATCCCTTGTACCAACTATCTGATATCTCCTTAACTTTCGCTTAATTTTCTGCAAGCGCTACCGGTTAGAACCACCCTTGGTCCAAGGGTGCTTTAACGTCAACCGGGGAGCAGATAAATTTAGTCATCCTCGAGACGCGTTGGATAGGAAAATTGGTGAATTTTTTCCTATCTTTTTTTTATGGTGATTTTTATCTGAAAATAAGGGTAGAGGGGGGGGGGTATAAATTGTTGGAGGTTAACAAAAATTGATTTAAGGTGTTTGGACGGTACGGTTCGAAGGGGTGGTTTGGACGGGGAGATTTCTCAATAGAAATTTCGGGTGAGAGGGGGAGGTCAGAAAAGGGGGGGGCTCTCTCGTATACTACTACCAGGAATCCCACCCTTTCCAGGTAGGTGGCCGTACAGGCAAAAAGTGACCCTTGATTTACGACCCTTATTTCACGTGATTGTTTTTATATCGCGATAAATCGCTGCCAGGGACGTACACCGAGGAATGCTTGTAGGGCGAGTATAAGGGTGACGTATTAGTATGAAAAAAAAATCATCTGAAACTTATACCGGTTCATTTACCCAGCCCTTGTCAAATGTCATTCCTTTTATTAATATTTCTCGTATGGACCCTAGGTAACAAAGTATCACGTGGATTACCCGAATAAGGTAATTTGAGTATTTTTCCTCTAAATCACGATATTTTTCGATAAATTAATAATCCTCGGAATCCAGATCGGAGGTGCGTAAAATTAAATAATTTACCTGAATGCAAAAAAAATTTTTTAATCTCACCGTTGAAATTTATCAAATCCATTACGGGTAATGAGCATAGACAAACGACGGCAACGAGATCGTAATAAATTCGGACCGGTTGATAAGGGGGAGGATGGACAAGAATCCCCTATATCCGGTCTGGAATTTGTCCTGTATCCTGTCTGGTTCCTTCGACGGGGCATTCCCTAATCGGCAACTAGTAGGGATGCTGTGAAAGATGTATTGGAGGATCCTGAGGGGACCGATGGTAGCCGAGTGTAGCCGAGGGTGGCCGAAGCGAAGCGGCACGTGACGAGGGAAGGGTGCCGATACCGAAGTTCACCCTTCGGTACGATTCTGCCTCCATTCAGGGTGAACCATCCATTCAGTATGAAACGCGCATTCATTGATACAGAGCGTAAGGCGAAAGCTTTCCCAAGGGTGGAAGCAGTCGCATTCCGTAGATTCCGTGCCGTGTCCGACGCGGCACGTGATGCCCAATGCTGGCTAGAAGCCAAAACTAATTACATTAAGCCTCCTCCGTTCCGTGCGCTCGGATCGCGGATCGTAAGCCAGGAAGTACACGCCACGAGTAGGAGGACAATTCACTCGGTCCACGACGCAAAATTACCATTTTAATTGAATCTGCCTCTCTGCGTCCCCCATCCGGCCTTCGCACTCGAGCGTCCCACTCGCTCCCCTTTCGCGTAGTTCACCACCCGGACTTCACCCTCCACCATTCACTCCAGTTAAACCAGCTCACCCGGTATACAGTCCTTTAGGCTCGATCGACGAACCTTTTTCCTCCTGACCGCCTCTGTGCGTCGCTGGTTCGCATCCAGTCTGGATACTTTTTTTTTTTTTTTTTTTTTTTCAAATAATTAATAACCCTACCGTGCATTTTTATACAGTCTATTTCCACAGAGCAGTTTTTATTTACGAAAATACGATTTAATCACCCGTCATTTTATTTAAATTACCCAATTTTTTATTTAATCCAAACTTCTTCCTTTTTGAAAACCGCGCTTTATATTACGTATATTCAAATTCTAATACGAGCTGACCTGTCATAATGCAAAATTGTTGTGCATACGATTCGCAGGGAAAATTGTGCAAAGTGCGTTAAAAAAATTTTCAATCCACTTTATAATCTTGTGTAAAAAAATATGCATATTTTGCTAGTCACTATAGTGGCGGATTTATATGTCAAACTTATGTACACCCTGTAGATACAGATAGTGACGTAGTTGCTATTGGAAAGACCACGATGGAACTGATTCCGGACACCCGTGAAGGTGAAGCAGCATCCATCCCATTTCCTATCTTGGCATGATCCTTTGAGGGGTTCCTGCCTCTCCCGTGGACCGAGTCCATAAGGCTGAACCAAGTTACGTAACTCACTAAGGAAATGTGGGATTCGACTTTGAATTGTATCGGATTCCTGAAATACCCTGCACTCCGTGTATCTCGATGATCTCGTTCGCTCGCTGGACCGCACAGGGGGATGATATGAATTTATGGGGTGACGCCAGACAAGGGGGCCAACCGCATAACTCAGTCCCCACGCGTTCTGCCATCGGCCGAACTGTCGGACGCGGAAACCCCGCTCACGGAAAACGCACGCGGAGGATTTGCGAATTCGCACGTGGCAAAGTGGTCAAGCAGAAAATTTATGTGACGGATTAGGTACGTACTTTTTGGATCGATGACCGTTGTGGTGGGAAAGTGGATTAAAATTTTTTCTCCACAAAATGTTGGATTTGAATAATCAAAGTTTCAATGAGAATTTTTGGAAATTTTGTATTTTTTTTTTATACCTATTTCACGCTACCCGATTGATTTTTGGTCGTACGTTCGGATACTTTATCAGCTGTTCGCGGTATGCCGGATATACTTGTCTATAAATAAACATCGACGGTTTTATGAGATAATAATGCGGAAATCGAGGCTTAGTCCGATTTGCATACCAGTTACGATTACTTGATAATATCATGAATTTTCGACGAGGGTAAATTAGATTTTCGATACTAGGAATTAATCGAGCCTAATGCGGATTATCGAGTCGATCGTATAAATGAAACATTTACGATTATCCATATCGAGTGAAAATCCCAGGAACTGATCGTAACGAGAATTATTGAGAAAATATAAAAAAAATATATAAATACGACGCAGCGAGTTTTTACGTGATTTTTCGAAAATTCAAAAATCAACCCCCGTAAAAATTTTGTAAATTTTTCATTTCCATTTTTTCACTCGTCTCGTTGACATAGGTTCAAAAAAGCCTTTGTATCCACACTGCGAATAGATATAACCCTAAAAAAATAAAGACTCAACCCTAAAACACTGTACCCGCAAAATAAATGGCTAGACTTTACTTTGGGGGTTAAAAAATTGGTATAACCGAAAAAGTTTATAATCCCGCGAATACACCATAAATTTAAAAATGCGTAACTACAGGATTACCTATTCCTAAAAAAAAAAGAGAGAGAGGGGCGGTCGCACGTATTTCATAATAAAAATGTCTGAAACATTTCGTAGGGTACGAAGGGATAACGCGCAATGCCAAATTGCGTAATGGACTCAGTGTGGAACATGATAAAAAAAAAATTTCCAACATATATCATATTGTTGGATCAGAAATAAAATGCAAAAATGTATAAATCCAAAAATTCATTATAATACATTCATATTTTGTCTGATCATATAATTTCACTAAGTAGTTTTGGGACACCCTGTATATCCGCATGTGCTCAATGTTGCATGACTATACCTTCTAGCTTTCCCTGTTCACCGGGTACACGTAAAAAAAAAAATCTGCAATCCCGGAATCACATGTAGCATACAACCTTTTACTCTCCGCGTTGCTTTTACCGGCTTAATAAAGTACACTATAGACTCCGTGTTATTATTTCCGGCCGCGGGGCTTCGGATTGCGGTGGGAAGCGTAGCCACGACATTTTGTCCCAAAGTAGATTACAATGGGATGCGGAAATTTCACGTTTCCGTACGAAGTTAGACAATAGATCCAATTTCACAGTGACCCCAGTCCGTAATATATATATACAAACACGTATGTATAAATATATGAAGGAGAGGTTCAAAGTATATTTAATATAATAAAATATTTGTTACACTAAACTCACTCTACTCCGTTATATCCAAAACAAAATATAATAAGTGTATTCGCACTTGGTACTATTACTTACACATTAAAGATTAAAATAAAGCATAGCTAATACAGTGGGTAATGGGGTTAAGATAAAATTGATAAATTATAAAAAATGGATGATAAAAGAGAATTTTTATTTTTATTAAAAAAAAATAAAATATGGAGAAAATTTTACGTGGTAAAGATTCTAAATTAACGCTAGACGTTTAAGTATAGTACCGTATATAGTATACCTTGCAGCATTTCGTATTACGTAACGTAGTATTGGATGTAACATTGGATATACATATAGTATAGATATATATCGTCAACTATACAGTATCCAGTATGAGGTCGCCTGTACTGTTAACTGTAAAGCATTAGTACAGCTTTTGTTACAGTGTGTAACTATATCAGCTTCTATATAAAGATGGTTCAAGTGTCTTTGATGGGTTTCAACGAACCTTGATAGACACAATAATACCTGGTTGAAAATGTGGCTGATCCATTTTCGAAATTGCTAGATGTTTCGAATTAGAGATTCTAGAAAGTATATAACTGTGAATAGATAAGAAATTGAGATCGAGATGAAATTAAAAAAAAAATTGATGAACTTGATAAAAAATGTGACTAATGGAATTTTTTTAATGATTTTTGCTTTTTCGATTTATTTTGACGTATTTGATCTGCACGAACGAGCTACTGTGGCGGCGAGGAGTATCGCGAAGATCTGAATACAGCAAATCAAACGTTTCTAACTCGAGCCGTTTAATTTGCCGGAATTGGAATTCTGTTTGGTTGGTTATTTCATGGGATTGGCGGTTCTTGGAAAGAAGAATTGTACCTTGATGTCAGGAAATGTAAGCTTCATTGCCCTAACGCTTCAACTGTACGGTCTTTGAAGAAAAGACGGGCGGTATATCGCTGACGAGATTGTTGTCGTTGAGCTTTGTATGAATAAAAAATGGTTTACCTTTTTTTCGTATTATAGAAACTGCCTTTATACACGAAACATTCAATTTTGATGTTCTGTTATAACGAGAATGCCATATACAGTAAGTTTACTTTTCGATATAAAAAACCCGTGGACTGTGTTACCTAAAAAAAAGTTCTTGTAATATTATTGGAAATGTGTATTATAATTTTATATGTTTGAAATAAACGAAATTTACGCTCTTGACCCGACGGCTGCTTGGAGTACGAAAAACTCCCGAGTGCCGGCGTAACATGAGGCGTAACATAACCGTAAGGCTACCAACATCGAGTAGGTAGAGTCGGCCAAGGATTCAACAAGTCCAAGAAATATCGTCAAGTTCCTAAGTGACACATAGAAAGGACGTGAGAGGGTCGAAAACTGCGACGAGTCAGCCGTCTGGAAAGCATAGAAGGAAGCCACGGGTCAGTAGACCTGCGGAAAATTCCACGAGACGGAATTTGAAATGTAGACGCATCTACATTTCAATATAGCCACTTCGCATAATCCGTCAACAAGCAAAACTGCCAAATATTATACGATCAGTAAAAAATATTCCACTTAAAAAAAATACCACACGCGCGACGTCGTAACTTACGGTAAAGAATAAAATAAGAAAAATAATCGTACCTAGTTACGAAGTTCAATCTCGAAGTCGCGAAAAAGTTAATCCAGTGCAGTAATTTTTCTTTCAAACCTATCCACATACCGATCCACAATAAATAATCACCCCGTAAAGCCCGTAAAAATCAGAGTGTCTCTCACCTGCGTACTGTATGCACTATTCCATTTGTCAATAACACAGGTAATGCATCCAATGAATAACGGTATAATGGCGCCCGGTTTACGACGACGTAAGCTTAATTCACAGGCAGCTAATGACTTCCCTTGATCATACAGCTGACTAATGCAGTTAATTACTCGAGAGCAGATCGTTCGACGAACGCGATCTGCGCACCTGGGACACACAGAGTCTGTTCACCTAATTGGGCCGATCGGTAGGAGCCAGTCGTGACGTGAAAAAATAGCGACTGGAAACGTTATGTTCGGCTGAGTACATAAACAGTCATTTATAATTTTCCTAAAAGATCTTCACCGCTTCTATCACGTGTCGAACAATCAATCGATCAACCGGACCACAATGCTCTTATTGTAATGTCACGGATAATCAGAAACCCCGCTACGTACGTAAACGCCGTGATCGAATTTCAGCCGCGCTAGCTTGATGGAACGACCGGGGATTTCGTCGACATTGTGTAGGTGGCGCGGCAGACTGTAGTACGTAAACACGAGGAAGCCAAGCCGAGCTGCTAGGCTGGGGAGGGGATAGGGATCGGGCTATTGCAACGAGGACACTCGGCGTCTCGACACTGCCGCACTTAAGTCGATCCAACAACAAGGAACGTCAATGGCGTCTGGAGAGCGTCCTTCGTGATGCGAACGACAAGCAGGGCAACATTTGATTAATTTGAAGCAATCGGTTGCGCAGTGCAGGCTGGGCAACGGGAAGGAACAAAAAGGAATAAAGAAAAAGTGCTTCGGTTGGATGGATATAAGCTGTGTAGAGGTAACGTAGAGGTCACTGGAGTAGGAGGTTTGTGGGGATTCTAGTGGAATACAATAGAGAGAAATAATGTAGGGGCGAATTGCGCCATTCACGATGGTCGCGTGACGATATCTCGTTAGGCGAGAGGGGGTGAACTAAAATAGGTAGAACGTACATAGCCAGGGTGAGGCAGTGAAATAAAAAGTTTTGAAGAACCCTCGAGTGAGTATGGCTTCCTTCTCGCTACATTTACTGGCTTTGTCGTAGACTGTGGTTACGTCGAACGAGTCTGACGATACGTTGGGTATTTAGTATTTTTTCGGAGATATTTATCACGTTCCCGAGTCAATCTGATGCCGTGAATTTACATGACGCGACCTTAGATTTTTTTTTGCCGGCAGACCCATCAGCCGTTTCTTCTTGCGCTTGGGTTGGCAGGAAAGACGACGTCGGTCTGACAAGACTGATTTACATTTGACTACGACTCAGGCTTCGGGAACGTCGAGAGGGAAATATCTGGGAATCTTTGAAATATGGGGGAAAAAATATGTATTCGCGTTACTGGATATGCTTGGTGTGGAGAAGTAAGACAGAGGAGGGTGAATTCGCTGGGCGGCCATATTGAATTTTTCATTTTTCATAGTTACGCTCGACGGGGTCTTGACTCGGATTTTTAGGAAAATTTTAATATTCCCTTTGTCCTGATTTTGCTTCGCATTTTGTATTAATGATATTGGATATTAGGTTGGATACAAATGCCTTTTATTTTTTTAATACTTCCTTCTGCGTATTACCATCACGAGCACCGACTCTGTTTTTTGATATGCTGCAATAATTTTTTAAATTCAAATTTCCTTTAAAATTAGTTCAACGTGCAATAGTGAATACTTGGAGCATAGGGGGAGGTAACGATGGGAATTATACCAGGGAAAGTCCCAACCGTCAAAGCGTTCTTTGGTTAATTTCATCTTGAACTGTACCAACTTTTATTTTGAACACCGCGTAGACCTAAGAAAATACTGTCTTGCGTCCATTCTCATTTCCCTACCTAATTTCGCATATCTTTCCATTCCAAAACTTCTTCACCCAAAGTTTAAGAACTCCGTTGTTTCTTTCCTCTTACCCCCAATAAATTAATCTCCAGTTCGCATTTCGACCACATAAAAGCAGATGACAGATTCCCTTCCAGAGGGGGCCTCACTGAAATAAATATAACAGGGCCCAATTTCCCTCTCTTCTTTTTCATCCCCTTCCTTTTCCTCCTCTTTCTCCATGCTTCTTCCCGCCCAATATTCTTTATCCCTTCCTCTATTTCTTTTTTCTATTTCTTCTCCTACTTCCATGTCCACCCCCCACCCACAGAATTACCTTCCCCTCCAATTTTCCATCTCTTCAGTATCTTTTTCTTCTTCTTTGACGTCCCTCCCGCTCTCGCCCACCCTGACGAAGGTTTATTAATTAAAAACGTGCAGTACCAATGGGTTCATGAATTTTAATAAGAATCCCTGTGAAGCAATTACCTTCCGTGCTTGCTAATTATAATTAATGAATACCGTTCATCCAAAGTTAACATTTGTAGACTATAAGTCTCATTGTCACACGGTATAGCATAAAGGGTATATTATTATTAGGTATCTGACTCTGTGCAGTTACGATACCGGCTGCAGTCGTGCAACTTGGACGTGTTTTCATGTGCGACCTCAAGCCCCATGGCGCAGTATGGTGGTCCAGACATTCGTCTTCGGTATTCTGTCTAGAGCAGTTAGTTATTGTGCCTGAATTGTGCAAGTAATTTGTATCGTACTAGCTAATTGCTTTCTATGAAGTTCAATTGTTTCCTTATATATACGGTCGACGGTACAAAAGTTTAGTTGGCTGAAATTGGACTTTAGAGAAAGTTCGATAATTTTATCTTCGACAAAGTGCGTAGAAGCTTGTCTGAAATGAAGTGAATAAACGATAAAGTAATACAGACCTATGATAAAAATAATAGGTAATTAATTAGAGAAATGTTTTTTTCTTTTTTTTTTTTTTTTAATATCTGTCAACCAATACCCTAGAAAAAACTCACTGTACCATTATTATTATTCCTCTCAAACTTCACTCCTCATTCATATTTTTCATTTCTCTTAAAGCTTCGGCAATCTCTAACAAAATCCCCAAAGACGCGAATCCACCCATACTACGTACGTCGTTGCACACATTTTTTCCCATACACTCGATACGTAAAACTCTAGAGACTCTTACGAATATTTTCCAAAGAATGCAAGAACTCGTACTCTTTTCTTTGGGATAAGAAAAAAAAAAGAAGAAAAAAATCCGGAATCACAAAAACGAACTTTGTTCGGTTCCAAAGTCTAGCTTTTCTTCCCGTTTCTTCTTCGTACCACATATATATGTATATATATTCTTCTTTACTTCCAGCGTCCTGGACGTAATGCCTTTCCGGGAAAACATCGGTCCGGACAAACTTTCCTCCATGCAAGTTCCTTTTCGTGGCGAGGAACTTCCAACAGAGTCGGGCGGACGCTTACGACGAATTAAGATGCCCGGTTCCTTTGGGTCCTCTTGTGTACAGACCTTTACCCGTCTTGTCCGTCCAAACGCAAACGGTCTTAACCGAGCATTACGTTTCAGGTATATTCGTGAATTCACCTCAAGGAGAAAACTTGTGCTCGTATGCGGTCCCAACGTTAAATCCCTATAGAAGAGTAGAGAGCGGGGTGGAAGCCATTTGCGGCGGTTGTAGCAGCGTTCTGTTAATGCCAGCAGCAGCAGTGCCAGTCGTGCTAGTATCACTGGTAAGAGTAGTAGCGACAATAGTAGTAAGCAGTACTAATACCGGTAGTACAGGGAAGCAATGGAATTTCAGTAGCGATAATAGAAATACATAACGAGAAATCCAAGAGCAGAGGGAACACAGTGTATAAACGACTGATAAGTCTCAGGAAGGCGACCTGATTTATTCGGCGGTCCAAGTACAATTTTTTTTCTATCTACTTTATCAACGCGTTCTTGCTTCGCTGAACTAACAGCGCTAAAGTGACAGATAGATAAAGGAGTACGTGTAATAAATGTAAAATTAACCGAACAGTTATAAATCTTAGCGCAAAGGAGATACGAGATTTTATTTCCATCAAAGTATTATCAAGGTCAAGTATGAAATTATGTATGCACTGTGAAGAAAATTGTATGGTTGCAAACGACATGGAGAACGACAAATTGTAATAGCAAGAACGAAAATTTGTACGAGGATTTATTATTGTGCGAGTCTGATAAATGTGCTAGGGCGCCATCTTATCGAAATTGTTATTACTAATAAAATTATGTCGAAAAAATATTGCGCAACTATTATATTTAATTTCTCCACGTATATTATCTAGTCCTCCATAAGTGGCTCTAACACACTTTTTACCGTCGGTAACGTAACGACTGTCAACGTGTACTTACGAAATTGGTTATAGGTTTCTAATTTCGATTTTAAATATACACATACCGTATTTTAGGTTAAGATTCTCTGGCATCGGTATCATTGGTATAAAGGTATTTCTCAAGTTTTCATATGCTTGTCCGAGAGTAAAAAAAATTTCTTGATCAAACGTCGAACTCTAGTATCCTCCATCGCCATTAGTGGCACGAATTTGCATAACGCGTCGAAAACAATTTTTCAAGGCAACAAGCCTCAAACGGCAGAGCGGCATTGATTCCAGTGGATTTATGTGAAAACAAAAAAACTATGCGCAAGAAAAGTTGAGAGTCAGCGCTACACGTGTTGGACTGTCAGGCTGCAAACCGAATTTCGTGGAAGTGATGGAGGCGAAGACATAACATGGCAGAGGTGGGGATGACGGAGCGAGAGTCTTGGGTCGACACGGGCGAGTCGAGGCTTTCAGTGCCTTCACGGCCACAGGAGGTGTCAGGTCGATGTTTTCGTTTCGCGTCGAGAGATGCCGCCAAACATTTACCGACTGAGCGAGCTGAATAGCCATGACAATCGGAAGTCATGCTGGATCGTTATTCACTCGAAGGTCTACGACGTTACGAAATACGTGGACGAGGTAAGTTCAGGCATATCTCCTCGTTGGAGGCAGCCATAAGGAAAGGAAGGAAAAACGAGGTACGTTACGTACAGGCGAGACGCGGCATTTTAGGTTAGGATTTTCTTAGCTCGCCCACTTACCAAGCCTACGGTTTGCCATGTGGTTATTATCGCGAATGCCATTGTGTTGCGCAACGTACGTCAGCGTTAGAGAACCCACGGGAAAGTTGTTCTCATTGCCAGCGTGATACGATTGCGAAAGAAGATAGGAGTATAATCATTTCGAGGAAGGAGGTCAAGGGTCACGATACCAAGATCCAAGAGAATCACGTTTCAGGAAAAAGCTTTGAGTCTGCCATAGCGACAAACGGTTCTTTCGATAATTCATGGGCCTGTCAACTGTTTTCTTCGATACTAAAAGAGTCAAGGGTCGCTTGTGTTGGTCGAGGGGGTGGTCGGGAGGTGGAAAGGTAGTCGAATGGGACACGCGTGGATCCCCTCTGGAAATCCGTACAGAAAGGGCAACAGTGATAGACGAGGTTTACAAGGTGAACGTCAGGCACGTAGGATTCGGTCGCGATAAATTGTCGGAAGATAAAAAGTTTTACGAGAAATATCAAACGGGGTATATACCTCCTTTTTTTTTTATTCTTTAACGACGCCAGCAAGGAGAATGCGAATTGCATAGTTGTGAAAACTATTTAATTAGGTAAATTTTTATTGGCAGCATCCTGGCGGCCCGGCGGAGATTCTGAACGTGGCTGGTAAAGATGCCACTGAGGAATTCGAAGAGGTTGGCCATTCCGACGAAGCCAGAAATATTCTGACGAGGATGCTGATTGGGGCACTACATCCAGTAATTTGAAAGCCGATATTCAATTCAGAGCATCGCGCGATACCGTCGCGGCCGCAGGCGACAGAATGTCAATGAAGATGAAGAGGCAAATGGGAATTTCTTTTTTCTTTCTAGGACGACGTCGCCGCGATTGCCAGGGAGAGGCGAAACGAAAGCCGTGAATTTTGGTTCAAGTAAGCAAATCCATTTTTTGAATTGTATACCTTGCTATTGTTGTTACACAAGTTGCAGTTATATAAAGATAAATTTATTCCTTGGTAGCAGTGATTTTATTGGAATCAAATTAAATTTCAATTGATTTTCGTTATGGTAGAAAATATCGATTCTCATTCTAATGTAACCATTTTTTTTTTTCTTTAGGGTTGCAGCAATATCCGCTGTACCTATAGCTGTCGGTGTGGTGACAGCAGTGATACTGTGGAGAGGAAAATGAAATACGTTTTTTTTTTTAAAAATACAGGACAAATACATATATATAAATCTATCACGCATTTATACTTTTGCATCATTGCAAGTAATGCTGTACGTTTTTCGGGAAAGCGAAAACCGTGCTAATGTTTTTTTTTTTTGGCAAAATTCAAAAAAGCCAGCCATATGTATGCACGTGCGCACAAACGAAATTCGATTAACGTGAATGTTCAGTCTTCATTTCCTTGATCAAATATTTTCAATAAGAATTAGGATTATTTGTATAAAATCAATATTATTCCAAATTTTTTTCCAAGTACATTACCAGAATTACTTTGAATTGTGTAACACGTTAATAAGCAATTTTAATTAATTAGTATCAGCGCTGACTGTCGTGCCAATGTCCAATTACATTTACAAAATCTAAATGAGTTTTTGAATAAATGACAGACCGTATGTCACCATAAATAAGAAGCACATACCCCATAAATATATATTGCTAGTTATTAAAATTTATGTAAAAGGAAAAAGATTTATTTACAATGTAAATGTCAATAAGTGACAATACATTGTAGCAAATTTATCAAAGAAACAAGTCAACTCATTTTAAAATTTCAATAAGTTTTACAAATTCTCCACTGTGTGTCAGTTTGATGTCGAAAAAAATTCTTTTTAATATTGCTTCAATAACAACCAAAGATCATTAGGTTATCGCAAGTCTGTGCTCTCTCGTATCTGTACTGCATAAATTAACAAAAACGCGACAGAAAAAGCCAAGGCTGATTTACATGTTATCGTGCCGAATTTCATTTCCAACAAATAGAAGTGCCACCCAGACCAAATTGCACAAAACCACAGCATACAAAACCAGCGTGTCTTTTTTTTGCAAATTTCTATGGAGCTACGTACAACGAAAGTTGCATAATAATCGCGATTCGACCTTGATCTCTCCAGTGCCAATCGTGCACAAAATTGTCAAAGCCGTCGCTCGCTGCTACCACGCAATCCCTGATTCTTTCTCAAGGACGGCAAACGCGAACGCGCACTGAATGCGCTTCGAAAGGTCGGGTCAAAGTGGCAAATTGCGGCATCAATTTTCAGCTGGAGAAATGCCGCCAATTCATTCTCGTTTGTACAAAGCCGTAGCCGTTCGCAGAAACGAAGTAAGAGGAACGTCGGATATTTATCAATTTTTCTTGACTGCCGCGTACGTCGACGATAAGTAAACAAATAAAAAGCTTTACAGCGTACGAACTATAGAAAAATACCACAAAACGTAGTACAGTCGATGACGGAAAACCAATTATAAATATCCTACACAAATGTTTATCAATCTATTTAATTAATGTTTGGCTGACTAACGTAACGTTATTAATAACTTATCGATATGTTGATCCATCCATTGCTGTCCCTCGGATACCATTTTATCCACTTTACTCCACGCTGTATATTCCAGTATTAAGGTTATAAAATATTCCGATGAATGCACCCGTGTGTTTCCATGTAACCAGGGGCAACGCCAAATAACAGATAGCGAGTGTCCCTCTGGCGGGAGAAACCGTAAACCGTATTACACCAGGTATACCTTTGTCATCGGACGCTTTCGCTATCTCTCTGTCTATCCAACGCTTTTTTTTTCCTATCCCCTATTACCGTCTTTTTAGTGTTTTTCTTCTCCTATCTTTTACCCTCTCTCTCTCTCTCTTACTCCCCACCCAGTCTCTCTCGTCTCTTGCTCCTGGACGCTCGCTGGCTTGGAAAACTGTTTTCGTTTCGTGCCGTCGCGAAAATTCAATTAAATGGCAGACGCTGTCTACTGTGCAACCCCGTTGACCGCTCTCGTCTCACGCCCGACCTGGCACAAACCATCCGTTTGATATAGGTACTAGAATTTAATTGAGACACCTACCGCCAGGGGCGCCTCGGTCGATTCTACGGTTTCTGGTAAATCTGTTATTGGACATTATCTTTGATATCAAAGGTAAAAGTGTTACACAGATTTTTATTGAATTTAGGGAAAAACATTTATCTTCCTAAAGTACAAGCATAATGCAAATTCGCAGGGGTATTCTCCGCGAGATTTTTACTGATACAGTAGGTGTGAAAAAGACTGCGAGTTACTTTTTAAATTGAAGAAAGGGTCTCCACCCTCTCGCCCAATCAGGATCACCTTGAAATCCGCCCAACCTCGCGCCTTCTACGTCTTTTCATGAAAAGGTCCGTATACGAGCGGGCATCGGTTAGCATAATGCTCGTGTCAGACGCAGGGTCTCAGGCATAATTTACCAAACGTTCCTGGCACATTGCCCCACTTCCAAGCAGGAAGTTTCGCGACGGCTTTAAAGGGAGCCTCTTATCACGCCTGGCAAACTTATAATTCGAGATTCGAAATCTGAGAAGTTCGTGGCGAGTCGACGAGGTTGGAAATCTACATTTTTCTTTTTTTCCTTCATACAGCCTAGATCGATTAGTACGAGTCAGTGTAACTAGATGGCACCCTAAGTCCAATGAATATTGAAGCGACTTGGAATTGATAAAATCTAGACTAGAGAGGAAACCGACAATTATTTTAAACCTCTAACAAGATCCGTATAGATATATTCAAACAGTGTGTATCGGAAATACGTGAATAGACCTAACCTCAAATTAGGCTATACTTACTAATGAGGTTATACAATCAAAGATGCGTCAACCAGATGCTAATAGGTATACCAATGCCCTGTGCTGACCTCTCTGTTGGCATTGCTCGTACTAATGCCGGGAACCCCCTTTTCTTGTATTCAAATTTATTCATAAACGACACCTATAGCCTTAAGGCGAAATGACGTCTTAGATGTAAATGCTCATGGACCGAAAATTGCGATACAATTTACCGTGTCAAACGAGTGACTTACAGCTTTGACGTAACTTGTCAAATATTTTTCCAAATTTTTTTTCAATCCGAAATGAAAATTCGAAAATTTCATTTACGTCGTGCACTTGGAACTCAACTAAAAAGTTTGTTCCACTATTTTTGTCTCTCCGCCTTAACCCCTTGACATGCAGATGAAAAGTCAAAGTTTACAATGGGACATGAAATCAATGACGTCTTCGTGACGTCATTGTATGTCAAAGGGTTAAGAGCGTCGATTCTCTTCAACCTGTCACTTCTTAAGTCCCGTTACGACGTAAAGGTGTAAATAAAATATTTCCTTATACACGTTTAAACGTTGACGTTGATTTGAGAAGTGGGTCAAGAGGCTTTAAGGAAATAGGGAATTAATATTTTTCTGTAAAAAAAAAAGGCAAATTAAGTAAAAGCGACGGTATTAAGATGTCGTGAATAAATTTCGAATAAATAAAAAAATCGATGTTTATATTATTACTGACTTTCATTTTTTTATTAAGCATTTCACGTTTCGAATTAATATCAAATTTTAATTAATCATTACGATCCTAAGGTAACAAATACGTAACTTTAGTGACCACTTTCACGTTTTCGCATTCTCGGCTATAAAACTGGACAGAATACCGGATCGAATGTGAAAGTCCGATCGGAACGATCTAAAATGGATTTTACCGGAAACCGGAAGTTACGCAACGTCTTTTTTTTTCGTCTACACAAAATGCACATAAGATTTCAAGTTACAAAGCCACTCCGTTCTACACGCTACTAACGGGTAACACGAATCTCCGAATATCGCGATAATTTTCCCTATCACGATTTCAATAAAATTCTATTACCGACTTTTATTCGATAAACGTTCACGTGTCCTGCGAACCGAAACAGGATCTCGCGCGTCCTTGCATTTTTCTTCTGCCACAAGTTAAGGACGGTGAAATTGCCTGACGCAAGAGTGATTTGTAATTTTTTTTCTAAATCTACTTCAAGTTCGATCGATATAAAAAAAATTGTAAGTTATCATTTAACCTCGAAAAAAAAATTCCTACTCCGTTATCACACAGTAAAATTATCCCGAGTAGCCCTTTGCATAAGTAAAACGTCACTGTCAGATGCATTAAGGTTTCTCGAAACGGACAAATTACGTCTGACAATAAGAACAAAGTTCTTTCGTACGAAAAGAAAAACAAGGAAAAAAAAACGTGAATTAGAGATAATCGAATTTTGACCGTTCTCAAAAGTTTGCCAGGGCCCAGTATTCTCTGCGGTGTTACCGGAATCTGACAGGTACGTCAAAAGTCACCGAACCACGTGTTCGACGGGAAAAGTAGAAAAGTCACACTCGTGGTCAGACCAAACAGAGCACGTAGTCGCGGCAACGCGGATTCTGGCGCGGCGCCAGAAATCCTCGTCGGAGTTACGGCACACCCGGTATGCACTACTCGGGACCTATCTCGGCCAGTACGGCGGTAATCGTGGAAATGACTTGAATCCCAAGCAGAATACTGATGACAGTTTACCGATCGATAGGGTCCCGTAAGGACTTTTCACGAAACTGAGAATATTCCATATCCATTGAGGATCATCCTGCTTCCTCAAGAATCCTTCAAGTCCTTCGTTCGTCTCCACGTTCCATTTCGATTTCTTCGAGGACTTTTTATTAGGGTCGGTTGACCCTTATCCCCATAATAAAGGGGAGCATCCTTGGCTGAGACGAATAAAAGTTTGTTAAATACGAAAAAAATTTTTTTTTACAAAACATGAAATTACAGCTTTTTTCACTGTACGAATTCATTTTTGACGTAAAAAAATTTTTTTTCAAAAATTTTATTCAATGGCCAAAGCTCGTGCTTGGCAAGTCTTGCGAAAAAGACTTCCGAAAGACCTGATATTATTTCACGTCCTACGGTGCATTCCGGACGATCCCTTTTTTGGCTTTTTGAATAATTTTACCTCTAGCATGCAAACGACACTTGCCGTCCGCGAATCGGCAACTTGAATACAGGCCTTTGCGCCAAACTTTTCTTTCCCGCGAAACTTTCGCACTCGGATGAAAATTTCTTTTATTATTTTCGACTTTCGGATCTGCGTTTTTTTTTTTTTTTTTTTTCGTATTTTTTTGGCACCACCGTTACTGCTATTATTACCAATACCACAAATAAAAGTAGCAACTGCAGGAATAGCAATGTCTTTTTATCGGAATACAAGAATACAATGGCGTAAGATCTGTTATTGAGTACGGAAAAATAATTATTCAAAAATACATTAACCACGTGTAAGACAATGAAAAAAAAAAAAAAAAATTTTCAAAAGCGAATAATAATCAGTCTCGTAAATTATCATGTGTAGGTATAAGCATGAAGTTTTCATTATGCGAATTATTTTATTATGCAAAAAGCAAACTGCATAAAATATCCATTAATAGCTATCTGCCTAATGATCATCCTCTGCAGCCTCTTCCTGTACCTTTATTGTACTACGGTACCTGTACCATTGTAAATGCAAGTGTTACGACGTATCCACGACAAAATCGTTACGCAGGATTATTGTCAACAAGTACCAAAAACTGGCCGTGTTTTACGTCTATGGACAAATAAATTTTCAATAGCGAAATATCCGCGCTGATAAAACGAGATGCAAGACAAAAGGAAAAATCAACCTCACGACGAATTTATCCAGGGCCGAAATATCAGTCCGCTGGACAATCCTGGGCAATTTCAAAACAGCCGATTGGATCCTCGCTAATCGACCCAGAGGATTTTCATAGAAGCTACCGCGGACCGTTAAACGAAGCGAATAAACGTATCGGGCCATTGTAAAATATCGTATTCGTAATAATTGTGCATTTTTTGCCGTCAGCCTCCGAGCCGAACCAGAGTCGCGATAAATGTGTCAAACGTAATTGCTTCGAGTGTTGGATAAAATAGCGGGAAAAAAATGGGTTTAAACGAGAATTTGAAAAAAAAAAAAAAAATTCTTAAATTTTCAACGTCCAAGCTGACTTAGCAATTAAGATATGGGATAAATGGAAAATTAATATACGAATTGAAGATTAAGAGGGTATTGTCAGGACTGAGAATTTTGGCAGATAAACCGATGTGAACGGGACTTTATGAAGGTTACGGGTAAAAAAAAAATAAATAAAAATTGGAATAATTACAAATCGTTATCCCTTCGCCTAATTGCCAGGTGGCTAACGCGAAATGCTTAAACGTACAATTATTTTTCTCACGCACACAGTCGCGCTCGCAGATGCGTAATTTTTTCAGCTTCCGGACGGCACGATCCTCCCCGTTGCTTTTAGGGGGGGTCGTTAATGCTCCCTTTTGTTTGTTTTTTTTTTCACCCCTCGAGCAACCTGCTACGACCCAGCCTCATTTTCTTTGGACGAATTACACAATTGAAATGGACCAAACGATCCAGCAGCTCGACTAAACGTCAAGCTCAAAGAGCTTGGAAAGAAATTATGACGGGTTTTCACGGTAGCTGAGAATTTTTTCACGTCGTTTTGGGGACTCGACTTAATATACACGTGTACGCTACAAGTACCTTGTATAAAGTTGTAACTTTTCGCTTTGCCTTTTTACATACTCAATTTACTCATTTTTCAATATTTCAATTCAGCCGCGTAAAAGATATTTTATTATTCTCTCGTTTATTTCGGGCAATCTGTATGTGGCTGATGGGAAGATTCTTTTTTTTTTATCAGCAATTTGATATTTTGATAACGAATTACAAAATTGAAATGGACCAAACGATCCAGCAGCTCGACTAAACGTCAAGCTCAAAGAGCTCGGCAAGAAATTATGACGGGTTTTCACGGTAGCTGAGAATTTTTTCACGTCCTTTTGGGGACTCGACTTAATACACACGTATACGCTACAAGTACGTTGTATAAAGTTGTAACTTTTCGCTTTGCCTTTTTACATACTCAATTTACTCATTTTTCAATATTTCAATTCAGCCGCGTAAAAGATATTTTATTATTCTCTCGTTTATTTCGGGCAATCTGTATGTGGCTGATGTCAAGATTGTTTTTTTATCGGCAATTTGATATTGCGTCACGATTATACGTATACCTATACGTAACACTTTAACGGAATAAAACCTATTGAAACTGACATTCGTAAAATGAAATTCCTTGAGGAATAAAAATTTCGAATGAAATTCAAAATTTTAATTATCTTAACGAAATTACGTATTAATTTTTTGAAACGAAAGAAATTATTTTAAAAGTCGGTAAATTGGCAGTTTATCGATTTTCAATATATTCGTCATTCTTTGATTGTCCACCCTGTATATTCATTTATTAGTGTCTTTGGATCGTTGATTAATAATTCTTATCACTTTTAATTCGATATCTTTTTCCATGAAGAGTAACCGATAAGCAGCTGTTACTCTGACGAATACGTCCGCTTTAAATTGATTGTAATTAAAATGACATTTGATTAATGATCACATACCTACCGCGTCTAAATACGTACATCAATGTCCAACCAAAATCAGGTTACTTACTTTTACGAGCTACTTTGCGTCACGCGTTAAATCGTTTCAAAATTCAACCAACAAATATTGCACTTTGATGTGTATACATATAGATATAGTGGAATGTGATGTGTATACATATATTTTATATATATATATATATAGTAAAACGTGTTTTATTAATTATTGTTGGCAATTTTACACGCGAATTTAGACTCGTGGTGTTGCGCACTGTGTAATTAATAATTGCAAAATTACCTGTTGCGCTATATGTATTGATAATTTGTCAATAAAAAGCCACTCCGTCTATTGCATCTTAAAAAAAAAAAAAAAAAAAAAACAATAAAAAAGTTGGATCAATACATTGTAATTTAATAAAGTATAAATTAATTAGAAAATAATTAATTTTTTTATAACCCATCCAACTGATATTGTAGACACGAATTTAAAAGGATTGAAATTCCCCTGTTCCCGATACTCGATTCCAAAATTACACTGGCATTTATCGTGCGTTTCAAAATGATCGAGTGACAGTGATTTTGGTACGTGGCCATTTAAAAATAATATTTAAGAAAAGGAAAAATTCAATGAAAAGTTCAATGATTATTATTATAATTAAATTATACTCGTATTACGCGAAATAACTGGCAATTTTATTTTATTTATTTCTTATTAGACATACACTGGGGAGCTATTCGTCTGATTAAATTATTAGCTTAATCAGTGTATTATTATTATTCAAGTAAATAATGGAAATTGTCGTGCTTAATTGAAAGATAATTTTTTTCTATTGTAAAATTAATAACGATCACAAAAATTTGCTCAAAGCATCTTTCCACTGTATACACTTGGAAGTTTTTTTTAAATAACTTATCATAATTGTCATAGGTATACGAATTTTATTAAAATTCAAGATACATAAAAATACGAAAGGTCTAGGATCCTTGAAATTCCAATAAAAGTTCCATTATATTTTTATCTTGTTACTTATTTCACTTCGCGAAAGAAAAGTATTTCTATTTTTATCCAAGCAGGAATTTTCGACTGAATCTTCATAATACAGATTCTTATGCCAAAATACGTTATTAGATTTGAATGAAATATTTTTGAGACCTTTATCCAGTTTGCATGCCCCATGTGCAAAGCTCTATTTTACCTTTTTTTTTTTTAATTTTTCGTGCATCGAATACTCAAAATAATTTATTGGAAAATTCATATTTCACAGCGAAAAGCACTTTATATTATGATATCGATTTTTTTTTCAATCTCGTACAAGCTGCCGTATGATAAAAATCTTTTCAAATTTTGCGCGAAAATAAACGAAAGCTATATCTAAAAAAAAAAGCTTTTCAAACCGACGGAACATTACGCGCCTGCAAAGAAACGCCGTGTGGAGTACTAAAAAAAAATCATAAAAATTATTCGAAATTCAATTCTGACCTACGCGGAGAAAATTTCTATACGAAAAATACAAATGAGAATTTATATGCCTCACAGTACTGTGAGAATTCCCAAAAGTGCTCTAACTGCGTCTCTGTAGTTATTAATCTCAGTATGAAGTTGCAAGAGTACAAAAAAAAAATTGGCAAAACTACGAAGAAAAGAAAATGCACCATACCTAATAAACACTATAGCACTTCGTACCTATATCACAGTAGTAATCTGTAATACCGACTGGGCTCTCTTCATGTTTAGTAAAATCTGCAAACTTATTGCTCCCGTCTATTATAATTTATTAGTCACAGCGTGAGAGAAAGCGCCCGCGATCCAGTAAAAATAAAAAAATTAAAAAAAAAAAAAAGTACTGGCGCAGAAATTCATAAACTTTTTATGAGAATATATATATATATATATATATATATATATCTGTTGATAAAAGTTCCTTCAAGTCTTATCAGAAACGTAATTTCAATGATAAACGTAAGAAAAATCTCAACGTTCGACAAATTGTTATCGAGGCAGATAAAATGAATTGAACATTACAGCCTCATAGAATTTCCATAAAATTTAACAATCATACGATACAAAATAGATATTGAAAAAAAATTCATGTATTTTTTTTCGAACTCCAATTTTCCTTTTTTTCAATATTGATACCATACAAAGAAATCCATACTGAAATTCCATTACGCAACGTTCTCGAATATTGGCTCGTATTGATACTGAAGTTCTGGCAAAATATAATGAGAATATACATTTATTACTTTTTATTTGTTGCCCACCCGTTAGTAACGTGTATCTACGGAACAGTGGACTTTTATATTAAAATGAAATGTAATGGCTTCCAACGTTACTTTTTTTTTTTTAATACTACATTTTTTCGATTATTATTCCGTAATACTCTTGTTGAATGAATATCCGTCATGTTTTTTAATCCGCGGATCAAAAAATAATAGTTTTTGAGCAGAATAAAGTTTTCGTTGAAAAATTGAAAATTCGAATGGAAAATGTTTTCGCGAATCACCTGGCAAGCACAGAGGAGTTTCGTGCGGCACGGTTGAATGCACGCTATGCTCATTAGCGAAACGAATAAGTATATCCATTAGTGAAAGCAACATCCTCTACTCTTCTTTTCATTCTTTACAGGCGAATTTCACTCACGTGAGATGCGTGATATCAGAATGTGAATTTTACTCCGTTATTGTACACTAATATATACTGTGTGTATATATATATATATATATCCCATTTACAATAAGAGCGAAAAGAACATTCAGAGTAACTCGGGTCGTAAAATTTTCTATAGCGAGAGAGCAGGACGGAAAACAAAGTGACTGGGATAAATTATTAAAATTTTATTAAATTCCTTCGCTCATTAGGAAAATTATACAGAATTTTCTTTTCGTGCACTCGCTACTTGATTCATGTAAAAAAAATTTTTTTTTTTCTTAATGCATACAATTTGAAAAATTAATTTCAACGTAATTTGAAAATTTATTTGCGAAAAGGGACAGTAAGGACGGTCGTGTATATTAGTTCAAAAATGACGAGAATTCCGAGTCAGTGTGACTTTTTTCTTTTTATTTTTCCCTGAAATTTCTGTAAAGTACGCAGATACCAGGATGCATTTATGAAGACCGTATTGATCATGGTACTTGGCGTAGGTAGGTGTATAATATGAAAAATATGCATGAAACTAAAAATTCCTCGAATAACTTGGAAAATGTGTACTGATATGTATATCTATATCAGTCGTAAATATCTCCTACGAAATTGCGTCTAGGTGAAAATATGTTAAAAATGTCATCCCAAGCCGAAGAACATCCGTGTTCAAGAACGATCTGACTAATTTGACCAGTCATAGAATAAAGTATCAAGCCATCGTCATATAAGATAATAAAAACGTGACAGTTTTTTCAGTCGTCTAAAAAAATAAATATTAAAAAAAAAAAAACTGGTTTCTCTCAAAAGAAAATGTTTAATAATTCACATCACCTGCTGCTATATGTATAAAAAAAACAAAAATTTAATTGCAAAATTTAATTACGCAAACGTGACACTCATTAATTCCCATACTTAATAAAAATAAAAAATTTTCACCTAATATCTCACTCCTTCCCCACGGCAATTTATCTCGGCTTTAATGGCGAAAAGAAAATAAATAAAAATGTTTGGTGGACACTCATTAACGTCGTACAAATCTTTCTTGTAAAGAAGTTAGAACCTCGAACGAATTTGTCTTTCGGGCGCTCGATTACGAGGTTGCAGGAGGACTAGTATACACAGGGAAAGAGTTATTTTCAACGGAAAGTTTACCTCGCCAGCGGGAATTCACGATTGGGCTACGAGTACTTAAAGAGTTAGTTAGGGACTCGAAAAAAAAAAAAAAAAAAAAAGAATTCAACCGAAAGAGCCATAGAGCGCAAATGAGGATGAAAACGTGCAAAGATCCAAATATAAAGATAAAAATGTAAAAGAATACAAAAAAATTGCAAAATAGCACGGACACGAACCAATTTAATCCTTGTTACCTTAGCCCAAGAAATTCTTACCTGAATGTTCGCTGGCTGTCGCGATAAATAAAAATTTCGCTGATAACGTAAACTGGCATCAAGATTACGTAAGATTAAAATTTCATGAAATTCGCAAACCACGATAACTATACCGATACGTAAATAACGATCGTTGGGAAAAATCCTTCCGAACGACTAATAAAGTTTCTAAATAGTGAATTGTGGGTAACATAGTCGTGAACGTTAACGTGCCGATGGTTATCATTATTGTGTCTCTATTTACGAAGGGTATATCCACCCGCCTGCAGTATCATAATCGTAAACGTTATCATCCACCTAACCGCGATCCCTCGATATACCGATAGACGATCGAGACAGGTTAAATTTTCGTAGGCCCCAAAGCCCAGATAAGCTCGCGATACTCATTAATAAAATCCAAAAATTTACTCGATCTTCGCCGACGAACACGAATGAATAATGAACACGTGATCAGCTGAAAAATAAAATTTCAATATTTAAAAAAAAATTTTCAAAAATTTCCCAATATCTTTTGACCTACCGATAGGCGAATACAATTATACGTATAAACGACGCGTATGGCTCCTATAAATTGAACCGATAATCGAGCCCAACTTACCCCTAACAACTTAACTACCCCCAGAGACAAGTGACTATGGCGATTAACAAATATATAACGGGATCCAACGGAGCCCCGTCCGTTTCGGCGAACGGAAGTAGGAACGTGGGCGCAACAGGCGGTAACAGATATTGACTTCTGGAGGACCTCCGTCGTAGAAACCACCCCCCGGAGGAACACCCTCGAGCCACGAAATAACCCTCATCTCGGGAAGAGGGGATAGCGAGAGTAATAGTAGATTACCGCAACAGGCTCTTCTCTGCAGCCCTTCGCCGCGCCCCCATAACCGGCACCCCTTCGACGCGACCCGATTGCCCCCTGAGAAATCGATAATTGTGCCAATAGAAAAAAAATTATCCAAAATTTTTTTTTCAACACCCAAAATTTGTCGATATCATTAAAAAAAATATATACGAAATATCTACCAAAACGTTAAGACTCAAATTGTACGATAATAAAAAAAAAATTGGACCTCGATAACATATAATAACACTGAAGCGAATATACCTCGAAATATATATATATTTCAATCATCCCTCGGAACGAATGAAAATGCAAACATCCCCCCCAATAAAGTTCCAAGCTATAAATATCATATACCAAAGAATTGACGACTATAGGGGTAAATTGCTTTTTCCCACCATTCAATGAGCCTCCGACGTAACTTATCCAGGACTGAGCTAGGTTAGACCTGAGGTAGGTCGTGTCATTAAGATAGGTCGAGGTTCCGTCGCAAGTACAGGTCGGGTGGTTTAACAAGGCGTCGCGACGCCAGGCGACGGACCTGTTGCGGGTTCCCCAGCCCCTTATCGAACGGGCCACAGTTTTGTAGGTGGATTCACGTGACAGGGATATAACCTTCCGTGGAAGCGCTGAGGTCGTGTCAAGTGACCCAGTCCTGCGAAGAGTTCACTTTAACGGCGAAGTCATCCCTCCGCCTTCCAGGTCGACCTTAAGGTCGGATCTTCCTGCGGTTATCGAGTTTCGCCAGCCGCTCGAAATCTACGTCGCTCACGTGCAACTTGCGGCTTGCTTTGGGGTTTTCGCTTTTGTCCTATGAAGATTCACCTTTTGACCCCCGACGTCTTTGACCATCCCAAACACGTTTGTTCTTCAACCCTTGGACTATCCATTCAAGGATCCTCGACCCCCCCCCCTTCCCCCATTCTCCTTTTATCTCAGCCTTAACTAACTCGGACCAAAGTACCTGCCAAAATTAACACCCGGTATATACTCGACGGGTAACTAATTAATGGCATGGATGATCGAGAGAGAGAGAGAGAGAGAGAGAGAACAAAATACTAGAAGGTAATAATGAAACGTCAAATATGCTAATACAATGCAAGAATAAGGAAAAGGTCTCTGCATTACCGACCGAACTAGCGAAAAAGGACAGAGCCATCGGATAAGTCTCCGATATATACGGTGGCGCAAAAGTAAGATAGGTAAAGTGAAATTTTTAGGTGGGCGTGCGGACCTAAGTCTATACGTATAATAAATTTCATCGGCATACACGTGGGACAATAGATTCGCCGCTCTACCGTGATAACATAAAACCTTTACCCTTCGAGCGCGTCGCTTTAGCCGCCCTTTTCCTATCAGCGAGACCTTAATGCGACACCGTGAAATTAAATAAAGTGCCCTTTAACTCAGAGCTTGGGACCCTTATAAATTACCAAAATATTTTCCCCGTTGCGTTGCCGAGTTTTCAAGGAGCGACTGGGACGATCTCGCCAAGGACCTTTTGCGCTTCTCCCATTAAAGAGCTCTGGGTAATGTATACATATATATATATATATATATATATATATATAGCACGTGCCACACGCTATAAAGCATACGGTCTGTGTATTTTGTTCGGTCTGTACAGTGTACAAGGTGTATACAGTGTATACTGGCTGAGTATCCTTGTTGTCACGCATCCCTACTTCGTAAGGCTCCGTACACACCTGAGCTGTTCCCAGGACTACTTGTGCCTCGACGAGGCTAGGCTGGGATCGTTTAAAAGAGGAGATACGGCAGTTCTCTGTAATAAATAAACTGAAGCCCCCGAAGCAATGGTTTGGTATAACCTAACCTCACTTCTCTGACACGGAGACCCGAGGATCTTTTACGTATCCTGGCTGTAAGCTCGACTTCGATATATTTTCAATTTATTGAGGTTATGGAAATTCGATTTTTGAAATTGACGAGTGGGTCGAGGGGGATGATCGTGTGTGCATATATGGACACATGTGGGGGGTTGGACATATTGCGTTTTTGTATATTCGTATTATTTTCTTATGATTATTTCTCGATATTCCCTTTTGACGTCACATTTAGCTTTTCTCCCTTAAGATCTTTTGCGAGAGGGAAAATTTGAATCGTTTTGAAAAATGTGATTTTTGCGATATTAGAAAAATAATGACATTTTTATTCGGATACGTTGGAAGTTTTTTTTTTTTTTTCATTTTTATTTTTACCCAAGATACGCTTTCGGACGATAATAAAATTGAGTTAGAACGTCGAAAATCTTTTTGGAATTTTCGTTTTTCCTTTTAATTTGGTCAACAAAAAATATTTCACACAAATATCCAATTTTGTAAATCTACGGTGTACGGGATGAAATTTTGAAAAAAAAATCACCTTTTCACCGTTACGAGACCCTCGCGTGACTACGCGAAATGGCATGTTTGCGAGCCATTGGCCCGTGGATCCAGTATTTTACACTTTGGCCGTTACGTAATAGTGTATTCGACCTTAATAAAAATTTAAATGACCCGCCCGAAAAAGGAATATGGACTTCCGCGATATTATTCATTTGTATTTCAGAATGTCGGACCAGATCGTACTATCTTCGTATTATCTCGCGAGCAACCGAAATATGAACATATAAATTATCTCGTGGCAACGTTTATTTCGCGTTACTCCTTTTATTCCTTGATAAGATATCATTTTTCAGGACGATAACCATGCATACGGAGTTCCTGCGGCACTGGTGAGAAATAACGTTAAAAACTCGTAAATAATGTACCCTTGGTACCGATACCTTACGAATTTGTAAAATATACGTTAGCGAAAAAAAAAATGATAACTGATAACGTAAACGATCGCGTTTGCTATATTAATTAATTTTGAAAAGCAAAAATATGTCTAACGGTAAAAAAAATATATATATTTTTTTCATAAAAACTATAATTCCATCAATCTCGTGCAAACCCCTGCATTAAGGATATCTCGTATCTGTGCAAATATGCACTACTTTTTTCGCATATATATCTGTCCTCGAATTTTTCCATTTCCAAAAAAATTGCACTCAGGAGAATCGTCGGTGAATTCCCTATGCATTTTGCGTTGCGGAAATAATGCACGAATACGTGAGTGGTTTTCGTAGCCAAAAGGAAAAAAGCATGAATCGAGCAAATTTCAGTTCATTGAAATGATTTCATTCGGTTACCAGTAATGACTTTAATACTCTTGGTATTATTTTTGGATAATTCTACGTATTTAAGGGTTAAAACTAAGATTTCGCATATTTTCGAAAAAATATTTTTTTTTCGATCTTGTTCCTTTTTGCATTTACCACTTTGTAATATTTTACTGTAATCGAGTTTCCGTCATGCGCGTGAAGTCAGCAGATCAACTTCCAAAAAATCACTAATAAATGGGAGTTTTTCAAAAAAAAAAAATGCTAACTCCGGGTCCAGCGGTGACTGTGAGAACCAGCATCTCATGTGGTGGAATCTATGAGGGTGCTATGGAAAGTTAGCAGATCATTTTTTCAATCTTGATTTTTTTGGGGTAAAATCGCGAGAATTATTACTGAAATGTATCGGGAACTACGGAACTCAATTGCACGCGAAAAGATCTCCAATTTATTTGTGATATTCTAGAAGTTGATTTTTTCGTCTGAACGTGTTGAAAAAAATTCGTCGAGGATGATTTTTCAAAAATTTCAAAAAAAAATTCTATTGCTTAAGTCAAAACAACGTGTATGAGGTTTTACCGGAAAGCATCTGTAAATACATTTTCCGATATATTTGTTACTGCACTTTTCGCAGTACCTAAGAAAACTTTTTGCGCGATGATAAATATTATTGATACTTATTGTTAGTTCAAGATACAAGAAAGTTGCCCGAGCATTGAGAACGGATAAAGAAGAAAACTTGATTTTCCGCAAGAAACTAGTTATTAAATACAGCTATAATACGTAAAATAATAGATATTATATATAATAGTATAAATACATTTTTCTGTATCAATTTTTTTTTTTTAATAACAACGAAAAAAAAAATAATTTTATAAAATTACATAATGAAAAATTATCATCAATAAAAAAATTATGTCTTGAATGAACAATTCGATCATTCTCATCACTGAGCTTATTTTCTGAATAAAAGGAATTCAATTCAAACCTAATCGCGATTGGATTTGAAGAAAAGGAAACAAAAATCTGCAAATCTTTTATCGCGTCGATAAAACATTTATTTAGATCGCTCAAAAATAAATAAAAAAATGTTACTCAATCCGCGCTACATTTTCAGTGCCAGCTGCAGATGCGATTTTTACCAATCACAGACTTTAATATACCCTGCGGAAAAACGTCATATTCCGGGAAAAAAAAAATATATATATATAATCTCATCTAAAATCCTTCAATCCTATCAACAGAGATTACACCCCTCGAATGGAACTCGCAACTTACATAATAATTTGCATAAGAAACTTAATCGATCCCGTCATTAACCAGCATCCAACGAGATTACCAACAGGAAAATATATTCAGCGGAAATTGACATCATAAGGATAAAAATTAAATAAATGCAAAGGTACACTCGGTGCATAATCGATAATCAATAAAAACATACTCAGTGACCATAAAATACCCACAAAGAGAAATAACCAAAAAAGCACCCTAAATCACCACGAGATCGCCCCCCCCCCCAAAAAAAAACGAACTATAAACAATTAAGTCAAATAAAAAAAATTGGCCAAAATTTTAAAAAATTTTTAATAATTTGCATATAAAAAATTTCCAAAAAAAAAAAAACATTCTTGTAAAATTAAAGAAAAATTTCCCTAAAACCCAATAGGAACAAGCAGACGGGAAATTGAATAAAAAATAAAAGTAACACCCGACCCAACGAAACACCCAATAATTCACCATTGTTATCAGGATCATTATCTAATCGAACTTTAAACTCAATCAGGTCACTTCTCTTACCAGAATGCTCTCTATACCAATTTAGTTATAACACAGCCTCCCAGTTCTTCCTGTAACGTAGTTGTCCTGCGGGATCGATTTACTACGTAACGCATGAATACGCCGTATAATTAGTCGGTTTATTCGAAACAGCCTGAAAGCAAACCTAACGACCAATTTTCCCAGTGTCCCCACCGAACGATATACACTAAAATCCAGCCCTAGATTTTCACATCCATCCAACCCCCTTTAATAGCGCCAATAACAATTTCCGATTATAAAAAATATTTTCAAAAAAAAAAAATTAAATTTATTACCTCCGTAGACTACACGTTACGTACACCACGTATATAATTTTCCTCCAATACGACGTCAATGATCAATTTCGCCGAACGTCCAACTGAAAATTTTCCCAGAACAATGTCAAATGATGGATTCGCGTCAGTTCGTATTTCATAAAGCATTGTCAACACCCGCGTCTAAAAAGCTCGCCGGGATCGGATTAATAAATCTGGATTAACGTATCGCGAGATAAAATACGAGCGGATGCTGGGTACAGCGAATAGAAGGAGACGAAGTAACTGGAACTCCGACATAATCGGGTCCCGTTTCACGCACGACAGTTCGAGTACAAAGTACGAGTTTGAAAATTTCAAAATTTTTAATTTCGCCCAATTTTTTTTTTTAATTTTTTTTTTCAAAATTATTACCTACACCCGTTAGAGTCTTTACCAACAACTGTATATGCTCGGGATTAAGAATTTTTTTTTAACGAGAGCAATTTTGATCACCCCACCATCACTTTCCATCCATTTGATTTCCACATCGTATTTATATACGATTCATACCAGCGACAATAACACATGAGAATCCGCCACAGTGGCGTTTCCGTTCGTTTTCAATCATGTCGAGAAAACGTCGAACGCAATCTCGACCGAGACGGCAGCCGGTTACGTTACGTTCACCTACGATTTGACATGTGCCAAAGAGAGTGTACATGCATATGTACTTCCCTGACACCGTGTATATAGGCATACGCGACACGTGTCCTCTGGGTGATGTATGCGCGTAACGCGGAGAACAGAGTGACAGGGGAACCCAGGGAGACAAGAAGAAACGGGCGAGCGTTACGTAAGGCGTAATAACCATGGACCATGAGTCCCGATGGCACGTAAACTATAATTAAGGAGATAAATCTCGACAATGGCGCCAATTTTCTCGAGTGCCATCCCCAACTACCAGCTACGGGCGAAGCAATTCAGAACCAACGGAAACGCGAACCGAGAGGAAAGCGCGACGCGATATTTTTTACTCGAGCGTCGCGATGCTAATTTAATGTTGTCGACTGTTGTTAGTGCGTGTATATATATATATATATATATATCTACGTCACGTCCGTATCACCCTATAGTAATACTGATCAAGCTATTTCTAAGTCGACTAAGCAAATTTCGCGATGAAATCATGTAACCTCTGGCCAGCATTATTGTTATTATTTGAGAGATTGGATTTTTTCGAGGAAAAAAGTTAAAAGTGTAACTGTATATGGGATCGTAGAGGGTTGGGTGAATATGAAAATTTTGAAAGGAAAAAAAAATTTTGAAAATTATCTCAGACGTCTCAGATCGTGGAATTCGTTGCCAGGCACTTTGATACCGTTGAACTCGGGAACGTGCGTTATCGCTAGATACGATTTCAATGGTTTGATCAGGCAGAAATATGTAATTCGATCGGGACTCGCTTCGTTCCGCAGGGGCAGCACGTGCGCGATGTGTAAATAGGAATAAATAATAGGAATGACAGTTTCCTTTCCACGTGATTTTCAACCTGAAATTGCTGTACGTTGGAACCATGCCATTTGGTAAGCAAAATTTGGTGGATGAAACGAACGTATAGGTACTACACGAAGATCGTCAAGAGAAAGATACGGCGATGAATTTGCCATAGGCAAATTTTAAGATAAAAATTTTTGAGTCAATCGATAAAAAAATTTTATGTAATTTACGAAAAATGCAAAAATTTTCAAAAAAATTAAAGACCGGGTAATTCGATCGGGACTCGCTTCGTTCCGCAGGGGCAGCACGTGCGCGATATGTAAATAGGAATAAATAATAGGAATGACAGTTTCCTTTCCACGTGATTTTCAACCTGAAATTGCTGTACGTTGGAACCATGCCATTTGGTAAGCAAAATTTGGTGGATGAAACGAACGTATAGGTACTACACGAAGATCGTCAAGAGAAAGATACGGCGATGAATTAGCGATAGGCAAATTTTAAGATAAAAATGTTTGAGTCGATCGATGAAAAAATGTAATTTACGAAAAATGCAAAAATTTTTCAAAAAAATTAAAGACCGGGTAATTCGATCGGGACTCGCTTCGTTCCGCAGGGGCAGCACGTGCGCGATGTGTAAATAGGAATAAATAATAGGAATGACAGTTTCCTTTCCACGTGATTTTCAACCTGAAATTGCTGTACGTTGGAACCATGCCATTTGGTAAGCAAAATTTGGTGGATGAAACGAACGTATAGGTACTACACGAAGATCGTCAAGAGACAGATACGGCGATGAATTAGCGATAGGCAAATTTTAAGATAAAAATGTTTGAGTCGATCGATGAAAAAATGTAATTTACGAAAAATGCAAAAATTTTTCAAAAAAATTAAAGACCGTCATTAATGAAAAACTAAACGAACCGTGTATCGGTGACTTGAGTAATAAGAAAAAAAAAATATATCAATTTAAATGACAAACCGAACGAAGATATCAGCAGCCAACCGGGTTTTTCCCCCGCAACTCGCAGTTGATAACCTTGACAGATAAGAACTTCCCAGGCCTGTGACTTACCTAGAAAAGACAAAAAGAACAGGGAAAATAAATATAATCCAGGTTATTCCCAAGAATTTCCGCGAAGTTTGCGCGTTCGATATATTCCAGGAATATACACGCAAGATATTCCCGCGAAACGGTGTGAGTTAATGACGCTGGGAAAAACCAGCCGATAAAATTGCACTTGCGAAATTCCACGTAAGGATAAAAAAGTGACAGTGCGAGCACAAAGAGATTCGCGTGAAAATGAATAATCGGGATAAAACTGCAAAAACTCGTGTCTTATTTTCCTAAGAAGAAGGGACACCCCCTATAAAGAAAAGTACGAACCGCTAACGAGTGAAACAAGGAAATTCAAAGGAATTTAATCGATGCAAATAAATCTGAAGAAAATAAAAAAAAAAAAAGAACCGGAACCAGCATTAACGGCATCCCTTGTATAATCAGAGCCGACTGGAGACTCAATCGAATTATCCTTAGCGAAGGTCGATGGTTCCGCTAATCCTGCAAACGCCACTGGCAATCTCAAGCCAGATGGCGCCACGGTCGCTGACGGATCCGCGTCGAGTCTGATTGAGACATTCGTTAAGTTTGAATCTTCCACGGGAGCGACCCCTGAAGGTCCTAGGCAACCCTTACCAATAGCCACGGGTACCCTTGTCCAAATCTGTGAGTGCTGTAGATGGTGAGTGGGAGGGTGGGAGGGGAGGGTACTGTTCATTTGACAGCACCTAATCAGCTTAGCGTCGCGAGTGATTACGAAGGATCAATCCTTCGTTAGGGATATCTAGTAATTTTCGAAAACCTACCCCCTCCCCCCCCACCATCATTGATTAACCATAAAATTCATGTAAAATTCATCAAACTTCCGGGTCCGACCGAGCATCGATTCCAGGCTCTAATCACTGATTGGGGGAGGGGGGGGGGGTGTACCTTATGGAAAGTGCGATAAGGGTTGCGAGCTTTCAGATTCAATTTGCAAATTGAATCGAGAAACTTTCGATGTCGGTAGCTTGAAACGAACCACCCGGTACACATAGGGGGATGATAGAGGTCAAACTCGATAAGGAATAAGGGTTTGCGGTATTACAGATTCCCAAAAGGAGGGGGTGGATACCGTTCGGATGACAGAAACAGGGTCACCCGGATGACCAAGGGCTGAGATAAGGTTAAGAGGGGGGGGGGGGGGGGGGGGGAAATTAATAAATTTCAAAAAAGCGTCAAGGTACTAGAAGCTTCTAGAACAAAGTGGGAGGGGCGGTCCTCGTGAACCTAAGGATGGGATCGTTAATCATCACGGAATCGGGAACGGTTGTCATTGGTTACGAGAGTAAGGGTTGATGGGATCGACCAATGCCGAGTCGTCATCATCATCGATCATCACCATCCCTTATATATATATATATCGCTTTCACCCCTATTCCAGCATTAGGAATATCGTCGATCAGTAGCCCCTTGGACGCTGTGAAAAAAAAAATCTTTTGGCAAAACAGCCCTCTCCCAGCGCGGAAGGACATTTTTTTTTTTTTACGTACCCTTTTTTACCCACGAATAAAGGGGACCTCTGCTGCACCCTCGCCACCCTTGCTTTTGACTCGGGTCCAAAGATCCTGGACGTTTACGATAAACGCGCCGGAAACCGAAGGATAAAGATGCACCGTTCGACCACGGGCACAGAGTGTATAGTGTAAGATCGATATCTTCCCGTTTTATCTACGCGCTGAATCAACGTCCGCGCGGGGGTGGTATATGATTTTCACGTCTCTGAACCTGCAGCGCTCGAAGCGTCATTTTTTTAAGTTAGCGAAAAGCGCCCCGGGAAGAGGAAAGAAAATTAAGAAAAATTTATCGTGCCGAGGAAATGCATCCGAAGCCCCTATCAGCCAGGGGAAATGGAACGCGGTCGCAGGGCTGAGACGATATAGTGAAAATAAGGAATTGGAGTGAAGAAGAGGAGAGCGAAGGAACTGCTAAGAAGACCGTAAGAGCACAAGTGGGGCAGGTAGTCCGAGGAGCATAGAAATAAGACGCTGCTTCCCTTCCGTGCCGGAAACCACCCTCGCGGACTGCTGCGGTCCATAAACAGACTCTGGCATTTTTATTTGTATTATTCGCTAACATTTTCTCGCGAAAGAGCAGAGCTTCGTATAGTTACGGTTTTAATCTTCTTATTCTGCCCAGATACGTGTATACGCGGTTCTATGTATATATATATATATATAGCAAAGTATGTATTTTGCATTATACTCAGCCCCAGTGCAATTGCGAGCCTGGTCGCAAAAACCAAAATGGCGCAGCACCTTATACAATTTTATTTAAAGAGCCTCGAGTGCATCAAACTGCATCGTTAAGATGGACAATTTTTTTTTGCGAATTACAAAAAATCAACAATTCGCAAAATTTTTCATCTTTCGTGCCAAAAGTGGAAATGGTTTAATCGCGGGTTATAATACGTCTTGAAAATTTTTCACCCTTACAGGTCCCATTCGCGAATCAGATCGACGGAACTTAGGAAAGCTTTCGTTAAAATCCTATCAATTTTGATAAGGGATGGTAGCCGTGATAAGACTATGCTAATTTGCCCCCCCCCCCCCCCAATTATTGGGGATATAATACCAATCCAATTTTTTCGCGAGATGCCACCGGTCCTCGCGAAATTTTTGCAAAATCGAAGGTATCCTTACGAGTAGAGATAGAGGGGATTGGTAATATTTTGGGATCGATGAGGATTTTTTTAAGATAAAAAAATTTTCATCTTTAAGATATTCGCGTTATCTGGTCATCTCGAGAGACTCGAGACGAGGAATTAATTGCTGATTAAAATATACCGCGGAGAATCGATAAGGGGTATCTATGTGAATTAATTATTTCGCAATAATTCATCTTGTTATTATTATTATATCAGGAATCGAAGCAAACGTCACTCTCGAGAATCGCCCATGTATCCAGTTTTGCGTTTTCGGACTTCGTTACAAAAATCTTCGGGAAGTAGAAACACGTGCGAATTCTTACGCAAGACGAAGGCAAGCATAAAACGGCCGTCCTGAATTCACGTCACGTAACAGCGCGTTCATTTTTTTTTTAGAAGTTTTGTTGCGAAAAAAATTCGAGAAACGGCATCTAGAATTTTTATATTTTTTTTGTTTGTATTAAAAAGAAATTTTTTTACCACCCTCGAGTCTGCGAGGTATATGACAATTTTTTTTTTTTCGATATACTTATCATTAATATGTTATGTCTTCATTTTTTTTTCAGCCACCCTGTATGCTTTCATCTTCCCTTGTACAATCGTCGATCATTTTTATCGGGAATACCATTGCGGCTCGAAAAAAAAAAAATTTGGCGAGATTTCGCGAACAGAGGCGCGACCTCTCACTTGCACTCGGTAGTTTTCAGCCTCTCCAGATCGCTGGTATTTGCGGTTTTATTCGTCTCCTTTCTCACTACGCTGAGCTCTTACCTCCGTCCCAAACCAGCGACCTAGGGTGGAATCGTCGTTGGGTTGCTCGCAAAATGCCCGCATGCATTATGCATAGACCCCCCCAGGACCGTGCCAAGTGTGCCGTGTGCCCCGCGAGCCTGTCGACTGTGGGCAATTTAATTTAATAGTGTCGCGAGGGTCCGTAGGGGTAGAGACTACCCTGCGGAATCGTTTGAGGGTAGGATAGTCAAAAAGTACATTTAAAAGACTGTATTATAAAAATAAATTTTACATAACCGGATATGAGATTTTTTTAACGCTCAAAAACGATACTGCGGATATTACGTAATTATTTGGCACAGCTTAAAATTCAATTAAATAATTTTAGATCGATTCAACAAAAAAAATATTGCCTTGCTTTCGATACTATATATATAAATATAATTTCGATAAAATTTTTTTGAAAAAATCTTGCGCAGTCGACACGTTAATGACATATTTACGCAATAAAACCGTTTCGATGGTGAAACAAAATTTACGTGTCCAATGAGAAATATATTTTTTAGTATTTTTCTACGAAATCCCATAACTGCGCGTATAGAAATAGTCGAGTGTTTTTCGGCTTATGGAAACTATTTTTTTTTTTCTTTTTTCATGAAAAGCATCTGGCTTATCTGATAAAGTATGACGCAAGGTCGGGGCAACGTGAAATATTTTCTTTCACTCAAAAATATTCAACGTTACCCAAGTGCTGAGCCCACACGTACGAGGACAGATTATTCGATGGCAGACATCTTGAATTTCTTTTGGAATCTGTAAACCAGTTTCCACGAAAACCAGATTCGGTCTCCTGTGGAAATAAGAGTCGAACTTGAACAAAATACGGAAAAAAAATTAAAGTGACGATCTTGAAGATCCTTTCACCTCGTAAATTTCGGGATTCATCAATTAACCCTCATTGATCAAAGACAATACCAATAGCCTATACTTAATTCCCAATGATAAAAAAATATTCAAAATACCAAAAACAAAAGACTGTCGACAGTCGTCAAGGATAACAAAAAAAAAATAGTTAAGATATAAATTTTCCAAAAAAAAATTTTCAACGATCCACCCAATGAAAAACGAGACTTCCAGAATATCCAAAAAAAATGATAACACGTCAAACTCGTATTCCCAATGAAACGACAGATCAGCTTGGCTAACAGAACGTCCCAAAGGGCCAAAAACCCGAATACCCAAATCCCATAGAATTAAATCGAGGCTAAAAAAAAAATATCCAACCTCATAAAGCCTCACATCTCCAAATAAACGTGAAAGACAAATACATTGGCAATTCGAATCCCAGTCCAAAATTTGAACCGCGAAACAGTATCAGCCGGCACGTAAACGTTGAATGAAAGCCATGCAAGCGCATACAACCATATAACAAAAATACCATTATATATCTATAAACATAGTTCCTATAATTCGTCAAGTCCAACTGCACACGCTATAGTCCGACTATAATAGCCACTTATGCATATATGGTACATACCTATATACATATCAACACCGAAAATAATTCCCTTACCCGTAGTCAGCTCGACCCCCCGTGAACCCAGGCGCCACCTCCAGCTGCATCGTGGAATTCAAACGTCCGAATTTCCAGCGATTCCCACGAAGTTACCAGAGTTCGCACAAACAGACCCTTCGCGGTAGACAGGAAAATTCAAAGACCAATGCAGCACGATATTCGCAGTTTAATGATTCGGCAAAGTCTCCCGAGGCCATCCCGAGTTCCGAGCTAACGAGTAATCAGACCGTACGAGGTTTGCTGGTCGTTCGAGCTTGAGGTACCGGAAGCCAGAGACACAAGGAATTGCGAAGTAGGATTCGCTAGTGGGGACCACGTGGTAGCTGGGAGAGACCGTGCGGAGAAGCTTCGCGTCTTTGGGCACAAAGAGACCATTGAGCTTGCTTGCTGAAGAACCGGGGAAGGGAGCAAGTTTTCGGAATGCGGTCGAGAGACAAACAGGGAAACACGTGGAGCTTCGGTCTGTCCTCCTTCATCTCGTTTGCTCTTATCTGTGCATCTTTCATCTATTAGTTATCTCGTTCTGCCTACCTGGGTCCATCAAAGAGATCACTGATCGTTAAGTCCCTGTGGATGCTTTGGATACGGACTCTTCGAAAATTAGATCGGAGATTCTCGACACCGTAGAAAATTCATTAGGTCGAGTTTTCAAGAGGGGAAATAATATTTCGTTGCATCGCGCAGCTACTTCCGGTTATCGGATAATCGTCACGTATTTCGATATTGTCGATGAGAGTCAGCTGGATTTTCGTAAAGGACGTAAATACAGCATCCCTGGTCCGGAGAGCTAATTGCGGAAGATAAGGAAATCGGGATAAATCGGTGACTAATTTAATTATTCATCCAGCTAGTAGAGTCTTTGGAAATCTTCGATACTCTTTTTCTACTTCCGTAACCCTCACTTCCGGTTTTTCTTCACGACCTCCTTTTTTATATGGTCTTATTATATATTTAACTTATCACCACCAGTCTTCGATCTTCCGTCTTAGATCCACTTTGGAATTCGTTTTTCTTTACTTTCTGTCTCTCTCTCTCTTTCTATAGATCTTTCTAGATCTTTCGGCCGCGGCTCTCCGAGTGATTGCTACGGAAATAGAAGATCTCCTCGACGGATAAGACTGATGCCCGACGAGCGCTGATGACCCGAGTGCAAACCGCGATCCAACGAGGATTCATCGACGACGTGAAAACCCAAGGATATCGAAGTGGTCCAGCGAAGATGAATAATCAACTACGGTTAGCTATTAATTCTCGTAGTCGATAAATACATTTGGTTAAATAACACTGATGAAAATCGATCGTTCTAGGTCGAGCGAATTTATCGTATTCCAGATGATATCCGGAAGACCTAATATTTATACAAGAGAATGAGACTGTAAGTGAAACTTGATTGATGCGACCGGCAAACTTTTTTCCTCAACTTCTATCACCAGTTTTTTTTTCATTTACACGATACCAAGAGACGATTAATTGTAAGGAATAAAAATATTGTAAAAATTATTTTTCCCAAAATCATAATTTTTCAAGGATTAGTAGGAAAAAAAGTAGAAAAAAGAGCATAATGAAAATCCAATTTTTTTTTTTTTCGAAACCTTACAAAAACCAATGGCCAAAAGCAATTTCGATTCCATGATACATTCAGACTTGTCGAATCAGTCGTTCCATTTCCCAGTGCGCGACCTCCCTTTTGTATTCGTTGGCTAACGCAGTATTTGCCGCGGGCCAATTTTCACGTATTCGACGCGAAAGGTTATTGTGGCGATCGACGTTGGCGTTGACGTTGGCGCTACGCCAGACAAACGAAGGTACTTCGACGTCACTGCGGAGCGTTAAACGTTTTTCCGAAAGACTCGGAGAAAACGCAGCGTCGGTAGATTCCAGGGCTGCAGCCAGTCGAGCAGATTTAGGAACGCGAAGCAGCGAGCCAATGGGAGACGCGTAAAGGCTGGCCCCAGTCACGTGACGGGTTAATAATAATGAGAAAGAGCGAGCGAGAAACGAATATGGCAAAGTCGCTTTGCTGCTGGCAGAACGAGAAAAGCGTTCGGCTTGTAAACGGAAATCGAACGACTTGAAAAATTTATTAAAACAAATTTTCGATCGAAAATTCGTTTTTTGACTACCGGTCCAGAAACACTGCCAACGCAGAGCGCTGTTATTTACGAAAAGTCGATAAATACGGCAAAGACACCTCGGAGCGTCACTTCCGTTAATCCCACGTAATATAGATTCCCGTGTGCTGCTTCATCCTAGCAAAGTAAACGCAAACAGACCTAACACCGTATCGCACGTAAAGCTTGTACACATGTGAGCATTACGCGCTTCGTACGGCACGTGAGAGATACATAAGTGCATACGAGTATAGTCACTACGTTCATATATGGTGGAATATAATAAAGTCTAATTATGGTAATGGCTGGTAATGGTCGAGCGTTAACCAGATTTGAATTTTCGCGCCATCTGACTATGGGTAATTTGACGTTGCTGGTAGTGCGTGTGGATTTTAATTTTTTTTTTTTTTTTTTTGGTCACTAGGTATTTTCTTTCGTCGTTGAAAAACTAGGAATTTATAATTAAAAAAAAAAAAAAAAAAAAAAAAAAATTCTAACGGGTGGCACGTATTTCGATTTATGACGTAACTGGCTGCACGGGGACGCGTCGCCGGGCATTAGTGCATCATCGGTGAATGCGAGTTTCCAAGAACTGACGAATAGTTAAACTTCGTAGCTGCTGCCTGGCAGCGTCCTCTCGTCGCTGTCGCTGTCGTGGAAACTCGTTTCGTCCCGACGTACAGTAACCGTGAGTCATCCCGATCGCTGAGAACTTTTGCAACTACGAAAATTTTACGTGCTCGACGCTCCGCGTCATCTGCGCTTGCGAGAGTTTGCTGTCCGCGCGTCAGTTTACAAGTTGTATGTTTTTGTGTAAAGAAGGAAGGATAAGGAAGAGATTTATGAACCATCCGGAACTACAATTTCGTTATGGGAAATTAAAGAAAAAAGTTTCACTGCTTATTGCATTCAAGCTCTGCAAGAAAAGTTAAGTGAGCTTTCTGTATGTTCGTGGAAATATCAAGAATCTGCAGGGCAACGAACTGAATCGAATGATAATTGAACTATGAATAAAAAATAAAAATTTCTCGAATTTAAGTAATTTTCCATTTAATTGTCTCAGAAGGATTTTAACGGTTAAAGGGTATGGATATTACTTACCGTAGATATTAACCTTTGCGATCCAAGATAGTAATTAAGCTAATTAAAAAGTAGTTTGAACACTGCCTATAGCTGAGTAAAAAGAAAATTTCAAATAAAAAAGCTCGAGCAATCTGCAATATCAAAATTGCATAAAAATTTGTATATACAGGGTGTATCTTAAGCCCCGGACAAGAGACATACCGTTAGATCCGGCGTGAAAAAATGAAAATATTGGCGTTAACAAAAATAAAAAATTTTAATTAGTTTATCAATCATTAAAGATTAAAGTAAGCCAATAATAAGTGCATGAAAACTGGTAACTCCTCCTCAGTCTCCTCCCATTGGGGACAGCCAATCATTTATTTCCCCACAAAAACAGTGACTGGTGGATACGTAAACGAATATAGTAATGTAAATAAACAAAAGAGTAACGGAAATAAACAAAAGAATAATGCAAAATGTTTTTTATGGGGAAATGAATGATTGGCTGTCTCCAATGGGAGGAGACTGAGGAGGAGTTACCGGTTTTCACGCGCTTATTATTGGCTTACTTTAATCTTTAATGATTAATAAACTAATTAAAATTTTTGATTTTTGTTAACGCTAATATTTTTATTTTTTCACGCCGGATCTAACGATATGTCTCTTGTCCGGGGCTTAAGATACACCCTGTATACATTGGTAGCGAATAAAAGAAATGAAAAAAAGAAACGTATAAGTAAATTAGAAGAAAACAAATATTTTCTCCCACCAAGCAAACGAAAATCCATAGCTGAGTAAATGAACATCGATAGTCAGACCTGATCAGATCAGCCAACGAGAAAGACAAATAAAACAACATCAGAATCCCTTAAGCCTTCCCGTAGTGAAATAACAAAGCTCAAAGAAATGTAACGTCTACCAGAAAGAAGAAGAAGAAAAAAAGGTGACGTATGTGTATGTACCAACAATAAAAATCGCCAGTGCGTCTGAGAGCATCAAAGATGAAAGATGAAAAAAAACAAAAGTACAGAACTAGCATAGGAGACATATAAATGAATGAACGAGAGCACGGAAAAGAGAAGGCAAAGAGAAGTGAAACTTGCAACTTTTAACGAGCCAGACGGTTGATCGTCACGGGTCTTTCCAGCAAGTACGAGGATCGAGCGATGCTCAATTTCGAAAGTTGAACCTGTTTTCCCGTCTGCGAATAACATCACGACCGAGTCAGTGTACTCGTCCCAAGTTAGCGGAGTCAGCCGACTCGTTCGATTTCAAACTTAACTTTCCTGCCAATATCCGCAGACTATTTAATAGCTCGACGAAGTCTCGTAGTTGTAAGAGCATCTAGCGGCAGACCGAGCAACTAAAATATCCCGAGAGTACGAGGAATACCGTGGCGACATCGAAGCGTAGCGGCGGCCAGTCGCAACAGTTACGAGGCGACGGACGCTCCTAACGGTCGTAAGGACGTTTCGATGTCTCGCGTCATCTGCCCGGTGGTTTCATTAGACCAATTATCACGCTGGTTAACCAAACTCGTAGCTGGGCAAAAACGTCGTTATAACGGCAGCCCGAAGAAACGCGCGTCGAGTGCACCTGGCAAAATTGCATGGGAAAAGTTACATTGCCTGCATAATGAGCGAAGCTACAGTTGGTAGACGCGTTCTGGCTTTCCGCGGAAATTATTATAACCCCACGTATATACAAAGTGCCTGTGCTACTAATAAAAACGGTCTTTTTAATTAGATGATCACGGTTAAGAGAATTCTCCAGTAGCTGTCAGTCGCGCGAGTGAGGTTATGTTGGCTGAGAGTACGCGAGTGCTTGATACAAATTAAAATCTAGAGTGAGACATTCACAAACAATGCATTATTTATTTCATTCGAGTTAAACGCGTTGACATTCATTTTTGGAAATGCATACGATTACGTTTCCTACGTCTACTAATTAACCATACGGAACAAGGTTTTAGAATTTCCATCTGTTACCAAATTAGTCAGACCTAGAATGTCTGTTACGCTACGTACATCGGCTTACACGACAGTAAAATCCGCGCATGCGCAGCCCGTGACCATGCACTATTTGCATAGCAGTCGAGAGATCAAATCCGCAGATAACTTTTTTGGACAATTTGAAACAGCGCAAAGACAAGAAACCAAGATTACACGACTCCTCGTACCCAAGCAACGATAGCAATGGCATCGCGATGGTAATTTCGCAAAAGCATCCAAGGGAGCACCCCACGAGGATATAAATTCGGGGAAAGACGGCGGAAACGTAAAAGAGAGCATAAAATCCCGCTCTGAAAGCCGTTTCGCTTGATACAGTCCCAAGGGTTAAGCGCGACGGGTTTTAAAAGATTAAGAAACGTCCAATAGCCGAGTGACAGGTGGAGGAAGAAAATTAAAAAAAAAATTCTATCCAAAGACTCTGAGAGAGAACCAAAAAACTGGCTGCCACGTACTTTACAACTGGTAAACCCAGCAGAGACCACGCCGTAAGGGGATGGATGAGAAAAGACCGGAGGGGTAAGAAAAATAAAATATAAATAAAGATACAAGTGGATAATTGAATTACAGAAAGGAGAGCTATGGTGGTGCCTGAACTCTCTTCTGTTCAGCCTGGGGGTTGAATTGCGACACAGGGTTCGCATGTGAACGATCCCCCCGAGCAATACACCCTTCACTCGACGTGCAGCTCTCGCGTCGCCTACACCGCCCGAAAATAGACGACTACGACGCTCCATGCATATGCAGCTGAAGGTATATACACACGACACCATTATGCGTTGCTGCCGTATTAAAGCCGGGATCTCTCTTGTGTTTACTTTTCCACTGCCCCCCCTCACCCTGCATTCCAGTCTGGGTCTCTACTGCTCACTCGACTCCCCCCCAGCTCCCCCACAACTCACCAGCCCTTAACCATTTGCCCTCTATATCTTCTAGCCACCACCTCTGGCAATTCACCTTATTTACGTCCGACACATGAAAATTTACTTGGTCGAATTAAACGTAATTGTTTGGGTTCTTCTACTCGGCTGCCTCCGTTGAAAATCCACGAGGCAAATGTACAGAATACAAGAAACGTGCAAGAACGACTAAAACATTGTTGATGGCCAATACGTTTGACTGACAACGATAAAGATAGGTTATTAGAAATTTTATCAAAATTATAATTAAAAAAATTTTTTTTTTTCTAAACTAACCAGCGTCGTACTTTGTTACGTGCAGTAGTATGCCTCGATAAAATTTTACGAAGATTTTTATCACCGCAGATGAGCCTTGTAAAGGGCGTTAGAGTAATACCCGACTCTGTATGCAGTTACTGCTATTAAAATTTACACAGCAATTAGTTACTAAAAAAAGAAATTTTGCGAACGTGACGTGGCTAGTAATTCCGTATAAAATCGAAATCCGTATAGTTTCATAAAGGATCCCGTGATAAACTCCGTAACGACGCCAGTACGAAAGACCACCAGTGGCCACTGAGTAATAACGCCGCGTAAACAACGATGCAAGTACAATGAGAATATTAATAAGATTTGTTTAAGTAATCATAGAGAGCGCCACTACCGACTGTAATACCCGACAGCGGGAACAGACGCGATAAAAGCAATGGCAATTTATTAACGGCAATAGCTCACGGACAATCCCACGTAACGGCAGCGACGACGATAACGATAATAGACACAATTCTTTTTCGAAGGAGCTATCAAACTGTTTCAGCCGCCGTGTCTCGTTCCTCATATTCGCCGAGTGCTCCCCCTATTAAATACCGCCCATTGTTCCATTTAAGAAGCGTCATTTACCTCTCGACGCGTAGTTCCCATAAACGCCGCATTCACGTCGAGCGCTCCGCTCGCATTTTCCAGCCGAGCGCCGAGAGAACCGAACGGCGGTTCCTCCTAATAAACTTCGAGCGAGAAAAAGCGTCCCTTCGTTTTACAAGACATTTACCCCGCTTCCGAAACAACAGACGGAAAGAGGAACGGCGGCCTACGTCGGAGACGCCCGGAAACTACGGTGATTCGTTGAACGTGAAAGACCACCGAGTCCCGGTCCCGTCCCGACGGTCGGAGCTTCGGGTCCCCGCCGTTGCACGTGGCGCGACAAGAAAAATACGCGAGAGTGAATTTAACGTTAAAAAATTATCGCGAGACAATTTTTGGTAAATTACTGGAAAATCACGTTTTCATAATATTATATGCACCCGTAATTCGTAGGATTTTTACCAATTTTATACACATCGTATTCACGCGTTTTCGCATAGTGCGACCACCCTTATCATCCACCCCCTCACCCAGACTCACCCAATTTTTTACCCCATTTTCCTAATCGATCTTCGTTATCTTCCACCCCCTCACCCAGACTCACCCAATTTTTTACCCCATTTTCCTAATCGACCTTCGTCTCTCCCAATTTAGATCTCCGAGAGGCCAAAGACAGAGACTATTCAGGATGCACCGAAGTAACGGTCGGGTCTGCGTGCGTCAAACAGAGACAAGGAGAATGGACTGCAAAGGGTGGGAAGGAACAATACGTTCGATAGAGAGGCACCTCTACGTATGCTCTACATAGAGTTCACCTGGCACGTGACGAGCAACCGAATCGCTCTGGCATCATTGTGAAAGGGGTAGAGAAGTGACGTAATAGATATATCTATTGTCAAAATTGGAACAGTAGGGCGGAAATCAGTGTACCGTGGGTACCTGGTGGGATCGGTGGAAAAATTTTAGTATATCGACAGTGGACAAAATATTCTACAAAGTGACTTATACCGGGTGTACAAATATCAATCAGGAGATAGTACGAAAGTCAGGTACTTTTTAGGTATGGAACGAAGAAGTGCAATCGATATTAAAATCATACATTTAATAAGATACAGGATTTCTCATTTAAAATTAGACTGGTAAAGTTTTGCAGTACCACCCGATAAGCCGGTAAGTGTTATTAACGTGGATGACGGCGATTGGTACGAGAGAGAATTATTGGACGGATGGATAGGAGTGAGAGAGAGAAAAGGAGGAGAGCGAAAGAGTAAACTGAAAATTCAAGTGCTTCGTTTTAATGCGCTCAAAGTGTTCGAATCGCAGGAGTCACTTTTTTAAAAATTTATAACAACCTCAACACTTACCCCTCAATATCACGTTTATGAACGTTTAAAAAGTGACTACGGCAAATTCAATACCTAGTGTGTTAATACGAGGCACTTGGATTTCCAGTTAATTGGTGAATCTCGCATATATCTCTGGGAGGGTGAATCTCTCTAGTCCGGAGGCTGAGGTAAAAATGTAAATAAATCTGATATAGTATAAGTGACTCACGTGTTTAATAAATATATTTGGCTTATAAGTGCCTAAAGATATGATACCTCCCGAAAATAGATTTTTGTATATATGAAAATTCACATATAAATTTCGCCTTTTTTTTCCTGTCGAGTTATCGGCCGGCGATAACAGAGCCACGGGACCGTACCTAACAATTGGCACGTTATTACGCGAATTACGTAAATAGCAGGGTCAACGCGATTCCTATCAACGAGTATTGATTTTTCGAAATAAGGAAAGAGCGCCACAGTAATGCTCTTCGGATTTTAATCGAACGCTATTGGAAGACGTGATCGAGGGAAAGGAGACCAAGAGGCGATTACATAACTGGGACAGGGAGGAAGTGGGTGGGAACAGGGGGGGGGGGGGGCAAGAGCTGGGGAGAAGCAGGAAGCATAAAATCCCATTTCTATGCGACCATCTTTTCTTTCCTTTAATATTCCTAGTAAAATTGAACCCTCCGATCGTTAAGATAAGTATCTACGTATTGGCGGCGATAACGCTGGGGTCACGGTGGAACTTCGTTAGAGGCATTACAAGCGTGAAATCGCGAAATCCGTATTCGCGATTATCATTGGTCGAATCGGCATAGCGAAGCGATCAAAGAACATTTGCGTAATACAGCGAGTTGATAATGGCGAACGGGATTGGCGGGAGATTTGAAAATTCATCAGCCGATTTTCAAACGTCAAAAGAGTCCCCTTGGACTTTAGGCCAAAGCGTCGTTCTGATCGAGGGACAATTAGTGGAGAGTGAGGTAATAAAATTTGTAAAATTTTATTTATCGTTAAATCGTTCGCAGAGTGGTCCGTGAAAATGAAATTTGAAAAAATTTAAAAAAAAATTTTTTAATCAATTTTACCTCGGAATATTCATACAATTCTTGTCTGCAATCGTGACGTCTGATTCGAGAGACTATACCCGGTGTTACTAAGTTCCACGGCGGAAAGTATGCCGGGTATATATGCGGAACTCTTAATGAACAGAGCGCCGGGCTAACTACTTGCTAATTAAACAAAGACTAGATTTGCATGACTGCAATCCCGAGGAACGTGGCGACGTGGAAATTGACGAGACGGTCGGTAGTTTTTCAGTGCGAAGACTGCGGGTCGAGAAGTGTCAGTGACGTCAGAGATGGGTTGCAAAGGTGCGCAATTTTTTAGTTTTTTTTTTCCTCTTTTTTTTTAATTTCCAGTAAACACCTCGAATTTCATTTGCACTTTTTTTTTGGAAAATACTAAATATCCCTTAAATCAAAGATATTTATCAATTACGAATATCAAATTTACGTAATCACTTCACCTTACGGCCGTAGAATCATACTGCTTCCTCGTAAACCCTTTAGACTCCATTAGCCCTCCTACAGGCTCGTTTAAAATAATATTTGGCTTGCCAAAATACAATGTGCGCAAAACGTCAATTCACAATTGAAACCCCCTGTATCAATAATACACTAGGTCTACGATCGAAATATACATATATGACTTTTGACAGTTCGAGAAATGAAATCCTTAGAAAATCCCACGTGGTGCCGTATAAAAAAAAAAATCACGAAATATATTTGAAAATAAAATAATTCATTACAAAACCAGATACGTGGATACCGTGTAATAAAATTTCGAGCCCACGTTCTTTACGATCTGTCAAAAATAAAAAAAAAAATCACGTCGATCTCGTGGACGGACCACAGTCGGCCGCAAAGCCCCAAAAACTTTTTGTCGCCGATTCGATTTTTTTTTTTTTCCTTTCAACAAAACCGAGTACGAAACAGCGATAACATCTTTGCGGTCTAAATCAATCGTCATGGGCGTCGCTCTGAAAAGCGGCCTTAACCACGTTAGCCATAGTCACAGAAAGAAAAGAAGAAAAAAAAAAGGTTTTTCCTCGTAAGAGACGGAAAGAGCCGCCATACAGTGTGCGCATATATATATATATATACATCCCATAATATAAAGTAACCGCGTAATTGAGCCCCGAACCAATAACGACGTCTTCACACGTCGGCGTCGCGACGCATGACGCCTCGAAAATATCAGTACCCACGCTACGGGTATCTCTTTAGGACGGTACGACCGATAATAGAATGAGAAACAATAACGTCGTTCCCCGACGTCTCTCGAGTCGCCTACGGCATCCTCCATACCGGGGATAAGGGTTGGTTCCCATGGGAGCGACAGGAAGTCTGGGCACGAAGTGCACTCCCTTGTAGAACAGCTAAAAGAGTAACCCCCTGCCAGGAACTGAACTCCCCGCAAGAATCTACCCCCCCCCCCCCACCGCTTTTATAAACCCCCCCAACGACCCACCCAATCCACGTTTTATCCGAACCTCCGTCCCGTACAGCGACGGCGTCGTCTTTGCGATGTGAACTCCCCTTGCGAGTGGAGCCGCACTTTGGACTCCTGGAGCGGCCGCTTATTCCCGGGTAACCCGGATCCTTAAGGAAGATTACGAAATTGTGGCTCGATGCCGAGTTATCGCAATTGCATAAACGTACATATACCGCGAGAGGACTATACATACGTATATAGGTCAGCAAAAAGACAAACTAGCCGTCATTAGGGAGAATATCGGCTGGAAAATTTTATTACGAGTTATTAGCTTCCTTTTCGTCGTGCGACGTCCTCGTCCTCGGGGGCATCGTATAACGTGAACGTAATTTTCGTGAAAATTCATTTTCCTTATCCCGCGGAATTAAAATTGTCCCGTTTGGAATTTTATCGTTTAACTCGACGGTAAACGGCTCCGCGGGTATATTGGTACCTGAATTTTTATTTATACTCCGATAGCTCCTTTTTTCGATCTCAGGAATGATGATTGCCAGCGCCGTTTTCTATTTTATTACCTGAGATGCTTTTATATCGTATCTATATACTGTGTCTATATGGGAACGGGTACTGGGGCGACTGTGGCGAGTAGCTACGCTCCTGAATCCGACTGTGAATTCGCTACGGAAGTGTCGGGAAATTATACTCGTAGTAAGTTTAAACAGCAATCTGGGGTGTAAGGACGCGTTAATCCCGCTTCGAGTCGAATGTCTGATTTTACATGAAACTTTCCTACGACTCTCCAGGTACTAAGTTACTCGCTGGGGAAATACCGGGTGGGCTGTAAAAGTCACGGGATGTCGTCACGTGATAGAAGCTTCAGTCTGGAGGAGATACGGGGATATGAAAATATCACGAGTGAAATGTCAAATGAAAAAAAAAATCAAAGGCTTTTGTATACGTATATAATTTTCTACAGCAGTAGACAAAAAAATCTTACGGCATTTCTTACCGCGAAGATACTATAGCAACGCCAACTTTCGGTGCTTTTGAAAGGGACACTGGGCTTATATCAAAATGAAATTAAAGAAATTAATTAATTTACAGAGACAAAGGAAAAATTATTTTAAGTCTACGTATCCAGCATCCCTGCTAACTAGTGCCTCTGGACCAATTGCGTTTAATGAATCACGGGAATTCGGGAGATTATAAATAGAGGAATTTATCGATCGATCTTATCGCGAGATATATCGATTGATAATGAGGGTAGGTCAAGGTAATCATGAAAATAAAGCTAATTGAATTCATAGTGAATTCTTATGAGATCTTATTGCTTAGCAGTGGATCTGTAACTGATCGCTTTGAATAAAAGTATAGATATACAAGTACAGCCAATGAGATTTTTATCCCATAATACGGGAATAAATGCGTAAACAAAAATCACGGGTGTAGCTTTTGGCACGAGGGACTTATAGAAGTACGTATGAAGGGTACAAAAAAAATTATCACTCACCAAAAAATCCTCGTCTTATCAGTTTTCTTTATCTATCGTTCACGGGTCCAGTTCGTCCTTTTTTGAAATTCGAAATCCGTTCGGGCGCCTTGACGATTATTTCGCACTTGTCACTTTTCGACGCGAACTGATTATTTACTTGGATTTTCAAATAACCGGATATTCGCGCGCGGTACCGAATTACCGCGATGTCTGAGCGGACCGATTCGCCGTGTTAGGTATTTTCCAAAATTTGGGTAAGAGGTAAAATGTGTAGGAAGGGAGTATGAAATGGGCATAAGGCCCGAGGCAGAAAGCTTCGAGAAAAAGACGAAGACAGGAAACAATAGTCAAAATCATTAAAATTGACACGAGACAAGTGAAATGGACCATTAAGGAGTCTGGAGTGCATAATACACGTAACCGACCGAAGTTTAAAGATCTGAAAGAAATTTACGCTTACAGCCTCCGTCCCTGCCCGCCGCAGCCTTCGGTCAGGGTAGGTTAGGTCTGAGGAACCAGCCTGGCCGGTTAGCCGTCGATCAGTCTTTCCGTTGGGGGTTGATTAGAAGTTATACCGGGTGACTGAAAAGAGCCGTACGCCAAGTGGAGTAGCGCAAGTGAACGCAGATTGACGTGAGCCTAGAGGAGCCCTGGAGAGCGCAGTAAGGGTAAACGTCAACCCGTGACTCCCTACCTCTCGAACTTGGCGTATTTCCTGGAGTTTACTGAGTGTTATCGCGAAGAGGGTATAGCCCGGCGAAAGAAATTGGGAAGGTAGGAAACACAAAGAAAGAGAAACAGAGATAAAGAAAACGTAGATAATCGAGTGAATACACCTCGGCAGACGGATGAGAAGGAGCGATTAACTAATGACGACGGTGAGAGGTCAGAGGGCAGGAAGAAAGGAAGAAGAAAAGGACGCGGCGTCCAAGAGCTCGGTAAGGGAGATCGGCTGTCGGAAGACTGAAGCCCGTCTCGATTCTTTCGTACACCATTAATGACTGGGGTAATGACCCCCACCAGGTTCAATACTAATCGGCAAGTGCTGCCCTCCTGCGGCCTATTTTTCAATTACGATTACTAAAGGCCTGTAAACGGCCTGAGGCACCGTGGACGTTCCCTGTATCTTGTCTTCCTTGTGGCACAAGTATCGGCAGAATTGACTTCCTCGTCTACCTTCTCTGGTAATGCAAATAGGATACCAGGGCGTGTGTCTTACGTCACTCACGTGTCTTCCCGCACGCAAAGTCCGCATCCCAGCTGGGTCTTGACTCAATTTTGGAAAATCGTTTTCGCGATTTGTCCTTAACATGGGATTATCTTGTTTACTATACTTTTATACGTGTTTTTGAGTTATCAATTGCGGATCCAATGTATACTGAATAAAAATTCGGTATATGCAATTATTTAATTAATTTAATTAATTCCATCAATTCAAGGGGATTATGTATACTAGCAGCGAAAGGAACGTTTTTTCGCAATTTTGAATACTGGTGAACTTTCATCCGACGTCAAACTAATTAACGATCTTGTCGCACCTGGCCAATCAAGGTAAAAGAAAATTACGAGTTTACGTTATTTTCATGGTAATTTAAGGAAATTACAATTTTACGACTCTCCGATCGAGCGAATTTTAACAATTCTACCCTTTGGCACGACTTTTACTTTGTACTTATATATTATGTATTATATTCATATATTATCCGTGCATATATCGCCGAATTGATTTTAGGAAGTCCGTGAGTTTGAATGAAAAATTTATGGAAAATTGCGTAAATTATTTATAACAAAACAAATATATAAAACGAGTTCATATCATTTTATCTTTTTATACTGTCCAAATTTTTTTTTCAAATTTAATCATTTTCCTCTTTTTTTATCTGTCACGTTTCTCCCCCTCACAAGTTTCACCCACCCATCTCACTTCCGCTTTTACATATTTCCGCCAATTTCCAGACCCTTATCAAACTTCCAAACTTCTCCTCCTATGCGTATATACACACGTGTGTACATATGTACTCAGTTTCTCCGCAACTTCCGACGATATAGGATTTTTTTTTTTTTTTTTTTCAAAATTGCTAACTTCCGTTTCCGATCTGCCCGAGTAATCTATATTAAAAGAAATACTCGCCCTTGAAAATTTTTCAATCGACACCTTTTCCACTTTCCCACTTAATCGTACGCAATTAACCCTATGCCGTCCGCGCGTGGAGCCACCGGCACTTACCCGATAGTTTTTGCATGGCACAAACGTGGAGCCACCGGACGTCATAGTGTTAATAAAAGTGCTAACCCGTTACCACGTGGTCCGTACGGAATGACGCAAAATACCGATTACGTGTCCTTAGGCAATTTTTCCACGTAATAAAAAATTAACTCAATCGAAGCCACCAGAACGATTATTAACCGACCTTCCGTTTCCCCTAATTCCACGTCAGCCAATTCAGTCAATTACGACACTCGACGAACATTCGTCCCCGACGTGTCAGGATATTTCATCGATATCCCAACTCTTGACACGTTCCTTCAGTTTTATCCGGAAAAACGTTTCACTGGCCACCCTTTCAACTTTTCCCTGTGACCCCTGACCCCCCCGATACCCCTCCACTCGATAAATACGTCGTCGGCTTAAATAAACAGTCGTCGCTGCTTACTCAAACTGTACGAAACCAGTTTGAAAATTTCACGTAACTACCGAAGTCCGATTACGAAAGTCAAAAGAGAAATTAAACTATATATTTATACATTAAATAAAAATTTTACCTATCCTATTTCCATAATTAGAATATATTATGAAATGTATTATAATTATCAAATATCGATATATCGGTACAGGTAAATTATACTTTTTCGATATATCGTACAGGTTCGTTATCGATAATAAAAATTTCATGCATCGATCAAAAGCTAATTAAAAATTTATTGCATCGATCAAAAGCCAATTATCGTCGAATCGGTATCACTGGTCCAGTACACCGACTGGTATGACTGATCCCAATGATCGCTTCTTCGTCTGATTTCAGTAGTAGATCAGAGACAGTATTAGGAAATCATTGTAACACAGCATCTTTAATCTTTTCATCTGTTCCACTTTCTATCGTTATCTCATCGTGGTTATTCTCTTTAATCGTCGTTTGCTTCGAATCCACCAGGTAAAATGCGAAATGCTGATTATAATTTTTAATTTTTTTTTTATTTCATCCTTTCGCTTTAATAATACGAAAACGTCTAAAGGACCAGATTTTTGTGCTAATTAATTAATATTTTTAGTGCCATTAAAGGAATTTACTCTATGGCTATTTTAATTTGCTATTATCTCAGGGGTCATGCAATAGGGTCATGGCAGAAGCGATATCGATAGGATTCCAATTGCTAACTGTGTAATGTATGTATATATATATATATTGCTTTTAAATTAATAGGGATCTTCCAGCCAATCGATAGATCTGAATTTTTGAATCAAAGTCAAATTCAAAATTTCCATTGGCTCGATCGTTGATCGAGTATTCGACCTCGACTAATTTCTTTTTTTCTTTTTTTTTTTTTTTCTTTGGGATTTTCTTATTTTTGCCACTACTATCGCTATGCTAATTTCCGCTGCTGCAATCAGCACTGTTACCGCACTACTTTGAAATGCACGTAGCAATCGGAGAAGCAATTACATTAAGCCGTACATTTTGCTTCGTTGAAAATTCACTTTGTTAACATTATAATTCTTTTATCGTCGCCGCCGTGTATATTCTGCATAATGAAATCGATCGTCAATTAACAATTATCGATATAATTGATTTATCAGTCGCTATTAGATTTCCGTCATTTACATTTTTCCTAACAATTTTCCTCTTACGTATACCTACCTTTTGTTTTTACTATTCAATTAATTTCCCTGCAGTCTCCCTCGAATATTCTATCTCGTATTGTCTTCAGCTCTTGGCGCTCCGGTCATTCTCTTTACGACTGTTATATATTTTACACCCGGTATATATTTTACACCCGGTATATGGAATCTAATTCAAACAGTAAGAGCAAGCAATAAGAGTTTCGCGCTGCTTTGTCTCGTAGGTATATTATTCATTTGAGTTTGAAAAAAAAAAATCGTTCTATATTTTATTCCAAAATACCAAGCTATCATTGAATTTTTTTGTTGGAAATTTCCAATTTATCACTTTTCCACCCAAAGTGAGTTTTTCGTTTAGAAAATATTATATAACAAAGCCAACGTACAAATTTCTCTTTTTACGGCGTCCCTAATATATTTATTTCGCGGGGCGTCCCGACGCCTCCCGAGATCAAAAATTTGCGATTGATATTAAGCAACAAATAAATTCTTGGAAATTTGAGATACTCTCGGGAGGGTGGGGGAGACGCTTAGAGATGAACCCGGTCACCGGGGATTGTGAGTGCTGCTTGTCAAGAGGATGCTGCAAGGAGCCCGATGGAGTCTTGAGGATTTCTCAAGCGAGTTTGATTCATGAGGCAGCGACTCGGAATACAAACGATGATTTACGAGAAGTTTAAAACCTCTTTGGTACATCCGTAACCATTGGATGCTGCGAGAACCCCTCCGGCTTCTCTTGGGCTGAAACCCATTCGGTTCTACTCGGCAGCTGACTTCATCTTACATCTGAATATTATTCTCTTTTATTTTTTATGTACAGTTATCCTTACACGTACTTTACACCCTGCCACTCCATTTTGATTTTTTATTTACACATTTTTAATACTTTTGTATATTTTGAAATTTTTTTTTTTAAATTATTCAAACAATCTAACCAGATCGTGTCAAGACCTATTTCTCAATTTAATGGACCGACCAAATCTGAAGATCGAATAACAAATTTTGGAAAATCCAAAAAAAAATTTTACTATTAATCTCCAAATTTTCTTGAGAATACAATAAAATTATATTTTACATAAAACTGACATTAAAGCTGACATCCTTCGTGCGTCTAATCTAAACCCTCAGATTAAATCCAAATATGAATTAAAGTCTATAAATTCAAAGCTACACCCAACCCATAAAATTCAACCTGAAGATAAAACCAATCCGAAGCAAGTGTCAGAAAGTATTCTCTTGAAACCAGAGAATGTAATTAAGAAAATAATCTGATTGTCAAAAACTCGAAATAATTCGGTATAAAATTTCTCAAAGGAAGCCTGATATCAGCTTCGATCAATCGAGGGAATGTAAGATCGACCTCGGGACTTTTTCTCGAGAATCCTTGCAAGTGGAACGAGGTTGAATCTTAAACACAGTAGCGCAGCAGGATTGCGACCATAAAATAAATAAAAGCCTTGACAAGACGTATACGTATGCAATTAGAAATTAGCCTTAAAATAAAAGTCATTAATTTAATCCATTTTAGGAATACGTGATCATAATAAATCCCGCTAATTATTTTATTGTCGATATCAAACAACCCGCAAACCCAAATACTTATGATTATTATATTTCTATACCCTATACAGGGTAACTCCAAAATTAAATAGACAAATGAAATAACTGATTAGGAAAAAATTGAACTGACTGAAAAAATTTTTACCCGCAAACCAATTGATACTCAGAGTCGTGATAATTTCTTTGAAAAATGAAAATCGGATTATTAAAATAATAAAATTATAAGAATATAAAAAGTTTGAATTATACAAAACTTTGTACTATGATATTTCTTGGCTACCGACTATGACTCGTAGCGAATATCGCAAGTAGTACGAATGCATTGTACTAATTGAATGGGACAAAGTCCCGTGGGAAATCCCAAGCGAAAATTTCCATAACGTAAACTGTGAACAATTGTAAAAAGATACGAATGCGTCTGAGCAGTTACGTGACTGAGTACTTACGTAATTTCGGAAAGCGACGTAATTTCCAGATTCATAAAAAGTAATCGGTACGATCGCCCAAAATTAAACACGTGGCACCTACCCGTAGATGCTTTTCAAAAAAAGGCTGTTGATTTTTTTTTATTCGAAATCTGAATTCATCAGGACTCACCGGAAGTGGATGTTACCCGAGCAAAGTGAACTCACCTGGAATGAAAAAAAGGGTCAAAATTAATTTACAAAATCAAAACGATCCGGACGATGATATCCGATCGATTATAGGCAATTGATCTTATCACCGGGCTATCAGATTTCCAATGACTAATTTGGGATAAATAAAATCCAGCCGGACAGACAGAGTCTCTTTGAATTTCCAATGACTGATAGGAGTCCCTCCCATGATGCAACCGGATGATAAGGGACTGTTTCGATGGATGATATGGGGAAGAATGACCCCTGACCTAATCGAGCGAAATCGATCGTAATTTCTGACGGATAATAAAAACCGGAAGTGAGCAGATGGACGATCTGGCGAAAACTTTTTTTTATCAGGAACGTCGACGCTCGTAACGACGGGGGTCATAGGTGATCCTAGAAATGATAAGGGTATACCGGGTGACCCATAACGAATTAAGAAAAAAATTTTCACAGCCACCCAAAAATCTCTCCGACGGTCCAGCCGGCGACAAGGGTGAATTTCTGAGGTAGTAGCAAGAGTTGAAAAAAGTTACCGCTGCAATATTTTTCATTGCAACGGAGTCAAGTGTTCGGCCAAGAGGCAAAGTACTTTTCTAGCTTTGCTATTGTACGAGTACTTGCTCTTGGTACACTGGCGAAGCCTTTCGTGCGCGAGTGCAAAAACTGTCGAAAAAGTGGATAGGGAGAGTGGGAAAAAAAAAAGGAAAATAGAAAAAAAAAATATCAAGAGAGAAGGAGGGTGGGTCGTGTCGAAAACTTTTTAGAGGTTCAAATTTTAAGTTTCTACGACTTTTCGTGATAACCGCCGGATACGGTGATAACGGCGATTACAGCGCCACCGGATGCGATAAGGTATTCTTGCGTTTCCATGTGACCGTATCCTCTCATCTTACGAAATCGTTTACGCGAAAACCCCTTTGCGCCCTTCCTGTCGCGATCCAAAGGTCCTTTGATTAGCCTCCTGGATTCTGATTCCCATCTTTGATGGGATCCGAGTGAGATTATTAAATTCCTTTTTACACGTGTAACGCGATTTCCAATCGGTCGATACTTTGTCGGCAGCACTGAGTTTCCCACTTGACGTCACACAGGGACCTTTGTAATTCATTCGGGCGCCTTTTCAACGGGCTTTTCGATCGTCGTCGCGCTATCGCCAGAAAATCCCGCAGCGAGCGCTTCGGTCGCCCGGAGTGACTTAACTGTACGAATGAAAGCAAAGGGAGAGAGAGAGAGAGAGGAGCGAGGTTAAGGAGCCGTAAAGCCACAAAGCGAAACAAAAAAAAAATATAAAAGGAGAAAGAAAACAAAGCGAAAAAGCCACGATAAAAATCCCGCGACACTTAGTCGCGAATTGAAAACTCGCGAAACATAAGACACGTACAGATGGGCACATCCGTTATTCCAACAGGGAACAAAAATTCACATTGGCGTAGGACGCACTTGTCGCACGGCTATCGTTGGTACAGTAGCGTCGAGATGGAAGAACAAAATTGCAAATGAATAAAAAAAAAATTCAAAAAAAAGGTAAAACCATTATTAAAATTTGAGATTAGCAATATCCGGTGGGTATTAAAACCACGTAAATTCTCAAGTGCAAATTGCCTGGTGATATTATCAAGTAAAAAGAATACAAAAAAAAAAAGAAAATGGCGTCGATATATCGATTCGTACGTATAGTAAGATTCTCAATTTTCTTTCCAACGGCAGCTATACATATATATATATTTAATATCTTAAAAAGTATATATATATATATATACACACAATAAGGGTAAGATCCCTCCCGGCGGCAATCGCCACCATGGAAATAGCAGGGTCCTGCTGATCGAACTTTGTATTCCCGATGCGTCGCTTGGAGTTTATGGCATATGCGACGCTTGGCCCGCCAAGGCGTCGCGCAGCGTCACGCTGGCTGCTGTACATAACCGCACGTGCGCCCCGACACGTTCCAGTACATACGTGGGACCTTCGTATGTACGCATATAGGATAGGTTAGATTCGTTGGTCATATATATAGCATCATTCTATGTACAATATTTATGTACAGGTTTGGCTATACATGTGCACGCACCACCAGCCAGACTCAATCGGCTTCTCTCTATCTCCCTCTCTCTCTCTCTCTCTCTCTTACTCCTGCTGGATTAAACAAATTTATTGCCACTGGAGCGAACTGTCACGTACGCGGAATTTACCGAATACGAGCCGAAGAAGAAGAGCCGGGCGTTACAGCGCTCTCGAATACAAATAACGGATTTTGTGTATAGGCTTAAAGGCTGCAAGCTATAAGGCGAAACTTATCGCGTACACCATTTTTTTTTTTTTTTTTTCAAATTACCTTCCTTACGTCAGCCCTACAGAAAATGTACGCGTATCAAAATCCGCGCGTAGGCGATCTAACGCGTAGGGCTCTTTGACGTTTTTTCGGCCTCCTAACAGTTAGGTTAGGTTAGGTTATGCCTTTGGGAATAAAAATATCATACTGAGAAATTTTAATGGGCGGTTACAGGCGAGGTGTAACGAAATTTGAGAAACAAAGATAAAAGGGAGCTTTTTTTATATAAATAAAGATTTTGAAGTATATCCAGTTTCAAAAAAAAAAATTTTTGAAAATTTCTTTTTTTTCTTTAATCCAGGGACATGGAAATTGTATCTTTTATCCCCTTGCTGCTGTTACATCTTGGTGTTTCTCAAATTACTAGATAATTAATTCCGTCATTTATCTTGAATCATTTACGTAAAAAAAAAAAAAAAAATCACCATAAAAGAACCATAATGAGAATTTAAGCTTTTCAAGGACCTTGACATCTTCCACGCTCAGATCCTCTGTAATTAAAGCGCGCACCAGCGCCACTCACGGCGAAATGAGAAACTTCAAGGCTACTCATTTTCCCAACCGTCAACACCACACTTCTTACGTCCGCAATTCACACCTCGTGACTCAAATTTCTAGTTATGAAGAAAAAAAAGAATCGACCGTTACCTTAATTACCAATTTTTACAATGAACCCCCAGAGCCTTCTTATCGACCAAGCTGACAGATACAGTTAAAAGTCGAGTTTTCAATGAACCACCGTGCGTGATTTATATGGCCAATAAGCACAAATGTTGCGTGACGACAGACACGATATACAAAACCAGCCCATAATCTCTTATAGGGTTTGTAACTTATTTTTCCTCATTATCGTCCGACATCCGCCTGATAGACACGCTAGAGTACCTCCCCTGACTCCGAAGGATGCCAACTTGCCAACAATAAACTTACAGCCACTATACAACCAGAGTGTCTTTCGAGTTCCACGTTGTTCACGGAATTTACGGATATCGGATATGCGTCAGTATAACAGCCTATAAAGGTGCGACCTTGTCTCCTGTTAAAATTGACCTGACAGCAGCAGCGAACCTGGGGGCAGTTTTGCGAACACGAAATCCGAGTAGATTCGAGGTAACAGAAGACTGGCTTCTACCTGGTTACTTAAGTAATAAAATAAAAAGTGCATTTTAGAAACGACGTACAGGGTATATAAAATTTTTAACATGGCTTAATATACATATAATTTGTATATTATATGCAGTGTATTTCTAGGTATGTCGAAAATTCATTTTTTTCGCTTTACTAAATACAGGTTGGTACGCCGTTGGATTAGCTGTAAAGTCGATATTTTGTATCGGGATTTCAGAATATAATGATTTACGAGCACCGATTGAATGCCAACGTCACGGCAAATACGCGGATCCATTTGCAATTGTGAATTTTTTTGGGATATTGTTCCTGGTCCAATCATTCCATTCGATCGTCAGGATTGCCAATCGTCAATCGAGATTTCCATTCGTGTTTCCGTCCAATACCACACATTCTATGGTTTGGTAAACAGCGAACGCGTATCAGTCCGCGCGCGTTGGCTACTGATCGTTGGTTTCGCCATTGACCCGTCGGCGGCGCCACTGTAGTAAAAATACACAGAAACCCGCTCGGCCCAGACTCATTACTAAATACAACCCATCAATCCGCTAGAGTAGCTCGTGCAATCGGAGCGCTGTGTGAGAATCTAAAAAAATTGGACAGTCTGACAGAAAAAAAAGACATAGATAACGATCGATATAACCACGAAACAAAAAACCGATAAAGATACGATCGCGTAAATATTTTTGTTCCCCGGCATTTTGACTCTTGGCGACCTAGTCCCACGTGACCATAGGTTAATATTCCGGAGAAAAAAATATTGAGCCGAAAAATATACATTTATATTCAAATCGCTGAATTAATACGTCAACGAGCACACCAGGTGGCGTTGCGTGTAGATTGAAAAATGGCTGACGAAATTATAACAGTGCTCTTATCAAACACTGCTAGGAGCGCCATTATGACCCTTCCTTGATTCTAGCAAAGGGTTCTGGAATGGAGACGAAGAACGTACTTAAGGTATCGCGTGTCTCGAAGAGTCGACGATACTGGGTAACCTACTGTGACTGTAACGTATACAAAATACTGTAATAAGAGCACGTAATCTCTCAACCAACGAAAGTTGACTTTTGAAGTAATTAAAAACAAAAGGTTCGACATAATTTTCAATAATCTCAGTCCAGCTGTCAGAAACTGTGCGTTTACATCGTCGCGACGAAAAACGGGACGACGTTGATGCTCGACCGTAAAAGGAAACTCCGAGACGCTAGCGCCACTGTCGTCGGTGGCTCTTACCGGTACTACATTTGAAACCGCCACCAACCGTCACTAACCGACGACGTCGGAGAATGACGCGCGAAGAATAATTAGCAGCGATGACTCGTAACTGTGATAAGATTTGCGACCGCATTTATTTCCCATGTTATTTTATCGCTTCGTGGAAACCGCATTTAAGCCCGTATAAATTGATCCTTTGTATATCATTTAGGTCTATAGACCGTAGATAGGACCTTCTGGGTTAACCGTTTGGTATGCAGAATTATGTACGTACATCGTATACGCAGCTGCATCTAAGGGCTAATGGCGAATTCACATGAGAAACTCCTGATGCATAGATCACAGTATCCCTTTCAAAGTGCACGGACTGTCTGATGTCACTGGCTGCTATGACGATAGCGGCACGATAGCGGGATATCTGATGATTGCATGGACCCGACAGTATTACAATGCATAAGTTATGATGGCGTCGAGCACGTTGCGGCCACTGAACTTGCAAATGGAGCCACTGGCGTACGAGTGGCGGCAGTGGTAAACCGACGGTCCAACATCCGTAGCTACTCGGTATCCATTAAATTAATAAAATTCAAAATTCCCGAACATACGTATCTATATATACAGCTACAGCTGTAACTGCAAGAAGAGGAACCGTGGCTATAGCTATACGAATATTCAATTCTCGCACTACGACACGTAAATATACTTGTCGAGTGAAAATTTTCAAAAATTATCAAAAAAAAGCACAAGAAGCTCTTACGACATTAAAATTTCAATCTGCCAATAGCGTCACAGGACAGAACCAACGACAGCTGATATTTTCTCGACTAATTTTTATCTCTCAAACGCAAGACTAGTATGACGTCAGCCAAAGATGCTGGATCCATAAGATTTTTTGAAAAAATTATTTTTCAAAATTTTTTCTTATCAAATATCTTCTTTTTTCAAGTGACTCAATTATGATTATAAAAAACTTTTTTGAAATTTTAATCGTTCCCCACTAGTGGTGTATCAGCTGTTGAGATTTAAACGGCAAGTGGCTGGATGAATTATGCACAATGAGGTAGGCAGAGTGGGGGACGAGTGATTAATTAGCAAGGCAGCGAGTAATTAGCAAGCCAAATAATTAGCGGTTGGCTTAAAGATTTACGTATCAAATTTTTTATCTCAGATAGATACGTCCAGCTATCTTGTGCTTATCTTTGAATCGATCACAATTTATGCCGATTACTTTTCGATTGCCGATTATTAATTGCTAATACCGAAATCGCACAGATACGATCAGTTGGCTGTAAACAGAGCAAAGTTATCTGAAATCGACAAATCGTAAGTTACCGATCGATCTTTAAAAATCGATCCATCGATCCATTCCTAATCCAACGGATCGAACCCTGAATCGGTATTTCACGATTGTCCCTAACAAAATGTATCACCCTGTGCATAAATCTCCCTCCGCGCTCCTTGCTTTTTGTTTCATCTGTTTCTGGAAATTTATAACCGGAAATCGATTGCCGTAACGATTCTCTTGTTTTACTACCAGCAATTAGTCCTAAGGCCATCCGTTTCACGTTATCGATAACAGGAGGAGCAACATTCACGGTTCACGGGTTCGCCCTGACCTTTGCCCTTTTTCACCCACCTCTACCGTACCTATCCCGCCGATAATTAACATTCCCCCCAGATTAAAGGAACTCGGGCCAAAGTGAACAAGAGCGTCGACGGCGTCGCGACGCTTTCCAATTTGTGGTTAACGATCCGTAAAAAAAAAAATCCTTAGAAAAGTTCAGAAAGTCCGTATACTACCCGGAGGTTTAAAACATTTTTCTACGACCCCCCCCCCTGGATAGACCCAATCCAACCAATCAGACACCCAACCCTTCAACCCCCCATAGCAACGAGCCAATGAAAGACATACGTAAATAGCCATCCCTTATCCAATCGTAACCGCATCGCCTCGAAATAACCGTAAGCATAGGTTAGGTTAGGTAAATAAATTTTTGTACTACCCCGACTACCCTCCGTGGAGTAGTTCGAAAAAAAAAAAAGATTGAAAATTTTGATCTTTCGTCAAATTCTATATCGCAGCCAGGTTAACCCGGGGTTAGGTTAGGTTAGGTTAGGTTAGGTTAGGACAAATGGCTAGCAAGTTCAACCCCTATCTACAATATCTGAGAGCTGAGTGCTTCCTCGAGTCCCTAATTCAATGTTCCGTTCTCCCTTCCGATCTTCCTCCAGCATAATACCCATGGTGTCGGGGGGAGCCCCCCCGAGCCCCCCCAGTAGAGAGTGCTTTCCAAAGGAAATATCGGCTTGTTTCGAAATATTACCAACAAGGGGCACTGACGCGGTGGCAACGCCACTGCTGTATACAGATACCGTAGGACCCACAGTGGTGTCGGAACATCGCACTTAGTATCCCACCCGTACACCAGCCCCTTCCCAAAGGATTCGAACGCCCTTTTACACTGGACTCGTCCAACGTTCCTCGAGATATTTTTTTCTAAACTTTTTACACGCCTTTCGCGTCTTCAAACCTGAAGCCCATTTTACGAGTTAATAGACACCGGCGACTACATTCGAATCTTCCCCGTTAAGGGAGACGCCGTTAATTCGTCCCTTGCTCGATAAACTAGAAACACGTCAAATTTTAGCGAGTTAATCTCCCCGTAAACCGGTATCGGGAGCAGCGGCGTAGCGTTAACATTGTCGTTCGTGAATTCCAAAATTTCAATTGGCTGGTAGACGTAGCCATGACAGTTTAACGTTTACGTCCTGGAGGACTCGTGAAATTACGTAGGGGGTTGGGAATCTCGCTGGGATATTTAATTAATTTCTTACACCCCCTCCCCCCCCCACCCCCATCGGCCCGAAGGGATGATGGCTCCCCCCTCGAACCCTCCTGACCCTTTTGTTCGACATCGACACTCGTTTTCAGAATCATCCCTTACATTTCGTCCCTGGGTCCTTGTCAAATATTTCAGTGGGGGGGCTTAACTGTGTATGAATATATACAGCATCCCTCAAATGAATCAATCTACATCCCTTAGTAACCCATCTGCGTCTTATCACTCGCAATTAGCTCTGAGGGTTAACTAGCCTCTCTGCTTAGTGAACTGAGCGACTATAAACTTCATCCCCTGCGTCCTTCCGGCTTCTACACGAAGTGGAGCACTTCGACATTCATCGGCACTTCGACGAACGGACTATAGCCACGATTAAGGGTGCGAAATCCTTGAGTTACATTGCGGACAAGGGTCGAGGATAATTGTGAGGATCCCTTTGTAAAATTATTTTCTGATTTTGAAAAAAGTTCGAGGTGGATTTTTTTTAGATTATTACTTATCTCGTTATCTTTTTCCATTTTTCTTTAATCTTAAAAGCTAACTCCAAACTTCAATGAAATTTGTGCTGAATCTAACCCGAAAGGAGAACCTGACGAAATGCACCCTTCTCGGAAGGACTTGAGCTGCACTTAAGGGAGAATGAAAGCCCTTCAACACCCTGCAAAGTCGACCATCCTCCTTCGTCTTTCCCGAGAGAGAGGGAGAGAGAGAGAGAGAGAGAGTGCAGTCGAGCTGAAAGGAAAGTTGTTACACCCACTTAAATACCCTGCCGGGTCGGTTTAAACGAAAAACACAGGAGTAAGCTCGAAGGGGGTATACAATGAAATTATATAAAATTTGTATAACTAAATCAGCCATACTCCCTGGATACACAAAAAATATAGCACGCAATTATTCTCTAGCCTTTTTAAAGTCGGATCTACATTATTCAGTGGTTTTACGAACTCGTAAGAATCGATCAATTTTTCGAACCCGTAGAAACCGCCGGCATCCAACGAATACGTGAGTTTCTCAAGTTATCTCGCACCGAGTATACGCGGTATGAGTGCACGTGTCCCGTGCAAATTCCATTAGTTTTCGAGACTTCGTCGCTATCTTAGAAACTTCCCCGGGAGCAGTTTTATCCGCCGAAACTTTCCTGCACGACGCGTCCCTCCGCTCTTACGCGCAAACTAACACCGGCTTGATTCTGAATTATTAATATCACAGCGACTTCCGGCTTCCTTTCAGCCAGTCGCAATGTTCTAGTCTCTTTGAACGAAACTTCCCTGTCACGATGGGTACGACGTTAGTGTGCGTTAATTAAGGAAAATTTTTTATTTAAAAAAAAAATATATTCATAACGCACCGGTGCATCACAGGATTTTATACGATATTAAATTTTTATATACAGGTTTTCCATAAATTTATTTATTTTACCGATAACACCCTCTCCGCGTGCGAACGCAACGAGATACGAAGCTCAAAGTTTTTAATTCTAACCGTAAAAACATTTAACGCAGTACTTGGCAATAAATCTTCGCATTCTCTCGTCCCGTCTCTTCATCTATCCCCATAATCTCCCTGTTTCTTACGCCGACCAGCCGCATCCTATATACCGCTTATCGCGATGGTCAACAAGTGCGCGATATATAAGAAGCATACGGTAACACAAGAACACACGAGTGGACAAAAGAGAATTTGTGGTTGGGTAGAAAAAAAAATTTCTAAAATAAAAAAAAAATAAAAATATTTTCAAAAAAAAATATGCCAAATCCCAAAAATTGTCACGAAAATTTTCCGATTAAAACTGATTGTAACGATGGTAATGCCGTATGTACCTCCACCTGCGACCTCATCCCTCGATATGATAAGGCGATCGATATCGATACGAATTACACGTGAATGGAAAAGAAGCTTTGATTTCAAGTCCGCTGAACTCTAATTACTACAGTGTTCTCCGTATCCTATATGGGAATACAGCGATTGTATATCGCCACGAACTATAGTACGATCGTGCTATAGTACGATATAGACCAGCATTAGAGAGAAGTCAGGAGAATGGAGCGACGTATATATAATGGAGTATATATATCAGGGAGTAGAGTAGAGCTGAGTAGCTACTACACTGCTAAGTTATATGTATATATAGTGCAATTCAATATGGCATACAGTATAATACAGTACGTACGAAACTTTCTCCGCGTGTGTGCGGCCTGCATACCGCATGTAGAAATATCGGCTGTAGAAAGTGAAAATACGATTGTCTTGAGCAGCGGTTATCGCGAATTGAATTTCGTGAGATAAATCGACGTATCGTAATTATCGTAAGATCGTTTAGTCTAAATTTACATTAAACGTAAATAAAAAAAAAAAATCATATAAAAATGATTTACAGATTCGACACAACAGACGGTTCGAAGGAATAAATAGATCATTGAAAATAAGGATCTATAGAAATAATTTTCACGGGGGTTGAAAAACGATAAATTTGACCTTTGACCAGCAAATATCCCGATCCACCCTATTTCACATAAAAATCTGACGCCGTCCTTCGTCACGTTCTTACATAACCAGCCTCCCTTAAGGAAGGCATAAAAGCCCTTATCTACGGACACCCGATAGTCCCGAATACGGTAAGGGGTGGTGTAAACATAATTTTGAAAAAAAAAAAAATATGAATATTCCCGATAACAGTCTCGACCCTCAACAGTAAAGTAGGATCGATGATCGAATAAAAAAATCGATACGGCTCGATCTCAAAAAAAATTGACAAAAATTTGAAAAAAAAAAAAAAATTAATTTCGAAAATTAAACGAGGTTGTGATCATTTATTTTATCGTATTTTTTTAAACGGTACGATCGGTTAATTTCCTCATTAAAATTGTACTAATTTATTTTCTAATTTACACAACGAGACGTGACCAAAAATCAAACAACCCAAAAGACCTGTCGCAATCGGCAAGAGCGAATGGGTCCGCAGTAAGTGGCTGATTCGTCATACGCAATGATAATGTTTTGGCAAATCTTTTCGCGAGTCTCAATATTTAGCCAAGCAAAAATCGAAGGCATTATTCCAGCGTGAACGAACCAACATACTTAGGACGCTTAGCTCGGCAGAAAGCGCGAATAACGCGGGCGAATGTCCAAACTGAGTCATCACATTTTTCCTGTACGGATATCGTGAAACGCCTGGGACTCAATATATGGAAGGTTAAAGTTTTTTTATTTTTTTTTCTAACTAGCTGTACGCGAGGACGAAGCTACGTTCCCACTGACCACAGTGGAAACTCTGACGTACCGACTTCCCGGCCGTCGGATCGACGTAACGTAAAAACCTGAATCCACGTCAACCGCAGGACCTTGTATGGTCTATATATACTATTACGTATAGTATGAATTCCAATATGACTAAAGCAAAGGATTGACATTGATAATGAATAAATATCCTATAATTAAGATTGACAGTGATTAAATATCGGATCGGTCTATAAAATGGCATAACTCTGTGAAACAGCTGCGTTAAATATTTTCGTTTCAAAAAAATCAAAAATCGAAAAGCCATCGATAAATTTATTGATTATCGATCTATTAGCGTATCGGATTGAGTTAATCAGCCGTAATTATTTGATTGGATTATCAGCATTTACAATCGGCGAGTACGTGAAATCGATTCGATAATTAACCAGCGAATTCATTGATATCGTCGAATTGCGTATTGGTGACAGAACGAGGGTTGAATCCGATAAGGGATGATTTCGAGGTAACGAAAATCTTAACGGGTTTTAGAAGCGAGGTTTAGTAGACTTGTCTTCCACCCTGTTAAGGTCGTGACGTTACGGGCGTCAGGGGCGGCTGAGGGGTGTTTACTAGGGTGTAAGGGATGCGAATAAGGGTAGGAGGGTGAAAAGAGAAAAAGCATCCTGACATCTCTCGTGACTGCAACCAGCGAGGGAGATTTGCGGACACGTGTATTTGGCGATGTTCGCCCCACCGACTCCCCTATCAGTTTCACCCTGCGCTTTTTTTTCTGCAAGGTAGACACGCACCCTCGTACAGTCAAAAAGAAAAAATTATATTGGACGACACTTGACGACAGAGCAATTTCGTGCGATAAAAGATCAAAAGAGCAAATAAGGGTTGAAATTTGTAAACAAAAATAATTTCATTTCGCGGCTATAATTCGCGAATATGAAGAAAAACATCCCTTATTTTACCCCTCGTCGCCCCGCGTCACGGGACAAAGTCGCGCTTCGTTAATACTCGTTAATGGAGAAAATCCAGGATTTCAAAAAAAAAAAAAAAAAAAAAGTATTCCGGCAATATCGAGCAATTACGAAAATCAAATCTTCAAAATAACTCCCGTCCGAGAAGACGGGGGATCCCCGTGAACTTAACGAACGCCCTGAAAAAAAAAGACCCTTAAGAAAAAAGAAGAAAAAAAAAATCCAAATAATCAAGAGAAAAAAAAATAAATCTCCCAAGATTCACGATCACCCGCGGCCGCAGCCTTACTTCCGGCCGGAGTCACGCGTCCGAAATGAATCTTCGTTTAATTATTAAGGCGGGTCTACAATTAGCGCGAAAGAAGAATTCCCAGCGACGAGAAAAAGCGTCGGGCAGGATCCGCCGGTATTACGAACTCCGCAGAGTAAAGCCGCACGTACGTGGACTATACCCGTCCTTGCGGAGCGGTAGGGAGGGGAAAAAAAAAGTTGTAGGAGCCAGTTCAATTCCCTCGGGACTACTTTCACCCCTTGGGGTCAAGGGTCGAAAATTAATTATCCCAAAGGATTAGGAAAATTCCGTCCTTCGCAATCGAATATTTCGGGCGAGCAGAGAGTCGAGGTGGAAGGTCGAAAAAAAAAAGAGATAAAAAATACAGAGAGATCCTACGCGCACGCGCACGAATCTTCTCTCCGAAGAGTGTTCGCCAGGATGCAATTAAATTTTAACGTGAACCAAAACGCGCGTTCTACTCGAGAGCCACTCGCGGCCATTGTCTCTCAAGACGTTCCGTGATAGCCCCGCGTCACGTAATACCGCCATTACATTTATTCGCCCTTCCGCGCCAGCACGGTTAACATGCATCAACGCCCATACCAATTTCACCACGTGAAACTATAAGCCCACCGTGCACGAGTGCCCCGACAGCACACACTGCCCCGAGATTCGCCCGTATGCATTAAAGTGCATGCACGGTGGTTGCTTCGTAAATGCATTGGTATTTTGATAGTAAGCACAAACAGACTGTATTTACACCGTGCACAGTTAATAGGCAGGCTCGTCCAATTACGCGAGTCTCATCGATCAGTTCTGTTTTAAATCCAGCACAGCCCAAGCACAGGATGCAAGTCCGATAGCATACCTGTAAGGATAAATGAAAAAAAAGTCAAAAACATAACCTAACTTCTTTCGTCGTTCTGCGACCAATTTCAGGTAGACGAAAGGAGCAGGCCGTTACGAAAATAAAACAGTGGCTGATACCAGCCACGATTTCTTGGCTGAGGAAGAACTTTATATAAGCCATATATATATATATATATACAGTCTGCACTTGGGTATAGCAGCGGTAAGAGCCTGTACAGAAAAATGTGAGGTTAAGGTACGTTTCAAGTCTGGGCGGTGGTGTAAAAACGCGGTAGCCCGAAGTCGAGTGAAGTTGGTCGCGAGACAGGCTGTACGCGATACCTCGCGCGGGTTAGAACGGGCGATAAAAGTATTAATAAAAGTAAAAGGACAAAGTAAGAACCGCACGGAACTCCTGGAACCACTCCTGTAATTTGGTCCGACTACGATAAAACCGTCCAGGATTCGTCTCGAGCAAAGCTTCGAGTGGCCGTTTTAAAACGGGAGAACCCGTGACGAGGGTCTCGGCCTGCGACGACGCCAATGTCTGGGAGCGCTAGGCGTGCCCATTGGCGTCGCCTCTGCCGGTAAAACAGCGCGGAGCGAAAATTTAACCCGAAACGGCCAGGCTGCGTTATTATCCTTAATTTTCAGTAATAACGCCGAGTTATCGAGTCCGCGATTAATGACGACGGATCGCGTGTCGCGCGACATGCCACGTCGTTACGTCCGACTAGTTTCTAAGTAAATTTAGTAACTTTGAGAACACTTGGGCTCTCACGCGTTTATGGTAACGTCTACCGCGTGACCTTTGCACGGGTCCGATATAACATAAGGGGAACAAAAGCATATTGGGTGTAAAAAAAAAATTGACAGGGAGGTTGGTCGGGAGGATGAGAAAACGAGGTCATCCATCATTGGACCCACGTATGAAAATGTTGGCTGGATGCTTTCGAAAGATAATATTTTAGATACCGTCCTTATCTGTGGAAAAACTTTTTTTTTTTTTTTGGAAAAATTCCCGATTTTACTTATTGCGTAGTCTTCCTACGAAGAAACAGGTTTTTCCAATTTTTCACCCATTTTTCATTATGCACCTATTGCACGGGTTTCGTGCATACAGGTACGTCACTACCGATACTGGAACGCCAATCAAACACAAATCCTAGTTTACTTGGGTCGCCGTTTGTCTTTGGAGCTTTACAACCGTTTGATGAGCAAATTATACCGGATTGCCGCTCCAATCCCATTAGCGTCAGCGAGGATTTTGTACGTTAACGCTTTGCCGAGAGCGTGCATTCGCTGGCCGTTGGCTGTTTTCGCAGATTGAGCTGAATTTGTGGCGCGTCGTTTCGACGAGTGAGACAAAGGGGAGCGGAGAATGGAGAAGCGGAGGATTAGAGAGAGAAGGAGGATAGGGATAATAACGAGGCAACTTAAGGGGGAAAAAAAGGTTGGTTAAATGTACGTGCATGGTCACGAGGTGACCACGTGGAAAAATTAAGGCTTTTTCCGTAACACCCGGTACATTAAGGGCAAAAAATACACGTATACACATGTATATAAGTACAGCACCTACGACCGACTCGAAATTTATTTATCGAGCGACCTTCACTCCTCCGCAATCACCGTCCGAAGATCGAACGATTCTCGACCATATTATTTTCGCTATTTTCTACGAAACTTTCAGCACGACACTCGCAGACTGCGTACTTAATGATATACGCAAAGAAAGCAAAAAAAAAAAGCTCGTCAGAATTGATAGCCACGTTTAACCTTTCGAGTCTGTAATTGACACTGGACAACCTTGGTACGAGCGAATACAGCGTTAATGTAAACGAATGAAAAAGCTATGTAAATAAATTATTGAATTCGCAGTGGAAATTATCGGTCGTGATAAAAAAGAAAAATTGATCGGCAACTACTGGGAGCGTGGGTGCGGGAAACGGAAGTAGAACACTGCAGTCGGACAAGCGTGCAAGAACAGCAAACGCGGCCACGTGACGTGGCTGGATTAAAGTTCGCGAGTGGATTGTTATGATTATCGAGAAGTTTGAGCGATCGCAGCGCCAGAAAATAATAGGGAAAATAGCGTCAGGGTCTATCGAGGCCGAAGAGGAACTTTAATCGGATTAAGTCCGTCCGTTAAAAAAAACAAAAGGATCAGATAAGCCAAGCCATAACAAAGAGATGCTTTGTCCACGTGAAATAGCTTCAACGTAGTTCCAGAGTTAAAATTACCAAAATACGTAGCTGATGTTTTAGAAACGTCTAATTCAATGCAGTACGTATAACGATAACGCAAACGTACGTACGAAAGGGCCAGGTAACGGTAAGAAATTTCGCGAGTTACGTAGAAGCCGTTTTACGTAACGCAAGTTGCATGCTGCACCTAGCCGAGTGGAAGAGGAAACGCCAGTGGCGCCCTCGGGGTATAAATACGAACCTTCGTACCTATACGCGTACGTATACAAAGCGCGAGATACACGCAGCCTACGGAGTGAACGGGCAGTTCCGTGCTGGCTCGTTCTGTCCCATTAAATAGGCGCAAACCCATCGATCATCATTTGGCCGCTAGGTGGCAGCACGGTAGAGTCACGAAACCCGGTATAAAAGCATAGGACGGTTGTTACGCGAGTAAAAGTTCCTGTCTGGGTGACTCCTCCGCGTTTGAAACACACTGAGGGATGGCACCTCCGCGAGCTCTCGCTCGTTCAACGCACTACAGGGCTCCCTCCACCCTGTCTGCCAGACGCCTCGGCTGCACTTCCACGGCCCGAAACTTCGTCGCCGACTTGTTTTCCAGTTTCAAGTGTCCGCTTAACCTCCTGTGTACGTCGGGACGTTAGACTCTCATGAGGAATGCAGGGCGCGTGCCTCGATGACGAAATTACGAAGCGGTCTGACGTATTTGCCCGGGATCTTGATTTTGCGTGCGGAGGGATTATCAAAATGGCCGGATACTATTATTACGTAATGTATGACTCGTCGTGTACACACCGTCGATAGCCCTATATGTCGTGACCCGATTCAAAGCGGTTACTCGGGCAATCACTGTCGATATTTCTTCGTCGAAGCTTTTCTCGTGTCCAGTTCTACTTCTGTGTTGACACACTGACGCCATCTTGAATTACAAGCTAGAAGCCCAGGGGGAGGAGCGAGAATGTTCCACCGAGAAAAGTATCGGAACGTTCGAACTTGATGAAGTTTCAAAAGTGACTGTCCACTCTGGAACTTTTGGAACGGCTCAGGCCCGGCAAGGGTTCCCTAAGGGGATACTGTAGCGGTTACTCGAGCTAAACCGTTAATAAGATACGTTACTATCGGAGAACTGAAGAAAGATTTTCACGCTGACCCTTCGAGTAATCTCTCGAGCTAGGTGGACACGTGTGTATATATATATATGCCTGTTAAGGCACGTGGAAGAAACTTGTAATCCATTAGTTTCGCACGAAACGGCAACGTCGGTTCCAAAGCCTCTGGTTACGTCTGGAGCGAGTGAGTCGTAACGTGACGGAGAACGTGAGAATTTACGATAGGAAATAGTGGCTGTTTTGAAAGATTGATCGGAGGTCGTAGAGAATAACAATTAAGTATCGCTGTAAAAACACGTGGGTTCGCTCGTAAGAAAATTTGCCTGCCGGTCCGAAAGTTCAGCTGCGACGACAATCCGGCTGCGGGAGATATGCAAAAAGTTTTCGGGCAAAATAAGGAACTCCGAAGAGCCTGGAGAAAGAAACGTTGAAGATCGGTAGACTCGACTAGGATCAAGGAGATCCAATGTTATTGCGTTAGGCGCGGTGTGACGCTCGGGTGTCGCCATCTGGCGTCTTACGGAAGTATCAGGTCTGGAAGGAAAAATATTTTTTGTCGTTTTTCCACAAACTTCCAAAATTCACTGTATAAATTAGCCTTGAATTTGAAATACGATCGAATAACCTTCCTCGAGTCTCTCGTACGCGCGCGAACCACTGCTATTGCGTAAGATATTGTTCGCAAGAGACAACTGCCGTATTTGAGCAGAAGTAACGAGTTTCTATGTCCGCGGCTCACGAGGACGCACGTGTACGGTCCGAGAGAAACAACGAAGGAAAAGAAGGCAGTCATGTACATTTATATATACAGTTATATCACGTGACAGTAGATATAAGACTGTGGCCAGTGAGTCGATGCTACGAAGAAAAGATACAATGACCAAAAGGTGTCTCGGATTGAACTTTTTTTTTCTAAGGAAAAAAAAGGAAAAAACAGTGCCACTTGACGGGACGGTTCTTGGATCCAAATATCGCACGCGCATGCGTACGCTGCTCAACCAGTGTCGCACAGCTGACACGGGTTGCGGAATCATTTTGTATAGCCAAAAAGAGCAGGTGTACAGGGGGGAAGAAAAAGAAAAAGAAAATTTTCCAATCTGCGTGGGCGACGCGTCGAACAATGTCTGTGACACAGAGGAAAAGTTTGTAAAATTATTTTTGTTTTTTTCGATCATCGAATTACAATGGTGCCAACTTAATTTCGGCTAATTGTCAATTAGACCTGTGGAACGAAAGGCATTGGAGAGAGTGCACTGTTATTGTTCAACAATGTCAACAATTGTCGCTACCAACTGCAGAATAGGACTGCTTGGTGCAGTAGGCTGAGGTCTTGTGCAGATTTCTGTATCGACAATAGTGTCACTGCGCATGCGCGAAATCCTGGCTCAGACCAGGTACGAAGATGTACAAAGGCTGCACGTCTAGAGTGGGTCTGGGGATGGTTAAGGTGAAGGTTATGTTGGGAAAAAGATTAAGCCCTAAGTGAGACGTGGCCTTAGGAATTATGGGTAATAGTCTCTGTATGTACATACAGTGAGGTTCTAGAATTTTCAGTACAATTTTTCGTTAAATCTGACACCAGTTTACATTTTTTTTTTTTCGACTAAAAGACTAGTGGCTAAAAGACGCGTCAATTCGCCGAGGAGACAATCGGTCTTGAAAAGATAATTCATCTTTTGGAATATTTTTATTCAAATATTTTCTTAATCTCACGGTAACAGTCATTTGGCGCGTTACGAAATTCCCCCAAAAAAATTTCATAATTCAATTCGAAACATACACATATAATTTTAAAAAAAATGTTTCACGTCACTTCGAATTTCATCACGTGACCTAAAGAGTGTCCATCGTATATAAACCCCCCGAAGAAATTGGTGTCAGTTCTCGATAAAGTTTAACGCGACCTTGACCCACGTGACCTCTGACAGACGAATCGCTCAAGCTCACCGGAGCACCGCCCGTTATTTTCTCAATAAAAAAAAAACAACTTTTTACAGATAAAAATAAATGAAATAAACTCGACGAGACTCGAAAGATCGAGGATATCGCGATAAAAACACTCGCGGCCATTGTTCCCCTTAAAGTCTGAAGTTACCGCTCAAAGACTATATACCGCGCCTACACGTTTCCCAAATTAAATTTTTCATCGTACCTTCGTTGGCTTAGCCCATTCGCACGTTTTCACGCATCAGCACCCCCCCCCCCCCATTTCCCCAATACCCCTCCTTCCGATCAGTCATTACGGACCTGATTTATTTTTCACCATCGATACACACTCGAGAGATTCGGAATTAGGCCACTCGACGCCTTAATAAAGTTAAATTGAAGTTTCGGGCTTTAGGTTCGGCGCCTGGTAAACGGCTTCCCAGCAGACAAGACAAGACCTACCCTGGGCGGGTAAGTTTCGATGACGGTCCCAGCCAGTTACTTGGAAGGTCCAGCTTGGTTCAGGAGGCTCATCCGCCTACGGGGGGGGAGTCGCTGGAACGATTGAGGATCCGGTAAGGTCGAGGAAGAAACCGGGCAAGGGGGGGGGGGGGAGGTCGTGGAGGGACGTTAACGAAACTTTGACGGAATTTAATCCGTCGATCTGTTTCTTACCTCGGTCAATTTTCACGTTCGTCACGGTACAATTCGCCAGAGGGTCTAAGAGTAGCTAAGGGTAGAAAGCAGAGAGAGAGAGAGAGGAGGATTACGATAGTCCAAGCGAAGACGGGACGAAGAGGACTTTGTCAGAATGAACCCGACCCAACCTAACCCCTCTGACATACGAAAATCGATACGAAGCATCCATACGTATTCCAGATAACTCCGGGGTTGAAAAGGGTGGCTGGGTGACGGGAGGGGGTGGTTAGGCTTGCCCCCCCCCTCCCACAGGGTTGCAAACCACCGAGACGTCTCTGCGTTACGAAAGCTAAATGCACCACTGTGCACAGGCTCTGGCAATTAGTGCGACGGAGCGTCGCGTGTGCTTAGCTGCTACGCTGCACTGTATATAGCTATAGCTGGAGCTTTATGTCCCCCCCTTGTATGTGTATATATATTTTATATGAGTATATATATATATATATAAACTCTTGACTATACCAACCTGAAGGACTCGACGTGGTACACCTGTGCGAACTTCGTGTACTTGATGCCTCCGTATACTTACTGTTTACCCGGTTCCCATAGCTATATGACGTGGGTATGTACCCAGCAGAGTACCGAGACGAAGCAAATCGAGGGAAGTCAAAGGTCACAAGAGTAATTAGTCGACAATCCGTGCTCAAATGCCGAGAATGAGCGCGTCTAGCGTAAAACGGTCGGAGGTTGGTCGAGCCACGTTCATCAATGCTTTCTTCCATTTCCTTTTTCTTTCTCTTCGGGGGCCTTTTCTCTTTTCTTATCCTTCCAGCTGATATCGACGCTCGGCAGACGGCTTGATTAAACTCACGAAAAACTTGCCGATTCTACCACTTTTCTTAGGTCTCCCCCCTTCTCGTCAGCCTTTCTCATTCTGACTTATCCTTTCTTTCCGTCTTATCCCGATCCCCCATTTTCATTCTGCTCCACCCACTTCGCCTGCTCCTACTGATTTCACGGCGGATATTGCCGTCGGAAGAGACATCGATTTTACCCAACCGGAAGCTTCCTTCGACAATTTGCATACGATTAAGGCTGCGCGCTCGGGACGATTAAAGGTTCGCTGGCGATCGGGGAATTTGGAATCGGTCGCGCTGCGATTCCTTTGCCGATACGACGATTTCAGCCGGGAAGGAGATAACCGCGTTTCGGAATTATGGCAGACGGGGGTCGGACGGTGCCGGTGGGTGCTGGAGGAGCGGTTGATATTTATTTTTGGTCAAGTGGCCTGTTGCATTATTCATGTTTTATGTATTTGCGACGATCCGAGGAATCGGTGGAGGAGGGGGATGAGGTTTTACATAAATATCGGAATTTTAGGTTTAAAATTTTTTTTTTTTAAATTCACAGTGAGAAACTCTTTGTGTATCTTTGATTATTTTTTATTCTTCTCGTATTTGGCTTTCGGCGTGTTTCTAATTCGACGGCGGAGAACGAGGTCATTGGGTCATTACGAATTTACAGGGGAGTCAGATAAATTTACTTAATATATATGTATATTATATATGGATGAAATTTATTTATGTTTTTAAACACGCAATATTTTTTATATCGATCTTGTATACTTACAAGCATATATTTACGTGTGGTATGATTCTGATTAGGTAACGATTAATTACCTTGTAATTCGCTATATGTTTTTTTTGTACGGTGCTAAAATTTCTTTTCTTTTTTCACAACATTGACATCCCGTATAATTGGTATTACTCAATTGTTAATTGATTACCGAAGATCAATGCGGCATGATTATCGCGCTTACTGGGCATTTGTTAAAGGGCCGAGCTATTAATTACGCGATAATTGAAACATAATGGTCTTCGGTAATTACGTTAATTTCACGCGTTTAAATAGCAAACGGAGTTTGAATTTAGGTCACGCGAACCGTCCTTGCCGATACAGTAGATCTCGTGGAAACGCGGCTGGAATTCCGACGCTTCATTTACATACGTAAAACTCGAGGCGCCCTTTCGTATATTTGATACTTGATTCTCAATAGGTAACTCGTGGGTTTACGTTCGTATCTCGGAAAATGCACAGATAGTGCATGCAAAGCGAATTACATACCTATAGTACCGTCGTATAGCGTGCGCTATATATGTTTGTACACGAGTTTTAAAAAAATTTTTTTTGTAAAAAAAAAAATTTTCGAAATAAATATTCAGACAGCGATTAAATATTGAATGAATAAATATATTAAAATAAATTGTCTACTTTGCCAATAGTTTCTTCTTAATTTCTCGAAGCACCGAGGGTACAGGAATTATGCGAATTTTCGGCATCTTGTTCCGCGAAAAAAAAAAAGTTCCACGGGCTTGTGTTTTATTACTCGAGGATGCAAAGCAACGTCCCAAACTGCCGAGCTCAGGCCCAGGCAGTCTAAGGTCTGGTCGGACCACACGTGGCCCTCGGTGGGATTATGCTAATTCTTCGTGGAAGCGGCCGAAATTCTTATAGGCCGCATAAATAATAAACAATGCATAAAACATAGAATAAGATCGCAGCTCTGCCTAGAAGCCCCCCGGTCGGCCGATTTAAAAAGTTTTGACAGTTGCCCACCCAAGTTGGCAGATAGGGAGATCCTTGGGGCGTATATACAACTAATAATAAATTATCTGACCGGTAATATCAGGAGGTACAGTCCGAATGGTAAGTACTGTTTTGTTCGGACACCTTTTTCACCATCACTGAACCCATTTCGAACGATTCTACGGGCAGACAGAAATTTACGAACAAATGACTTTTCCTTTCAAAAGCTTTTTCACCGCAGATAAACACGACTCGTTTGATGCGAATGCATCGGCGTTATATCGTTTGGAAAATCCTATATTTTAATTTGCCAGCGGTCCGATTTAATCGTACCCCAAAGTCCCCGGTCGATTGTCAATAATTTTTTTTTTTTTTTTGTAACACTGATACAAGGATTGTTCATAGGTGACAAACGGATCTGGAATCATTGATTTTACACTGGATTTGGTTTCACTAATTAACGCGTCAATAAGCTGCAATGACGATTTTACAGTAATTGCATTAAATTCCGGTCGGTCGAAACGCTGCGGTTGGGATCGGTATATCGATTGATTGTACGAGTGAGGTAAATAATAAGAAAAAGATAAAAGTGTAAAATCGTAAATTCGTCCATGACGATGATGACGATTATTTCGACAGGATTTACCTAGATGACTGAATTTTATTTGACAAAAAATATATGACCGTAATTGGCTCACGGATGGTTACCACATCGAGGTGCCTTCTTTAGATGCGGCGTTACGTAAAAGAGTCACCCGAACTTAACACACCTGGATTTTCATGATTCAATTATTTACATCGATCAAGGTAATCGATTGATATTTATCGTCTATCAATATTTATTTCTAATTATTGTCGGTGTTAAATAAATATTTTATGGTTGATCTCGCAACCTCCAATCAACCATATATTCGATACTCCGCCGACCCAATAGGTCACGTGGCTAATCAGTTGATCGACGCTTGAACTGTCACGAGATTCAAAGACACGAAAATTCGTACTGCAGGTTCGACTTGTAAAACGAAATTTTGTTAAAAAAAAAATAAAACAGACTGTCACCGGTCGAATCATTAGAAAATAATATTGAAAAAAAAATTTTTTTAATTTTTTGAGTCAAAAAATAATTGAACCTATCATAGTTGCTCAATGTTATAAGTGCTCGAAAGGTATGCAGTACGTTATATTCCAGAAGATAATTTTCAATTTTTTTTTGCTTATAATCCACCGCAAATTCGAATGAAAATCAACGAAGCGCGTCGCATCCCCAAACGGCGACGAAGATACTTTGGAGAGTTTCGATAAATCTCAACCCGAGTTAAGGGGATTAGGATCGAGCGCGGGTTCGATTGTCCTGGTCTGCGCGGAAGTCCTTAAGCAAGCTCCGTCGCTTGTCTTTCGACCCAAGGACGACGCTCAGAGCGGCTCAGTGGAATTCGCGAGAAAGTTCGCGGGTATAGGTATTAGACTTCTCTTGCAAAAGTCGGTCGGCAGTCGGACATTTCCGCAAGAGCTTATGAAACCGCTGCTCCCGTTCCCAGCCAGACGAACGGAAAAGCCAGTACGTTCACCGGGAATATATATATATGTATATACACATACATATCAAGTACCGAGAAAAAGTTAGCAAAACGTATTATAACCTAGCATCGAGTTGCTATGAATTTTTCCTTTGTTTCATTTTTCATTACCCGATCCTTATACATCCTTACGACCAGACTAAATTTATTTGGCTAATGCATATACATATATTAAAAAAGTTCTTAAAATACCTGGCGGTCATACCCTCATGAAACTTAGGGCTGCTACTGGCCTACTGTACGAATTCTATTTGAAGGTGGAAATTCGATTATTAAAATTACACAGAGCCATTACGAACAACTACAAAGTCGAGCCGATGTCGATACAGGTTTTGCGAAATAATTGAAAACGGTTTAACGAGCATAAAAAAAAGCCACATTGTGAACGCGTTGGTCACGATAAATTTCTAGATGAAAATAAAGTGCGATGTCCGTAACACGTTTGACTTTTAAGATCTGCTACACGCTTATGAATATATTCCGTATAATTTATAGGTATTGTTTACTTTGTCTGCATACGCCAAATATTCAAGCTTGAATGGCACGAGTCGAAAGAATTGTCTAATTACGTGAAAAAATGCAAAATCGTTCCTTACTCATTTTCCGCGTTCGTATTCCAACTGCCATTATCCATCCTCCGTGCTTTGTGTACTCTACATTTAATATCACGGCATCCTGTAAGAACGAAAAGTCAAGAGCCCAGTAGCAGTCGGCAAGCAGACCCGGAACCGGAAGACGGAAGCCACCAAGCAAAGCACATGAAGTTGGACGAAGAGTACGGACAAAACGTCCTGGCAAGCTATCCGCAACACTCGAACCGGTATAAATATTTATGTCTGGCTCCGTCCACAGCGAGCGACTTGTGCAACTCGTACGGCAGCGAAGTGTCGAGAGACCTTCCCTCTCCCTGATTCCCCACGCCGTCACGACACCACACTCAAATATTCTCAGTATCGCTACATTTTCAAGTTGCGTTCGGGTCTGAGATATTTCGTAGACTAACCCTCAGGATTCATCGGGAACCTCGAGGCGTCATAACAAACCGGCGCTTCGCGCTTCGAAAATATTCCGCTAGATGTCTCGGCGGGCAGTCAACGACATTCCTGCTTTGAAATTTAATCGCTAAACTTATACCTGGCTTCGGGTTGCTATTACTCGGCGGTCGTTGCTAAGAGACGGCAGGGTAAGTTAAGTGAGCAGCAGTATGCATATACAAAGGTGGTAGTCTAAACAGTAATACGCAAGATACGGAACTACTGCAGTAAGTTCACAAGTTCGTGTTTTTCGATACACGTGGTTCTCTATAAAATCGCCGGAAGAAAAAATGCGCGTGTATACTTTTCATGCAGAGCCCCTTGTGAGATATTAAAAATTGCAGTGTTTTAGATGCGTCAAAAAATACATATTGGAACACGTGTAACCGTCTGCGTATAATATGAGAAAAGAATAGATTTCAATAGCAGTGTGCATGTACCTGGGGTACGCGGAGAGAACTGGCAATCGTGCCACGAAAGTTCCACAACTCGCAGCTGCAGCCATTTTCCGAATTTAGAACGTCCAATAGCACACTGACCTGGATTACCTGACGGTATTATTTCTCACTCGAGCCGAAATAGTGAACGCGCCTTCGCACTGACTACTGCTACTTGCTGTATAACCCGAGAGTGTCGAATGCCAAGTGAAAGCGATTTCGCTTGTGTAATTCCTGTTTATTAAACACTGTAAATAAGCACGCGTTACTGTCGAAGCCTTTCGAGTGAGTGGGATGATAAAAGGGGAGAGAATTTGACTTTTGAAATTTCACAGTAATCCTCCAGCAGGCTGCCTGATACTGTGGAGCGCGTCCCCCTTGCGCACAGGATTTGCGACCACGGTCAAATTTAGCAACGGGCGGACGGACATCCAATTTGAAGGAGTTTCGTAATTTATGGCATGTCCACCACGTGTCCCTGTGATCGATTGCGCCTCGTGAACTTAACCTCTAAATTTCACGTCTTACGCCGTTCAAGATTCTATCTGCAGTACCGGATATTCGCGCGCGCTATTTATTATCAAATTTTTTCGATTGAAGAAACGTTATGCCTAACCTAACCTAACAAAATAAGTGTGTGCAGGGAAATTGGAAAGTAAGTCGCGTGCTGTAGATCCTGGTGCAAGCCGATATCGGTTATTATTTTCTCACCCCTTTCCTACACAACGTCGATACTCTTTTACGTGACACTATAGAAAATTTCGAAAAGCAAGTGTCAAATTCGATTATACTTGGGTGACGCGATGCACTTGCACTACTTGGCCTCTTGTGACCAAGTAAAGAACTACGAGACTTTAAATTCGGTATCAGCTCCGCCACGGAAGTTTCCAGACCTGTGCACAACAGCGTGTTGTGTCGGTTAGGCGCCGAGAGCGCACTCTGCAGTACGTCGAGCGAAGCAGAGGACGCGAGCGCCTCTTCAGGCTAATTACTGAAAACTACCTGGAGCATACCCAATCAGCACTACGTTCCGTAAACTTTTTCTACACGGTAGCGCGCACATTTTTTTCTCCCCACTTTTGTTCCACCCTGTTAATTTACGTGAATCTGTGTCCCGTAGCAAAGAAATAGCTGGCAAGTCTTACGAGGAAGTTCGCTTCGTGACGATCCACGAAGATTATTGGACACGGTCAGTATCGCGTTAAAAATGAAATTTAATATTTATCTTAACATTTTCACCCGTACCAACTATTAGTCGCTACAAAGTCTCTCAATAATTTTTTCTCCAATGCAATCAATAACGCCGAATATAAATATCGAATTTACTTATTATATATATTTTTTTTGTAACACCAAAAGCAAATTCAAATTATTTTTTATACGCTTGTCAAGCCCTCGGATCAAAATTACATATTAAGCGCCAAATGGTGCAAAGAAAAGATACAGATTTCGTACGAATACGTAAACAGTGGAAGGTACCCCGGGGTAAAGCGCCGAAGGAAGCATCTCGAAACCCAATTGTAAATAGATTATGCTGATGCCGCGGAATCCCCCGAAGAGCAGCATAGGTCTTGGCAAACTCAATGAACAAACAGCTTTGCGAACTCAACCGACACGATTCAATTACAGAATCTTAAGGAGACGCGAGGCTCATTCCAAAATCATTAACGGACAGAGCACCGTGTATATCCCAATTCGCCTATGTAAACTTTTCAATGGAATTCACTCGCGACGATCCAAGTAAACATGGCCGCGTCGTCCAAGTTTCCTTTCTTCTCGGCGAAGACAGAAAATCTGATAAAGAAAAAAAAAAGGAAAGCGCCAGAATTGTATTCGGCACGGTCCCGATATAACGGTACGTATATGAAGAAAATAGAAATAAAAAGACAAAGAGAGAAACAAAACTAATAGAATCCAATAGAGACGTTATACGGTACGCTATGCGGTTATACGTCGGTTAGAGCTAATATTATTACAGCATTAAGTTCGATCCGTCATTTAATAATCTCGTGTTCAGAAAACTCAACCTTATTTGCCGTTTTCTTTTTTTTCTCCTTTATTCCTTTTCCTTTCCCCGTATATCTATATATACACCGATAAATAGAACGATACCCTACAATTATCATTATTGCCGATATCCTCGCCTGAAATCGTTATATCCATTTGCCGCAGCCATTGCCCTCGTGCCTTTTGTCTGACCCGTTGAAAAATAATAATCATTATAACGCAGACTTCAAAGTTATCGAACGGAAAATCGTGATCGACGATATATCAGAGTCTTTCGAAAAATCCAACAGAGTTATAGGTTATAGGCACTTGGGACTTTCGAATCGACCGTAGCACCGAGAACACGGAGGTACTTCATGACTGACTGGGTATTACGAATAAGAGTGGCGACTGTGCTGCGTTTAACGTTAAAAACTGGTTTTAACGTAGATACGTAAAACCGGAACGAGGGTTTATCCACGAAAAGTTTTCAGAGATATTTTTTTTTTAAATTCTTTCGTATCCTCCAAGTGGAGCTCGTACTGGAACCCAGGTACGTGGACATTTGCATATACCCGTATGGTATAACGGATTTGATAATTTTTTTTTGTGATAAAAAAATTTGAAAAAAAAAAAAAAATTTCGAAAAAAATATTTTATTACCAATTGGTATAGTGACTAATTTTATGATCGCTGCATATGTATAGCGTGATGTTTTTGGATAAATTTGATGAAATTTATTATCGGCTTTTAACCGTATCTACAGGCGACGCATCGAACATATCAAGATTGAATTTGTCCATTAGGACGAGGGCTGATAATGATCGCTGTACGAGGACCTGATGAGCATGATTATTGTCAAGAGGGGACAGAGTGATTCCTTCCGGAATAACAGAGTGCGTGATTGTAGCAATTACCAAGTGGAGGCAACAGTCATTGAATGACGAATGAGTCAATTGAGTTTGATGAGGATAGTGCTTGAGGTTTGGAAAATTTTGAAAAAAAAAATCTAATTTCGAGTGAGCTTGATTTTTGATTTTTTTTTAATACGTAATTATCTTTATGGCTGATTTTTTTAATTAGTTCTATACTGATTGGGATATCTAATTGTGGTTCGATTGGACGATCGATAGGTCACTGAGTAATCACGAGGGTGTAAAATAAGTAATCGAATTAGCAGACTCGGCTGATTACACGATCGACCATCTGATTGGATAAGTCAAAGTCGGAGGGAAAATTTGAACTGAAATTGTGTCAATCCTAAATCCAACTGTCTCAATCGTTGAAGGTTTCCCTTGCGGCGTCAAAGTTCGATTTACTTGTCTGGGCAGTGAGGTACGAAGTTGACTGAATGAACTTGGAGTATATTTGAAATTTATCGGATTGATAGTATTATCAAATTAATCGAACTGAATGTATCGATGTTCTCGATATATCGTTTGACGAAGTTGGATCGACCTAAATGGTCGAAGATATCGATATGGATACGAGTGAGACCGGAAATCTGACTGTAATAATGAAAAAAAAAATTGATAAAAAAATGACGAATTTGAAACAAAATATTTTTGAGAAAAAAAATCAATACAACATTATTTTGACAATTCGCCAAATACATTGACTTTATAAGGGCACGCGTTGAATCGTCGAAAGATACGAGGTCTGAAAATTTTGCGAAAATCTCACGAGTTCTAGATTACCTATAGGTGTTAATAAATATCGCGAAATATGTCAAAACCGAAACAGTTAATTCGCTTCTGGCGAATATTCATTCCCTTCCGTTGCTGTCGTTTCGCATAAAATACCGCGGGGACCGCGAAATGGCTAAAGTTTCGCAGGGCAATGTCCCAAGTCATTTAAAAGTTCCAGGGATCCATACGCCACGGGAGATGGACTGAGAAATTGGCAAACTGAATCGTCAGTGCACATGTTATACAGTCGGTTTAAACTCTGCCGGTAGAATGCAGACAAACACTCGGCCAAACTGCATCAGAAAACTTTGCACGTTGACCAATGATAAAAGGTAAGGGGCTAAATTCAAAAATTCCGTCCAGAAAAAAAAACATTAAAAACGGCATAATTTTTCGCAAAAAATTTTCCAGGTTCCAGGGATCCAAACGAGAGATGGACTGAGAAATTGGCAAACCGAATCGTCAGTGCAAATATTATACAGTCAGTTCAGACAACTTCCGGTAGTATCCAGAAAATCCGCCAAACTGCATCAGGAAATTTTGTACGTTGACCAATAATAAAAGTTAAGGGGCTAAATTCCAAAATTTCGTCCCTCGCAAAAAAAAAAGTTACAAACGGCACAATTTTTCGCAAAATTTTTTTTTACCGATAACCAAAAATCATAAAATCGATCGTAAGATCAAAAACTTCTAATCGCCCGTATCCCATTGACAAGAGACGAAATTCCGATGCGAATCGAGATTAAAGTTAAATTCGATTTCCGGTAATGGCGTATATCCCGAAACTCGTAAACATTGTTATTGATCGTAGCATCGAGATTTAAATTTTACGATAAAGCCCGGCCGCGGTATCTTATCGTACGGGTCACGTACCATTCGCCATAAAACTAGCGATTGCACCTTAACTACCAGTCATTTTCATTTACGTCATTAAGCAAGTTCGGCGATGCCGAGGGGCACCGGAGCCATTTCCACCGACTAAACGGATACTTGGGTCTGGCGCGAATGTTTCGTGAAAACGAAGAAAAAGACGGAAAATCGATGAAAAGACACTCGCGGATTCGTATTCCTATCTGTAGGTATACACTTCGCTTCACAGCGTTTCGAATCGGCCTTCAAAACTGTCCCGGGCGCATTGGAACGTCGTGAAATACGAGTTATCAGTGGCTAGTGACATTTGCGCGGGAAAAATTCGAAAATTCAAAAATACGAATAAAAGAAACGACCTTTCCTTAGAGCAAATCGTCGTTATCCCACCAGAATCCACGTACCTACTGGATAACAAGATTTATCGTTTCTGGAGTTAAAAAAAAGTTACTAGCACGAGATTTAACCGATCCTAGGGAATTTTAGGGAGTTCCCGATAATTTTCGACTTTCAGCCCTGTTCCCGCGTATCTTTGCATAGTCTCCCTGGCTACGGGGATTGGCGAGCTGATAATTGGATTACTGTCTTATATACAGTCTTCTTTACCGTTTATCTCGGCGGATTCCTATACGGTACGTAATCAGACGTGATAGGGAAGTGGGAGGGCGGGAAGTAAGGGCGGCGGAAGTAGCAGATAGGGGAAAAAAAGAAGGTCGCGTCCCATGGGTACACTTTTCCTCTTGCTAGTTGCAACCGGATGGCCGAGTTCGAGACTCGAATTAATAAAACAAAGGAGCAACAATGCAAGACGGAAACGTAGAAACGTAAAAAAAAAAAGGGTTAAATATGAAAAGAAGAAGAAACGGCGAGATGCGAAGGAAAGTAGAAATGAACCAAGTATATGAATAACGAAGAAAAAAAAAATCAAATTTGAGTAAAATCGCCAGAGGGGGGCGAGGGGGGAGGGTGCTCGACGAATAACAATTAACGGAAAGAAAATAACAACGAGACTTAGTCGTCCACCCAACAATGCCAAGTCCTGACAATTCGCTAGGAATAATCGTCGGCGATATTAGAAAGTCAAAGGAAAGGCGAAGCAATGCGCGAGACAAATAATAAAAAAGGGAGGGAGGGACGGGGGGGGGGGGATGAAACGAAGGGAGGAAACTCGAAGACGAGCGCAACGGGTATAAATAAATAAATCTCAAAGACGTTTCCATTTCTTGGTTTTTCATTTTCGTCTAAAAAGACAGATCCCGAGTTTCCAAGGGGTGGAAAGAGGGGGGGGAGGGGGGGGCCTTTGTTCGATTCAACTTTTCAGTTGCTTTCAGTTCATATATATATATATACACACGTATATATACACCCACACACTATACCCAAAAGATTTCACCGAATCGCGATAATCGAGTCTAACGTTTTTTTTTATAAAATCGAAGTATTTTTATACCCCCCCCCCCGACCATCCCCTCTTCCTCGCGATCCTCCCCTCTTGCGCTCAAAATTTTCCACCGCACGATTCACCTTTCGTAATCCCGAGACCAGCCGAACGCCACTCGAACTTCTTAATGCACCTAGGGTGTCCCAGTAGTAGAGGTCCGCCTTGGAGTCCAAGAAAAATGGCGGCATCGATCCACTTCCTTTCGGCAAGTTCCAGAGACTCCTTGAATTTACCGAACTGAAGTCTCAATCCCCCCCCTCCCCCCTCTCACCCAGGCTATCCCATTCGAAAAAGCAAGGATACCATCAACCCGATTCAATCCTGTTCGCTCTAATCCGCCAACTTTCCACTCACGTTCCTTCGCACCCCCCCCCCCCCCCCTTCATCATCAGTTTCATCATCCTCCTGTACCCAGCATCCGTCCCGTCCGCGAAAGTCTCCTTAGCCTCCCATCATCAAGTTTCCCTCCGCCTTCGAAACCTGGCCTGCGTGGCTCCCCCAATCGTGCAAGAGCCTAAAGAGTCATTTGCCAGACGCCCCCCCCCCCCAGACTCCCCCTCGACCTAAAACTCAACGACCAAGTAAAACTGAAATGCCTGTGAAATGTCGAAAGACGCCAAGAGACAAAACCCCGGAACGAATATCTAGCAGCTAATTTAAAAGTCATTCGGGCGCTCGAGATACAGAGATAGTTTCCATGTTGCGGCAGACCGCAGACCCTTCGAAATTCTTCCGAGGACGTCAATCCCACGAGGCCTTCGAAAGGGTACCGATAGTCCTACATCTGACACGGGGAAACCACGGCGAATGAGGGATCACCACCTCTGGGTACAGACCTGAAAGCGCCATTGCCTGTTCTAGTCCCATTCAGTTTCTATACATACACTGTACTATACCGCGTACACGCTAATACCCTATACCGAAGCGCGGCCACCGGCGAAACCAAGAACCAAGAGCCTCGGGACCCCAAGAATGACCAACGTCTAATCGCAGTAACTATAATTCCTTTGTCGTCGTGAATACTCATGAGCGACGGACAGGCTAAGGCATTGCCAAGAGGAATACCTAAACGGTCCAATTTCTAGGCCTTCGAGTCGACCCGTGGCTTCTGCGAGATCGTGACTCAGAATCATCTGATAAAGGAGACTCTGATCTTGCACGGTATGTATAGTCATGTTTTTTCTTTCACTTTCTGGATATATGGCGCATATGACTGTGTATTTTCGGGGCTAGGATTTTCGGTACCTTGGACAGTACAGGGGCGTATCATTGGGGGGGGTTCATGGATTTTGGGGTCATGAAGGATTTATTAATGTAAAATTTTGTACGCAACTCCGAGTATATTTTTGCTTGAATTAATTGTGCATTGCGAAGTCTTGAACGATCAAAGGGGGTATTGGTGTTGGTCTGATGCTTTACGATGAAGTATGCTGGATTATTATGAAATATTTGCACGTAGACTGTTTTGCGTTTAACGGGTTCATCAAAGAAGGCAAGAGGGAAGAGTCTTATTTTTTTTTTTTTTGAAATATTGACGTCGAACATCGCAGAAAAAAATTCGCGAGGGTGTGATATTACGATTTCGCGGAAATTGGATACGCGTTTCAGTGAGTCTAATTCTTATACGCTTGTTTCAATACCGGGTGGCGATAAAGTATTTTTTTCTTTTGTAACCCCTCAGGGGCGCGAGAACTTGTCCCCGGAAACTGTATTTCGAGCGAGTTCTAAAATTTGGATGGGGTCGATGTGGATTTAGGAAAAATGATAAATTCTTATTAAAATGCAAAAATCCGTTTGATACGGAAAAAAGGTAAATTTTTTTTTGTCAATTCAAAATTGCCATACTTTTTGCATCGTGTGAGAGAATTTTAATATACACGGAATACGTATAACGGATCTTTTGCGTTATCATTATTTATGTGACCTCTCACCCACCCCCGATAATAATTTATTAAAATTTTAATATCTAACAATTCATCATTTATCATACACTGATTATCGGTTAATGGTAAGTGAATGTACCAATTGTAAGTTTACCACCGAGAATAATATTTTTATTTTTCGCGAATTTTCGAACAACAAACAATCAGTGAAATTCTCACTGGATTTATGGTTCAGAGAGTATATACTTCTTATGGGATGCTACGAGCGATAGGGATCATCAATTTTTTCGATTTACTTCTTTCACGCTTGATCGACGCACTGTCAGTCAGATTCGAAGATATCTTAGATAAAAAAAAATATACATAAAATTTCTCCAAATCTGAATATCGCGGTATTCGTTTTATCGTTGGCAAGTAATCCGTGCGATTTAACAGAAGATTATCTGAAAAAATTTCCCATAGACAAAAAAGAAATAGAGAAAATAAAAGAAATAACTTCCCCATACACGGGACTCGTCGATTCGTTATTTCGCAATCGTCAAATTTATTTACTCTAATACTATAATTGGGAAATATTAAGAAAATTTAAAAATCACCACGAATCGATATTTGAATCTTCCTTGAATCCGCGAACTTGATAATAATTTAATTCATTAATAAAACATTGAATGGAAATTAATTTCCAAAAATGAATATTATTAAATATTACCCTCAATAAGTGTTCACTGATTCGCAGCGAGTCAATCAATTTCATATATATTTTCTAGAAAAGGAACTGGGACAATATCAATAAAAAAAGCTGCGATAAGCACAATTCGGTAAAGTTAAAAGAAAAATTTTAACAGAAAAAAAAAAGTGAAATGCATATCAATTTACAAATCGAGCTATCATATTTTAAATTATCACAATCTTCGATAATGTCAATTTTACATTTACACCTGATCCACAAAAAGCACCATCGATCAAAAATTCCTAATAAAGCAGTCTGACAAACATGTCGCATCCGTAATACGTAGCGACAAAGCACAGTACGTCAAAACGCACCTTAAATAACGTCAATAAATTGTACAGTTAATCCAAAAAAAAAGCGAAGTCCGTTGAAAAATTTTTCAAATTTTAGCATAGTAAAAAACAAAAAAATTCTTCATCCCCCGTTATATACAAGCGACGTCAAACGCTCAAGTTTCAAAGTAACCGCAGCATCCGGCAAGCAGAGATCCATCGGCAAACATGAACCTCAAACCGAACTGTCAGTAAAATAAAAAAAAAGATCTCTAATTAAAGTCCCTCGGAGGCAATCAAAGAGCAATTAAAATCCGTGATAGGAAGGGCGCGAAATTCAAATTTCATATGACCCAATCTACCAGGTAGGTACACTCCAATGATTATCGCTCAGAGAATCCCAAAAGCTACCCCATCTTCCGCCACCGTAAACTTCGATAATCTCGATAATCGCAATCTAACCAACTGTTACGACAGTTAGCCAGACGCCACCAATCGAAAACTCCCAAGTTATGGAAGTAACGTATCAACGAAGTTGGCCACAAGGAGAACTTGAGTGACTCCTGTCGCCTAAACTTGGTCCCGCTCGAAAACAACCATAAAGGCCGAACGCTATAATACATCCGAACGACGTGCAGCATTTTCATCCTTTAACGTCAGCACCCGCAGCCAACTTCACGAGGATCCCCCCCCCCCCCCAAAAAAAAGCCCAGAAAACGCGATATAACGCAACACACAACAATCACGCGAAAAATACCATATACCACTTTCCAGAAAGAGAATGCGATCCATATAGAAAAGCTTCTTTTACTGCGGCCATCGATCCTCCTTTTCACGTAGCCACAGAGAGATAGCGCCGTTACAACGGGCGCTTTTGTCAGCAGCCATTTCTACAAAGAAAGCTGCCCGCGCAAGCGAGCTCGATGGAAAAAAAAAAAAGAGGAAGCGTCAAAGCGAACCGACCGAACAGAGGACGATCCTCGATGCACTTTGACGACGCGATAAAAAAAAAAGGTACATACGAAGTAATCAAAACGAAAGAAAAACAAAAAAAAAATTAAGTCCAACATCGTCGGCCAGCGTAATTCAGAAGTTAGAAATTCAAAGTCACAGCGTAATCGAGTCCTGACGAGTTCTATCGAACGATCGAATCGCCATTTTGACATCCTCGAGGAAAAAAAAAAAATAACACTGCCGCAATCCCGCGGTTAAGCGCGAGAAACGTGAGTTTACCTCGTGGCCATAATTCGACGATCATTTCGTGCGCGCAACTTTGCATTCGAAGAAAGCCTCGAATTAGTCTCTGAGTCGCGTAGAACCTACGCCAGCACGCAACAACGACGTCTAACAGATCCTCTTACCTCCCACTCTACCGGCACGTATATTGTCACGCCGCTCATATAATACTTGCAGTCACTATGTAAATTCGCCTATTCCTCTATTCTGTACAAGCAGTGCCAATGAGAGACGCGAATGTCACACGCTTGCATTTTCCTCGTCTCGCTTATACGGTCACATCGATTTTATACTCGGTGGCAAAGGAAGAAATCGTGCCGAGAGCACGATCCAGTTGCACGGAAAGAAATTCACCGTGTATACCCAACACTTCTCGATCCCCATAAGTGTATGCGAGCCTTGGCACGAATTCCATCCGCCACTCGTAGCAGATTGCGCTATAGATACAGTACGTATCGTGCTGTTTTGGGCGTTGCTACATATATAGATATACACATATAATATTCCCACTTACTACCCAAGAGAAACTTCTTTACCACGAGAGGCCTCGCGCGAAACTATTTTTAACGTAGAATCTGTTTTACCATCGCGCACGGAGACACGAAAAATTCACCAGTCTGTCTCTCTTACTACAGACCTCCCCATTTGCATAACCTCGAATACCAAACGGACGGGCTTTCGTGGAAAACCAACCACCCAAAACAAAGAAACCCAAGGGGCACCCAGGTATAATCGGCGCGTCGTCTACCGGCTTATTTCGTAATTCACTCGAGCTATTACAGAGGACGAAGTTTTATCCATCGAAAGAAACAGGATTCTCGGCTAGTCAGTAAATGCCCTTGTTGTTACGTTGCCAGTCTAACCTAGCAGGCCAAAGTTTCTCCGCCGGACGTGTCAGTGGGTTGCACCCGACGGACTACAAAGAGTCTGCTACCCGTTAAGCGCAATTCAGTCCATGCACAATGAGCCGAACCGGGAAAAAGGCCACATCGGAATCTCGATTGTAAACAGAGGATTTTCGTGTCTGTGAAACTGAACGGGGGAAGCGTCGGCACCATTGCCAGTGAATACTCGACGACCTTTTGTTTTCGCCTGTCACTTCGATATCTGGAATACAGTGCCAATGAATTTCGTATATATCGTTACGTTCCTGTCAAGGGCTTCGGGTGCGGAACGAGAGCGTTTTCACGATCCTTACGAAGTGACACAATATCACTCGTTACATTTCACTGATATCGAGTCGTGCTGGAAGAAAAAAAAAATACGCCATCTGGCGAGTAACTATTTTTTGTTTTCACGATAAAAAATCACGTTTCAGTTTTCACTGCGGAAAGTGTCTGAACTCACTTTTACGTACGGCTCGGCGAAAATACGCGGATCCACGAGGAATTTGGTATTCTTGTGGAAAAGAAAACCGAACGGAGACGAAAACCAACTCGTTTCGAGCGATTGATTCTACACTGTCCTCGAATCGAGATATCGATACTCGAAGTCGAAGTTAAGGAGAGAAATTCTAGTGGAGATACGAGTGGGTATCGTATGACGAATCAAGAGGCAATATACTGGAGCACGTGACAGTGCATACTACAGGGTGTCCAAAAATGACTAGGCCTACAGGGTGTAACGGTATTCCCAAGGCACAGCAGATAATGGAAATGACTTTTCTTTTGTTAAAAAAATGTATATAAAAGGTGAGCATCGCAATTTGAATTTTACCAACAAAAAATCAAGTACGGGCATATGTTTTTATTTCGTTTCAACGGATTTCGTGTAGTCGTTATTTAACGCGATCCGCCTATAGCGCCGACTCCTGTTATATCATATACGGCGCGATATACGATACTCTGTTATAATGTAAAATAATAGTGATGCTCCATGAAACAATGCTACGATAAAATTAGGCGAGGTAAAAGATATTTTTATCAATATCCAACTCTTGTCTCTTTTTTTTCATCCATTTTATTTTGACGACACAAGACAGCCCTCTATCGACAGGACGACCAATACACATGGAGAAGGAAGAGCGCGGCTCGTTTCACTAAATATTTCCCGAGGTACCAACTTAAAGAGAGAAAATGGCTACGGTACTGTTTTGTCAACCCAGTGGCATTGTTTTTCTGCGTTTCCATAGCGGCGACGCTATAATCCCAACCGCGATCGCATCTTCCAGCAAACGGTACATTCCCCGTCAAACGGCTTCCTGGCCAAGCACCGGTTTCGAGGTCACGTAAACGCGGAAGAGACCCGAACGAGCAGTTTCAGTCCAGGGGTCACGCCTAACTGGGAAAGTTAACTCTCGTTCTCGGCCAGGTCGCCTGTAGGAAGGATAAAAGTTCCCTTTGTTCTCAAGTTGGACTACTCTCATTGGACAACCATTGCATATCAACGGATATCAGTGTTTAAATTGCTGATTGAAAAGTGTCATTCAAACTGAAAAAACAGTCAGGACATTGAAAGTATCATCCGCAGGGTATTGACGGTTCGTTAAGTATAAGCCTTTCGAATCCGATGATTCAATAAAAACCTTTTCAAATGTTCCCGCGGTTTAACAGAACCCACTCGTACGATCGGGATCAAATCAAATACCATACTTTCGCGAGGAGTAAATTGTATAGGGTGTATAACGTGCTTTTGAGGTACCCATATACTGGATCATAGATCTCGTTAGACCGATCGATCAACGAGAAATAAAAGATCAAAGGCAAATTGAGGATGAAAAAAAATGTTAACAGACCTGGCATTAACGTCATCCACGCGGACTGTGGACTAAATGTTACACCAGAATAATTATATAGGTGGTGCTACTCACTCTCTCCCTCTCTTTCTACGGTGTGCAATATTTACCGTGCATGACCGACGATCCGGTAAAAGGATGGATAGCCAAAGGAGATTGATCAGTAAATATCGATCGGTGAACGGGGACAGTGACGTACATACTTTGCGATAGTACCCGGGGTGCCATCAATATCCTGTTATCGCGATAGGTAAACGGACGCTGCTCGTAAACAATTAATTAAGCAAGCGACTTGGAGAATTTAGATTCGGATGATTTAAGAAAAAAAATTGTTACCTGAACTTCGACAATGCTCGCCAGATTCCGTATTTAATTTCCGGTTCAATCCCTTTTTTCTCGTTATTCACAATTTCGCTACGGCTATCTAAACAGCACTCTCGGCATTGCCATCGGCACTGATAGGAGGAATATCGAATTTCGATGAAGCTTACCTGTCCGTGGTTATCGAAGCCGTGCTTTTCGGCGATGCTCGTGGCTGCGGATGGTCCATCCGGTACGTAAAGCGCAAACTCGTTGGAATAAATCGCCGTCGGACGGGAGCGTCGTGGGGCCGGTTCCGATTTAGCTGATCCGACAAGGAAGACCAATCCAAACAGGAGAAACGTCACTCGGACGGTCATGATGGTAGATTTACGTAGTTTTCCGATTATCCGAACGTTCCCACGTTGAGATCTTGCCGGAAGTGGTTAAACACTGGTACCTCACGTTCACGATTTAGATTAAGGAAAAAAAAAAAAGAGAAAAAAAGAACAATACACTTGCACTACGATGGGCTTTTCCGCGTTTCTTTTCAATTTTTCCAATCTCACGTGAATCACAGAACGTGCACAAGGAAGATCGTCGAAGTCGAAGAACTAGGAAGTTGTCGGACGATACTGCGAGATTTTGCGATGGCTACCTTCAGACGTCTTATCTGAAAAAGGAAAGAGAAAAAAAAACTTCGAGTTAAACTTCACAGATGCAAGCATTCACTGCTTCGCTGCAACCGATTTTTCAAAATTGACAAAAAAAAATTCTTATTCCATTCGAGAAGCAGATCTGCTGGGCTTTTCCACGAGGTGGTCCGGCGCAAGGCGATCCGATATCGCGAAAGGTGAAGTGATGTGGAAGCTTCGAGTGATAGCAATCTATTTGGATGGATGAAAGTCGGCGGGAATAGATCTAGAAAGATTCGGGATTGAACGGCAAAATATTTTATCTACTTTAAGTTCACGAGTGGGTGTTGCTCTACAGTTGATGAATTTATCGCAGGTTCACGGAACCGCGAGCAAACGTGACGTGTAATGGCGTGGCGACGTGATTGTCCTCTGGATGAAGAGAGGGAAGAGGCTCGTGACGGTTGAAACCCAGTGAACCAGTTCTGGACACTCTGGTGGGGTCTTGGGAAAAATGACAGGCTGAATAAAAATACAAAAGGACTTGTCCGATGGACGCTATTAATTTAAATCGTCTGGTCGGCTCTCTTATCATTAAGACAGATATCTATTTAATACGACTATTGAACTCGGTGGTGAAAGTTTCTCATCGCGAGTCCAGCTTCCTTGAAATCACAGTTTTTCACTGGCTTCTACAGTCTCCAGGCAGAGGCATGTAGGCACGACCAACGTCAGTGTATTAGGATGCGGAAACTGATTCACATTTACAGCCACGTTTCCGGAATTAATTTTATTTACTGTTATTGAAAATTATACTGGAAATATTTTTTATTTTATCGTTACACCGACCAGCACCGTTTTCGTTTACCGTTACAAGCTCTTTTTGACGATGCAAACGTTTGTATTTTCACAGTCTGAATACACGAAATCTTGGGTAATTTTCTCACAGTGAAGGAATCACTTTGCTGGTAATAATTTTCCCCGAGCTAATCCAAGACGCCTCCGATATACCTTGTGCCATAGGGGGGCAAGTGAAATTTAGAAATTTGATAGATCTCTTGGAAAGTCTAATGGCCATGAAGCACCGTGTATACTGTCTAACAGTTGGTAGGTATGAGTATGCGAATTAATGGTGAAATTAAAGCCATAAATATTATTAGAGACAGGAACAACGCGAAGGATGCTGTGGGGAATGTAACGAGGAATTATGGAACTACAGGGAAAAAGGGTAGCAAACTAAGTACTTGTTACTCAAATTCAAGGAAGTAGACAAAACTTGCAGCACATCAATCACCCAGATATTCCCCACTGTCAACCGACCAGAAAGTGTCACAAGTTTTCATTAATATTCAAAAACACAAGAGAGAAAAAAGTTCTAGGCAGCTTTCGAATACGCGTATTCTGTCGAAGTGACGTACGAAGTAAATAGAAATGCCAAAGGGGAAGGTACGGAGACAAAGGTGAAAACGAGTATTAGGCCAATCGTCACTAGCCAGCTGACACAACTGATCGGGGAGAAGGGAAGAATAAAGTTGCGAGAGGTTAAATCTACGAATAATTCGCAACTGGTCGACGCGATAGTTGGGATTTAAGGTTGCCAATGAAATTCTGTACCGTGCAAACTTTTCAGCGGGTCCGTCGACACTCCGAAGGCTTTATAATTATATTGTACCGCCGATTTTATGGAAATAATTCTCCGATGCACGATAAACGCAGCCGATCATTTACTATCTTTTGGCAGTTCTCCGCGGCATGACCATCCACGACACGATCCTTCACGACGAACCGAACAAGTCAAACTGACGCGTACATGTGCGCGCGGCGTTAAACGGCGCCCGCGACACACGGAAGCTCACCCGGAGCAATTGTCAAAGACCGAATTTTACCCAGCTACCGATCGCCCGATCCACTACAGGCCAAGTGTAGCACCGCACTGACTGCTCGGCGTTCGCCAAGGCGATAAACAAACTCCCCACCCTTCAGTCCCTTGAGCTACCCCCACCATCCGAAGAAACTCGGAGTCACCACGTCACTACCCTTCGCTCCGCGACCCACTGATCCCTTCCCCGCTCCGAGTTCTTGCAAACCAACGACACATAATTGCATCTCTGTTTCTCGTATCCATTTACAATGATCTCTTTGTCTTTTAGTCATCGGGAAGCTGTTTTTGAACTTATCGCTGGGCAGCACTGTCGATTACGCGGGAATTTTAATTTTCTTTATTAAGAACAATTTGTGTGGTCTTTACAGAGGTATTATGGAAATAAAGCTGCTAATTGAGAGATTTCTAGACGATTCATGACATTTTAAGATGTCAAGTGTCAGTAACGTGCTCTGTTTTGCGAACGTAGAATGTCGTATGGAAAGGATATACTAGTGACATCTATTATGACGATATCTTACTAGGTATGTTGGTAATACAGGATTTTGTTGTTGGTAATGCAGTTTAAGGATTTCTAGTTCGGATGTTTGCCTAGTGATTCGATGTTTTAGTTCTCGAAAGTATCGCAAGGAGCCGGAAGCGCTTGTGCTTCGCTTTCAGTTTGACTAGTGTCTTTCATGTCTTTTCCGGTACACTAGCAATCATGGTGCGTATGAATTTTTGACGTTTTTCTGTTATAATCCGCGTAAAATGCATTGATCTAAGGAAAAATGTATTAAATATTTAGTTGATCGTATTCACAAAAATTTATTCTTTGAGTTTCTTTATATATTTATTGAAAAGCTTGATACTGATAATTGCTCGATACTAAATGTTTCGTGTGTAGAGGTTAGGTTTAAGTTTGTTGATGATATTGTTGCAACGCATGTATTACAACGTGATTTATGTCTGACTAAGAAAATTGTATTGGCTGAAATTATTGATTATAATATTTTTACAGGGTCGCGTCAGGACGAAGACGGTGAAAAAAGCCGCCAAGCTGATCATCGAGAAATATTACACTCGTCTGACCCTTGACTTCCATACTAATAAGAGGATATGTGAAGAAATTGCAATTATCCCCAGCAAGCCTCTTAAAAATAAGATTGCTGGGTACGCTATAAAATTTCTTAATTTAATTTAGTGCTCTGACAGTGTATAAAATAATTGTGCGTTAAAGTGTATGACACGAAAGTTTAAGTGAATTCTAAAAGGATAACCTACTACAGTGAAAACTAATAAGTTTTAATTTGTGTATTAGGTATGTCACTCACTTGATGAAGAGGCTTCGTCACTGTCAAGTACGGGGCATTTCCATCAAATTGCAGGAAGAAGAGAGGGAACGCAGAGACAACTATGTTCCCGAAGTTTCTGCTTTGGAGCACGACATCATTGAAGTCGATCCTGACACCAAGGAGATGCTTAAGATGCTTGAGTTTAACAACCTCTCTGGACTCCAGGTGACACAGCCTGTCACCCACCAATTTAACAGACGCTCGTAAGCGTCTTTCCACCTTTTGTGTCAGTTTTACCGTTTTATATCAATAAAGTTGTAAACTGGCATTCGTTAGATCTCTTTCCACTTTTACGTTTAAAAATGTATAATCCTAACCTATTTCAATGAAAAGTTCATACTCTCATGTCATTTGATATTTTCTTGCAATGCATAGTTAACCATTCCTTATAAAAAACATGAGTTGTTTCATGTATTCACATATTCAGAAGTAATGTACGTCAAACTTAATCTTTCATCTACGAACAGTCCATCAGTCTAAATGCAATTACAAAATATAGTCTTTGTTTATTCAACTTTAAAAAATATACTATGTTTACGTCTATTGTCACTGAACGTAGGTTATGTTATGTTATAGTTCTCATACTTTATTAAATAATGAATATCATTCATGATTCAAAGCACATAGATATGTAGCAATCTCACAAAATCTGCGTGACTACATCTCTTTCACTATTTATTCGTGAATTCGTAATACTGCGACAAAAAGCAAAAGCAGATATGTCTCTTAGACACGCGAACTCTGCACGGAGTTCGTCGCCATTTCCATCTAACAATTACGTTCATGACTTGACAAATGTCTCGAACTTTCTCGTTCAAGATTAAACCGGATTTCATTCGATCCAATACCACCCATGCATAACCAAACAAAAATCCGAAGTCCAAAAGAATCATTTGTTACGGGGCAGCCATGAATTTAAAAAATCCCTATCTTTTTGTGCAACCTTCTGCGCATTTCAAACAATTTAAAGTTCTATTTAATCGTATACGTGAACTACACAATATGAAAACATTTTTCTTCGACAATTCGTCATTCACCGTACGTAATTGTGAAAAAACAGAGACACGTACAAAAAAGTAGCATCCGTAATACGTATTTCTTTATACGCTTACGTTTATCCAAACTATCCTCCCTTCCTTCCTCGCAAAATTCACATCCGTTTGCGAATTTACGTACTTACTAGCACGAAAAAACCTTGCGTGATAGCACAAGCAAAGTATGCAAGAAAGTAACACAACAAGGTAAGATAGTCAAAGAAGCGTAAATACGCATGCGCAGTAACGCAAGAACACGTCAGCCATCTTAATAGAGTCGAGACTGTTGGGAGAAAAGTAACTATGACCTTTTTCATCTTCCCCGGTGCTTTGTTCCTATTTCGTTCCAGCCATAGAACTTGACATCAGTTCCAAGACCGTTCGCGTTGAATGAGGATACAAGTGTCCTGTTCTCGAGCATAAAAATTGAAAAGAGGCGTCGAGCGTAGGCCATTCAGTCGCGTCGATAAAATTAATCTCAAGAGCGTACGTCAATAGTACAAGTGACGTATCCAGTGATTGTAATTGGCAGTATTCACGCTCGAACGTTCACGAGTTTCGCATGAAAATGCGTTAGGAATCCAGACAGGTTGTATATAAACTAGAAAACTATAAAAGTGAGCCAAAAAGGATTCAGTAGTTACGCCCCTGGGCTTACGCCTCCTTGCTACAAGTACATTGTACCGTAACCCAACTTAACCTGACTCCAGCGATTGCAGTCGGCGACCCAGCCTATCGGACGCTAGGGAAGCACAACCGTGGCGGATATTATACCATCGAGGCGCAGGACAGCGCCAAGTGTGGCCGAGTAGCAAGCAGCGAGAACCTCGGCGGCGTAGTCGTACTCGGAATCGTAATAGTCGACACTCGAGGCTCGCGAGAGCAGCCAATCGAGACTCGACCAGTCGCGTTTGCTCGGCGTAGAATTTCGAGCTCCAGACTTTTCGTTTCTGGAAGTCTCAGAGACCTTCGAGCTCTTGGTTCCTGACACTTTGCTCTCAGTCGGTCGCCGTTACGCATTGGACGCGTATCCCTCTTTGGTGGCCTACGACCGGGCTTCCTCGCTATGTGACGGATATCGTGGGGCACGCCAGTGTACCCTCGGGAAAGGACGCAGAAAGGCACAAGGGGCCCACCAGGTCCCAGTAAACCCGTGCAGGGAAGAGAATGGAGTGCCCGCACCTTGCCCAAGGCGTCCGTCTCGACGCCGACGACGTTGAGGCAACTTATACAAAGGATCTACCGTTCGTCTGCGCAGGTAAAATCACGGCTCGACTTTTACCCTACGTTTGTTTCTTCTCCGTTCGTTCCCTTCACACAGCCCTTTCCTACAAGCCAGGCTGCTCCTCTCCTGGCCTTGGTACGTCGTCGTCGCCGCCAACACGATCTGACTTTTCCCGGAAAAGCATTACGCCGGCACTGCCTACGCTACCTACGTACACGAACAGTCAACCGAGAGATCGGAGAAAATTTCAAGCACATTTCACCTTATCCTATTATCAATAGGAATATGCGTCTTGTGTACTCGTGTGTTTCCTCCGTGTGTGCATATTAATCTGTGCGTGTGTGCGCGTGCGTGGTCACACTGGTCCTGCAAAGAGTGGACCCCCTTCCCCGTCAGTAAGTGTCCCTACGTGCTGACAGTTAGTGCGAGCGTCATGCTGTCTTTGCAATTTTTATTTTTCTCCCGATACCGTCGTCGTCGGCTTCCGTTGCTTTTTCCCGGTGCTCCTGTCGAAGATGCTGTCGCCGAGGACGTTGCCTCCTGTCCCCTGCTCTTTCCGCTCCTGTTCCCACTGCCCCACGTTAACTCTGTGCGCTCTCATCATTGAAAAATCAATACCAGACGGCACTAATCAGCTGGCTGGAGATCCGTCATTAGAACTCGCCGGGTAACGGTCCCCTCGAGCGATACTCGTCGTTTCACCTCCCTTGGGTTACACGGCAGAACGTGCTTCTCGAGACTTCCCTTCGATCACCCGGAGAATTACCAACCTTTTCCGTTCTCTCTCTTTCTCCGCACTTCATCCTTTGCTTCGTCTCACCTTTACCAACGGAGCACCTGAGACTCTCGCTCGGCACTACTCGTACAGCGTCTATCGGTTCCTCTCTCTTTCTCTCTTAATACCTCCCCGCTTCTTCTCCCTTTGTCTATCCGTACATTTTTCCACTAGACCTTTTTTTTTTCGTTACCATCCAGAATTAAACACGTGACGTCTAGTCCGCCATGGTAATACCCTTTTTGCGTTTTCAATAATTCAAAGGAATTCACTATACTCTCTCTGATTTCTATGCTCGGCATGGCTATAGCTGTTGGAAAAGTTTTTCCCATAATTCGTAACGTCCAGACCGATCGGCCGTGCGATACAAAATCCCCAGGCTGGACGCTCAAGGGGACGGGATTTCATGTTTACAAAGAGTAGCCTGAAGGAGAATGCAGAGCTCGGACGACTCTGAAATGCGAAATCCTGAACGTTTTAATATTTCCATTCGTCAACGGTTGAGCATTCGAATGGTAAATGTTTTTCGATCACCGTGTATTTTCGTGCTAGAGATAGCACAATGCACGAGTGCTCGATACCCAGTACGAAATTTCTGTAACGTAAACGTGTAAAACGATCAATTCGAAAAGCCATAGCGTGCGCGTCATACTTTTTTTTAAACGCTCACGCGTTATCAACGTCTACGATCCGAATATTTGCAGACTGTACCGATCGAGCATTGAAAGTATGGAAATTCGAAGATATGTAGAGTGACGGTTTTTTTTTTGCTTCTCACCATTCATTCTTAGAATGTACGTATATCTTTCGTTCTAAGACTTTCGTATTTCACGCTACGTGCAACGTGCAGACAATATGCGTTCTACTCGTTGGTCGACCGACTGGCTGCTTGCAAAATCGATACACCGACCTTACTAATCAGATGGCTCGAGACCGTTTTATCGCATCGGGTTCCCCATTTTCTCGAGAGCCTTCCTTTTTTTTTCTCTCTTTTTATTTCTCTCCTACGACCGACGCCCCTGGACGCGCCTGGACGTATTATGGTTTCAGCTCTAAATCTTTTTCGGAATCCGTTACGTTTTTAAAACCAAATGATAATCTCTTTCTTTTTTCTTCTTCTTCCTCCGTGTTCCTCAAGAGTAATAAGTATTCGGCCTTCGTGTCGGCGTCCTCTCCCTTCGGCATTATCGACGTGGCCTCGATTCACAGTGGCAGGGCACCTTTTAAAATCCTGTCGTTTTACCACTCTTGGTAATCTTACCGCGATTAACTAACCGACGCCAGCCTCTCCCATAATTCTTTTTGTCCTCGACGTCGCTGACCATCGCATCCGTGAATTCGCGACTCCGACTACTGTCTTTATGGAAGTTTTAGAATGTTCTAGTTTTCTTTTTTTCTTTTTCTTTCGTCAAAAAAGTTATCTCCGTGCTTCAAAGAAACGATTGTAAAATTGACGTTTCCTGGAAGAAAACTCACTTTCGGTAAACCGTAAACAGCATTATTATTTTTTTTTCTTTTTGGAAGGATATGCTCTTCTTTTTATCTATTCCTATATATAGAATTTACTCGAAACTAATTTAGGTATAATATAAAAATAGGAACTTTTTCGTACTGCTACTCGAAAAAAAAGCCTGACAAGGATCAACGCGACTAATTATATTGCTATATAATGCATTTTCTAATTTTTTATTAAATTATAATTGTCAAATGACATATACTGCTTTCAGCTATTTTTACGTACAATTACCATATACAGATATAATGATCTACGCTTTTCAAGTGAATTTTCAGGATCAACAATGCACGAATATACCGTGTGTCCTAAAACCATCGGATACTTGCAAGCTAGTCTGGCGAAAAGTCGAAGCTCAGTGATAACTGTATTCCAGTAATCCTTAATAAGTTACCAATTAACGTTTACCGGCAGTTCGTTTACCATTTCGAAGAAATTTCTCGCATACGCTAATTGATTGTAAGTTTGATAATGACGTTTTGATAAATTGACAGCGTAATTCCTTAACGTGCAACGTTCGTTCGCTCACGCATGTATCAACTGCGTGTTACCGTTGTACCGAATTTGACATTTAGCCTCGGCGCATTTTTTTTACATTAGGCAATCTCCATCCGTTACTCGTGATTCATGCTGGACGTATAGCCCAAATATAGTTTAACTCTCACTTTTTCGGAATGATCCAACGACGCCGGGTCCTGTTTCTCTAATAACACTTACTGCAGGACTTTCTTCCACGTAAATTTTGTAGCAGCAGCAATTTAAATGACGTTCTGTTTATTCGTAACAGTATGCGGCACGGAGAAGAGTACTTGGCTGTGCCTTCACTGTGGAGCCGTGCATTGCGGCAGGTACGTGGCAGGTCATGCGATGCAGCATCATGAAAAAAATACTCAGCACTGCGTGTGCATAGACTGTGAAAATCTGGCAGTATTTTGGTAAGAAAAATTAAGCATGTTACATGGTTGAGGTGGGCGAGGGCAGTGACGTTATTAAATATTTTCAAAATCTTGCAGTTACTCCTGCGACGAGTACGTGGTGAACGACACAACGAGTGGTCAGATCGAGAAGATCCGACGCAGTGCCTTCCAAAAGGGCGAGCACAAAGAGAACGATGAGAATTGGAACTCTTCGCCGAGAGAGAGCGAGAATGACCCGGACGCTCTGTGGAAGGGCGAAGTGGTCGTACGTAATTTAAGGCCCAGAACGCGAAAGCGCTCCCACTCGTTGGATGGTTCAAGCGCGGAGAACAGGCCGGTGGCTAAAAGAAAAAGCTCGAAAATAACCAAAGAGAAGAAGGTCGTGGGCCTGAGAAATTTAGGAAACACATGCTTTATGAACGTAGTATTACAGTCTTTCAATAACATTAGCCACTTCTGCGAGTACTTGACGCAGATGCCGAGTCTGGAGGGTATAGCTTTCGACGAGCCTCCGACGCACAGGGGCCGCATCGTGGCTCCAGGTAGGGCCAAGGAGCTCAGCGACGCTTTGCTGGCCGAGGAGCTTCGTAAAGTGCTTCTGGGTTTGAGTCTTGGCGGCTCGAACGGTCAGGCCATCTCGCCGGAGTGCCTCTTCCTGGTCATCTGGAAGGTGGTCCCACGATTTCGTGGTTACCAGCAACAGGACGCTCACGAGTTCCTCACCTACATGCTCGACAGACTCCACACCGAACTCCTTCAACTGCTACCCAGGCTAGGACACGAGCCCCTGGGTCTTCGGGGAAAGCAGAGTATAGTCACTGCCGTTTTCGGAGGCACTCTACTCAGTGTGGTGAGTGCGTCGAGGATACGTTCGGGAACGATCTGTTCCGGAGACTCTTTGGCTCTTGAACACGTTTCGTCGCTCAGGTGCACTGTATGAACTGCCGTACGGACTCGAAGACCCACGAGCCCTTCCAGGATCTCTCCCTGGACATTCCCGAGAGGCTGCAGAGACGTACCAAGGAGCAGGAGGAAGTCTGCAGCCTTACCTACAGCCTCACGAGATTCTTCAAGGTCGAGGAACTGGCGGACAGCGAACTCTACTTCTGTGACAACTGCATGGGGAAGCAACGTTCTACCAAGAGGTTCTGGATACACAGGCTGCCCAATGTGAGTTGATTGTGCTAGATCTTACTCCAGGTCGTATCCAATCGTTAAACCATATCTCTTGTGATTTTCATTTCAGGTGTTATGCCTTCACATCAAACGATTTAGATGGTGCAATTCCTATCGCCTGAAGGTCGACACCCAGGTGGATTTTCCTATGGAGTCCCTAGACATGTCCGCGTATACGGTACGCGGGGTCACTGGGACAAAGCTGGGAGCTCAAAACAGTCACCTTTACGATCTAGCCGCTGTCATAGTTCATCATGGTTCCGGGTAATACTTCCTCAAATGGCGGAAAAACGAAAATACGGAAGTCTCTAAACGTCGGGAGACCTTAACAGTGATCGTGCATATTTTCAGGGCCGGAACCGGACACTACACTGCCTTTGCTGTTCACGACGGCCAATGGTTCCACTTCAACGACAGTTCCGTGCGACCTGCGAGTACCGAATCGGTCGCAAAGTGCAAGCCTTACATTCTCTTTTATGTACGAAAGGAGTTTTCCATTCCACCCCCGTTGTGATGTCACTTTCTGAGATCCCGTCCAACAACGACACGAAGTAGCACTACCCGGGTTCGATCCAGGAGTCAGCGGGGATCCCGAACTGGGTCCGTCATCGTACGGCCGAAACGAGAGTAATTGCTGGTGTAAAAGCGAGTTGCATTAACGCATGGCCGAGCACTGACCTCGACTATCCCAGAGGGGCCGAGTACCATCGGTTTTTCACGTTTGAATTTTCCCGCTTCGTGTACCTCACCGTCCTGTCGTTAGCGGCGAGTCGATTGGTCACTGCTCGCGCACGGAATCCTTCTGCCAATTTAAACCGATCTGAGCCGATTTTTTTTTAGTTAGGCGAACGCGATTCAGGTCCTGTTCACTCATCGATTGACTGGTTCAAAATGTTTTTTTGTTTTTTTCTTTTTATTCTCCATTATCATCTCTCTCGTCCGTTTCCGTACCGATCCCAATATCTCAATCTACGTACCTAGATCATCCATAACTCAGTCGCTCACAGTTTCACCAGTCATACTCACCAGGATTCAGTTTGATGTAGTTATCCAGTGAAATTTACTATTTTTCTAGTTGCCGAGGACTAAACAAATACATAATTGCCAATCGGACGTGCAATGGTGATTTGTAATGTGATACCAAGATACGTAGACATCGGGCTGGTGAAATTGGTTGTTGGAATTATATTAGTCGTGCGTGTATTTAAGTAGCTAGTAATCGTGTTTCGGATATCGACTTCGATCACCTTCTTTCAAGGTGTCCAGTCCACGTCCGTAATACGGGTGATGAACTGCCGATTATTGAGGAAATCAATTTAATAGAATTAATCCATTTTCTCAATTTACGCGATCGGTTGGGATTCTTCGTTACGAGATGGCAGGGTCTCGAGCTTGAAATTCCATGTTGATCGTTTTCTATTTGGGCAGCTTCCTCGTACGATAGTTGATCCTATAGATCTTGATGTACACGAGTGATTCGATAGAATATAACGATAGACGGAAAATTGAGCGGAAATGGACGACTAAGAGAATCGTAAATGGCGGCAGTTTTACATCGATGTAAAATTTCACGCTTCTCGTTTATCCGGATGCTGCAGTGATGTCCTTAAAAAAAAAAAAGAAAAAGGAATTAAGGGAATTTATCGATTTCCCTATGCTAGACCCATTCCCGATTTCCGGAACACTCGACGACTCTTATGTGATTATTTAAAGACTTATTTTTTCTATAATATTAATGGTAATGATGATGGTGAGGATAATTATAATGATAATGATCACGATGATGATTATAATAATTATTATAATTACAGAGTAATAATAAGTTAATACGTAGCGATGGAACGTTTTATTAAGGTGATAACACGATAAGCGACAAACTTAATGGAAGGATTCTCACTCGTACGACAAAAAAATGTTGATACGAACAGAGATCGGGGCGACAGAATTATTTCGAGAAATTCAGATGTACGAAACGACGAACAAATAAAGTACTTGAACGATCTATCTTGACGGTTTTTTTGGAATCTTTTTTTTCGAATTATGCGGCTATTCGTCGGGCAGTACATTCGATTTAGTTAATAATTTATACAATTATTTTGGCACGATCCTTGGAATTAGCTAATTCTTTGCAGAATGATGTCATGGTGGTTGACGTAGGAATTGTTTGGATCATATCTGGTTTTACCAGTTACGTGCGGTGTCATTGACCTTATTGAATCTAACTTATCGACGGTGGATAAGGTGGTAAATGGTTAAAAAAAATTTTTATCGTTTTACGATTCCTTCCTTATCCTCGCACGGAATCTTCGATTTAGTGGTAATTCATATTTCACACGTTTTTTGGTTCCTATAGAAATTTGACTTATCACTTGGCAAAATTTTAAACAGAGACAGCCATTTTCTAAGTCTGAATTTTCCAAGTCTTCGTCAGCCCTTAGATCAAATATGTCGTTCATTACTGAATCCATCGGTATCGTCGGTGTTGAGTATGATTTTTTAAACTTTTCTGCAAACTTCTTTTTCTTTTGAGATATCTCGAAACTGTTGGTCATATTTTTCGGCGTTTCTGTTTTAATTAAAAATACAGAATAAGGATCTCCCGAACTTTTCACTGGAGTCGTTTTACTCTCTGGTGATAAATGACCAAATTGTACACCGTCGGATTCGTTCTCGGAGTCGAATTCTTGAATCCAGATGTCATCAAATTCTTGACTTTTCGCAGGAGCCTGAACCCAGGAATTTTGTGCCTTTAAGGATTTTTCTCTGGATGAACTAAATCCTATTTCCATGTCCTGTGCAACGGAGCCTAATCGTATACGATTCTGACCACTTCCGCTTCCGGAAGAATTAGCGCAGCTGTCCTGATTCGAATTCACGTGGCATTCTGTATTTTTATAAAGGACCTCCATAGTACTGACGGACTTATCCTTTGCTCTTCCTTTGAGTCTCGTTGAAAATCTTCTCACGAATCCTTTGAGCCTCGGTACCAAATTACGCGTGTCCGTTTGATCAGCACTGAGTGCGGAAATGTTCGATTCCAACATCCCCACATTTTGCGTAGGTCTAAGACTGATGAAACTTGATGGTATTTCAATGTCTTCAAAAATAGTGGGTCCATTTTTATTTTTATTAATCGCAAAGATTCGCGGATCTGAAGGACTCTTCCGAAAGGTATCCTTTGTTTGGCCAGAAACTTTGAACTTTAAGGATCTTCTACTGGTGCTTTCGGAAATTGTAAATGGAAAACGTTCCTGACTGTTTCGCATGGCTAACAGAGTTTCTTGTTTTAGGAATTGTGCCCCAGTTGGTAACCTTGACTCTGAGGATGATGTCCTGATTTGCAAGGACGAAAATTCGGACACCTTCGGATAACGATACGAAGATCCACTACAGGATTTTTCAAATTTTATCGGAGTAGAAATATTAATTTCAGGCAAATTACTTTTCGGCTGTTCTTTTTTAAACAAGGAACAGGAACTTTGAGAGATTTCCATTTTCAATTCTTGATCTTGCGAGTCCTCGAAATTTCTCTTGAGTTTTGAAACGAGTCCAGTTTGGGTTAGATGATTCGTTCGTTCTTCGTTATTCGATCGTAGGAGATTGTTGGACATTTTTTTCAAATTTAAATATTCTACAGTCTTAGTTGAGTGAATTTTATTATCACCTTTTTCGTTTTCCTGAAATTCTGATACTTTTTTTTCATCGAAATAAGACAAAGGGAGGATCGAAGAGTAGCAACAGGGTTTGAATGATTCTGTATTAGAAATTTTTACTGGTTCGTTTGTATCCTCCTGCTTTTTGGATACTTCTTTTTTCAATTTAGATCTTTCCAAATGCAATTTACTTGGTAGACGTAGCTCGTCTTCAGGATCATTTATACTTAATTTTTTCATGGATTCCAAAAAACAAATTTTTTCAACCGGATTTCTTATCAATTGATTATCGACATTCTCATCAGTATCCATTTTTTCCAATTTAATTTCTAGCCCGAGATCACAAAAAGTCTCATGATGTGGAACTGCAGTGGATTCTTTCTGTGTTTCATCTTGTATCGATAGGGATTCACTCAGGCAAGTATTACCCTCTTCGCAGAAAGAAAAAACATTGGTCTGTAAATTGGTCGAAGAGAATGACTTTTGAAAATCCTCTTCAAAGATTGCACTCTCGCTTGATGATTGTTCTTGAAAGTCCTCTTTGAATATTTGCTTAAGTGCTTTTGGGTATTTAGAAGCATCTGAATTTCTGATATTCAAATTTTCATTTGATCCTTCAGAACCTCTAGATAAAAGTTTGTCAAAATTATTTGAATGCTGATTGTCATTCGAGACATTCGAATAATCTTTAATAATAATCATTTCAATATCATTTTTTAAATTTCGTTCATCCTTTTCATAATTAGGGCTTAATATTTTCTTTGCTTCATTATGACATTCCAGTTCTATTGGTTCCAAATTTTGACGTCTTAATGGTTGCAGCTCATTTAATTTTCCATTTTCAATTCTGGATATACTGAATTTTTTTTCACTGCACGGACAGTGTAAAGATTTCAATGATCTGGCACTTGTTTTGGCAGATTTCGAAAAATCTATACTTTTTCTAGAAGAAACTGGGGATCTATCGAATTCCGAATTAATCGTAGATTCTTGCTCGCACAGTAAATTCATTTTTGCAATTTTCGCAACGGGTACTCGATAATCTTCGATTTCAGAAGTACTTTCGAATTCATTATCACTTATTGATGATCTCTTCATAGTTTTCAAACTTCTTTGAACTTTCACTGGAATCCTTGAACTGTGTCGTAGAGATCTCGATCTATGACTTTTCTCCGAATCATTTAATTCGAAGGGGGTAGAACATTGTTCATTACTAATCGCAACGGATGCTGATTGCGAAGATTTATTCCCTGAAGATATACAGGATTTGTGTTCTTCCTGTTTTTTGGATTCTAAATTGTCATCATTTTGTTTTAAGGAAACATCCGATAAAGCTGTTATCAATGCCTTCATATCTAAGGATCTTTTTTCTGAATCTTCCTTGCTAGTGATTGAGGTTGATCGTGAAAGATCCTGCGATTTTAATTTCAATATTGGAATATTAACAGCGGCTATTTCATTTTTTGATAGTTTGGAAGTTCCAGTATCGCTGAAATTAACTGAGGAGCAATTTGAATTATTTTCGGAATTGCTTATTTCCTTGGATAAATTGTCCAATTCAAAAAATTTCCTCCTTGATTTTATTTGACTTTGTGAACTTTTCTCAAAATATTTGTCCCGTACAGTGTTTCTGTACATTAGTTTGCCGTTATTGCCCGGAAAATATATTTCACGATCATCCTTGACATTAGGGAGAAAATGTATGTTTTCCGAAATTGGTGAAATTCTTCTTTTCGAATATACATCCCCATCGATCATATTGATCTTTGCGGAACTAGGACGAGAATCATTCGAAATTTTATCATTTTGCTTAACTTCATTTTCCAAAATTTCATTGCGTGATTGAAATTCTTCAAATGCTCTCTTTATCCTACGATTTTGCCGTACTTTTCTAGCAACAGCTTCATTGGTAGAATCAGAATCAGTATCGGAATAAATTTTTCGATTTCCAATGAAAGACCGACAGTTTCTAGATTTCCCAGGATTCGTAGAATAATACGTAAAGATGGATGAGCCGTCGCCAATGGAACAGAAACCAGGCTCAGGCTGTAAATCAGAATTTTTAGTGTCTTTCCTAGCACTTTTCAAGACACGTTTCTCAAAATGGTGCCGTTCACCAAAAGATAGTTCTCCTGGCAACGATCTAGCTGAATCCTGCGATCTGTACCGTGGATTTATCAATTTCTCAGCGTTCTCAAAGTCTTCGGCTACAGAGCTTCCCGACATTTCAAAAGATGTTTTTCTTTGAATAATATCTGGCATTTTTAATTCTTTATTCGAATTACTATTAGGAATTTCTTCGTGGCGCAAAGATTTCACAGAAAAAAGCGCCTGACTGTCAGACATTGAAGATACCCAAGGAGAGTCTATCCTGTTCCTTCTTCGCTCCCTAGCATCCCTCGGGACATGCCTAATAAAGTCATATGTTAATTCGGCCTCGTCCTTCTCGTCGATCCTGTTGGAAGATCCTCGAAGATTAAGGTAAACGTCACGTTCTTGACGAGTTCGACGATTTCGAGCTGCAGCTTTATCCGCCATCTTCATTGGCACAGTGACCCTCGGAAGGTCATGAAGTCGCCTCTTCAGTGCCGACGGTGAACTTTCTTCAGAACTGTTATCATCTTGGATCTCCTCCTTGGACTTCTTCGAGATTATCGAATCTGATAAAATTTTAATGGAACTGATTTTCAAAATTCAATGTACAGATATAGACTGTAAATAATATATACCTAGTCATACCTTACTATATTATATATGATATAATTGATGACCTCATAGCTCACCTCGTGTTACGTGAACTTTTTCGGAATTCAAGATATTTGACTTTTCAGGTTCGGATGGTGGCGTTATCTCTTCCAATATGGATGGCATCATAATGTCACTTTCATTTTCGCTTTCTGTGAGTATATACTTTTGCCATTATCTTAATTACATATTAATGAATTACTTTACAAGTAAAATATGAATCTCTGAAACTCGTCAGGACATAAGATTTTTTATTTTTGAATCGAGCGATTGACAATTTACCAAATTCAAACCTAGACAGCAACGTTTACCTGAGTTCGATGTCAAGGGGCTAGGTGTTTTAATTTCACACAATTCTGGAAGATCTTCATTGTCGCTGTCCATCCTACTCATAAAGGGTTCTATTTTTCTGATGTATAAAAGGATCGAACGTCTTTCCAACGGTGAATATCACGCGCTATGCTCAAGACGCCATTTTTTGAGAAAAAAATAAAACGTAATCTATAATGTTGGTAAAACAGATATTTCCCGTGGTAAAAAAAAAGTTCGTCTCTAGGAATCTACATTATCAACTTTAAAGATCAATAAATTGCAGAGTACTCTTTTATCCTGAAACGGGTGGGATAATTTTACACCCCCTCAAAATTCATATTCGATATATCCACAAGGTTGCAGCACTGCTCTATTCCTACGTAGTAAAATTAGCAAAAATTACTATTTCTATAAATGTAATTGATTACATGTGAGATATTTTTTCGGATTTCTCTGTTTTTTCTTCTTATTATATAATTAAAAAAAAGCCAATAAACGGTCTAATAAATCAATAATTTTTAATGATCTTATAAACGAAACGACATAGCCACATGCGAATCGTGTTAAAATAACACTGTAAAATACGTAAAGTGAGAGGTCTTGATTTATGTGCATAATAAAAAGAGTTATCACCTCGTTATCACTGTGCATTTTAAGTTCCCGCATGTGCACTTCTAATCGCAATGAAATTCATATTCATTTGCGAGCAAGTGGTCTTGCTCAGTTACTTAACTTAGCGTAAAGCGTAAAATAAATTATTAGAAAATAGGTAAACGTTCGTTTAACATTAGATAATCGGTAACAGTTTATCTTCATTAGAAAAAATATATAACTTTAACAATTTAAAAATGCTTAAATTTATGATTTCAAATTATTCATAAATATCCAGTGTAATTAATTACTGATTAATCATCTTCAAACCATTATGACGAATTAAGAACGTTAATCGACGATTTAATATTGCTAAAACTTTTATCTTAAGCATATTAATCGATACTCTGATAATCATGACGAGCGATGATCTATATCTGCATTCATGGTTAATGTAATTAATAGGAGCAGCTAAAATCGTACCGTTTAATAATCTATAAGTCGAGATTCTACTTAAACACGTGTGTCAGTTCTGGCGACATGTACGACAACTGATAATGAGAAAATGTAAAAAGAAATTTATTCTGTATAGGCTGATCATTTCCATTGCATAATCCTCAAGTAGAATTTCCACTGAAACATTTCGGTACTATTTCCGATAGTCCATGCGAGGATCATGGGAACCTGGACAAAAAAAAATTAATAATAAAAATTGACTTACATTTTGTGATAACACCCAAGTAAATAAATAATAAAAATAAATTTTTACCAATGTATTCTCGGTTGGAAATTGTCACAAGGTAGCTTATCAACTTTTAAGCAAACCACTGATTTTCCTGTAAAAAGAAATTGAGATTTGTTATAGAAACGCCAGTTATATAGTAAAAAAAATAATAAAACGGATATTGGTAAATGATTCATTGATAGATCCTAAAAGTTAAATCGAGCATGAGTCAGTGGAAGATATCATGGAGAGTCTTTGGGGAGTCGCAGCGGTTTCTCCGAAGGGCACAAAGTCTGCTTAACGAGGGCGGGAGGGAGGGAGAGGAAGAGAGAGAACGCTTACTTGGCAAAGCCAAGAAGACCATTTTGGAAAGTTCTCCGAGTTGTGTAACAAACTTTACTCGGGATTGGTTGCCGAAGGGTAGGAAGCCCGAAGCGGAGGGATGAGGGATCGAAGGGATACGGAGTGAGGGAGACGAGGAAGCGAGGAAGGAAAAGCAGGCGAGTCACTGGAGATGGTGTTGGTGATGATGATGGTGATGGTAACATTGGCGGAATACCCAAAATGAATGAAAGGGAAGATGGAATGGATGAGACGGAATAAGATTGGGTTAGGCTTTTCATCTATCCAGCATCCATTTCTGTAACCGTTCTACTGTCTCAGATACACGTGGCTCGGTAACCATAATCGACCCTTCAAAACCCTCGGGACTCGCGATCCACTTTAATCGAAGAATTCGAAATAGTGCGAATTTAGGAATGTAATAGTCGACTAAGAAAAGTCGGGTGCATTGAAATATTTTTGTGTAGAAATAATGAAATTTAATTTTCACTTCCTTCACTTTGTAATATTTGCAGCAATTTAAGGGACGTTAAGACAGACAGAGAGAAGAAAGGAAAGTAGGAGGAAACTAAAATGGAAAGAAGCGTTTGAAACATGGCGGTGGGCAAGATCGATCCGTATCTAAATGACTGGCAAAGGTCAGCGGTGCTTTGAAAGTCCTGCGAAAAGGATCTGTTCTAAAGAGAAGAAGAAAAAAGAAGATTCACTGAGGACGAGGAGTTGGGTCAGACACGATTTAAAATCGCGATAGGTAGGATCATCGCAAGCAAAGGTCCAGGACGCTCGGCGTATCTACAAAGGAAAACGTCGAGGCGTCCGAACTCTGAACTCAGCGAGTGGAATTCCAATGAGCCAAGTACGTTGAAAGCTTTGAAAAACAATTTTCGAAAGCTTTCTTTTTCCTCTCACTGACGTAAAGTCGACGATTCGAAACACACGGGGGTACACTTTTAACACTACACGTCACGGCGGATATATTTATCGGTCTTGCAAGAACAACCAGCGACACATGGCCGGGCTGAATATAATAATGTCTCTCGCCTAATTCTCCCGGCACGGACGTCAAACAAACAACCAGCAATTAAATGCAAATACGGCTAATGCGTTCTGGCTCGGAGGTGCAAGTCACTGCGCTCATTATGGAGATCCACCCGCCATGTTGTTTCGAACTGTGTTGTACCTTGTGGCGAGATATTGATGTGCCGACAGAGATGCCCGTCGGATAACAGCTGTTGAACAAATACGGGCAAACATAATGATGACCGATGCTTTGAATTCAACGTTCGCACGACCCTCTTTATCGTCGGTTCATTCGCGCCGAGACAAATAAATGCGCGTCCTGACACGCAGCGACACGACCAAGAGCAGAAGGCCCTAAACTACTAACTAGCTAGAGCCACTCCACTGTTACCAACTTAGCTCAGCCAGCGGTCACGCAAGGTACTAAGAAATCACGACAGTTACGACTAATACATTTCTAGCATCGAATTTATTTTCCGGTTATATAAAAGAAAGCAAAAGTACAATTCACTGCATCGATTTCCCGTATAATAAATTACAACTTATTACCAATGCCTTTCATTCTATAAAAGTTCATCTATTCTCGACGTTATTTTGAATTTATGGTTACCTTTGTATAGGGACTAATTTTTACTCGTATTCAATCGACGAAACTGTTCGCTGTCTGTCGCGGAAGGTCTTCCTTTTGACGCTTTACATTAATATCCGAAGTGTATATATGGCAGGAAATATACCTATATACGAATCTATATTACATAACGTATGTGCATTATGCGAGGTACGTATTACCGGCTTACGATACACCGTCGTCCTGCATAGAATAGACCGTCGGATTACGGGTTATACACAGCGTGCGGGATTTGAGGGATGTTCGGCTGTAGTCGCTGCCCGTGTGTGGCCAGGAACTTGATTACATCGGAGAGAGAGAAGAAGCCATCCCGTGGTTCCCTCGGGAAGCGCCAGAGACTTCTGTACCAGCAGCAACGCCAGTGACGCCGTTTACACCGCTTGAGGATTATGCTCGCTTGACTCACCGCCGAAAATCAAATCAGCTGCGATGCTTAGGAGGATCATGAAACCTGGTTTTTTCCTCCACCCTTCTTTTTGTATATAAAGAACTCAAGGTATGAGATATCTCATTATCCCTCAGAAACTGACTGCCCTCCCTTTTTCTTTGGGTTACTAAAAATGAATTTCTCCCCGTATCTTTCTTATCAATAAGATAAATAAGAATCCTCACATCACAGTGATACGTTCGATACATTTTATTCGTAACGATTAATCTCGTTAAGTGTAGACTCCATGACGTAGATCGAATGCCGGAGAATAAACGCAAAGTGACAGATAAACACGATAGGGTTCAAGTATGCACGTGGCGAGGATCAAGATTTTCGTGGTACAACAATTAATCATTATTTTCCGGAAGTCCTTACACGGCAGAGAAGAAAGTAGCTTATAGGCGGTGGATTAGATTGAATTTGTTTCGCCAGTGTCGATCACAAGGCTCACCCTACGTTCAGTCAGCCCCCCCTAAAGACCCCCCAGCTAGTCCTCTCGGTGCATACTGCTATTACTTTTAGTATTTCTATAGTTGTGGTACCCCTGGCACCCTGGCGCGTGTTGGCCCAATAAACGTCTCGAATGAAACGACGTCAACCAGCGCACGTCGGCAACGTCGAGGATTCGACTGGATTCGAGATACCGAATCAAAACGTCAACAATGGCTTCGGCCGAGCGCAAGTATTTAATTGCTTCCGGGTCTGTCCTGCTTGTTACGGACTTCTTCCCGGTACCGGAAGATGTTGCCTCCTGTTCCACAACCTGACCACCTACCCCTCGTCACGAAGTTACTAGCTCGACCTGTGATATTCTGAGGAAACTTTGAAAATAATTGACAGTCCCCGGTGTACCGTTATCTCGAATCTATCCGCTTGCCGATAGATGGTACCACTGTCGTTTCCAGATGGAAGATTCTTGACTGTTAGTAACGTCTGCTATCTGGAGTATTCATGTCTAAACCCAACCTAATTTGTCTGTTGGATAACCATGAATCTTCGGTATGGATCGGGGACTGGAGTTGAAATGAAAATACTGAAGAAAAGGATCTCGTATCGACGACGGACAAGATGGAGCGTGCTCTGCGCCTTTGGAATATTTCATGAGGATTCCCGGACAGGCCTTCGGGCTTTCGAAGAGAAGCGTCACGTGAGTAAGGGAATGCTGAGAGCGTTACGGGGCGGTTGGGGGGACGCGGTGAGATCTCGGGAGAGGGTGAGGATGGTTTAGGGAGGGAGATCGGGGTGCTGCAGGGGTGGGACGCAGAGTGGGACCGGGTAGGGTGAATTTCACACGTCGTTACACACACGGATGCGGTATGTAAATGTGTACAAAGCGACAGGAACATTTTCCCATTGTTCCTCCCTGTTCTCTGTGTTCTGGGCTAGAGATATAGAATAACCTTACCTAACCGAGCGGCGGACCGGCATTATTTTACCTGAGGCGTCGCTGGCTTGCACGTCGACGGCGTATGAATAAAATATTATTTTCGGTCGACGCTGGGCGTCGACGCTTTTCCACGTTTCGGAAAAACAAGATGGGCGACCCTCACAGTCGGCTTTATATTTCTCGAAACTGATATGCCCCCCTCTCTCCCACTTTTAAGATAATATATAGGTATGTCTATGTAGCATAGGTATTATCTATGCTAGTCATATTGAATATTAATATTTCTTTGGTCATTGGAGGATATTGATTTTGCTTTTAACAGACTGGGTTATTAGCAACATATTTTTACTAGGTAAAATGGTGTTTGGTATGTTTGACGATTTCGAGCTGGTATGTGTAATTGTTATATCTGCGAACGAAAAAAAGAAATTGTATATAATTAGGGTAGGCATCTTGATGCGGTTTCCTTTTTTTTCCTTCCCCTTCGAACCCCGTCGTCGAATCCTCCTCGGCACCTCCTCACGTCGCAGTACCGCAACGCGTAATATATTTTAAAAGCATCCCTCTCGACGCGAGCGTCAAAGCCGATGCAAAATATGATCAAATAAAGCGCTCGTAAATCAGATTTGCCATGGCTTCTCCCATCGTTCCGATATGAACTGCCAATGTAAAATCGTGTCAAAACGTTTTTACCAACGCCCTTCCCTTTTTTATTGAACCGATCGTGTGCAGAAAAGACATTCCAATGATTAGCAAACATTAGCAATTAATTGGCACTGACGCTTCGAAGATGGTTTCCGGTTTTTCTAACGTATATATATTTTTTTCAGATACAACCTTGACAACCAAAATCGACGAAGCGTAATTTCGGGGGAAAAAATATATCGAAAAAATGGAAAAATCTTACTGAAAATCACCGTACGAGGTAAGGGTTGAACAGGGGAACAGTCCTGGTGCGTTAAACACGTGTGTTCTAGAACGGCGTTGGAGAGTGTTCCAGGGGTGCCTACGTGCGGCACGTTAATACAGCTCGGTGCAGAGTGGAGGGTGGCTGCTGATGTAATTTTTGCCCGTTTGATGTCTTTAATGGAATCAGGCGCGTACCTAGCAGGCGCCACTCAATTTGCAGGGTGCGACTAATGGCTGCCGAGAGGTAGAAAGCGTCCGGACGAACAAACGGAAGGACGCTCTTGCGCTCTGGTTGGCCAGCCTGGGGTCTCTCCGCCAACCCCGCGAAAGAGTCCGGTTGACGAGACTCCGATAAATTCAAGGTAAACCCTTTAATCATTCAATTTTTTCATATTTCTCACTTTCAACCGATATCCATCCTGTGCAATTTTTTTACAAATTTTAACCAATTCAATCCCCCCCTGAATCCGATAATTAATCTTGCCTGAAATTACTATTTTCGCAGGACCGCCGTACGAAGGAAAAGGTCTCCTGCTCCAACCATCGAAGGGAAGACCGAGCTCGCGAAGGGCGAAAATATTATGTCTCTCCTCTCATTATCTCGCTATTCTTGCTGAGCGATCGAGCGGAATGATAGGCCTTCCAGCGAGTGTATTTAGTCGAACGACTATGGCTCCCACGGGTTCCGCGTTCAACCTAAATGTTTGGTATTACCGAACCATGTTGTAGAGCTTGTACTAGTGTCTCTCGCTTTCTGGTACTGGTACTCATTTATCCTTCTCTCTCGCTCTCACCATCTCTTGGCTCTTCTCACCGTTCTGGCCCTGTACGAAATGCGTTTTCACGCCAATTTGTCTCCCCGGAAGCTTTCACGAGTCTTTACGCTTCCCTCGGTATAGTCGCGTAGCAGGGACCAGTTGAGGCCCCTTTCAGTACGCTGGAAATGCGTGCGCTACATGCGTTCGTGCGTACGCATCTCCACTTATCTATATGCGCCTATAGAGATACACACGCCATCAACTTACACGAGTCAATGTACCGATTCGCTTTCGTTGATTGACTGATAAGGATTAAATAGATTTGTCAGATCCTATGTACGTTGGGTTACGGCGATAGTCTTAAATGTCTGTCAGTACGGATTTCATGTCAAAATCATACGGATAAGCTAAATGGTATAATTTCACTTGTTGGTACGATTTATCAAAGATTTTCAATTCAATTGTTTTTCCGTCATATCATTTTGATGGTAGTAATTTGGAAAATAATGAATTATTAAATTATTCGTATTTGAAATTATGTAAAGTATAATACCACGGGAATGGGATTGTAATATTAATTATAAAATTAACTTTGCGCCTTAACTGCGACAATTAAATCAATAGAAAGCGATGGATTGCACCATAGAGTGGTAAGAAAAATATAAGTTTTGTATGAAAAGTAGGGAGAACAAAATTTCTACATAAAGTCTTGTCAATTTCAGGTATATAAGATTCCCAATATCAAGAGGGTAGTTCGTCGAAGATTGGCGAGTGTACTGAATGAAACGAATCTTGATGGCGACTCCTGCGTCGGTGTGTAACTGTGTACAATAACGAAAGGAAACCCGTCCACGTATATTTCCCCGGGGCCCCTCAGGCTTAGCAGGGGCCATTGGAGCATCGACGACAGCGCGGAAGATCCAAGAATCAAGCACACGGACGAGCGCCGGTGGAGAATGGAGGAGAGCAAAAGCCGCAGGAGATCATATCGGAGCAGATAATTGGTTGGCAATCCTCTCTAAACCCCAGCGGCACTCTTTTTACGTTCTCCAGACTAGCAGGCTTCACCCACGAAGCTACTGGCGCGGCATTACAGGATTGTTTTAATTAAAAGCAACCATTCGACAGTGGCAGGGACGGTAGTAGAAGCTAGAGGAGTAGACAAGAAATGAAAAAAAGGAATAAATTTTCAAAAATGCCAGTGCAACCAAGAAAGGGTTACAGAGTGAAATAAAAAATTGCTGAATTGGACAAAGGTATTAAGGTGACGTCATGATTGGCGAACCAATCCAGTGCTTTCATACGAATCCCAAAGTGTCGGCTAGCAGGGGCGTATCGTGGGGGCTCCTGTCAGGAACCGAGTGCTGGTTTTACAGTGTCGGCGGCTGCGACCTGATTACAGGGCTCGAGCAATACCGTCACAAGGGCATAACACGCTCTCGAAAGCCCGAGAAGCCTCCGTGCAACACACGACGATACCGATCAAAGACTGACCCGGTAAAAAGAGGTAGACCGATGCTGCATGGGATACGTCGGGAGGAGCTGCTGGTGCTGTTGGAGATCTGGTCTAGGACGAGGGAGGCGAGGAAATGGTGGCTGGAGGGAAGGAGGATAAGAAGAAGGCGGAGGAGGACACAAGAGGCTCTCAGCTCAGAGCGGGCAGGATAAATAAACGCGGCGAGCCGCCCTCTCATCTCGAACACCTCTATTTCGCCGCTCCTGGAGTGCAAGTCATTGCGTTACTTGAGTCCCAGCATCGGCTCGGCATCGGAGCCGATCTTCGACGCCTTTGGGCCCTGCGATATCTCGCTACGTTACATTTCATCGGACAGTAACCGTACAGCGTATATGGCTTCTGTATCTTATAACCAACTCAATTTGGTCGGTAGGACTGATCTGATGATCGGTAATCATCGATGTAAGCCCATTGTAGGTCTTATGGCTTAGTACCGATTTACATAGCATAATGTTACTCTTTCCAGAGCACCTGCTGGGATCGGTCGAGATGTTTATAATGCCAAAAATCACCGTAAGGTCACGCTGCCGGTATCTGTCGCCATTACCAACCGACCGTTCAGCATTTAATCCACAAATCGGCTTTCCAGATCGGTAAGATTGCTCGACCTGCTAAACAAACACTCCATTCAGTGCTGACCGGCTTTCCTTAATTTTCAGACCACCAGAGCGACCACCGATGTCTCCCATCATCTTCATCCGTTCTCGACGTCTTACGACTCTTCTAGTCGTTTTTCATGCTGGAAAATAATTTTTTTTTTTTCTTCACGGCCAGTTCACGCGTTCATCCAAACACTGGTTTATATTCGTGTACGATTGAGTATACGTGGTTACCTCCGTAAACGTATGCCACTGCGGAAGAACGGTAGGATGTGACGTAACGATTTTCTCCGATCGTATTTCGTAGTCCTGCGATTTGCTCGATTACCTGTAATGACGCTCTCGGCGGTTGTGCGTGGCCGCGCACGCAATCCGCGATCCGTGAGTGCGCACTCGCTCGACAATGGCAGCTCATTATCACTTGGTATTGGCCCATTGTTAGCCATGGGAGAGCCGGAACAGCCTTACGGCAATGAGAAACGATACGTATCCATACGGCACCCCGTCTGGCGTACAGGGGATGCTATATGCTATAGATAGATAACCTATTTTTGTAGCGACAAGAGACAACAAAAGATTTTTGCTTGTACACATAAAAGCATATACCGTAACCAACGTAGGGAATTTGCCATATGGATTTGTCAGGAGATAAAAATGTCAAACCGCGGATCGTGAGCGGGCTCTGGGTAACGCACGTCAGGGGCGTATAAACTGGGTTCTTTTTCTCACGTAATTCTTATTGGTGTATGAAAAAAAAAAATCCTCTTGCTTTTCTCACTTATTGATATTCTGCCAGCTCGTGGCACCTTCGACGAGAAAAACCAAGGAAAATAATTTCCTTCTCCGAGGCTCCCCCACTCGGGAGCCAGAAAAGCAAGCAGAAAACGTAGACAGACAGCTGAAACCCGATGGGCGAGCCAGGGCGCGCTAAAACATGCAAAATCATGCAAATTGCGTTCACTCGTCCGCCACCCTGTATACTTGCTATCTCTATCTTTTTCTCTCCCTCCACGCTACTTGCTACCCTTTGTGTATATATATAGCTGTCTTTCTTTCTCTCGTTCTCCGGCGTCACTCGTACTCGCTGGCCATTGTATTAAATGTATATACGGTGGTTACACAAGTGCAAGTTCGTTCTGCCTCCTACATTCTCTCACTTTCGAGCCTCCCACGAGCTCTGTCCTGCGCGTCAAAAATGTTTCGACAATTGTGTGCCGCTACGTTTTCTTCCTTTATTTTTGCCGAGGGGTGGAATAACGACGATGGGCGGAGCCCTGCAGAAATAGGAATGAAACTTCGAGCGCCATATTTACATCGTGCACGAAAAATTCGAATCTACCCTCCTGCTACTTCGCGAACCCTTCAAGGAGTCTTTGGGAGAGCGAAGGGTTAGCCGTCTATAAGAATTTTTCACCCTTTGAAAATTTGCCTCTTTTTTTTCTTCCTCATATTCCAGACGTTATTCGGAACGCTAAGGGGTTGGTACGATGTCGAGTTTTTTGAACCCATTAATGATATATTGTATAATTTTCCCCAAAAAAAATTTATTTTAAAAATACCTCACGACTTATGGTACGTACCTGGGTGCATGCGTGGGGTATTTCAATTTTTCTATTTCATTAATCCATCTCGGAGGGAAAACCGTTCCGGGACGTTTTCCACTGCACTTTCTATAGTTTTTCCGAGTTTCGGTAATCCCAAAGAGAGACTCTGCCATCTGGCGTTCGTTAATGAAATTAAAAAAGCTTCGATAAAAAAAATGAAAGAGCGACGGCTACCTAGGGGATTTGTAGCGCGTTGATTAAAACTGCGCCGATGTATGGCTTGCGTCGACGTCGAATATAACGTTCGCATGTACGAGCGACGGTGCATTTGAATTTGTCGAATATGAAAGGTCCATCGTAGACCGGATGCGTCCGTAAGAAAATCACTGTTGAATATTTTTAATAATAAATAATAATACTCCGCGTTATTTAATGTAGCTAAAAATATTTTAAACGTACTATTCGATTTCGACAGACAATACGACTAATGGTCGAAGAAAATAAAGTCTATCTTAGCCACGTTAATGACACGAGTAACGGCTCATCATTCTATATCGTAAGAAGCTAATTGAATTACCGCCTATTGTCCAAGACGTCGGACCTCGCGGCCATACTATTTGATCACTTTTCATAACCCCTGTCTGTACAATAAGACGTATCATCGTCATAGTTTTTGTAAGCAGTGTCCTACATAACACGAGGCGTGTCTCTATTGTGAACGCACCCAATTCAGTTCTGGTAGACACGTAATTCACTTGGATTTCATTTCATGCCTTACACAATCCAATAATAAAGTCGAGTTTCGTTCAATTAGTCGTAGCAAAAATGAAAAAAAAATAATTGCAAAACCAATGAGTACTATTTATTACCCCATCAAAGATTTGTCCTAGTAAAATCTATATATATGTACACATTTATATTGCAGGCACATTCATACGTCCATCCATTTGTCACGAAAGCTTTCGTAAGGTATACAAGGTGCCGCGCGCCAACATACCAAGAGGATAGAACAAGAGAAGCAAGACCCCAAGAAGAATCGACGAATAAATCTCAAAGAGAAAGAATATTTTCGAAAGGTCATCCCGCGAAATTGCCTCTGTCGAGATATTAAATCCATCGAATCGCTCGGAATTTCACGGGTGCCCATTGTGCTTGAGCCTTCCCTGACATTGATAGGGGTGTCCGAAGTGGGGACCCAAGGAGGTCCAAGTCAGTCCCAACCAAGAGAGTCCGTACGGTGGGGCCATTGATCGTCGATCATCGAAGAGCGGAACCCGCTCCGTGATCTTGGGCTAAAGAATCAAGAGGCGCCGAGACGTTTGACGGCGCTTTATCATGCGCCCCTCGTGACGCATAACAAAGCCCGGCACTGTTGTCGGGAAGATGGACCCGTCTGATGTTTATTTAACTAACAAACTGCGAAGCGCATACCTTTCCGACACTCAGTTTACATACATACATATATATGACGTGATTTTTCGATTCACGGTCACAGGCGACTCCAGCTACCGATTCGGATAATGGTCTCGCCTGGTTCCCTCCGAGTCGCCACTCTGCTTAGAAGTTATGCTTTATGGTTGATTCGTACAGTTACGCCGATGCTCTCGGAAATATTTTATATTGTTGAGTCGAGGTCGAAATGTTCGAATCTGCCGTGGAGAGATAGTCTCGAGGGTATCGAGTTGCCCGACAGAGAAGAGGACCCGACGGAGACGTCTCCACGGACCGGCGGTGGTCCAGGTGAGATACTGGCAATCATCGGAAGAGAGGCAAAAGGGCTGTAGAGCGGGCGGTGATAGTTTCTGTTACAGTTAAGCATAGAGGAGAAATTTCTTGATCCGAGTTAAGAACGTGGTGCCCGGCTGTCGCCCGATGTCCCGGGGAAGCTGCCGTGGAGGATCTCCAGGAGTCATGTACCGATTCGCTAAGGAACGCTCTCGATTTAGTTTAAAGGGAAAGAATAAGAGTTATCGGCTATATGGATCTCGACCAATCAGAATGATTGGTTCCCGAATTTGACTATTGTCAATTTACTGCTTTAAAGCAGTCTGTCTTGGGACACCGATCAGGGTGCCCCGAGCTGCCTCGCGCTCCCGGGCTGTTTGTTGACAGTTTTTCTAGCTGTGTTTCCTGCACGGTATAAAAAGTTCTCGCTCGTGCAGTTGTCGCGTTGCTCTCGCTGTATCCAGAAAATCCTACCGATTTTCTGCGTGTGATTCGGAGGTGCAGTGCTGTGCTATAGTGTAGTGCCCACCTGAGTGTTCCCTGGATGCAGTTTTCGGCCTTGACGGATCAGCTGAACCAGCTCCGGTGAGTACTCCCAATTTATTAATTGGTGGAGGGATTTCGATTTTACAGCTACGATTCGGTCTGCTACGGTCTCGATCAGTTGCTCTCTGTTTCCAGCACTATTTACCTGACGCTTTGTTCCGATTCTCTCTATCTCAACCCAGCAGCCCGAGCAGTCGCGCATTTCCATAACCGTTCGTTCCCGTTCGAGCATCCAGTTGCGTTGCTGATTTTGCGCGTCCCCAAAAATGGACAGGATACGATAGGCTACCTTCTCTTCTGACAGGCTCCGCCAGAGTTCTCGTTTTGAAGAAGTCGAGACTGTTCCACCTGAACACCCAGGTCATATCGGCTTGTTAGTTCCCGGTGAAAAAAGCACTTGCTGGCGGCCGCCTGGCATGCGGATACATGGACGGCCGGAGGTGACGTAGGTTAGCTCTCGGACGATTGTTAAAGGTGTCGAGTTAAGAAAACACGTCACGGTATATATACATATATAGAGTCTGCTTAGCAGTCATTATCAGGCTCTTACTATTTTTTTATTCTACTCGTATGCATTGTCGTACAGTCATTGTCGCTTTGAATACCGCAATATGGATATATACAATTATACATGCAGCATCATTGAGACTATACATTTTGTCATTCGCATTATTGTGATAATCATTATCAGTATAAAGAATGATCCCTGTTTAAATTTATTAATTAATATATTGACATATCTGAGAATCATTGATGTAGTCAATGCTATTGATAATTAGCTATTGTTTTATATTCCCTTTCTCAGCGAAATGAATTCTGCATCCATTTCCGGTTTAGTCCGTCCGGAAGTAGAACATACCAAGTACGGTAACCTTCGCTAATTCCTTTCGACGTTGTAAACCGTCGGGATTAGTTTTAAGGACCGTGCGATCCCTTTAGACGTCCTTACGGCTGGTTAGCTCCGTCAACCTTGATCCTACTTAACGGAAGGATGTTAATCTCGAACCCGCTCTTTTCACGAGTTTTGGCGCGAGATTTAAATCTCGAGGTGCGCGACTTCATTGTCAAGCCGGACAACCAGCTCCGGCACGGAGTAACTTAAAGAAGGTTAAGACGGCTAAAAGAAGCAGAAATTAGAGTTTTCACGTTCCTAAATACGGGCTAGGCCAGTGACATATATATACATATCTGTGTTAAAAAAGACATCTTTTTTGTGCATCCTATGCCTTGCCTCAGGACCGAGCTTCTTTGTAAACAAGAAAGTCCAAGCTCCGATTTGAAGATCCGGCAGCGGAATCTGATAGAGCATGTTTTCCGAGTCTTGTAATATTTGTGAGACTCTTTTGGGCCGCGTATCGGTCTCTCAAAGCAGTAGCCCTAAAGTTTTATGTAAACAAAGAGAGCACAGAGGACTCGGCCGAGTTTGGCCGAAGTGAGCGGCAGCTCGCGATGCGAGTCGCTCAAGTGTGGACACTCCATTACGCGGGCAGTAGCATGGAAACCTTGCTACGTCTGCTCGTCGTTCGTGTCGTCTGCTCGACAATGACTTCTGGTGCGCGTACACATAGCTGCCGGACCGTAGAGAGAGGCGACCTCAGGAGATCGTGTGTACTCGACACACAGTTGGGATGGGGATCGTTTACAAAAACTCCGCCGTTCAGCCACTTAACTGCTCTCTACCGTACCCCAGGACTTCAACACGAGCATGGAACTCTGGGAGATTTCCTCGAGTCAAGATCCACGCGTCTTTGCGAACGCCGAGTGTCCCAGAATGCATCGCTGGCCGTTACGCCGTGGCGGCGTCGCTCCGAACCTTCTAGAACATTCGGTACGTACTGACACTTTTGGAAATACAACTTCTGGATTTATATCGTGACGATTATGCTTTGTTCATACTCCAAGTGAGATCGATGAAATGTTTCTTTGCTTTATTCCGTAAATATTGATCAGTCCTGATATATCACGATAAAGAATTTATCCTCGGCTTTTATTAGTTTTAGGTTAGACTTCGTCGAGCCTTCGTATAACCTATACAAAACACTCGCTCTGTTATTAACGATGCTTTTGGGTATGCTCGGTGAAATTAGTATTCAGGGGCGGCACTACGAGCGTTTATTTTACAAAGACGGGCAAATAGCTCTACCCCTTCTCCACGACGGCGACGTCGTCGTCGTCGCGCGCTCTGGAGTCTCTTCTCCGGTCTCTCCTGTAGCCACCCCGTCACGAGGAGTTTCGTACTTGGAAGGCGTTACGTCTAAAGCCCCAGTCGACTCTATAGCGTCGAGGTATAATGGGCATGTCGTCAAACTGTTGGGACGCCTAACCAACACAGCGTCCCGACTTTGCTATCCGCTTCGGGGTGAGGATGAGAGAGAGAGAGAGAGAGAGAGAGAGAGAGAGAGAGAGAGAGAGAGAGAGAGAGAGAGAGTGAGTGAGGAGGGGCGGTGCATGTCGGGAGCAAACTACAGCCGCCATCTTGCACGTGGATGGAATTTCTGAACGGAATACGGATACGGCAGTCACCCTACTCCCGATTCGTTCCAGCCCTCTCTCCCAGTCTTCCCCAGCCAGTCTCCTCTTGTCCCCTGGAGTCTATCCAGTACCATCCACGAATTCCCCTCATACTATACAATATATATATATATCTTTCTCTCTATAGCGTCCCGATGTCAACCCCTGCTTGCAATGTTGCGCATCCACGCTGTCACTGTCGATGCACGACTTTTTTTTACTTCTTTTTCCAAAATATTTACTATGCTTCAGGCCTCGATGCACTTGGACCTATTTGGAAAAAAAAAATATATTTTTAATAGCCTTGAGATGTTTGAATATCTCATTCAGTTACCTACGGCATCTTTGGTTCTGATACTTTTTGTACTTGCCTGGAGTGAGAAATTTTTTTTGATTGAATTTTTTTTGCCCAATGTTACAAATTAATTCAATTTCATATTATCTACGATCGATAGATCGTTATAATTTTTTTTTGCTACTTGGAAATCCTTTAGTAGAATGTTATTGTAATTGAAAATATTAAAACTGCCTTTTTTTTGTTACTATGGCAAGGTGGCTATTTGACAGTTGCTCAACGTGTCAGATTGTCGATCGATATGTGCCAAGGTGGCTCGATACACGTTGACGTGATACGTGCTTACAACCAATGATTAGCATTAGGTCCACGTAGACTCCCTAAACACTATACCCTATTTAAGCTAACTTGATAATCATTGCAGAGGGTCTGCTAATCGACGAGGGTTCGTATCCTGCTCGTAGCCTGCGGGTAATTACAGGCTGGGTAAGGATGAATAAAATCATTAAATTTTTCTTATTCGTACCAATGACGTAAACAGGATCGTCCATGAACTTCTTGATCGAAGATTCGCCCTCTGTCAGATTTTTCATTAATGCTCATCATCCGCGGGTCAGGTGATCCTTACGATCGCCCGCACAATTATCGACGGACGTGACGTCAGCGTCGATCAAGATAAGGCATGAAGTGATAATGAAATTTATAATTTTTTTTTCACTTTGAAGCTACCGCCAATTTATATTTTTCCATTTCGCATATTCGTCCGCGTACGACTGCCTGTTCGAAGATTGAATGGGGGATATTTAATTTTTCAAATTCTCAACTCTTCCCGCCAATAGGCTCGAGCCATTCGTTCACGTATAACTAGATAAATATAGATGTAACTATAGACGACAGCAGGCTGTAAATAGCAATAACGGCTCGTCACCGCGGTGGTAATGCACATATTAGCCGACTAAATGCCGACTAGATCTCCCGCGGGAGCGGGGAATTCCGCCCGGGGCTGGCAACCATCTTCCCGAGGGACGGCACTGCCACCTCGATCAAGAATCAGGCGATAGAATTTCTACGGACGGCAAAACTACGTCGGCTCCCGTTACTAACCTCGTAATAACGGGCCAATCCCAGTTCGGATACACTCTCAGCGAGTCTTACGGGTTAGTTCGTGACACTGCATGAAGTCATCCGAGGAAGTATTTTTGAAAAGTCAAATACTAATAAAAAATAAAAAAAAATTGTTGCCAAAAAAAATTAATAAAATTTTTGAAAAATTTTTTTTGACACATGTTTTAAATTTTGGGAGGGTAGAAACTTTCGATAATTTTTCTTATTAATGCCCACTTCAAAGATTTCGCCAAGATGGAATTTTAGCGCGCGATTCAAATCGGTCAATAAGAAGAAAAACAGTCGGAGTCCCGTCTGGTCAAGAAGATTCAAGGGAGTTTTCAAGAAGCAGAGTCGATGTTTGCGAGAGCGAAGTGGTCTCGAGTCGCCACTCCATTAGTCGGTCGCAGCGACACGCGTGTGCGTGCGCCCATCGTGAAAGTGCGTGCGAGCTAAAAATGCCTGCGTGTGTCAAGAAATACCATAGAAGACACCTCAGAGTCTCAGCGCTACCGGTAGCCGCACGGCAAACACGAGCAGTGCCGTACAAAGCCATAATAAATAGTGGGCATAGTTTTTCCTCTTTGCATAAATATTTTTTTTTTTTTCATTGAAATTTTGAAAAAACCTCAAATTCGCTGTATTCAACCTAATCAAATTATACGCATACACAATTTTTCGACAAATACCCACAATGCCCGTACGTAAAAAAATATTTATCAATATCGTGTACAAGATTATTGATTACGGTTTACTACGTGTACAGCCAGTGTATAGATATACTCTGTTTCGTTTGTCTTAAACCACAAGGGTGTTTTGCTAAATTTCAATTCAGAGCGCATCCTGTCAACTGCACACGGCATGTCGAACGTTCCCGAAGGACCCTTCGGGACACTTTGAATCCGTCCAGTTCACGCACGGCCGAGTAATCCAGTCCGTGTGGATCTGACCAAGAAATCGAATTCCTACGATTTATTCGCTACGTTACAAGGGCCCTTCGAGAAACCGCAGTATGTCGCCGCAGGCACGAGCGAGCATCTATATTCGATCACGCGGCCGGTTACGCAGCCAAGTACCTCCGGTACCTTTTACTTTTACCATTTTTAAGGCACTCGTACGCGTGGCCGTTGGGTTAACAAGTGGCTATTACGTAATGCTTAAATATCCACGCACCCAGCAAAATCATTGGAAATCGTCCGCGTGCATTTAATTTTGTCGATACGATTTTACAAAATTATTCCAAAAAAAAAAAGGAAACCGCAAGGACCATAAGCCATCGCGGATTTCTCGGATCAAAAAATCGCTGAGATGGAAATTTTTACGTTCAAAAAAAAATCAATACACAAATACGTTGTGTACGTTAAAATTTTGGACAACGTGAAAAGCTAAAAAAAAATGTCCAATCAGTGCAAATAATAATAACAAGAACGGCAACAGATTAAATCGGCCATCAAACTGTTCAATGATCACTTCCGGTCTGTCGCCCGATAATAAAGTAGTTTGCGACAATTATCGTTAAACTCAAGACCGATTTCTCGAAATGTTTAGACGCATTGTACACAGTCGGAGAACGTTTTTGTATGCAGGACGAAGGAAGTCACCAGCTGCCAGATCAGCCTTAGGCCCAGGGCTCCCATGTTGGGGCCCCAGCCTAGCCCGCGCCCGATCGTCTCTGATTTTTCTACCGACGCGTTTCCAATGACGCGATTGTCCGGAGGTATTCGAGCAGGGAAGCCAGTCTTCGGGAAAAATAATTGTGCGACACATAATAACGTCGACGCGTTGCACACGCGCTAAACCCGAGGACACGTCACGTAGTCAATACCAAGGAAAGCGAACGTACGATTTTGGGTAGGACCCTCCGTGTTACCATAGAAGTACTAGAGTGAAGTAATCATCGACCTGTATGATTTTGTACAATGGTAATAACAGTGTATAATAATCCTAACAACCATGCCCAATGACAATACGGTTTTACCGGTTCGGTAACGAAATTTCAATATTTGAGTCAATTTCGATACGCGATTTATGATTTTCTGTAATTTTGAATTTTTGAAAAAAAAATTTTTTTTGGGACTTGTTCCGGGTATCATACCGAAATTCGAGGTACGGGTGGTAATAAGAGAAAATATTGTCTATACAAATATATAATTTTGGCATTGATACCAGCGAGAGGGTGTAAGGGATGGTCGGGGGAGGGTGGCGATTTAAGTAAACCGAAGTATTCGTTTGTTGGGAGTCTGAATTTATTTGTCATTCCGGGTTGAGGTGGTCCTAAAAATACATTGGTTAGTTTTCACAGGCGCACAATACTCGCCATAAATGGATTATTAGGCATTAAGAACGATCGCACGTCACACCTGACCTGACCGGCTCGACTTGAACTGGGGTTGGTAGGATGTGCCTACTTACCAGGCCCTTCGCCAATGAATGGGAAGAAGGGCCCATTCCGGTGTGTCCTGGGCTACCCACTTGAGAATCGGCTAATATTTTACCTGCGGGACAATGACGGAACGAGGACCCCGTGTTGACCGTGATTTTTAGGGAGAATCCCTAGGGACTTTATTCACGGCTCCCACCCTGCCCGATATTTGCGCAATGACCCACTTCAGTCATTCACGCGGCTCTCACTTCGGGTCATAGTCCTTTCCGTAGGACCCATCCTGTCTGGGTCTGGTTAGACTCCACACGACCTAACCTCAAACTTGGCCAATTTTCTGTGCCGTGTTTTTATATGGTATATATATGCAATGAATAAATTTAGTGGGAATTCACTTGAAGGGTAGTAAAACAATCTGTGGATTGGTTTTTTTTTGACTTTTTAGGGTAAATTGAAATTTTATTGAGGGACGTTATGGGATTTTTGATTTTTTTTTTTTTTTTTTTTTTTTTAGGGCGTCTTGGACCGATCTTTATTGCTGGGGTTAGGCCCTATGGAGATCCTGAAGATTTGGCACTCTTGGATTCTGGCGTTCGCGATTCTAATCTGCGCAGCCGCAAATCCATTTGCAGGGCAACAACGAGGGATAACTAGATCAGCAGTCAGAGCAGCAAATAGACGTACCTGCAGCTACCACCACATCTACGTTTAATGCATCTGTCTACGTTTCAAATCCACACCGTCAGCCGCAAACGGACACAACATCCTGTGGATGCTGGGCAAATCCGATCGGTACGGTTGGACAATGCCAATCGTGAGAATCCTTGTGAACCAAAGTGTCACCAGAGCTGGACCAGTTATCTGGGGAATGATCAGACCAGATCCCGAGGGTTATCCTATATGGGAGTAAGGAAAAAAATGAATGACGTGAAAATGGCTTGAATTTGGCGGGCGTCATCCTGTTTTTGAAAATTTATTCAACGGGGGTAATATTTTGAAAATTTTTATTCCGTTCGATCAATAGGTATAGGGATTTTGAAAAAATTTTTTTTAACCCATCCGATACGTAAAAATAATCATAGTTCGTAAGGTCATTAAATTTTGGGAATGGCGAGATCGATCTGGGAATTTTAAGGGAGGATTCTTAAGGGGCAGGTCAAACATTTTTCTAGGCTCCATCCTGTCTGGTCCATTCTTTCCTCTCGTGGGACGATGGGCAATGTCCCACGCGATGCGCACGGTCATTATTTGTTAAATATTCCAAAAACTCTGGATGATAGTTCTCTCCGTCTTCTTCGTTTTAAAATAACAATTCGACTTTTTCCTTCGCACGGCAAACCACGTCAGCTATTTTTCTAACACCCTCTTGAATCTTCTTTTTTCTTTTTTCGAATTTTTTTTTTTTACGCAGAAATTTCTATAGGCTGGGAACATTTCTTAGGAATCTTACCAGTCCTGCATACAGTCAATGGATATATGATGGAATAATGAAAAATTATTATTAAAAAATCCCAAAAAAATTTGATACTTTTTTTTTATTCAAAATTATAAGCAGTCTTATATATTGATCGTATATGATATTTTTTTTAGATTATTTGACATTTTGAATATGGACACCTTTTCTATATCGGGCACTACTACGGTACTCGTGTTTGTCACGTTACTAGCAATATTTTACAAATTGCTTCCATTCCCGGCTGAGGCTTCCCAAGCACTCGTCGGAGGATTTGTCCACAGTCCGTCGTTGCTAAGGTTTCATTTGATGAAGCCAAAGACAATAGAAGGTATAGCCCATCATGGTAAATATCAGCAAGTACAGCCCTGGGGTTCATTGCCCATAATCGTAATCAGTATGAACGAAGGAGACATTGGATGAAAGAGTCCAAAGGAAATTTCAATTTATATATGGTTATGAAATAATTATGAAAATTTTATAATTTTTTTTTCAAAATTTTATATATATCAACGATCGCGTGTGCCGGGTAAATTATTTAAAAAAGTTAAACCAATGATAGAAAATTACATAGATGGCGGCACTGGTCATTTCCAGAAAACAATAGGGGCTTATCCCTAGGAACCAGAGTCGACCAAGGGTTTTGCCCAATACCGTCCAAGACAAGTGTTTCCTCTTAGCAAAGGATTCGCCGTGGGAATTATTTGCGATAAACAGATCGGCTAGAGGAACTCCAGGTGCACTTTCCATCTTCTTCGAGTAGCCAAAGTACCGGATAAACGTTCGGAGCACGATTTCTTCAGGAAAACGAGCAACCTCGAAATCGAGCGACGATCAACGTTAAGACGAACTCGTTCTGTTTGTTAATATAGATTTAAACGTGAATCCGAATTGGAGAAAGATAATTTTACTGATTTATGAAAAATTTGACGCACCCTTCGTTTAAGCAGGATCCGATACGGGTTGCTACGTTATTTTTGTTGTTTCAGGATTCACTAATTATTTTGAGTTTGTTAAGTCACCAAGCGCAACAAACTGTTAACCCAGGTTTTCTGGGGACTATTTTGAATTTGCTTTTAATGACAATTTCATTGTCACGTGCTTTAGTCATTCTTGATATCAATTTTTTTTTTGTACAATTATTATTCTTATCACGCAGTCAACTTTGAATTTTGAACCCGTTTTGTATTTTAATAAAATTTTGAGTTTTTTTATTTTTTGTACCTTTTTCAAATTTTTTTACTTTGACTTATACCCTGTTTTGGTTATAGAATATAGACGTTGATCGATTCACGTAACTAAAAAGTGCACGTGCTTGTAGTTCCGATACCGATGTTAAGAAAACAAGGACATTTTTTTCATATTGCCGAACCCCGATTACGTTCAATATCGAAGTAACGTTAGCTATCACTTGTTTACTTTACTTAATGACAATCTGCGTTACATAAAAATAAATAGATTTCAAGTAAGTTTTCCAACATTACTAAAATAAATTTTCCCTGCAAAAATATACTAGGGAAAATATATATAGAGTTAATCAGCAGAAAGGAACCACCTGAACCACGTGGTTCTACCGTAGAAATCGAATGAACGGGGCTAACTTCAGGTGGTTGCGTTTCTACTGAATAACCCTGTATATTACCGATCGATTCCTTACAAAATCAATGAATAACGAAAAAACTCCTGTTCGACAGTATGATTCTAATCAAACATCCGTTATGACAGTATTTTCAAAAAAAAAAAAAAACTCAAAAAAACATTTATCAATGACACGTCAAGAAGTGTCAGATCAAATACCGTAAACGATCCTCAAACTAATTTTTACTTAGTAAAAAAAAAAGAACCACGGTGATAAAGAACACAAAAAAAGTTGATCATGCATCCGATACGCGGCTCGGAAGATAAAAGGATCGTTGGGGTTCAAAGGTCAAGCGTACAATAAGAACATAAGTCAGTCATGGGAAGAGAATTTATTAAATTTCCATGAAGAAGTAGTGTAGGCTTCCGCCATGCGGTTCTCGCTAATATAATACAGAAAACGTCCGCCGCATCGAACATGATCGGATCTCTCACGTGCATAAGATTTCGGTCCATACGATAAAGATGAAACAAATTGACCTTTACGTGACCTCGGATAATCCTTGCGAAACGTAACTACATGCATGGTCGGATACGTACATAGTGGGGATGGGGGTGGGTCGGGATGATTTAATTAAATTCCGCGAAGTGGAGATCAAGAGAGATCCCGAAGACTCGTAGGGTCATCGTCATTGATCCTGAACAGCAGAGAACACATTATCTAATATATGTACCATATGTTAAATTAATAGATATATTACACTTTAGACAGTCGAGACGACATCAGTCCCTCCTTTGCCCCATTTCCGTATTCCCAATGTACAGAGACGAAGACAAAGGCGCGTTTGGTATTTACAAATGGATGAAAGAGGAAAAAAAAAATTGGTTCCTTTCCCTATACACAGTGCCGATTCTCTATATACACTTTTCGTAACAAGCACGAGCTGCCGATTGGGTTTGGTCTCTCCGACGGGTTAACGTGAACTCCGGACTAGAATATCCCATTGGAAAAGTTTACTTGCATCCCTGATGACGCAGAGTGCCATAGTCCATGTCCCGTGGAGGGCCGAGCCCGGGTCCCGGTGGTCCCGGTGGTAGCCGTCGGACGGTATTAGACGGCGGAACCAGATCCAGAGTTAGCGGGAACGTAGTAGTTCCTGAGGTGGAGATGATTGTGAAGATGGATCGACGATATCTGCTGAGCCGACGGATGATGATTCCACTGACTGGATGGCGACGAGGGTGTCAGGGGTTTGCCTTCCGGACTTCCGGCGGGTGTACCGGGTGAAGAAATGGCACAGGGATCAGCAACCACGTCCACGTCGACGTCGACGTCCACGTCCTCCTCGTCGTTCTCTTGTTCCGGTTCCTGGAGCTCGTCCTCGCTGCAGCTGAATCGCCTGGACTTGGGGATCCTAGATACGTGGTAGTGATGATCATCGGGGGCCAGCAGGGAGGCCACGTCGAACTGTCGCTTCCTGGAGGGTTGGAATGACTGCTGAAGGGAGTGACTCTGAAGAGACGAGGGTGGCGAGTGGTGTTGCTGCTGTTGCTGATGATGATGGTGATGGTGGTGATGATGATGATGAGGTGTCCAGAGCGTGGGCAGAGTCTGGGTGGGTATCGGTGCCGGTGGGATCGAGGGTTGCGGCGGTGGAGGCGGTGGCGGAGGGGTGGCTGGTAACGGAGGTGGACTGGGGCTGTCGGGTTCCTCGTCGACGGCTAAGCCCATGTGCCGGCGTACCTTTCGTTGGGCCTTGCGCCGCCGGAAGTCGCCGCGTCTGAAGTCCTCCAGGTTCGCCGGATGGATGGCCCAGTAGTGACCCTTGCCGTTCGCACTGCGACCCGACTTCACGAAACAGTCGTTCAGGCTGAGATTGTGCCTTATGGAGTTGCGCCATCCTGGCCCGCGGGTCCGGAAGTAGGGATAGTGCTCCAGGATGTGCTGGTAGATGTCGGACAGAACCAGCTTCTTCTCCGGCGACGACAGTATAGCCATTGCTATCAGTCCTATGTAACTGTGCTGGGGCTTTGGCTCCTCGGGTATACGCTGATGATGCGGATGAAGTAGAGCCATCGACAGTGCCAATCGGCTGGGGTACCCAGCGGCTGGATAGAGTGGCAGTGGAGCCGGAAATCCAGCGCCCATACTCAGATGAGCCGACGCTCCCGAAGTGGGTGGATGTCCGACGCTCGGATGTTGAGGATGAAGCTGCTGAGCTAGTCTCAGTCGTTCCGCCATAGCGTAGTGATATAGCTGTAGCCGATAGTGCTCCAATCCTGGTAGAAAACCGGCCATTGGATTTCCAACACCCAGCCCAACGGCAAGCGGTTCCTTGCTAGGAGGTGGACTCTCGTTGCTGCACATCCTGATGAAGTAACACTTCTTTAAACAATGTTCAACCCGACTGCTTATCGATGAACCGCGAATTATCCTCTATTCACTAACTTCACGTCGAACACCGCGTCATTTGTAATACTTTGACGTTTACGGCGTCGAAAGTATTTGTCAAATCGAGGAAAAAAGTGCTGCCACCGACCCGAGAATGTTTTTACACCAGTTTTCACGGTGTTTGCCCCGAAACGCACCGAGCAACTGACTCGTTATGATTTACGACCAAGTATCCGAGATGGGTGCACCCCTTCCAGGGGCGTCTCGAGGCCACGCCCACTTTCGTAAGCGACCAACGGGCGCCTCCGTATCAGCAACTGGCACGCGGAGAGCCAATGGGACGAAGGGGCGTGGCCTAAAGTGGCCCCAGCCCGGCCACGCCCATTTTAACAGAGATATTGATCTCGGCAGTATACCACTGGCTCGACTCTTATCCTCCAGCGTGAGCCGTGATATCATATCCGACTGTGGGCTGAGGTGGAGTTCAATGGTGCTGCGTTTCCTCGATTCGACGTTTTTTTTTTTTTTTTTTTTTTTTTCTTTTCTTTCGTTCCTCTGTCTCCCGTTTCGTTTCTACGTGGCTATCGTACACCCTAGCCGCGATGGAGAATCTATCGCGCTATTTATTGGCAATCTTTGCGGATCTGTTACATACGACATTATTTTTATTATTCGTACGTCATTTGTATCTCGTCACGAAAAATCTAAATTTTACGCAATCAACTCTGTATTTTGACAAGTACGTAAATTTTATAACGGATCAATTTTTTTTTTTTCACTAGCAAAAATCGTGTTTTGAAACTTGGGTCTTTGGAAGAGTGAACAATTTTTAGTGCTGAAATTCTAGTGTAGACAAAAAAATTTCCTAAAAATTATTGCGCCATTTTGAATTGGGTTTTTCAAGGCTATGAGGATTTAAAAAAAAATTAAGGGCGGTTCTGTAAAAAAAAAGTTTTTAAACCCGTTCACCCCCCCCCCCCCCTCCCGCCACGAAAATTTTCTCCCAATAAAATTTTTTTTTTTTTTCTAAAGGTTGCGCGCGCAGCTTTTATTAATTCCGTGACAAAAAGAATGAGAACGTATTAATACGTCGGACCCAAACTCTCTTGGGCGCCGCCCTCCAACTATTTGTAAGCATCCGCCATGCTGGTTTCATATCTGTCGTTCGGCTTTTACAAAACACAATTTACATCCAGCCGCGCTCCGCAATATGGCGTTTTCATCGGCCCCGTGTTACCCGGCCCGGCTCGAATTCCAGCAATTGTTGCGTTTTGTTGCAAATAACAGCCCTCATCGGGCCTCCACGTGTGTCTACGTCCGGAAATACAACCCTGCGTGTTGGTAACTCTGTGTACCCCGTGTATACGCATGGACGCACGTACAACCATATCCACCCTGTTAAAGTAAATAGTCGAGCCGATTGAACAAATAATATCGACGGCTTCGTACACTCCCATAGAGTTTACCACCATTTTGTTATACCATTAGCCTTTATATCCTAGTTACTTTACCCTTGATTCATTTTCCCTGCATGCGTCAGCTAAGAAAAATTTCAAAATTTAGCGTTTTTCCAAAAAATGGAAAAATATTCAAAAAAGAATTTTTTTAACGAAAAATCCTTAATTAACATTATTTGTTCATTAGCGTTTTTAAAAAAAAATAAGATTTTTATGCTTTGACAAGATGACACTTCTGTCAAATTGAGATTTTGAATGGGACGGTTACGAAAAAAAAAAAATTTGATGGGATTTTCAAAAACGATTAAGATCGCTATGGCGTCGTGTAAAACGTTGTAAGCAGTAGGTACCAACTTGAAACCAGAATCGCGTTGTCCCTAGGGAATAAAAGGTAATAGAGAAAAATCGGAGCATCCGAAGAACGCAGGTTAGCCCGTATATATATATATATAGTCAAGAGCGTCCCGACGCTAAAAAGGTCGGCATTTCGAATAATGGGGATAATTGTGGTAAAATGGAGTGGCATTGTAAAAAAAAATGGAACTGTAACGATCGAGGGTGGTTGAGTAAGTGGCAGATGCATGGCGCCCATTTGACAGCTTCTCAAATTTCATTTTCTTTCCTGCATTAAGTTTCATCGAGCGCATCGTCCTTCAGCGTAAGAAAGTCGCGGCCATTGCTCGAAATGAAATTTCGCTAAAATAAGAAAAAAAGGGGGTCGTACCTTGATGATTTTACAAAAAATTCCATTTTCTTCTCATTTTCGGAATCCGCCATCCTTCATTTTTCACATAAATTAAACAAAAAATCATTGCATGTTTCCGCAACGAAACACTCGTTTCCATGGTTACGATACAATCGATTATCGATCTTAACAATTGACGAGTATAAAAATCATGGGATCACTCCTTGCAATATTCCATTGTTAAAATATTTTTTTATCAATCCACATTATCGTACCGAATCGAACGAATTATTCGAAATACCAATTTTCCCGTGCAACGAATAAATGTTCCTTGTTCCCTTCTGCTAAAACTTTAGCGGTAGGTTCGTGACTGGGGTTCGCCAGTAGTCTCAGGTTTTGATACCCCGTGATACGTTCGTAATCGGTTTTCAAACTCTCCCCTCAATCTATACCTCATTCGCTATCTCTGTCGCACTCTCTGTCTTTATATATATATATTTCTCTAAAAGGTTACAGTTCATAAGAATCAATAGATTTTCGTGAGAGTTAGCAAAAGGAACTGTAGTAAGACGTATAATAAATATATAACATATATACAAAGTAAAAAAGACTATAAAATTCCATATGAACAACATAGGCAACGTTTTGAGTTTGTGAACTTAAAAGAGAAAAAAAAACTCTATGATTATCTTAAAGATACAAAAAAAGACTCTGCGTTCTTAAAACTAGCGCAAATAATGACTTGGGTAAATAATTTACGTGTGCATTAAGCTTCAATCACGAGAGGGTCATTTACTTTGAAAGCTTTATGCATATTCTAATGAGCTTGCAATCAACTGGCACTAAACACGAAAGCAGACAGCCGACGTCTTTACTCTTAGCCTCGTACCTCAGGCCCGTAACTACTTGCTACAGTGCCCCGTGCCAGTGGTGGCCATGAGTGCTGTCAGAGCTTGAGCTTTAGGAGGGTCTATGTAACAACAGCTATATCTATATTATATATCACAGCTGTGTGGTATATATTATATGTATATATATTCTTGAAGAGTCCATTAGCTTTGATGTCTCACTCAAAGGGCTGTTCTCGTTTCGAACATCGGGTACATCGTGTTTCATAAGCGCTTTCCTGCCATCCCCACTTTCTTACCCTTAGTGACCTCCTATCTTTGCTCATTTTCTAAGGTAAATATGTATATATATAGTATATGGGTTCGGGCGGCTGCTCGGCCACTGGATGTCGGCCATACTGATCATCTTAAATATTCATAATTTATAAACTCCTCTTGTAACCCTGGAAACTTGGGAAAGTGTCAGTACAGTTATTGGCTGTTGTTGTTGTTGTTTGTCGGATAAAGCGGAAGAGGAACGAAAATTTGTAGTGAAATTTATTTCTGTAGTCTGACAGGAACAAAGCTATTTGGACGAGAACGATTATTGGTAGTAAAAAAAAAAATTTGTATTTGTAAAAAAAATGTTATTTCCGCTAGTCTAAAGATTGGTAGAAAAATGTAGAAATATATTTTTCAAATTTTCAAACCACCGGGTCAAAGCGCAGCAAAGGCGAGAAGGACAGGAGTGAAAGTAATTTTGAAAATTTTTCAAAAGAATCACCCGACCACTGCAGGACGTCTAAACTTCAAAAATTCAAGTGCGGTAGAATGATTTTTTTTTTTCAATGGCACTTCCGCTTTCGTAAATTCATCTTCCGGTTGAAATTAAGCGGGATTTTTTCGAACGCCACAAACGTGACGGTTTGGCTGTCTAACAGGATTAGCTAACCGGAGATTGGACTTGAGATACTCGCGCCCGGTGAATAGCAGGATTTGCCAATATTTTGGGTGTTTAGCTTTGTGCTAGGACACGGTGGAGCATTGTCGTCGATCCCAGGGCGGAGTAGACGATGAAAGAGCCTTGGTGAAAATGTGTAAAGAGGTACCGCAGCTTCCACTTCACTCCACTTCACTTCATTGGACGCTTCTTTATGGACACTCCTGGCTGGCTTTTCTTACCTTGTTACAATATATCTTACTGCGTCCTAAGGAATTACTTGGCTTCCCTTGATTCTCCGCCAATTTTCTGCTAATTCAATTTTTCAACCTCCGGACACCCTTTGTCGACTGAGCGGCTCATTGGAATTTGGCTGGTACAAGATTTTTCTGTAAAATTAAAAAAAAAAGTGTGTACACTCTAAGAGTATTTCTATACGTTTCCATAAGACGTATAACTGTTTACGCGAGTGAAAGAATACAGAAAAAAAAACTCACCCCGTCATCGAAAGCAGAGATAACGTCCAAACGTCGGTAAATTCTTTGTTGAATATTTAAAAATCCCGCCGATCATCCGCTGTCACTCTCCAAAGAGCATTTGTGTAATCTATTAGTACGTTTAGGACTCTTGGGGATGAAACCCTTTTGTCACCCGTGCGAGGTACTTATGCGGTTGGTTAAGCCTGAAATGGGGTGGCGCGACACGAGTACCGTTCAACATCCCCTATAGAAGCCCATAAGAGCCAAGGGATGAAGAATCGGTAGGTACGAGTTCAAGTACGTATAATGAACATTTATACTCACCGGTTAGATGATTCATACATTGGCTGAGTAAATGGATATAGAGAAAAGCCTTTTTTTCTCTTGTAATTTTCTAAAATAATATACGCCATTTTAATCGTACGAAAATATATTTTTTTAGTCACTTACTCCTTTTGGATATCGTTGACGGCTCGATACGGGAATTGTATATGAGAATATTCGGCGCCATCTTCTCTATTATTATTGTGAGTATTATTATTATTATTGTTCATAAGGAGTTACGAGAACACAATGATACCGCTTAGCGACCGAAGCCCCTTTTACGCTTAGTGTTCATCGGACCTATGAAAACACTCGTGTTGTTGCGACAGCCGCCCATACTCGTATCTATGTTTCGGATTGTTCAGGCGCCATTGTGTCTGAGACTGCTCGAAATAATAACAGAGATTTAATACGGCGTCCCAAGACGTTTCATAAATACTTACGGCTCTCATATACATATTCATGTAAGTTTGATAGAGCACTAGCTGAATCACGTAGTAACCGACAATCCCATGTAAGAAAACGTATAAATAACGTACAATGTAGAAGTCAAAGTTTGGATGGATAGAATAAGAATTTTCATAAATTGAACGAAAAAAAAAGAAATAGAATTGACGTAACGATTTTTTGGTTTGTCACCCGAAGGAAAAAGATGTAAATAAAAATTGTCAAGAGAAAAGAAAATTCAGTGATGGCGGTCGATATATATCGTTATGTCAGCCCCTATCTCGAATATCGATGGTTATCGATTATCGAACCAGCTGTCGCGTGGCTTGGCGATCCGCATGGCGATTCACAACAATGGTCAGTGACTACCCGACGACAAAGAGAATCAGCCGCCGTCGATCGGACTGTATAAAAGATACGAAAAGGGGTTGGTAATAACGTCAAAGGTATAGACACACGAGCTGGCATACTGCGGGGGTGTAGTCCTATTTTAAATAATAAACGTTCGCGTAATGAAAACCCGTCACTAACCACTGAGCTTAACGTACGGTCGATGCTATTGGATTAGAATTTGGATAAAGAAAGGGTACTGGTTACTGGATCAAAATAAATTTACATGTAAAACTCACGTGATCCTATAGAATATCCTCGATTCAACGTTCAGTATCTTCAATCACTTCAACGTCCTTTAAATTATCGTACAATTTAGCACCGTCAACGACAATCTTCTGCGTACCGTAAATTTATCACAGCCTACGTCGTCCATTACAGATTCCCTTAGCTGCACGTTGATTATCACGGAAAATGCTCTTGCAATATTTCGTTCATTGAACCTCTCCTTATTATAGGTTATTACTTTAATTGCCTGAAACGTTACGTATTAATTAACACTCTTCGCGCTATTCTACTGTTTTATACGCTTCCTCCGTATATTTTTTTCCCTTCTTTCCTTGTGGCTGCCTCCGCATTGAGATTCTCCAGTCCTCTGTTCATTGCACTCACGTTGCATGATCTATACCATAAACTATAATGCTGTAAGTAGTGCGGGTATTAGTTATGATCCATAGAGCATATAAAAGTTACCTGATAGACTGTACGTACGTCTGGTTGTAATTCAAGAGAATGACACGTTATACCGACAGATGGCGCCACACGCGTTTTTCTCCCGTGAGGTTAAATACGTGGTAACAATCCTAGGGATTTAGTTGTTCTGTCATCGGACACGGTGTTGCTGCGAGGCTGTACACTTATTTCTCCTATTACACCCACGTACTGTTGGTTAATCATCGTATAATGGTTATGCAATTGTCACAGTCGTTGGGGAGTCTTGCTAAAGTGACGAAGGCACAGTTGTAAGCCCGAGGCATGCGACCAATATGGCTACCTTAGAAAGGCCACCCTCATAACCCATGTAACCCATAAGCCGTATGTATCTAACCCCTCTGCTGTTTATTATTCACTTAGGATGCTCATATTCGAACTACCCTTATAGCGACTACATTTTGGATCGAATAACACAGCAGGGTTGTGATAAAGATGTTTTGAGGAATTGTCTGGCCGTTGGATCTGGTTGGGTATGGATCATTGGATTATTTTATGCATTTATTTTTTTGGGGGGGAAATATATGACAGTTTTTAGTTGCAGGTGAATAGAAAAATTGAAAATGACTATCTGTGGTGGTTGTGATGATACTTCAGTTTGATAAAAAAAATCGTTAGATGAGAGAGGTTAGGTTTTTTTTTTAATAGAAATGATGTGTACAGAGATGTAAAATTATTGTGGTATCAGAGAGTGGGGAGTATTTCGAAAGTACATCATGGGATACTGATTTTTGGATTGTTTAACAGAGGAGTTATCAATTTTAATGACAGTTGATTTAAAAAGGTAAAATTACACGTCAGCTATCTCCATGAGATCTTTGAAAGTGAGGATAATTGTCTAATAACTATAATGGAGTACGCGCGAGAGCCGTGTCCTTGGAGAATAGTTGATGATTGCGGTGGAGCATTCGCAATGGGTTCCATAGGTGGTAGTCTATTCCAGGTGAGAATAATTTGTTTAAAATTAAAAAAAAATTGATTTAATTAAAATTGTGGTCAATTTATGATTTAATTTCTTTTTTTTTTTTTAAGAGTTTCATCGGATTTCGAAATGCCCCGTCTGGTATTAAGAAACGTATTCTGGGTGGACTGAATCTAGTGAAGAAAAGGGTTCCTCTAGTGGCTGGAAATTTTGCCATTTGGGGTGGTTTGTTCTCGGCGATAGAGTGCAGCTTAGTGCACTGCCGCTCGAAGGAGGATCCTTGGAATTCCATTATGAGCGGCGCACTGACAGGAGGAATTCTTGCAGCAAGAACTGGAATCCCATCCATGCTAGGCAGTGCTACAGTCGGAGGAATTCTTTTAGGTCTGATAGAAGGATTTGGTATCTTAGTAACTAGACTTCAGGCCGACATCTTTGCCCAGCATAATGTGCTTGTTAATGAAAATTCGCCGGGAAATCAAGAGAATTCAGTAATTCCTCTTGGCGGTAGATTAGCATTTTTTGGAGCACCCCTTGTACAGGATAGTTCAAATCAACCTGGTCATGGCAGAATGAAAATGGAACACATAAGAAATGCTTGGTGATACTTCATGTCACATTTTTTGTCTTTGTATTATAATAAAAAAATCATTTTCCAAATCAGCACCAATTTCTTTGATAATATAAAAATAGTTTTTATATACACAGATATTAAATGTCAAAAATTTTATAAATAATTAAAATCCGTGTATCTACGTCCAGTATCTTTGGTATCTTAACTCAGATTTGTATCTTTTATATTTTTATTTATCTTAATCTTTTATCTAGATTTTTATTATTCTCCATTTTCAAAGATCAGAAAAGTCTTTTCAAGCTCGCACGCTCTATCGGGAGTCGAAGGTATTTCGTTTAATAATCGTTAATCGCAAGGTGGTAGTAACGAGTGTTTTGACAGCGGCTCGCGCTGTCCATTGACAAGTCGAAGAGCCTTATTGTCATTGTCATGACAGTATTGTGTCGTCAATAGATTGGAATCAATATTTACACTTGAGGTGAACCGTAAGCCTGGGATTAACGCAGGATCAGGGCTAGACAACCCTTTCGGATTCATTTAGTGGTCCTGGTATGTTTCCAGGATCAGGACCAGGAGCAGCTTCAGGTCCAGGTCCAGGTCTAGGTTCAACTATGTGCTCCTTGTCGTCCTGGCCTGGGGAGATGGTTTTGACCAGTAGCAACCCTCTTTACAGAAAAGGGCGTGACTCGTACTAGCAAAGTATTTAGTTAGGGTGAGTATTGAGCACCGATAATGTTATGGGACTTATGGTGAATCGTCATTGTGTCCTAGTAGTATATAGTATATGGGCTTTCAATGATTTTCATCCCGGTGAAGTCTACTGCATGATCCACCAGGACCGTGAATAATTTCGAATTAGGTTATCAAAAGCTATCTGGGACTCTACCGTTTTGGTCACCCGAGTGAATTTGAGTGTTTAATAATTGTTACTTGGAATAGGGTGGTGCTTGAGGATTTTAAAGAATTTATGTTTTTTATTCGTTTCTCATTGCAGCGCGTTCATAGGGATAATATTTTGTATAATTTTTGGAAAATATTGATTTCCCTTACATATTAGGAAATTTATTTAGCTTGTTGATTTATGCGTGATTCTAATATATAATTATTGTATTTTCTTCTATTGGTATTGAATCGCATCAGAATGCTGGTATAAGAATCTTTGGAATTTCAAATTAGAAGCTGATTGTATCAAAAGTGGCTGAAATCAGTTGCGAAATGGATTGTGGTGCCATCGTTAAAAAGAAACTTCCTACTTACCCTAATTTCAAGTGTAGTTTCTCTCAAACGGTATACAGAATAACGACAGATGTAAAACAAGATCCAACCCTCATTTCCGAAGTCCTTACAAGAATTAATCGGTGGTCGGTAATGTAGATTTCTGCGATCTTTTCACTTACCGTTATTTCAGCGAGGTACCTACCATTTATCATTCCTCTAAATTTCACAAGTGTCAATAGATGGCAGCACCGTTCGTAATAAACCTGCAGCGTAGGTTCCTAACTGTACAACTGTTGTATTCATAGATTTTTCATTAAAAAATTAAAGGATAACGTTCGAAAATGATAGTTATCTACAAAACTTGCCCCTATAAAATCGGTTAACCCCGATTCAATCTTTGACAAGCAATGATTTTAAAATGCAGATAGTATATTAAAAAAATTTTTTTTAAATCATAGGAAAGAAACGAATTTTTCAGAAGGTTCAAATTTATTTATATCATTTTGAATAATAACTGGCATATTGCTACTTTTTATTACCAAAAGATCAAATCCGACTTACAATTAAAATTCTCCCATATACAGTACCCAATGATGTGCCAAAAATCTCTATGCGTCATTATATCGTTAAATATAAATACCATCTAACTGCGTACGAAATAAACAGATTTATTGAGACATCCCACAGCAGAATTGCCGATCATATTGGTAACAATAGAAAACAGCGTGTATTCGAAAGTATCGCCACTGACAAAAGCCTCATCCGATTTCTTTATTATTATGCGGGCTCACGTGCGCAGCATCATTCAGAATTGATGGTTATATTCCATTGTAAGCCATAGCCTATTAGAGGTTTTACGATCTGCCGGGACAAAACGATGAAATGGTAAATACCTACCCGGTCGGTAACTATTTTCCGACGTACTTGCTTATTACCCCGATACCCAAAAATTACCCCACTGACACATCACCAGTAACCCGCAGAATTTGTTTACGATCAACTACCCTTAATAGCAACCCCTCTACGAAAAGTTAGCAAAAATGATTTCTATTATAAAAAAAAATTAAAATTTTCCCTAAATTCTCTTATTTTTCAGTTCATCCCTTATTCTAAAAATTACACTATTTTTTTTTTACAAATTTTATACGCTCATGTTACGATCAGCTCAAAACCTATTTAAGTGCGACCTGCAACAACGAATGCTGATCCTAAACCCCTTGCAACCCTTTGCAGTAACCCAGGACGTACGTGCAGCTTACACGTGCCGTTCTACTGTCCCTCCCCCTTTTATAGGGTTGGTTCGCCACACTTAAACTCAAGAGTCTCTCTAAACTCTCTACTGGACAAGTGAAGGTCGATTTCATTGAAAATACTCGAATCTAAGGGTGCTACAGAATTGTCATTTAAATACTAAGTAAGAAGCAATACATAAGTAATGCATGAAAATACGATAGAGCCTAAGGATTTTTCGAATTAAAAAAAATGGAATGAAATTTTTTTTTGGAATTTTTTCAAAATTTATTAATTTTTTGGATTTTCAAATATCGTCACTGACAAAGAAGTAAGGGCTCATTTCAAGCGCTCGAACCGTTTCTACGTAGTCACCCTATTTTTTAATTGATACTTTAATCACACTCCGGAAGTCCGAATTACGATTTACCAAACAACGAAATTATTTAATTAAAGTTTTATCAGTCGCTCTCGTGGTAAGGGAAAATATTTTTTTACCTCCTAATATACAAATACATCGGATCAAGTTTTGCTTTACTAATGACAGCTCTTAGGGGCGTAACGTTACATCGGTGTCCCCCTCGACTTTTGCCAGACAACAACTGTCGGCCTATTAAACTAATTGTCTGCACAGTATGTCCGCACCGCAGTGATTCTACGGATGGTCTACGTCTGTACTGTACGCTGGTTACTTTTCTACCCCCGTAGTACAATTTCAACCCTCTTACTCTATATACGTAATTTTACACGCTTCGTCGCCTCGTAACACTGACCCACCCCTACCTTCGCTTAAAAATTGTGCATTAGTTTAATTTCCTCAAGAGTGACTCTCTGTAATCACTGATTCGGATAGTGACCCCCCATAGGAATGACCTGTAAATTTCAGACCAACGTACAAAAACATATTTACTATAGAAATTTCCTTTGGATTTCAGGAGTTGAAAAAAAGTTATAAAATGAAAAAAAAATTTTCGAAAAAAAATTTTTTGAGTAAAATTCTCAAAATAAATATATTGATTTTAGTACATATATATTTTTTCATCAATAGTAATGCCGAGTAAATGGACTCTATCCCGGGTCAGTTAATTGGCTGCAACTGTAACGTGAACGTTGCTGATGGTATTTAGAAAATTCGGGGTATCTGGTACCGTGTGAGTGCGCTTCGTTAGCATTGGCTTATTTTGAAAAATTGAATGCAAAATCATTAAATTTGATTCCCACAAAAAGTTAGTCGACCGATTGTAGAAAAATGTTTTAGAAATTTTTTTTTGACAATTTTCAAAATTTCAAGAACCCCTTTCACGGGGTTGCTGGTAATATCAAAAGTGAATATCAAAACGTGCCCTTAATTAAATCAAATGCATTTACGATGTGTGTTATCATCGAAACAAGTGACTTCCGGTACCGGAAAAATTGTAAAGTGTCTACACAATGCAACCCCTAAAACATTGATGACTGGCATCAATGAAATAATGTAGTCACGGTATCTGCAGGGGTAGTCGATGCCTAGGTACCTAGGGTTGGTTACAGTAGGGGTGAAGAAAAAAAAAAAATGTACGTGACCGTATGTTCGCACGTTGCGAGTGCCGTATCCCGAGAACGAGGCGAATATAATTGGCAGGGGTGCGAAGCGATATTTATTGCATCTAAGGGCGGGATAAGTCATAATAGCCTGTGGGGGTATAAATGGCACCGGCCTCTTTGCGGTTCGTTAAACGGCAACTCATCGATGGGGGATGTTAAAACACATGTAGGTACCAAATTTCATGTGTATGTATATATATATATATATATATATGTCCATTCACTATATAATAAAAAAAGAGCTACCCTTCCGATAAAATCAAAATCTGTAAATTCTCCAATTAAAAATAATCATCGTGGGGTGAGTGAAGAAAAAAATTTTTTTTTAGCAAAATTGAAAATAAATTTTTCAACCCTTAACGGTGACCTGGGTCTCGGTGACCCCAACGTGACACGTGATCTTTACGGAAGCCGTACCGAAGTGTGAATTTTAAGGGTTGAAAAAAATTTTTTTTTATTTATACAAAATCGATATTGCGAAATTTCGAAAATTTATATTGTATGAATTTTTTTTAGGGGGGTGTATATTACGTATTTTACGTATAAGTGGATTGTACGTTTATATTCTTTGTTAATTGAAAAATCGTATTCGATTCCGTGATCCCAGGCCCGCGTAGTACGAGGCAGAAAATAGAAGTCTGGTAAGGGTAGGTGTTCGTAGGGTATGATAATAATATTCGGTAAGTACGTGTTTGTAGTTACCCCTGAGTTGAGCCATGCTCGAGAATACCAAGCCACGCCCCCTGGTACGGTAAAGCTTCCGATTGGTCGTCACGGTTATATCATAATAGATGGGCGGAGCGTATTCGAGGAGTTTCCACCAGAACGACCGCTGCCGTCGCGACGAGCTCCGCCGCGACGAACCCCGCATGGACAGTCGCTCTTTCGCTGGTACCCTCGAAACTACCCTTAATCGAGATCGCGGGTATCATATACACGTATTTCGTTATCTGTCAAAAGTCAAAGGGACGTCGTTAAACTCAGTGCTTTGGTTCTCGTTGATTCACTGTGCGTTAAATAATTTTTTTTTTTGAAATTTTCAAATAATTTTGAATTTTCAAAAAAACAGCAATACTCGATAGCTTTGTGATACTGCAAAATTCGAGTGACGTCAGCACCCTCGTTTCAACAAGGTAATTAAATGTAAAAAAAAAATTTTCCACCCTTAAACTTTTTTTTCACCCTTCAAAATTTTTTTCAAAATTAGAAAAAAATTTTTTTTTCAAAAATCATCCCTTCGACGTAAATGGAAAATAAATTAGGGGATGTATTTCCAGTGTACAGAGGGTTGAAGCCGGCAGTAGGTACATACAAGGGGTAGGTACATTAAGAAACAGAAAGACACGTTCAAAAGTGAATTGCGACAAAGTAAATTGATAGTCGAGCGTAGGGGTGCGGAATCGGTGGGAGGGGAGGGCTCGAAAAACTGGTCCCATGAGAGCATGGGGTCCCGTAAGTGGAGGCTGGCTCGCGCAGCCGCCTGTTCGACAAACACCATAAACTGTTTGTGTTCGGATTAGCCATCCGCCACTCGAGAATTACCCGTTGGGTAAACTTGTCGGGAGAACATAGGAAAAGGGGGGAATTAATAAACCTGCCCCATCCGACCCCCCCGCCGTATAAAGTCCCATTGGAATCCGACGGGGCACAGGTGAATCGCTAAAAAACTTTTCGCAAAGGGACATTTCCAGAAAGCAATTTGACAAGTTGTAAGTAGTTTTCCGGTTCGGAAAGCTCCTGGAATTGTCGGATGCGAAATGACAATTTTCTCAGTTTTATATAGACGTTTTTTTTTTTTTTTTTTGGTAAATATCCAAAAAATATATATACGTACATTAAAAATAAATTTGTCACGAAGCCAATTGATTTTTATCAAAAAATGCCAATTTTCATGACGTATTGTATATTTTTTATAATTAATATCAAAATATAGGAAACGTCTATATTGTCAATAATTAATTAAAAATTAATAACACGAAAGAAATATATTTTTATACTTGCGTTTAGATCAAAACAGTTTGACGTTTGACAATCCGAATGAAATCATATCCCTGTGACACGTGAGTATATTTGACATAAAGAATATGACATGACAACACGTGGTGGAGAAAGAAAACACGACACGCGAAGATATTATTATTCCTGCATTAACGGTACTTATTAAATAAATATAATATAACGTGAACACCATACCGGTACCGAGAGTGTGAAATACCAAGAGCCACCCCCTATAAGACTCAATGATAAATAATATAATTTTTATCAAATTTTTGCTACGTGATCCGTGGGATTTTAAAATTATTAAAAAAAATGATACGCGAATACAATTTCAATTATCAAATGTATTATCCGAGTAAAGAGCCTCAGTTACTATACGTATAATCTTCCAATCCCCTTGAGGGATGCTGATAACCTCCGGCGGCGAATCGCTGCTTGATACAAGCGGCTCAAATGAAAATGTTCCTCCGCGTAATAAAATATGTATTGAAATATACACGGATTAACGAGTAGCATATAGGGCCCGGATATGTGATTACTAGGTAGGATTCGCAGTTCAGTTAATCTGTAAAATAGATACGATATGCCAGACCCGTCGAGAGAGATAAGAAATACAGATAAGTTATAGGTCAAAAAAAAATTTTGGAAAAAAAAATTTTCAAAACTTACCTTAAAAAATATTTTTACGAAATTCAGGTCGCGCATGGTGTTTTTTGCTGAGAATAAAAGAGGATAAAAAAAATTGGCTGCTCTAGATTTCATTAGGCTAATTGATAAGAGGGTATACCTACTGACGTCTGGTATGCTCAGCGTGTAAATTCGTACGAAGATACGATCGCTGTTGGACACTTGAATATTTAATTGATAAAATCATCAGCATAATTGCCATAAGGCTCGTTACGTACTCGCCCTAATTTTAAGTACCAGTGCTGTGCGATACCTGTACAGAAGGATAGGGAGTAGCGTGGATGGCGATATAAATAATGAATTACGAAAAATCGTAATTGCGGTTAATTAATAGTCAGGATCATTGAGGAGAACGTGTAATTTTATTTGAAAAAAAAAGGAAAAAAAATTTTCCCAAATTAGTCACTCAATCAGAAATAAAATTTTACGCACACCGGGTATAGCTTTGTTTGCCGAAATACCGTGTAATTGCATTTTAATTACAGCGATTGATTAAAAAGGACGTCGATGTAACACGATGAGACATCCTGTTCCTGACAATATCAGAATGCACGGGTCTGACGTTAATAAAATCAAAATAACACGTCCATTAGTCCCGCCGGATATTAACTCCATGGATTGATCGAAAACAAAGCCGGAACTGACGTAACGTGTCAAGCCTTCGAATTGAATTATCCTGATCCTGCGACTTCCTTAAATATTCGAAATCCTTTCTTTCCGCCCGATTCACCGGGTTAAGCAAACACACTTTGACGGAGACTCGCGCGTGACTCTGCGAAACGCAAAGTTCAAAGTAAACAATGGAAAAGTAAGACATGTCAATTATGACAGCTAAACGTCAAACTCATTGTCAGCCTTTAAATTCTGGCCGAACAAGAAGGTTCCATCGAAGCCCCAAAGTATTGGCCTTAAAATAAATAATAAAAATTCCAACGAAATAATTTCCCCCATAAACAATACGACGATCGAACGAATAACAAAGTCAATGAAAAATAAAAAAAAATATAATAATAACCGCTACCGATCGAACATCCCAATAAGTTCAAACGACGTAAACGGTATTAAAAAAATTTATCTAAATTACAATCGGCCACATTTAATTCACCACGATTAAAAAATTTCTCTATCGTTAATAGTTCTCTATAATAAATAATAAAAGTTCCATAATCCCCCCCCCCATAAACAAAACAGACTCCGATAACTAAATCATGCAAGGACCAACAAGAGAATCCTTCGCAAAGAGCCAAACAGTCTCTAAGCAAAAGAGAAACACAAGAAACCTCGTCTACATCTTGGAAAAGGAAATCACGATGGCCGTCCTCGTAGGGGGGGGGGGGGGGGATGATTGTCGTTAGCAGTAGGGGGTAGGTTGACTTTCGAAAAGAGATACCAACACACTGGTATCTACTGGTAGTCCTGCTACGTTAATACTATACCTCTACAAATACCAGCTACCCGTACTAGTACCGTACCAGTACAGAACGGTCATGATGGAAGCAGAGAGATTTAACAACGTTACAATGTACGAACGAACGAGCTCTCCCGTTCTGGCCCCTGTATATACCCACCCTCGACTAACTTCTACGAGCCAGCCAACCGACTCTCCCCCCTCCGGCCCCCCTGGCCCCCCCAGCCGTATACAGCCAGGCCCGCCTCGTGGCAGAGCCGAGCGAGGAGCGCAGATTGAATCGTAAAATAACCGAGAGGGGAACAATGCGCCTCGCTACAACATTGTGTTTGCATTTAAATAATCTGCGAGGCTGAGGTGCGCTTATTCCACGTAACTTCGTATAGCTTGGGGTACCTATACAGCCAAGTAGAATCCGAAGAGTTTTCAGAGTACGCATAACGTGAATTTCGCTGTATAACGTACTGTACGATATATAGGTATACAACGTAGGTTTTAATCCACCTGTATAATAAATGGATACGAGTGCGCCCGTATATGGGAATATGTGACTTTTTGAGTAAACGTACCAAGAGGGGGGGAGGGGGGGTGTTGTTGGACTGTCGGGTGTTTTTTTTTGGTTTTAAGGTTTGATCGTCGAAAATAAGTGAGGCGGTTTTGAAATTCGCGCCAGTAACGTTTCCAAGTGGCGAGTAATTAATGCGGTCGATTCGATCCGATAGGGTCCAGGCTGACCAACGGAAGCGAACGGGTCGGGCATGGGGGGCTGGGCCTGCATTGTTTCACGGTGGATGAGAATTTAATTTGCACGGCCCAGGCGGATGGGTGCCGCCTTGTTTAAGCGTGGGGAGGGAGGGGGGCTATGAGTGCGCGGGGATGTGCGGGGGTGTCAAATTGAATTACCCCCCTTTGCTCGCTCGCAAACCCCTGGGACATTTGCCGGGACGCTCTCACTGTGCTTCTGTCATGGTAGCTACCTATACCTTCGCGGGAGGCGTTTTCAATTAAAATCAACACCAGTTCAACTACCCTCGGCTCCTGCCGCCTACCTCGTCCACCTACCCCTGAAACTTACGTACTATGTGTTTTGGATCTATGTGCACCTTCTTTCAATTGTTTTTCTGGTATACTGCTGACTTTGGTGGATTTTGGATTTTTATTGTGGGCTGACGTTTTGATTTTTTTACAGTATAAGCAGGGTTTTTTGAAAAATTTATGCGGGTTTGGTATGGAGGTTTTTTTGGAAATTCGATTTTCACTTCGGGATATGCCTTTTTTTTTAGTGAGATCCAGTGAGGGGTACAGCGTTTTTTGTATGAGGTAGATGTGGACTGATTTTTGATTAATTTGAAATTGGTGTTTGATTTTGATATTTGGACGTATTCGATGACACGTTAAGGCAGTTTTCTCATTGAATGGATAACGACGTGAAAATATTTAATTGCCTTTGGCAATATTGTCGCGACGGACGGCCAGCTTTGCTTTCACGTAAAAGTTTAATTTCATCGTGTTAATTCCTATCGGATTTACTTAACCGCTGTTCAATTGAGAGATAATTAAGGAGCGTCGCGTAAACCGAGAAGTCTGCATTGCCATTGGCGACGATTGACGGGACAGACGGGCTTAATCACATTTTCAATCGGCACGCGGCCCTGAGTCGCGACGTTCTCAATCGACTGTATTAACGGAACGACTGTGAACAAATGAGCGACGATTTTTGTTTTACTTAGAGCAAGTGACAACAAGCATTTAACACTAGCATTATAGTAAAAGCATTATACTAAAATTTTTATCAAAACTTATTTATCTACCTTATTAATCATAATTAACAGCAATTTTTATTCTTATAGCTCCAAAACGTCGCTACAAAATATCCTTTTTAAAAGAAAAACAAAATTTTATATTGAATTTGTGTATGTCGAATTTTGGAAAAAAAAATCCAAAATACCACGAAAAATTTTAAAACCATGCTGTACAGTGTAACGCGACGTTGAAAAATCAAATTTTTCAATATAAATTTTTGATTTAGTTTTCATACAAAAATATTTGTCAAAATGCCAAACAATTTATGGGATGACGTATCGACGAGAGTAAAAATCCGATAGAAGAAACAAAAGCGAATTGTACGATTGATTTAATCAAGCGAAACTACAAGCCTCTGTGTACGATCGATAAAAAATAATAAATATAATTACTTAGTCCGGACTCGTATTGGCTTTTGTAGAGAAACGAATGAAAAGGGTCTTACATATAACATGAACGAAGGTGAAGGGTTCGTAAAAGAATCGTCGCTTGATCGTTTCGATTCGGCCCTTTGTTGCTTCCGTTCGATTTCCTCGGTAATTTCTGAGTACAGTAAAAAGCTTAATTTTAAACATTTGCAGAATGGACGGACCAGCGGTATTGTCGCTAGCACCGATCGCCCCTCAAAAATCTGCCCAGTCGCCCCAACCGCAATCTCACTCGAAACCAAATCAGGTACCTACTATCAATACGTATGAAATACAAATATAATATATCGAAGTACAAAGCCCGTAGCTTTCACTTTGTTTTAATAATCGCCAAGCAACATTACCGTCCAGCCAATCGATAAATTTTAATTAGAGTAACCTATAACGATTGTATTCTCGCCGATACATAATTAATATAAAATCCATTGAATTGAATTATCTGTAAAATTTATCCCACATTACACAGCGCTCAAATCGAAGAACCCTTTAACGCATAAATTGAATGAATTAATTGATTGATTTTTTAATTATTGAATTAGTAGTTGTTTTAATTAAAATTCTCATTGCCTGAGAGCTGCCTGGTGCATCTAAGCTGATAGGAGTTGCAGGTGGGGACTGTATCGTTATATGGAATCCACATCGTCTCCCTGGTTATCGAGGGACAGGAGAGACTCTGCCTGGCACAGATCAGCAACACGCTACTCAAGCAATTCAGCTATAACGAGATTCACAATCGACGCGTCGCTCTTGGTATCACGTGCGTTCAATGCACACCGGTGCAGCTGGAGATTCTTCGTCGAGCTGGAGCCATGCCCGTTTCTTCGCGTCGTTGCGGGATGATCACGCGAAGAGAGGCTGAAAGACTATGCAAGTCATTTCTAGGAGACAATGCACCACCTAGGTATACAATGGGAAAAGATGGATAATTAATTATTTCTGATTTCCGTTAATACTGATTGATGTATAATAATTAATGCTTACTAATTGGCTCTTGTACAGACTTCCAGAGGACTTTGCCTTTACCGTGCACCACGAATGCGCCTGGGGATGTCGCGGCGCCTTCCTACCAGCCCGTTACAACAGTTCAAGGGCAAAGTGCATAAAATGTGCATACTGCGGACTTTTTTTCTCACCGAACAAATTCATCTTCCACTCGCACAGGATTGGACCGACGGATAAATACGTGCAGCCGGATGCAGCTAATTTCAACTCGTGGCGTAGACATATGAAATTGTCAGGTAATCCTCCTGACGAAGTGGTCCATGCCTGGGAGGATGTCAAGGCTATGTTCAATGGTGGCACCAGGAAGAGACTGCTGTCGAATCCAAGCTCAAGAAGTTCGTCGAGTCCTGCCAAGCAAAGTAGATCATCGCCGACGGTGCAGCTACCTTCCCCTATAGCTGCTCCTGCTCATCCTCGAGTGCCGCCGTTTCCGGAATTGCCGTTGCCCCTCTCCAGGAGTCTCGTGATGGATTACGTGTGGCATCAGCATCAGCAGGCTGCCGCTGCTGCGGCTGTCAAGACACCTGGATTCGCCTTCCCACCGTACGCCTTACCCTGGCTGGCAAAAAGAGGACCTGTCCTATTTCCAGGTAAAAATACACATAGTTTTAGAACCAAGAATTTTTTTTCACTCAAATTATAATCTCTATACCATTTATCAAAACAAATTTAATCCCAATTAAATTTCACTCTACACTATTAAGTGATAGACAAATTTATGATTGAAGGAATTTTTAGTTATTTCTAATTTCTTTGAGGTTGAAACAGTACATTTTTTTCCCATTTATTTTTTTAAAGAATTGAAGAGTTTTTTTTTCCTAGGACCTTTACCACCACCTATATCCGGCAGCAGCACGGCAGAGCCATTGATACCAGCAGTTACCACAACTCTTCACCAATCCGCTTTCCGTCCAGTAATCCGTGGACCACCGATCGTCGAACCGGCCCTCCAAGAAGTGACGACGGACCGTCCAGTGGAAAAGGAAGGAGCGGAGGAGAATTCAGACGACGAAGTTGACATAGAGACTACCGAAGAGGACATGGTTGCTCCATTAAATGTTAGTCTGCAAGGCCTTCAATCCGCTTCAAATTCCGCCATGAGCAACCATAGTGGACACAGTGGTCACAGTACATCGCCCCAATGCTGGAGTCCACCTCGAGAAACGGTGAGTGTTGCTACAAAGATAAATAATTATTTAATTTGTCAAGATACATAATTTTCATATAATTATTCGGTGACGATAAATTTGCGTAACACCCAAACCACGAAAAATCATTACTATTATAGTAATTTAAATACACTAGTTGCGTCATAGAAAGCAGCGCTCTATTTGTCCCTCAACAATAATGTCCTACTTTAGTAAACTTTGTATTGTAATGTATTTCATGTCAAGCTACGCGAGCCATTGCATAATACCAAATGTCATAACATTATCGATCAATCTTGGATAAGTATTCATACTCTATCGAAAGTGTAGGATCAACAGTATCAGTGAACTCGACTAAGGCGTTATGAAAATTCATTGAAAAGGACATAAAAGAAACGTACGTACTCCGTATGTTAGGGTTATGTTCCGTTAGGCTCTTGTGATTCCTACCAGGCACGTGACCGAAGCATGAACGATGAAAACATAGTTAGGTGTCCTCGTGTCCTTTCGTAAGGCTCCATTGCTCCTGATTACTGGGCAAACACTTGACACCAAATGGACCCACGGCGACAAGTATGTTACGCGTCGTTGCTTTGTGAACACGACCAGTTCTAACCAACCCAGTAACCCTGTCGCAAACACAGTTAGGACATTATGACAATCACGACGGTCGTCACCGTGACGCTGCCGTCGCTCACGCGATCTATGATCACGCGACGAACTAACACCACTGTAGCTCCTACAACGGCCAGTTACCATAGTACAACTAAAATCCGTTAGGATTCGAATATAATATTTGAAAACTAATTTAATTCACTAAAAATTATATATACAGGGAATCGTGAAATATTTAATTAGTGTCTTCGTCGGGAGAAATTGAACGTTAGAAAATTTAAACGTTAACATATATTACGAACGATGAAATTAATATGGAAAATTTCAAAAAGATATAAAAACAAAGTGCGCGAAATTCTATCAGCCGATTTAATTCTGTAAACAGTCGATCGCGAGGATATTTAAAAATTGACTGTTTATAGCACATCAAGCGAATGTCAATTAATTACTTCGATAGCAGAAGAGCAATCCTTAATCACGTAATGGTGAGTAAGGCAGTTTCTCACTCAGTTATAATAATATCGAAGTATATTTACATTGTAACCATAGAAGCCTCGCCCTAACGTCGTGCCCTTGCGAACCCGCCGCAAGATGACACGTCGCCATGCAAACAGTTTGCTACAACGTTAATCAAATTAATCGAGTGATATTAACTTTTTGTTGCCTATCGATTTTTATTACTTCACAATCTTACCGTTCAGCACGATACAATCCCATACGAAAATACTTACTCGTTCTGTCGACGTTACTCGAAATAATTCATGCAAAAACTAACCTTAAATTTGTATTCTTTCAAATTCAAAGCCTCGAACGTTACCTCGCATTCTGTTTCATTGTATATTCATTATATCGAAGGACCAGTTGAGAACCGCTGTCGCAGACTACTCAACGTCCCTAGCATTTGCTCTGTGGTTTGACTGCTCGTATGGCTGCTCTCATCAATCGCGATAATTATTGTGTCAGTAAATACTTGCTGAGCACACGATGAAACTACCTGTAGTGTAATACTGAGTGCGCGTCATCTAGAACGATACAAGTCTAAAGGTAGGGTCCGATACAATTATATAAATGAGGACGATATTATTTTGACGTTTTCCATCACGTGTCCTATTCGCTTCGTCGAGCATGTAATCACTTAGAATGTTTTACACGCGTGTACACGCATTTATGACAACATTCTGTACACTTCATTTACAATCGTATCCTACATTGGCTAATATCTCCTAGCAATTATGCGTCTCTGGCTGTCATTGTGACTCCTGTTAGGTTATGTTATTTCATATCACGATTGTACATAGTCCGTGCACTTGACGGTAGTAATAAACTCAAGCTGGTTCGATTAATTGTTAAATTAAGTCGAGAAAAAGTTTAAATAAATTATTTTTAGCAGAGTGACATAACTCCTGTCACATCGGTACTAAATTCTGGTTATATTTTATTATAGAAAATAAGTGTGACAACAAGAGGTCAATATGTAAAATGCAAAAGCATCTTGTGTGACTAAATTTATTTATTGGTAAAATTTCGTCGAGCCAATAGGAATTCGAAATTTATGTTAAAAATTATAATATTCTATATTTTTATTTATTCTTATATATGACATATCCAAATATCAATAGACTCAATTTGACAGTAGGTACAGTAATATCAGTGTATATTCACAGTTATATCTATTTGGTGCAAATGTCGGCCCGCGTACGACCTGCACTTCCTAGAGGGTCGACCTGGTCCTCGTTCACAGGGGGGGCACAGAGAGGAATAGGCCAGGATAAGCCGTTAGGATTATCAGACAGCTTTTCAATTCCCCTAGTCGGTGAACGTGTCGAGTGGCGACTCCCTTGTATTTTGTCCGCCTCCTGGTGCTCGTGTTCAACCCTCTGCACAACAGAGCCACCCTTACGCGAAGACCAATACACACCTACGCTCGCCCACCCGCTCATCCCAAACCCAGTTAACACACTTCGAACTGTATCGTCTGCTAGCGAGAGTCTATTGCGGTAACTAAGTAATCCCCAAGCGTTATTCGCAATTATTTGTCGCTCTGTGGTACAAAGGAGAGCTTTCATTTGGACGACAATTTAAGTACGCGACAACGCGACGGACAGTGGCTTCTTCAATTTTTAAGGTTGTGGAACGCGATGTTTTGCCTCTTTTTTTTTTTACAATTAATTTTTTAAAAATTTTCTTAGGTATGACGTCTAATTTGTTTTACGAGCTAGCGATTGGATTTTTTATGCAATTAAGTGACGTCACGTAGCTAGTATCTTGGGATCTCTTATTGGAAATATTTAAATCTTGCTAAAAAGGACACTTGCTTTAGTTAGTTCCAAGAAAAACTTTTAATTGCTACTTCTACGTCCTCGGGGATTTTTGATGCTGGAGGAGCTTGATTACTTTCTTTTTTTCTTTCTTTCTCCTTTTCACCCACGTGACTTGTGATACTTATGAATTTCGTGGTAATTAGGTAATTACGCTGGTTACGTCAATTAACGGGAATTAATGAAACTCTCGTCAACTTATATATATTTTATTACTTTTATGTTTCTTTAATTTTTTCGTTTTATGTAATTAGCCGATATTTATCTTGAAATTTTTGTTTTATTTTCGTGTCAATCTTTTTTTTGTGTATTACGACTCTATAGTTTACGTCGTCTTCTTTTTCTATCTTCGTGTTGGAGATTGTACCGGCAGATTCGTGACATTTAAATTCATCGCAGTTTCGAACTATTAATTAAAGAACCCCATGGCATTTTTAAAGCCTCGTGAACGCAGCTAAAGCTATCCCTACCCCGAAATGCCAAATTCTGACCTTATCCGAGAACAGAACCCTCCGGGACCCTGTGATTAAATCGACTATCGCATAGACACGTTCTCATATACCCATTACAATGTATATAAAACTAGGAATCCATGTCATTTTTTTATTTCTTACGAAAACAAAAAAAATGTGATAAATCGTTTTTCTATTGAAATAATAAATTATTGATATTGATAGTTAAAAAAATTTTTTTTTACATAATTTCTATATCATTAGTTACGCAATTTTATTTAATTTAATTTTGAACTTTAATTAATCAGATTAATTCTATTTAATATCTTATCGTGATTTTATTCCAATATTAATTATTTCCTTCAATTTTATACCAGGTGTAGATGGTAGAAAATTTTCGCTGGATTTGAATTGGGCAAAGAAATGTAAAAAAAATAACTTGTATCGAAAGCTTCTTTTGCATTTCATCCAAGTTCTCATTCATTGGACAAAATCATCCCATTGACAGCAATTATAGGTAGTATAATGAGGGAGTTACTTTGCGCAAATTGACGTCCTTTAAAGGAAAAAACCTTTGCCGGGAAGAGAACGCGTGGCCGTAAACGATCACAGGAAATTCTAGACCAGCGAGATACCCATTGACGGGGTCGGGACGCCATTTCCCCTTTTCGATACTTTTATTCACTGGTCAATTGATACTCCTTTAACAAAATACTCTATAGGGATTTGGATGCATACCTAATAAGGTAAAAATGAAAAAAAAAATGTTAAATGAAAAATGGATTTGATATTATTTTTTTGGAAAAATTTTAAAATTGATATTTTTACTTCGTTACTCAATTTTAAGGTCGATGATTAAAACTAGCGTTATCCGTGGGTATAATTAATTTCTCATGATAATATTGCTACGCCATTTTATAAGTCAGTGCATTCGCTCGACCTGATGCGATTCGACTAACGCGATTGCGTATTAACTTCGCGATTCGCGAATGCCACGCGAATTCTACCTTGATTGAATCCTCTTGGCGTGCTTGAATTTCCCTTGCCAGGTTTACGTCTACTCGGACTCTGATATTCTCGGGCGCCATCTTTCATTTAGTTTTCGCGTTGATTACAAGAGCAATGAAAAACGATGAATTTAATTAGAAGAATTTTTATTGTTGGAATTATACATAAGGTCAATCAATGGCTCTTATTATTTAGAGGCAGGATCCTGTTTTGACTTTTTAGAAAATTTGACTTCAGTTGTTATCATTTTTCGATATGTCAGTATGGTACGTACAGGTTAGGTAACAGTTTTTGATTGTAAAAAGAAAAATGATTTTTTTTTATCTTGATTCTTTTATACGTTTGAAATGCGGCGGTAGAAAATTTGAAAGTTATTGAAACTTTTCTTTTGGTGGATTCGATGGATTTTTTTGAATACAATGACGTTTCTTATCTGGATTAATGATTTTTTGTAAAATCATGTCATACAAAAAACGTCTTACAGGAATTACAGTGATAGACAATGATTTGCAGAGGCTCGCAATTTCGGATATCAAGTAATGTCTTTTTTTATTTATTATTATTTATATGTTTAATTAAGAGTTTTTATTTTATTGGATTTAACGTTAATCCGCAGGACGTACGATCCACTCTCGAAGATTTTTCAAACTGTGTCCCGATACGATGCACCTGAAAAATATGAACCGTGTCCGGCGAGACATACGGTATTGCGAAATCCCACGAGAAAACGAAAACGGACAATTTCGGAAGCCGCAGGAGAAAAAGTGTTAAGGACAAGCGAAAATCCACAAATCCTAAAGACATTACGTGACCAGATAGAACTGAGAAGAACCGTTGATAATGAAATTTATCGAGTTAAACTGGATCAGCCGAAAATGCCACTGAAACGGAACGAAACCTTGAAGAAGAGAAATATTGAAAAAAAGTTAGAAGATTATGCTACGTTAAAAAATCACAAACGAAAAGTTCTCATATTAAAAAACCCGGCAGACAGTAGACTGACACAAAAGAATATAAAATTCAAAAAAAATTTGCTCAAACTGAAGGAATCGAAAGTTGAGAAAAAGATGCAAAAAATAGATCATTCCGTGTCCACGTTGGAAAGAGCAAATAAAAAATGGCCCAAAAGCACGTATTCCAACGAAACATGGAAATCCCAGCAAAAAAATAAGGTAAAAGTGTTATGGCACGCATCGAATTATTCAAATCCCGAATAACCGTAAAGGCGTAATTAAAAAAATAAAGAAAAAATTTTTTTCCATTAAGCACAAACAACAAGTTGCATTATTCGCCGAATAGTAATAAATTAATAAAAGAACCAGTTCATACCATCCTCCACCAGAATCCCAAAAACAATCGAAATTAATCGAATGTCCCCAGACGCAACGTGAATATCCAATAAAGTCTCGGAATAACGGTCGGCGTTGTCGAAATTTTTGCCGTTTACATGAAATTCGCCGCTGCACGCTACAATTGTTTCGGCATAATCCTTTATTGGATCAACGGGGCTGAAACAATCGAGCGGCCCATAACGCGAGGATGGGTTCTGCCATCGAGGGTTGGGGAAGTCGGGGGGAGGGAGGGGGTGCCTGTTGGGTCTACGTTGAATGGGGTGGGTCAGAGGGTGGCATATGGAAAGGGACAAGAGGGGAATGCAACCACTGGCTAGAGAGCGCATAGAGGGTTTCAGAAAGGACTGTACCGAGAAGACAGAGGAGCGAGAGAGATACTTAGAGAGAGAGAGAGAGAGAGACTATTGGAGAGAGAGAAGGATTTCTACCTACTTTGCCGGGTGAGCGGAGTTACAAATGGGAGAACGCGGAACTCATCCGCAAACTGAAACTCCCGCTCGGCTTTCTCGTGGTAATCTGCCGATGATTCAAGGGTGTAGGAAAGGCTAGTAGCTTCCAGCAGCTAGTACGAGGCTGCAAGCCTCTAACCCACCGAACGGAAAGAAAGAAGAGTGCGTCACGTAAAGGCTATAATAAGGGCACATAACCTCCAAACAGTCGTAACGCCCGTAACGCGGTGTACATGCTTCGAATTCTCTTCAGTAGTTACAATCAATCTCTCGCTTAAAGACGTAGTAGAAGAAAAGTTCGTACAGGACGCTCCCTGTTGGGAGTACCTTTTCTATAACTACCTAGCTCTACGTAGTTAAACCAACCTGTCTACGTACCTTGGCAAGACGACGACTGGCTGCCGCAGTCAGAAGCATGGGAGTACCGTGAAACGAGCCGATGACGAAGGATTATGGATTTTAAATAGTTTTCATTCGCTGTTCTACACTCCACGTAAAGACGAGCACATATGGGTTTGTATCTATGCATATAAATTGATGCGTGTCTACTATTTGAGGAACGTACTTCACCGAGTATGGCATTCGTCACAGGTTAGAATTCGTTCTGTGTATCCAAGAGGTTGCGCGACTATTATGCGCAACATATGTGCCGTATAACCCTAAATGGATGCGTTATGATGATAGTATGTCAGAAGAGGAACTACCGTACGGTGACCAACTGCTTCTTTGTTGTTGTTGAAGGATTTAGTAAATCTTTGGACATAGCCTTTAGGCTTTACGTTTAAACGGCTCTCGTACGAACACACTTGTGACGGTTTTTGTAAATGCGTCTACCGTCGACTCCCCTCGTAACGTTTCACCTTGTCGAATTACTTCACAATAGACAGACTCCTCACCCCTTCCCCAGTCTCGGCACACAAAATATAATTACTCGAAATCCCAAACAGTATTAAACTTTTATCGCAAACATCATTTCGTCCTGGCTCTGAGGCCCCATTAACGGCGCTGGGATAATTAATGTTTGCCAGCATCGTCGGAAGCGACTGTTTGACTGAGGTACGATGAATTTTGGTGGCGTGGTGTTGCGCTTGATTTCATTTAAATATATGCTGTCAAGTTTCATCGAAAACAAAAATACTTAATGCAATCTTCATATTTTTACGTGACGTTAAGCTCGCGCTGGACGATGAATATTTAATCGTTAGCAATGGCGTTACGGTGTAATCGGCTTTGCGTGCCGTTTCGAGGATCATTATCGGTTCTCGTGTATCTCGTCGATCCTAAGCGTAACGATGTGCTTCATCGACTTATCCGTGCAGCTCGGTCGGTAAATCTGACGATTCTGTATTAAAGACTCTACGCGTCGGTAACGTAGATTCACTGTCACTTAAATCTTTGGCTTGAGCAAATTTAGCGGATAGGCTAATTATTCTTTTTTTTTCTTTTAATAAATACATATACTCTGTGTCCTAGAGTATAACGGTGATGTGGAAATTCATATTTATGCAAAAAAAGTATTTCACAGTATGACTTTTTAAAAATGCATTATTTGCGTGATGCACTCATGTTCTGCGTGATATGTTACCGCAGTTTCGTTTGTTCTCTTATCTGTACTCATAGGACACGCCATATGGCGAGTATGCACAGACGTCCTGATTTTTAAGTAACGACTTACATTGTGAAAAAAATTCAGTGACTGACGTTTGATAATGTTTACAGAAAATTGTAGCTTTTTATTTTACAGTATTTTTTATATGGAATTTACATTAAAATGTACAGGGTCATTCAGCTCAAATGTATGTACCGCCTGAATACAGTCTTATTACAAGTATCAAATGGGTGCACTACCTGAAGTTAGCCCATCATTTGATTTCCATGATAGAACCAGGTGATTTATACCGAATAGCTCTGTATATACATTTCTTAGAGATCAGGTAAATTAATTTGTACAAATATGAAAAAAATATTTCTTATTAGTTTACATAATCCCGTTAATCTTCTTGAGTGCTTATCCAATATGTTTAATATCAATATTTATAGTTTTTGAAAAACGTCAAAATATTTTATATCAGAAACGCCTGACGTTCTATCGTATACCTTGTTCTCAATAAAATATAATTGTTACGATTACGGCATACAGGGTGTTTGAAAAATAACTATGCCATTTTTTTTCTTCCTTGTATTAATGAAATTTTATGCAGTTACGTATATAAGTAGTGCTGTTATTTTTCACTCACCCTGTATATATTTTATATAATATATTTCTATGTTAAATTAACAACTAATGACTTGTTGTTATCGGTGGCGCTGTATATGTCGTTTGTTTTGATTATCATTTTTACAAAATTTTTTCCCTCTAACGCGGTCTCGTTATTTATTCATACTAATTGACCAAGATGGAGGCCATATTAATTTAACTAATTTCGCGATGACTATCGGCGGAACATTAAATAAAGCACCGTACTCCACTCTACTAATATTTCACCGTGTAGATTATAGACCATAGGCCATCCTGTCGGTCACATAGTTTCCAATGACTACCCTTGTAGTACGATTACGATCATCAATGCATAGCTGAGTGTTTGATCAGTATAAGTGGGATGTAATCATTTATGGAAAAACTAAAAAAAAAACCTAAAAATCGACTAAAGTCAAGATAGCTCGTTAATTTGTTTTATTGATAAAACTAATTAATTGTTACGCTTAGCTGCGCTCTTATTATTGGTGTTATTCATTTATTATTTAAATTTGATGACAGGAACGAGAGGCTGAAAAATTGGCGGAAGAGAATGCAACTTTGAGAGACGTCAAAACCGAATTGACAGCCAGCAGGAATTCGGAAAGCTGGCACGTCGGCTCTTTTTATCGACATTTGAATATACCAAGGGGTAATTATTTTTCACTTTGATTTAATACAAAGTATCGTAAAGCATTATCTTCTTATACTCGAACAATCGAATTTTTTAAGTATTCTTTCTTTTTTATAATCCAGATCCCAATTACAGATTCAGTATGCTTTTTATTTCGCTCCGACGAAGTTACCTTGCGTAAGGCGAAGATCTTCGGGAACGTAGTTAATCTGAAATGCAATAAATTGATGAATAAGAATGGAATACATTTTTGGTATGCTTTTAGAATTCTCCGATGCACATATTGGGGAACGTAGTTAATCTCAAATGCAATAAATTGATGAATAATAAAGGAATACATTTTTGGTTGGCATTGGGCGAGTGACGCGAAAAAAATTGAATTTACGAAAATGAAATGAGAAAAATAAAATATTTATCCGTCACAATGTAGTGAGACAAAAAAAAATATTGGATGTATTCAACGTACATTCACTTTTACGAAACGTTTTTCCTTTTTTTTTTACGTATAAAAAATATTTTTTCAAATATCCAAAAATCTGAATAAAAGTAAATAATAATTTAAATCTAAATTCAAAGTCAAGATATTACAATACGACGTAGCGCGTTATCACCTCGTTCCGCCAATCAAGGAATTGACGAGGCTCTCGAAAGGAGTAACAAGTCCGGAGTTTCTATTAATTAGAGTAATTAGTCGGGAGTGGAGTGTTAACTAGAAGCAGGGGATGTTTGGCAGAGGGTCGTGAAAACACTTGGCTGGGTAATAACGTAACCAAGGATCGAGTCTACTTCGAGGGGCGGTCTTTCGTTTGCGCATGCGCAGACGTTAAACCCACCAAGCTACCTTGAGCCTCGCATCATCAATTCACTGCTATCGGTTCCTCCCCCAGAATTATTAACTTTTTTCTCTCTTTCATCGGACAGGAGCACATTTGAAATAGTATTCGAACATGCCTCGTGGCATCGTTAATAAAAAAAGAATTACCTTCCGCTATCAACAAAAAAATCCTCTTATCATATTAATAACCGCATCCGCCATCTTTTCCTTGCTCATCTTATCCCCTACAAACCATAATAAATCGTTTCGATAATATTTCCATTAAGTTCACATGAAAAAAAAGAAAATACACAAGTGTAATCACCATTAAAGGTTGTCCGTTAGTCCGATTCTGCCATTTTGTAGACACATTCAGTGAGGCACGTATAATCGTTCACAGATTACAACCAGCCGCATTTTGGCCGTAGCGTAAGCCGAAAATAACGAGGCGATGCGTGAGTCTGCCTTTGCAGCACAGAGGGCGTAATGTCTGGTAAAAAGTAAAGTGGAGCGAATCTATTTCGAAGCCTCTTGAATTACTGATCGACGAGGGGAAATAAAAAAGCTTGTGAATAAATTCTGCCAACAAGTCATGAATAAGAGATAATAATAAAAGATACCTTTCTGCCTATGTCGATACAGGTGCAGAGGCCACCGAAAGATCAAGCTTGGATTGTTCAGCATGTCGTCCAAGAGGAATGTTTTACGGCCAGGTCCACAGTCCAAAGGCATCAACTAATTAATCAAACGTCCAATTAGTTACATGAAAACCGGACTCATTGGAAGCCAAATCATCATGCTTACCCTTGTTTCAATTTAAGACAAGAGTCACTATGAATCCTTGGGCATACTATTGTTTCTATGCAATTATACATATTCAATGCACATTTATATATCAGAGAGAGAGTCAATTAGTTCATAAATATTCCGTTGGTTAACAAAAACTCTCGTACCGTATCAAAGGCTTTAGAGAAGCGGTATATAATATTGCGATTATACATAGAAACGGAGCTCTGACTTGTGCAAGAGATTACGATAAATAATTATAGATGAAATATGTAGTTATAAATGGAGCATTCATATTAGTTCATACGAGGACCGTTTCCTTTTATCGATACTGTATCAATCTTTCTGCTTTGGATTATTACCTGCGCTTTGCGATTGAGGAAGAAAAATGGATGTGCTAATTAGCACGATCCTCCTTGTTAATGAACTTTACTCCTTGTAAGAAGTTGACGGTATCTCACAGCCATCAATCAGTTACGTACCTTGGCGCCCTTTGATCAAACCGAATCAAAGATCTTAGGGATTTACCCTATTATCACATTGTATAGTGGCATAATTCTATAGTGAGGTTATTATCAGAAAATAGCCCACATATTTGGTGATAGTTGAATACGGTGTAATCTAAATTATAAATAAAAATGTTATTGTATGATGAAAACTTATATGTCTCTGTCCTTTCAATCATTTAGCAGTACCACGTGTATGTCACCAATCAAATATTTATATGGTGCATAATAAAAGCTTATAATTTATTATAAATTTTTCTTCCATGACAATTTTATTAATGATTTTTTATACCGTCTTGAATGGCTTTCATCCATTTTTTTTACTTTGTTGTTCCACCGACTGACCTGCATCCCTTTTCAATAGGCGTAACAAATCTTTTTCAATTACTCGCCTCGATCTCTTGCACATCGTTCAGTAATCTCGGCCTCTTGAGATATCTTATGAAATCCTTAGGGAGTGCCTTCTCTGTAGTATACGTATGGACGGTTCACTGAGCCAGAAGCTTTAACGGATACAGTTCCTGGCTGGTTGCGCTCCCAGGGCGATCGTCAGCAGAATTTCGGATTCCGACCACATATGTTCTGTAGTCAGAAATATATATATACATACATAGTTTAAAAGTATCCGCAATAAATATAATCAGATTGAGATAAGTTTAATTTCATTGAGATTGCAAACTCTTTGAAGGAAATTTTTCCAACACATTTTTTACACAGCCATATGCTACATACCGTTTTATTCTATGCTTTACAATGCCAGGTTGTCAAGCACCTTTGTTCTCAGTGGATTTTTCTGCATCTGGTAAAACCGACTTTCTTATCCTCCCTTTTACTGCAATTTATAGAATCCCGCGTTTCACAGGAATTATGGCGACTGTCACTATAGTCGCTGGGACAAACACCGTCTGCGGCTAATGTTCCGGGAAATTGGCTTTGCGCATGCAGACTTCTCTCGGGACGAATCACGCTTTGGGTTCGCGTAACGATCTCACGTCTCTTCTCCTGATAAAGTCCTGTTCTGGATACTCCACCTATTCATGGGACGTCCTGGAATCAACGCGTTTCCAATAACTACCTAAAAGAGGATTACTCGAGGCGTGTCGAATAATGCGTGAATCTTCGAATTCTAAAGAGACTGTACCTTGTCTGATGTTATGTACCGTCAGTTATATTATCCAAGGGACTCTTACGCACTGGCGAGAAATAACTAGATGGCCCCTTAATTTTGAATTCCTCTTTTCATCCAGTCACAGCTTTTTAGGTTAGCATCTGTTATCTCGATGAATCCTTAATCTTTTTTTGTGGTTCCTGCACAAAAGATATATTATAGCCACGTTCACTGTATTATCCTTTTGATAGATTTGTAACATATATACGTATATAATGAATAGCTCGTAGCCAGCCGATAGCAGTACGTATGACCAGGCAATGGATAACGATCGCAATAGAATCTCTCCATACAATAGCAAAGCCTGGGCGGGTATTTAAAGAAACATTTTAATTGCAGTAGATAAGCCGCTTACCTACCCCTCCGTCATGCGTTAATAAAAACAACCCTCCTTCCAAGAAAGCAAAGCAGACCCCTTGCGAAACTGAGATTTTTCCATGGAAATGTCATGCGGTTGAAGGAAAAAATTGAGGTTAGGTCAAAAGAGAATAATAAGCAATAAAGTCAGAAGCGGCATTGAAAATTCTTAACTGAAAAGATTTTAAGTACAGATTAATTACTTCGTACCTCAATTATACTCGAGTATTCATAGAAGCAGAACAACCGACGGAAAAGAAACTGTAAAAAGTAAAGCCAACAATTTTCGTACAAACTGTTTGCCCGTTTGCGACGGATATATTTTTTAACTGACCTCTTCGCCTGGAGTATATCCTGAAGGAGAATCAGAGCATAAAGGAAAGGCGACCCTGTAATTGGGCATCAAAAGGCAATATTTTCAAGGGAGTCACATCAGCCATGTTACCTTGACGATGCGTGGGCGTTATCTCTCGGTTGAACGTCGTACTATCTTGACAGGGGGCCTTTACGAGATGGAACATAAGGTCTCAAGATACCCATGGTATACGTGTACTACTATACCAGGATCACCAGGATAGTATGCCTCGTTACCGCGTGGCCGAGGAACCTTATTCCCTTGGGTAATATCGCATACAATTATGTCCACACAGAAAGGAAAACATGCATTATGTATACACCCTGTCTCCCTTTCTAGATCCCGTGCGGTAAATCACGTCGCAGGGTTGGTTAACTCTGCAAATGATCGAACTTCTCGCCATCGTGTTCGCCTCACGCCGATTCCATCGTACCGACTACCCCTGTAATAGAGTTATTGCAGAGATGAGTAGGGAGACTGTCAATGAGCCGATTTCCATGGGCCAAGTTTTATTTCGGAGTCGACGCGTCATCTGGGCGGAGGAGCCTTGAACCAGTTTCACGTTTCCAATTGGTCGGACGTATACCCTAAGCAAATACTAAACGTGGGTAATAACTGAAATATAAGTTTCCCGATTCTTTTACCATAGTGACTAAACGGCACACGTGGTGCTTCGGTCAGCGTGCAGGGTTCGGGTTTGGGACTCAGTAATTATTTTTCTTATATTGACTGGTTTACTGTTTTTATTGGTTTTATTAATTGCCTTAGGATTTACTAAATACATGATTATAGGATGATACATTCGATAAATACATGAATTAACGAGCGTTTCTTCTTTTTGAGACCCCGTGAGTGACGAATTGGGCAGATGAACGTAAGTTCGAGTAGGATACGAGCATTTAGATAAAAAACTTGCTGGCCTGTATCAGAGATGAGTAGGGAGATAAACAACGCTACGGTTTTAGGTGATATCAAAATCATGGCGCTAAATCGTAGAGGCGAGTCTGAAAGTCGGATTTTGTGATCATCGTCTCCGTCGAAAACGCGAATCCCGTCGTAGCCGAGCTAAACGTGAACACGAACGTATAGCTTGGCGGACAGAGGTTCTCCGCTATTCACCGCTGGTTTCCAAAGCAACCCTTAGAACGAGACCGGGAACTATAGAACTTTTCAAGAACTATTGAAGAAGCTTATTGTTCAAACATTTTAAAGACATTTTTAAGAAAGTGCAGTGCCAACTTGTAACACCGCAATTATTATTAAATATTATTGGATCTTGATTCACTTTAAAAATTTATTAAAAATATAAAATTGAGGCTAAATCACAATCTCGCAGAATATAGGGAGTAGATAAAAATTGAATTGAGATTGTAGAATGTCGAAAATAAATTACGTTCAAATTGAAATATTCATAAATTAGGTGATTGGAACATTAAAATAATTAATTAAATCAATAAAGTAAAATATTAACACTTAGAAATTGGAAATTCTGGCCAAGCATATTTAGAAGTACCGGAAGTTGCCTAAAATTGTGCGCGCGCAAACTCGTCGCGCAGAACTCGGAGAGTGGGAGCAGGCGGAGAGTGGGGGGAGCGCTCGAGGCAGAGACCGGACTCGAAACGCTCATTCTTCCTCGAGCCGGTCTCCTATACTGGTCTCTTGGAATCATTTCGAACCTTCTTCTATTTTTATATTTATTTCTTCTTTACTTGCTTATTTCTTTATCTTTCATTTTTCACTTTCTTATTTATCTCTTTTGTCATTTCTTCTCCACTTTTATAACTCTATTCCTTACTTTTCTACTTCTTCACTTCTTCATTTCTATATTCATTTCTTTCTTATTTTCTTATTCTCCCTTCTTTATTTCTATATCCATTTACAACCTTCTTCTTCTTCTATGTTTATTTCTTCTTTAATTCCTCATTTCTTTATCTTTCATTCTTTACTTTCTTATTTATCTCTTTCGTCATTTCTTCTCCACTTTTATAACTCCATTCCTTACTTTTCTACTTCTTCACTTCTTCATTTCTATATTCATTTCTTTCTTCTCGTTTCGCTTTCTTCTCCTCTCACTTTTCATTGTATTTGTCTTACTTTTCCTATTCCTTTGGTCGGGTCGAGCATATTAATTCAAGTAGTCATATAAGAGTAGTCACCCTGTTAGTGCAGCTAGACTTAAGACCATGGTGTCGGGGGTTGCCCTTCCGCCTCATCCGCTGAGCTTGCTCAGGGGGTCGGGCCCAAGTTGTGGCCGCAACAGGACCTTATGGGTCTCCCGACGGGGGCCTTGAGCCCCCTTAGGGTATCTACGGCCATGGTCTTTCGTTTAGTGAATCTAACCAGGTGTCTAGCTCTCGCGTATTTAGTATAATTTGTTCGCTTTGCTAAAAACACTCCAACATGTCGTTGACCCCTGGGCACTTGTGTGGGTAGTGACGATCCTATGTGTCGGTGGGGAGGTCGGTGTGGTAGTCCGTTGGCTCTGGGTAAAGTCCTATTTGTGCTTGTGCTCGGGGGTCTTCTTCACTTGGGGTAGGTGCGGGTGCTATTGAGCACCTGCTAGTATAAAGTCACCCTCTGTCGGAGACATTTTGCGCGGGGATCGATGGCTAACGGGGCCCGCCGCCGGCGGCGGGTGTGGTTCCTTACGTCTAACCCACTGAGCTTGCTCGGTGGGAAGGGACGGAGGTTGTAGCGTTAAATATCGTCCTTCGGGATGTCCTGGCGGTGCTCGCAAGAGCGCTGCTGGGTGCTACGCCCGCGGTCTTTCGTTGCGGTGAATCTTGACAAGGGGTAGACCGCGTTTAACTTGTCCCTTTTGCGTTTAACTTATCTTAGCTTCTTCGCGTTTAACTTCACCTTACCCCCTTGTGCGTTTTTCTTGTCCCTCGACCCGACTTCCTTTCCTTCCTGAGGTTTTTCCCCCCTAGTCCTGTGCGCGACAGCCGCAGGACTCGGGGGTTTTCCTCAAAAAAAATAAAAAAAATACGGTCCTCTATGGGGCCTCGGAGGGGTCGTAGCTCCCTTCAGGAGAGGCAGGACCTCACGGAAATGGGCGCGGTGGGGCCCATTTCGCTCCCTTGTACTTCCTACTTTTCCTACTTTTCTCACTGTTCTCTTTTCTCGCTCCTCCAGAATAATCTGGTTCTCGTGCACACGGTTTACGCATTTTCTTCTCTTCTTGTTCCCTCAGTCATAAACATCTCTCTTCTTCACTCTTTCTTTTTAAAAATCTTCCTCTTTCCCTCTTCAACAACATCTTCTCTGTGTGCTACCACCAAACGTTTCTACTCAATTTTCGAATCCCCTATTCCTTTCTATGTCCTCCTTATATATCCTTAAAAACTAAGTTTTTAAAACGTTTTTTGGAAAAAGAAAAGTTTGAAGTGAATATTGTAGTGATATATTTTAATATATTTGTGATGGCATTGATATTACTAATCTTTTGCGGACCATATATGTACATCTGTACTTCGTATACTGTATCATTATTGGATTTGTCCAATAAATTATCTTGTAACACTTATACAATTTTCGAATCTCCTACTCCTTCCTATATCTCCACCACTCTCCTCCGAATATATCCTTAAAAATTAAGTTTTTAAAATGTCTTTTGGAAAAAGATAAGTCTAAAGTGGTAGAGCATGTAACATACCACACGTATATTATATTGTAGTGATATATGTAGTATGTCTCTAATTGTACTGTTATTGTTAATCTTTCACAAGCCATATACTGTATACGTATTCTGTATCATTATTGCATTTGTTCAATAAATTATCTTGTAACACTTATACGCTTTTCGAATCTCCTATTCCTTCCTATATATCCATCATTCTCTTCCTAATAATTTATTGCATTTATTGTATTATTACTGTACTTTGTATATTCTATTATTATTGTATTGTAATTTATTGCATTTATTGTATTATTATTGTACTTTGTATATTGTATCATTATTGCGTTTGTTCAATAAATTATCTTGTAACACTTATACACGTTGATTTTCTTTTACCCTATGCGAATATCCCAGAGTACGAGTGAGTTCTGTCTCTCTCTGACTCTCCTCCATTATAACAGTATCCTTTTCCTCCTCCTCGTGCCTTATGCTTCGACACCCCTTTCCTGCTATGCTCCATTTTCTCTATCATTATTTCCATTTCACCTCTGCCATATTATCCGCATTCTGTCTTCGCTTTTCCTGAATCAATATAACCTTCTAAAAAAAAAGTAATTCTCTTAGTCATTTGCTTAGCCCTATGTTACCTGATCTTCTTATTTAGTCTGTACATCGTGCCTTAATATTTCTTATATTGAAAAGCATACGGTTACATATACTCCAGTTTATTCTTGAATTTTGAGAATACTTGAAATTGGACATTTGAGTGGCTGTATCTCGGAAACGGCTGGGTTTAGAGCTTTTTCCTTGAAATTTTGAAAGATCTCTTAATGGAGAAAGATAGAATGGTCCATAGAAGAGGCTGGTACAGGTTAGATTGCGATAGGGCGACTTTCAAAAAATTCCTTTACTTTTTGGTATTCGCAGACTTTTTTGAATTTTGAAATTATCAAGCATTCATATTAAAGAATTTACATTAGTTCGAATTTTCGCCGATAAGAGGGCAGCACCTCCTGGGCACGATATGTGGCGCCATCTCTGAGAGAACGAGTGAACTTTCTCGATAAAATAATTCTGAATGCAATTTGAAAATCACTTAGACGAAATTTAAATGGCTAAATTCTTATTAAAGAATTTGCATTAGTTCGAATTTTCGCCGATAAGAGGGCAGCACCTCCTGGGCACGATATGTGGCGCCATCTCTGAGAGAACGAGTGAACTTTCTCGATAAAATAATTCTGAATGCAATTTGAAAATCACTTAGACGAAATTTAAATGGCTTAATTCTTATTAAAGAATTTGCATTAGTTCGAATTTTCGCCGATAAGAGGGCAGCACCTCCTGGGCATGATAGGTGGCGCCATCTCTGAAAGAACCAGTGAACTTTCTCCGATAAAATAATTCCGAAAGTAATTTGAACACCGGCTGTATCTCGAAAGATCAAATTGCGATAGGGCACTTTCAAAAAATCCCTTTACTTTTTGCAACTTGCTGATGGATGCAATAATGACAGAGAAAATAGAGCATAGCCGAAAAGAGGTGTTGCAGCATAAGGGTAGAGGAGAAGGAAAAGGATACTGTTATAATGGAAGATAGTCAGAGATAGCCAGAACTCGCTCGTACTCTGGGATATTCGCATAGGGTAAAAGAAAATCAACGTGTATAAGTGTTACAAGATAATTTATTGAACAAACGCAATAATGATACAATATACAAAGTACAATAATAATACAATAAATGCAATAAATTACAATACAATAATAATACAATATACAAAGTACAGTAATAATACAATAAATGCAATAAATTATTAGGAAGAGAATGATAGAAATATAGGAAGGAATAGGAGATTCGAAAAGCGTATAAGTGTTACAAGATAATTTATTGAACAAATGCAATAATGATACAGAATACGTATACAGTATATGGCTTGTGAAAGATTAACAATAACAGTACAATTAGAGACATACTACATATATCACTACAATATAATATACGTGTGGTATGTTACATGCTCTACCACTTTAGACTTATCTTTTTCCAAAAGACATTTTAAAAACTTAATTTTTAAGGATATATTCGGAGGAGAGTGGTGGAGATATAGGAAGGAATAGGAGATTCGAAAATTGTATAAGTGTTACAAGATAATTTATTGGACAAATCCAATAATGATACAGTATACGAAGTACAGATGTACATATATGGTCCGCAAAAGATTAGTAATATCAATGCCATCACAAATATATTAAAATATATCACTACAATATTCACTTCAAACTTTTCTTTTTCCAAAAAACGTTTTAAAAACTTAGTTTTTAAGGATATACAGGGTGATTTTTTTTAATCGCCTCAGGCTGATATCTCGTAAATTAAGCAACATACGAAAAATACATTTTATATGAAACTTTCTTGATTTTGAGGGGGAAAGAAGATGGTATAGTCAGATTTATCGTAGATGAGGCCGCCAAGGTTAGGTGAAGGTCAACTTGGATTTTTTAAATAGAACGGTGCACTTTTTTTCACAAAACCTGAAAGAGCATCCAATTTTACATAAAAAACATTGGAGGTACTTATGGCCTACAACCAAATGGTAATGAGATAAGAGCTGGGCAAGTTAGATAAAAAGAAGCATCATTATCAAGCAAAGTTGATAATCTTGACCAGACTTTGGCAACTCGAAGTAAAAGAATAGTTTGAACAGTTTTGATCCTTTCAATCAGGTACTACAAATTGAGAATTGCGTTCAAGTACGTTGATTATGCGTGTTGCTCCGATACCGGCACCCGGCCGATGCATCTTTTTATCTAACTTGCCCAGCTCTTATCTCATTACCATTTGGTTGTAGACCATAAGTACCTCTAATGTTTTTTATGTAAAATTGGATGCTCTTTCAGGTTTTGTGAAAAAAACTGCACCGTTCTATTTAGAAAATCCAAGTTGACCTTCATCTAACCTTGGCGGCTCCACCTACGATAAATCTGACTATACCATCTTCTTTCCCCCTCAAAATCAAGAAAGTTTCATATAAAATGTATTTTTCGTATGTTGCTTAATTTACGAGATATCAGCCTGAGGCGATTAAAAAAAATCACCCTATATAAGGAGGACATAGAAAGGAATAGGGGATTCGAAAATTGAGTAGAAACGTTTGGTGGTAGCACACAGAGAAGATGTTGTTGAAGAGGGAAAGAGGAAGATTTTTAAAAAGAAAGAGTGAAGAAGAGAGATGTTTATGACTGAGGGAACAAGAAGAGAAGAAAATGCGTAAACCGTGTGCACGAGAACCAGATTATTCTGGAGGAGCGAGAAAAGAGAACAGTGAGAAAAGTAGGAAAAGTAGGAAGTACAAGGGAGCGAAATGGGCCCCACCGCGCCCATTTCCGTGAGGTCCTGCCTCTCCTGAAGGGAGCTACGACCCCTCCGAGGCCCCATAGAGGACCGTATTTTTTTTATTTTTTTTGAGGAAAACCCCCGAGTCCTGCGGCTGTCGCGCACAGGACTAGGGGGGAAAAACCTCAGGAAGGAAAGGAAGTCGGGTCGAGGGACAAGAAAAACGCACAAGGGGGTAAGGTGAAGTTAAACGCGAAGAAGCTAAGATAAGTTAAACGCAAAAGGGACAAGTTAAACGCGGTCTACCCCTTGTCAAGATTCACCGCAACGAAAGACCGCGGGCGTAGCACCCAGCAGCGCTCTTGCGAGCACCGCCAGGACATCCCGAAGGACGATATTTAACGCTACAACCTCCGTCCCTTCCCACCGAGCAAGCTCAGTGGGTTAGACGTAAGGAACCACACCCGCCGCCGGCGGCGGGCCCCGTTAGCCATCGATCCCCGCGCAAAATGTCTCCGACAGAGGGTGACTTTATACTAGCAGGTGCTCAATAGCACCCGCACCTACCCCAAGTGAAGAAGACCCCCGAGCACAAGCACAAATAGGACTTTACCCAGAGCCAACGGACTACCACACCGACCTCCCCACCGACACATAGGATCGTCACTACCCACACAAGTGCCCAGGGGTCAACGACATGTTGGAGTGTTTTTAGCAAAGCGAACAAATTATACTAAATACGCGAGAGCTAGACACCTGGTTAGATTCACTAAACGAAAGACCATGGCCGTAGATACCCTAAGGGGGCTCAAGGCCCCCGTCGGGAGACCCATAAGGTCCTGTTGCGGCCACAACTTGGGCCCGACCCCCTGAGCAAGCTCAGCGGATGAGGCGGAAGGGCAACCCCCGACACCATGGTCTTAAGTCTAGCTGCACTAACAGGGTGACTACTCTTATATGACTACTTGAATTAATATGCTCGACCCGACCAAAGGAATAGGAAAAGTAAGACAAATACAATGAAAAGTGAGAGGAGAAGAAAGCGAAACGAGAAGAAAGAAATGAATATAGAAATGAAGAAGTGAAGAAGTAGAAAAGTAAGGAATGGAGTTATAAAAGTGGAGAAGAAATGACGAAAGAGATAAATAAGAAAGTAAAAAATGAAAGATAAAGAAATTAGGAATTAAAGAATAAATAAATAAAGAAGAAGGAGAAGGTTGGAAATGGATATAGAAATAAAGAAGTGAGAATAAGATAATAAGAAAGAAATGAATATAGAAATGAAGAAGTGAAGAAGTAGAAAAGTAAGGAATAGAGTTATAAAAGTGGGGAAGAAATGAAGAAAGAGATAAATAAGAAAGTAAAGAATGAAAGATAAAGAAATAAGGAAGTAAAGAAGAAATAAATATAAAAATAGAGGAAGGTTCGAAATGATTCCAAGAGACCAGTATAGGAGACCGGTTCGAGGAAGAATGAGCGCTCCGAGTCCGGGCACTGCCTCGAGCGCTCCCCCCACTCTCCGCCTGTTCCCACTCTCCCATGTTTTAATGAAAATTCACACTTTCTAGTGAACGAAGAGGGGCCATTCAATGAATTTTTCAGTGATTGCAAGGATTTTGGTATCTTAACAGTGAAAGTAAGATCGTTTGACAATTAATACCGAATTTATTGCAGAAAATTTTCTACAATGATCTCATCGTTTAATCTTACCAATTTTTTAATTCTACGAGTAAGGAAAGGATTGTTATCTGGGAGTTATAATTGATATTAAGTCCTAGTGACATAGAGCACACTTTATTCCTTAGTTATTCATAGTAATTGTTTAGCATCGATCGAAATCGTACATCGTATATTCATCTTTAATCGGAATTCCATAATTACAGTAAATTAATTTACCGATATAAGTGTAATTAATCGTAGTGTATTGTCTGAAAGTATCACTGGGTCGCATCCTTTGGTCATGTATATATCTCCTTTATACATCCTGTGGCTCTCATTAATAAACGATGCGGTGCTCATTTGATTGACATGTGAATATGATTAACTCAAAAAAACAAATTATTCAAAAGATTCATGAAATTCCAAAGGGTCTCTCCCCGCCGTAAAATTCCACCCTTACAAAGTGACCCTATAGGTATTATCACATTTATACATAATACAACTTACGCATTACAGCCGTTCGTGGACATTCGGAGTTCTGCTTTACCATAGGAGAATAGAAGAAGAATGCATAATAATGAAATGTAAAGAGAGAAGGATACAAAAGATTAAAAAAAAATATCAAAGTGAAAGAAAAAAAAAAGTATCATCCTCCACAGCAACTTTTGCGATTCGTGTTATCAATCAATCCACGACCACGGATGCTCAGTGATGATCTTTTTTAAGGTTTTTTTTTAAATTCATTTTCTTTCATTTTTCTCCTTTTTTTTTCTTTTCTTTTTCTTTGTCATACGCCAACGAACGCACTCGTGTTCGCATCGCGCGCACCTTGAACAATTAGATTATTAATAAGGACGCCGAGAGTTTCGCGAATCGTATGAAACTTACGAGGGGGGGCGCGCGGGGGGGAGGGTCGTCCCTTTTCCGAACGTACTCGCATTCCTCGTGGCTCTTATCTCTATTTCATTTTTGTCCTTTCGACTATTAATCCAAAATCGAATTTAATCAAGATGACTGTTTTTTAGCGACGAAGAAGCGAGACGTCCCGGCGCAATCCGTCTCGACGAGGAAATCGTCGACCGAACGATAATCAATATTTAACAATAGCCAACATTTATAGAATAAGATACCGATTCAAGTGTTTAATGATTAATAGTGTAAATGTATGTTTTTTTTTTCATTTTGCATTTAATGTATGTATCTGTTCCACGTGTAATGCCGGTGTCAGTGTCACTATGTATATGTCTATAATCAATAATGATCATTTGCGTTTTCATAATTGCTTCAGTCCGTAATGCGAACGTCGCTTTGACAATTCTCAATAGTCTGTATACCTATATATATATATATATATATATATATACCGTGCGTGATTTCCCACATGCGAACCTGGCGCAGTGTTTTTCGAATATAATTACAAAAAAAAAAGATACAGAGGTACGTCATTCGTATACAAAAAGAAATATACGTTCCGCATAAGCATCCTCTATACGTCTATTGCTTTTTTGCTCGAGCAGCGATTTTCTTTGACTTTTTTTTTTTCAAAATTTCAAACGTCCCAATTTATAAAATTTCGCAAGCTTCGTATATATCTATTCTCGAAAAGCTCTCGTTTTAATTAACTTTCGCGCGTTATAATTGACACAGTCGAGAATTATCGCTTTTTTTTCGAAATTTTTTTTTTGCATTTTCTCATGTCTCACTCGCGAATTATGCCGCTCTACCTGATTAGACCGTTCGGAAACGAGTATTGCGCGATTCGAAAAACACCGAACCAGCAGTCGCTCCTTACCCGGTTTTCAAAATTTTTAAATTTATATATTGCACGACACTCATTATAACACCGCCAAGTACTTCCTATTCTTCGTTTCTCTCTGTCTTTCGTTCCCGAGTACAACGTCCATCGCCCTCGTCAATCAATTATACAATTATATCTCAAAGAAACTGAGAAATGGTCAAGTCCAAAATTTACATAGTCATCGGATTTCCGTATTTCGACAAAATAAATAGTCCCAAGGTATCATCCAATAATAGCAGTAGTTGGTAGTAGTTAGTGGTAGTAGCAATAGTAGTACTAATAAACAATATCAGCAGTACCGGTAATACTAATAATATTATCATACCGACGCGATAATAAGAGTTAATTATCAATAATAATAATACAACAATCATAATATTCGCACCGAGAAATCTTTCAAAGGAAATACTTAGTGGTATTTCATTATTTTATTGCTAACGATGAAAACAATGGGAAAGTTTCTTTTTTTCGCATTTTCCCATTTTTTGCAAAACAATTTAAGACTCGATTGTCGCATCAGGGTCTGTTAATCAATGACGATGACACGATAATAATAATAACAACAACAACGACGTTCATAATAATTAATAATAAAAATAATAATAGTCGACTATGTGTATATATATATATATTTCTTGTATGTATATATGTATATACTCTAGCGTTAAACATTATGCTTAGCAAATATCGCACGAAGAGTATCTAAGAATGTACGCGGCAACGGATAATCAAATCGCTTATTTACTTTCATTGTTCCGACGGTTTGAATCCACGTAGTTAAAGTCAGATGAATAAAGCTAATAAATCGTTAATCATTAATTATTGCGATAAGCTATCTCTTTAATGTAAAGAAATCTGGACCACTCTGGCAGAGGTATGGAAGTTCGACGAGCCACATAGGATATAGAATTTCTTATCCCTTGTTCATCTTCTTCAAGAATCATCCTTTACTTTTCTTCCGTAGCCACCACCACCACCACCACCAACCATTTTCAGTTCCTTGTATCATTTAAATTTAATCGCACACTTTTTTTTTAGTTACCCTCTTCTTGTATTTTTGTCATATTTATTAGCTACTTAACATGGCAAAATACTAAGATCTTCCAGCCCCTCTGTTGGCCATACCGAGAGGGATAGTAGAAGAAGAAGAAGAAGAAGATGAATAAAAATTAATAGAATATATGAACATACGTGACATTATGATAATTCATCTGATTAAAAAGAAATCGCAAAAAGTGTTCGGGTAACGTACAGTTAAATCAATATTGAGTCAATGAACAAACTATTAAATTCGAATGATACACATTTGTTTGATTAGTGGTTGATCGCCGTACCGAACCTAAGACCTGTCCAGAGTTCGCTAATTGTATACTAGGCATTAATAAGTAAATGAATTATTAGAAATAAGTAAAATACAAGATTAGAATTCTGTCTATGCGTTTTCTCTATGAATCTCTGTACTTATGCTCGTGCCACATGGCAAAAATTATTTCTATCCTACGTAATTCGCCGTGTCCTTATTTTACGTAAACTCAATGTTTTATATTGACAATTGAGAATATTAAACTTAGATAAGAAGCATTCGCACGATGAATTAATCTCGGATGGCTACGATTCTATTATTAATAAACTATTGTAATTTTCAGGGTCTGCACTTATACGTGTACTGACGTAACAAATTTTTCAACCTATTTTCATGATAAAGAGAACTATAATACATTTATGTATCAGTGTCAGCATCTGTCTGTCCAACACGCTGGCGACCATGTTTTCATGCAACGACAGATACTAAAGATTAATTATTGTGAGACGTTCATTTAATGAATTTGACATATATCACAAGGGAGTTGACTTCTTGCAACTGTAGTACAGATATTGAACCGAAACTGTGTGACAATAATAGCGTGTTGGACAGTAGGAACGGTAGATGTGGAACCGGATACGGAAGTGATGTCTGTGAATCGACCTCTAGTCGGGAAACTTCAAAGAATTGATAAAGTAATTGAAATGAAGAGACTGGCTGGAGCCACCGAGATACGTTCGAAATTTGGAGGCTGTCTTAATTGGACTCTAGACTTTTGTGCAATTAACATAATTGAACGCTTCTATATTATTATTAACGCATTATCCAAATAAACGCTACGGGTTTAATAGTATTCAAATTAAAATGGGCGACGTCGACCGGTGTAAAGAGTTACGTCGTAGGTACTGTATGTGATAAGTATATACCGAGTGGTCCATCGAATATAGTTACAAATTAATAAGACGGCAAAAATTTATCCGAAATTATGCAACCTTTCTAGCATTCATTTTGACTAATGAATTCTTATGCTTCTAAATAATTAATTGCATTCTCAGTTGTGTCGATGAAGAATCAATTTCTGTTTTCATTTTCAAAAATTTAGATTTATGATGAATCTAATAATAAAGTTTCTAATCAAATCGTAAACGGTACAACGTTATAACTCTTATCTAATGTCTTTTAAATTTTATTCCTGAAACACTGCTGATTGAGCATTCTACCAGTTCAATTCACAATTCATTGAATGCATTATGGTACTATAAAATGGCGATAATTGCACAGCTGTGAACGAAACCATACTAATTAAAATTTGATTCACGTTAATTCTCCACATAACATCTTACACCAAATGCACATATAGATTAGAATTAAAAAATAAGTATATAATTAATTAATTGGTATAATCATTTGGAAATCTATCTAGTCCACTCAACGTATCACTTTGTATCATACAACTTTGGTCGGCAACGTCTTCCCACGATTCTAAAGATTTGCTGCGACATCATCAAGGGAGATCCATTTCGTTGGACCACCCTGTAAATACTGTATTAATAATATATATATATATGTATGTATAATTATATGTCCTGTATACGTAAGTATGGAGTCCCTTACGTCGATAAAAGACACTATAACGTTATGTATGTACAATAACATGCGTATAGAGATTTTGTGTGGGGATATGGGAGGGCTTTGTAACTCGGATCTCCTTGATAAGGATAAAACGATAACGCAAATAGGTTGATAGTAGGGTTTAGGTTAGGTTAAGATTATAAGTATTTTGTTGGTAGACACGAATGAACGAATTCAGGAGTTATTTGGCTTCAGAGTCGTCGAACCATTTTAAGGTAGTGGTACGACCACCTGCACATAAGTTACAGGCAAGTAGCCAGTGCGACCATTCAGGCTGCCCTCAAACCAATTCTCATCAATCTTTCGAATCAGGGTGATCGTGTCGTTTTCCTGAAAAAATAAAATCAAACTTGTGAGCATTCATAGTGAACGATGATGTATATGCTCAAATTGAATATATCTGACTACGTTTGATCTCTTGATTACTGTGTGCAAAATCTAACCTTATATATCAGGTGGATAAAGCAAATATTATTTTTTAATTTTATACCTTGAATCCAAGTTCGCCTGGGTTTTCAGCTTGAAAGTCATAAAGTGCTGTGCAGCAAGGTTGCTTTGCCATTGGCGTTCTGGCTGGTGACTTGCTGGGTGATGGCAACGGAGAAGCTGAAATTATTAATGTTTTTGTTATCAAATCAGCTATCGATTGTTGGTTAATTATTATTAACGCGGAGTTTCAATCCAGGTTTATCATGACTACATAAAAACATGCTACACCTCGAACCTGTATGCAGGTTTTTGGTTTCTACATTGATGACCCATCGTCTAGACTTTTGAAGCAACATTGAACTTTATATTATTATTCTGATTAAGATATCTCTACTGTATTACTATAGGTAAACTCGTGCTAAAATTTTGAATGGAAAATTTATGAAAAGAAAAGAGATATGATAAATCAAAATATATTATGATTGATAAAATGATCTCTAGTCCTCTGGTCGCATTGAGGTAGATGAGAATAAAATAAAGGAATTCTTTCATTACAGTACAAGAACAACTAGTATGAAGATCAATGAAGAAGTGCCAAGCATGCCGATGAACAGTGTGGATGGTGTGTGGATAAATTGAAGAATTGTGAAATCAGCGAACAAATTCTATGACTCTTTTCCTTATTTTCTTTTATATAAAGTGCAAGAAAATGAAACTCTGGCGTTATGTCTGATGCAGTTTTGCGGTTATACAGCCCCATGCAGAATTTACCATTGGCAGATTGCGGCGGGTTTCCGGCCGGAAATAGCTCGAGCTGTGAGCGCTTCCCGTCTCCGTGGACCGGAGACCCCGCTCGACTTGACCCTACAGTGTGTCAGAAGGACATACATTCAAGTATGCGACAAGTATACACAGAGCAAAAAACGGAGATAAAAAAATAGCAGTAAAATAGAAAAAGTGTAAAAAGTGTAAAAGTGAAGATATTCAGATACAGAATGAGAAACATATAAAAGAGGGGTAAGTAGTGTGATTCCCAAGTACTCTTATAAAAATATATTTTGGCATTTGCTGTCTTTCGAAACCATCAAGATTATAGAATATTCGATTAAGACTAAAATCCAAAAATATTATTCGATTCCTACGAAAAATCATTAGGGCGAACACTATATTTGCAAATTTAATTTTTCTCAATAAATTTAATATAAAGTTAAATCAATCTGTTACATTCGATCAAATAAATTATACTGCTCACAATCAAAGAGTGTCACCCTCTCACTGTCAATATTAATAAAAATAAAGTATATGACAAATTTATACTGACATAAAAAGATATTCACATATGAACTGTGTTTCTGTGTGTTATGTGACAATCAACGACACAACAATACCTTTGTATATATCGAATATTCCGATAGAATAAATAAAGGATCTTCTCCGTAATCAAAGACATATAAATAATACAAAAAAACTATAAAATAAGAATGAGACTTCACGAAGAAAGAAAAGGGTTAAGAAAGGATACAACGATGCAAGTGGGAATAGAATCGTTGCACACAGTACACGCATAGAAGGGATTGAATGTAATATATATGTATATATATAATATACAGAGTGTATCAGCAGAAATGCACGTTTGAGATTTGCGGTGAAACGGTGCACAATTTTGAAAATCTGATGTCACAACCATTGAATATTTTTTGATAGCGCATCGAACGGGCATATTATTATTGTACGCTCAACTTCCGGTCGCAAATAAAAAAAATTATCTTCGCCATTTCAAATGATATTGAAACAAGTTAAATGCAAAAGTTGTAGAGCAAGAAAAAATAATAGAGATGAAAAAAAAATTCGGACGGATTGCACACATAATAAGAGAGATATTTGCGTCCGAATTTTTCTCATTTTTTGACAAATTTCTGATACTGGAGGAACGCCTTAGCTTCGTGCAGCAGCTTCACGCCGAACTCACGATTCGCAATTGTTTTGAGGTAAGCGTTCAGTCAGACGCAAACCCGTACAAGGTGGCTAAAACATACTACAATGCTATCTTTCATTACAAGTTAGAAGCCAAACTATTCCTGCTGTAGATTTCCGTAATCCTGGAAGTAGGTTTTCGAGTCTTCGTCTTCCTGGACGTGGATTTTCGAGACTTCGCGTTCCTCGTCGTAGATTTTGGAGTCTACGTGTTCCTCGTCGTAGATTTTGGAGTCTTCGTGTTCCTTTAGCCACCTTGTACGGGTTTGCGTCTGACTGAACGCTTACCTCAAAACAATTGCGAATCGTGAGTTCGGCGTGAAGCTGCTGCACGAAGCTAAGGCGTTCCTCCAGTATCAGAAATTTGTCAAAAAATGAGAAAAATTCGGACGCAAATATCTCTCTTATTATGTGCGCAATCCGTCCGAATTTTTTTGTCATCTCTATTGTTTTTTCTTGCTCTACAACTTTTGCATTTAACTTGTTTCAATATCATTTGAAATGGCGAAGATAATTTTTTTTATTTGCGACCGGAAGTTGAGCGAACAATAATAATATGCCCGTTCGATGCGCAATCAAAAAATATTCAATGGTTGTGACATCAGATTTTCAAAATTGTGCACCGTTTCACCGCAAATCTCAAACGTGCATTTCTGCTGATACACTCTGTACATACATATAAATTGATACATATGCTAAAAAAAATTTATACAGCCAACCCCAATGTCGTTAATTGTACAATAAACTGTAAAAGTGGTTTTACCGTAAAATGAGTAGTTCCCACCGTTCATGGCATCCGATGAGCTGATTCCTTCGACATGTAGATCAGCCAAGGTCTTCGGTACGAACTCCAATTTTGGTCGATTCGCCGCTTCCTCTTTCCTGCGTAATCAAAAGAGATTTCAAACCCATGAAATTGACTAGTGTCAAAGGTTAATTGAAATTTTGACAAAAAGCATTACGTACTTATCCAGCAATGTTTCGGTGAGCACCTTGAGAACCTCGATGCACTGCTGATGATATTCTAGAAGAGCCTCACTGAAGGTCGCCAGCTGAGCGACTTGTTCGATCTGAAAGTGTAGGGCATTCTTTAAAGTCGTACGTAAAACCTGTTTATAATTTCGATAAATCTTAATAGAAAATTGACCAGATACTCACGTCGTTCTCAAGAAGATTGAACATTCCCATCTGAGCGAGATGCAGACTCTCTGCGAACTTCTCCTCGGCTTGACGAATCTCGTCGTCTGAAACGTGAGAACCTGTACGCAAAGGTTGCGCCATAGGAACATTAAAAAGTTGCACTACTGGGTTTCTCTTAAAGGAACAATAAAGAATAATCTAAAGTTCTTAGGATCGTAGCGTATACGTAGATACGTCAAACTGGTATCACCAATATGGATCGTCTAATTAATAAAGAGGACGATAGGCCAGACATAAACTCATTGTAAAACTAAGTGAACATTATTCTAGCTGATTTTTCATATTTCGTGTCAGTAAGTATAAATACAGTGCACGTGTTACGTATATGATGAGTTCTTGTAAAAGCGGTTAATATATACAGATTACATGCTCAGATTCTAATCTAGTGATTATATACTTGGTCTAGAACATTGGTTCTCTTTCTAGGAATATCAATATCGACCGGATATACGAGACGGATATTAAAGTTCAGTCAGATATAAAAGTCAGGAGGCCGTTTTGCCGTTCTTTTAGCTATTGATACGGCAGCGACTACCGGATGTGAAAAATCAATGTTCGTTCATTGGCAAGACTGGTAATATTGTTTGTTGAACTGCCCAGGTTATCATGACGGATATTGACGGATGTATGGAGACTCAAGATCTGGTATTAATAACCGTGTCTCTTTGGAGTACGTGAAATTTTGGGATTTCTACTACGGACTATAGTATAATCTAGCAAAGTTCTAAAAAACGATTCGTTAATGGATGGGTGATAGACGATGAACTCTGCGTACCCACGGAAGTCGACGGGGTGCTCGTTCTAGCTGGACTTCCAAAATGTGGGCTGCTCGATCGTTTTCCAGCGGCTAATATTTGGCCAATCGATCAACAAGAAATAAAATTCCAAAAATGCAGGTCATGCCAAAGAGATTGGATGACTTTGCAACGTTATAGGAACTTGGATTAACGATATTACTGTTATAACTTAAAGGAACGCCGTTGTAAGTTCCGTTATAAGAACCGGAAGTCTTTTGTAAATCGAACAAATCTCCTCGTTCGTAGCTAATTGTATTTTGTCATCCAATCACGTGATGGAAAACAACGACGCGAATAGCTATTAAATATATCTAACCGGAAGTACAGTGCTCTGGAAAAACGATTATGAGGTTTCAATGTTTAGATATAAATCTTCTACATAAAAACTTAATCACCATTCCTATACGTGCCGCATCATGCCACTTGGTAGGTTCCGGTGCAGCATGCAGATGCGCATGCATCTAGCTGCACGTTCTTAGCCCTTTCATTAAGGTACCACGTTCTCGCGATAAGTGCATCAATATAAACAGACAGTGATTTCTTCTAGAATCCTATTAGCCCTCATCCATTTTATCCCCCTCGTACCGTCAACTCACTCAACGTAAATCTTCTTCACTGGTTAAGAGGACCAGCAGCCCTACGTTAAATGAACGAAACTTGATGGACAAAAGTTACCTTTTGCCTGACGTCGACGCTTGCAGTCAAAATCGAGTCTTCGGCCTTGCAGTTTCTTCCGATGATGCTGAAATTATAATAAATTACTGGTTACGAACACAGATTTGAATATGATACATCGTGTAAGAGCCTAGCCGCTAGAAGCGACATGAAAAGAGATAAGAGAGAAAAACTTTTTAAATAAATCCTCACCATAACTTCCTTCAGGTCCTTGGTCTGCAGATGGTGCAGAGGTTCTAGGAAGTTTTGCTTGATGTTGTCATCTAGTGAATACTTCACGTCGGCCATCTGCTTCATGGCCTCACCCATTTCAACTAGCGCTTGACCTGAGGAAAGTATGAGTCAATATCAAAATAAAATTGTAGTATTAAGATCTTGAACGAAGCAAAATCTGATAATTACTTACCGAAAATACTGTCTTCTCCCATTTTCTTCCCGTAAATCAACATACAATCTCCAAGTACGCCTTCGGGCTGAGGATATGTAGAGGCTTTTGCTTGACCACTGAGCTTGCTTATTCCTTTCACAGCTGCCATTTTCGCTCTGGCCGTTGGATTTGGCTGGAGAAACTCCTTCGTCTTCATTTGCAACTCCTCGACCAGCTCGCACGTGACGTCCGTTTTCTTGATTGAAAAGAAAAAGAGAAAAATATTTATTATTTGATAAAACGTCAAATATTATTACTTCAAATACACAGCGTGATATGATAAATTATTAATGGTCATCTAAATCAAGTGGCTTTTCAGATCTGTATCCTAATATCCCTTTTCAACCTCCACTTCAAAGATCCCAGATGAAAAGGGTTGATATCAATGTCACCAGAAACTACCTTAATCCAGATACCAAATCATTTTCGCCCACTGACTTCGAGCATGAATTTTCAAACTTGTCGCCAAGAACTTTCTCGTATCCAATGATCTCCTCCCCATTCAACGAACATCCTTTTCATTGAACTTCGCAGAAGCCATCACTCACTCTTCGTGACTCTTTCTCTTTCAAGGAACCATCTTCGTCCACGTAACAACCACAAATAGAAACCGTAATGATTCCACGACAAAAAAAAATTATTTTACAAATAAAAAAAAAGATGACAAGGACGAAAATGTGTAATTGTCAGAAGCTTTAGAATATAATAATAACTCACCCTCTCCATATCCACAAAGTCAACGTCCAACTTGGTGCCTTCCGCACCACCCATCTTCTCAGTGACATACTGCAAGATAGCAATTTGCGAAATTCATTATAACGTCAATCACATAAAATAGCAATAACACGTGACCATAATGTATCAAGTCGCGGCTTGGAAATGAAGCAAACACTCCAAGAGTACAACAAAAAAAATGAGCACGAGCGAATCCATTAGTAAGATTAGCCAGTACATTTTTGATGACGCGTGACTTTCCTATCGCAAATTAGAAACATGGCGGCCGACAGTCGCACGTGCAGAAAGTTGTCAAAATTTGACTGACTCTGTGATACAAGATAGAAGCGAAGATTTTCAAAAGTTTCCTTGTGCAGGCTGTCTAGAAGTCTTCAAAGGGATCCTAGTCAAATCAAAAGGTAAGTTATTATAAATAAATGTAATGTTTAGAATTTCAATAATAATTGAATTAGAGAAGAAATATTAAAGTTTCCAGAAAGGTCGATCAATATCCGCAACATTTAATCTAAAACCTCGTGCAAGCATAAGGATGTGAAAGATGAGTTGAAAGCCTGCCAGGAGACACGAAGGCATCCTGAGAACGTCGCCAGCAGGCAACGTGGCACCAGGCGTCTTTCCTGTGACTTTTGGCGCCGTTTACAATTATCAATTCACCAAGTAATCGTTCGCCAAGGAAGCCGTACTGCGCGATTCTACCACTTCCGCCCTCGGCCCTGACCTATATTTCAGTGCGACCTATATTCCTGGTTTGCCTCTACGCTTCTCCCTTACTTAACACTGAATTGTGTCTAGAACCTTTATGTACGGATATACCGGGTGGGGCATTTATACTGACCGGGTAGATCTTTTCGGAAACTAAGCTAGATATAAAAAAATATTTCAGACAGAAGCTGCACGGTTACAAGGGGGTCGAAAGATTACGTTATGAAATTCCTTCCAGAGTGCAGGCGTTAACGTAATTCGAAGGTCAAATTTCATTTTTTCAATCTGATGATGCAATTTTTCTTCCGGAAATAAATAAACGTCACACCCTGTATATGGGCTTGAATTGATACATACGTGTTTGGCTCTGTAATAAGTTATCGATTACTTATTACTTTATGAAAACACCGATACCAATTTTTTATATTGGCTCTCACAGTTATCCAGTAGCAATAACAAATAATTAACAAAAAAGATAATATACTGCATTCGTTATAATATTTACACAGTTCTATCATTAAAGAAGTAACGCAATGTAGTAATAAATTAATTTAATCGATATTGCCCCATATTAGTTATACGCAAATCACTATAACTGTCAAATTTCAATGTATCAAGACGAAATCTAAATATACTTAAGTGACAGAACAAATTTTTTATACTTTTCCTTAGACCAACAAAACAGCATGGCTGACAATGATCAAACTGATATTAAAAAATCTACCCCACCAACGTTATTATATCCAATACGTGTAACTGGAGTAAGGCGTGACCTGATTGTTAAGGGAAGAGGTCAGCTTCTTCGGTAATAGAATATAAATACCCAAGAATTGTATACAGGCATCACAATGGAAATGCCCATAAAAATTCACGCATCGCCATACGCACAGATTATGCCAGGTAACAACGTAGTACCATTTAAATCAGTCATTCATTAATGGGACATCGAACGCAATTAAGGCCAAAGGTCACGAGCCGAGGACTGAAACTGAGGCCGAGGCCGAGGTCAATATGAGTAGAGTAACTCGTGAGAATGAAATCCTGTGTCCCAGCCTCCATTCGACTTGTTTGGCAAAGTTGCCAGACGACGATCACCATATTCCATGCTAATTGAAATTGCGTTAGGAACGGAAGTGCGAAGAAGCGTCGGGATGAGGGATGAAAGTTTCACAAGCTTTGCGTTGAACTGGTGATATGGAAATTTTGAAAATAAATGTAATAACACTGAATAATGACAATTAAGAAGAAGCAACGAGAAAAGTTTACCTGATTCGCCTTGTTAATTTGTTTCCTTAAGCCTGCGAACGCCATGGCGCGTTGCTCTCCTTTAGTCCTCTCCGATTCACGTAATTGACCAACGTGTCAGATTCTGAAAGACAAAATTAAGCATTAGATATAATTAATTGACAGACGAATGACACGTTGGAAATTTTTCTATTTCCATAATTATTGTCTATCGTGATTTGATGATATAAAGATTTCATGAAATCGCTCGAATCATTGGTTTAATCGTTGACTGGTATTAATTCAGGCATTAATGAATTCCTTCTAGAGAAGTTTAAGATCGGATAAGGTCAAGGGTGAATTAACATAGTGATTTTGACAGAATAAAATATAAAGTATATCAATGATACTTCTGTTTAAATTATTATCTAGTATGTGATATATATATAAATGACAATTATAAATTTCTTCAATTAAAATAAAACGTCTAATCTACGTATACGTAGAGATTAAGATATGGCACGAGAGAATCTTCGAAGAAGCAGCCAATAAAAGAGTCTCATTTTACGAGCAATTTCGTCGCCTTTTTAATAGGCTTAATGAGAGCAAGTACTCGTACAATGAGATCAGAGCCAGCCGATTCGTATCCAGCGAGCAGACATCTGGCTTCATCCACTGTCAGAAGCGAAGTGAAGTAAGAAAGAAAGATCTTACGACAATAAAGTCCGGTACACAACGCGAGCGATCTAGAAGGTCGACGTTGGTCTAGCAAAAATTCGTATGACAAACATCAGACAGTATAGTTTCGAAAAAATGACGCTAGTCGAAAATAGAGCGCGATTATCGCGATTATAACGGTTAGAATTTAAATCGACAAAGCGTAACGGACGATGGTTGTTTTTCTTTAAAAAAAAAAAAAAAGAAGGGTTGTTCAGACTAAAAAAATGGAGGTCACAGTGCACGAAGGACACGATGTACGTCTGTTACAATAGAAATATCTCGTCCTCTCTTGAGTCACGGTGAGAATATAAAAAATGAAAGACCGAGAGGGGGTGGTGAATGGGAGAGTAGAAGTAAAATGAAAAAAAAAGTCTATCAGGAGAGTGGCAGTGAAAATGTAGAAAAAGATAAAAAATAAAATGTCCTTCTCTCACCTGTTACCTAAGCCGCTGGACCTTATCGACTAATTTATTCGGAAACACCCTGGACACTGAGTTTATGGACTTTTAATAAAAGGATAGAAATTCTCCTTTTTTTTATGTCTGATACTCGAGGATATAACAAAAGTAAACGTATCCGCGTGGATATACGAGCACCAGGAGAGTCTTTTCGACACTGCGCCTTTCTAGGGGTAGTTTTCTGTCTTGCGATCGATACGGGGACGGCTTTCTCCTACCACCGTGCGCCACCAACCCTCTCAGGCACGCGTGTCAGTCTACAGGGTGGTTCAAATCTGCGGGGGCGATATTCGTCTGCCTTTGGACGCTGTTGCGAAGTCACTAGTCGTTGTCGCGGAGACGCAGGATCGGCGATATGAATCCGTGGAACCCTGGGGGAGAATTCATCTCGCGCACCACTCGGAACCCTTCCAACAATTTTAGTGAACTTTATAGATTCCTTTTTTACCATTATGTACGTAAAACACTTTGCTTGAATAAATCAATTAAAACCGATTGAAAATTGTCGGAAGGAATCAGATTTGTGCAATTGAAATTTTTTTGAATTCCGTTCCGAATTATATTCACTTCGAAATCAAATACCTCCGATTGCCCCAATCATAACTGAATTAAATATTTATCGGTTTCTATTGATTTTAATCGAATTCTTTTAACTGGGAAAAAACGTGTTATCTAATAAGAAGCTCGAACGAACCGATATGTGCGCTCCGCACTAAATTGAAGGGTTGAAATATAGGTTTTGTAGATTTAATAATTAAATAACAATATTGTATTTGTTATTTATTGATTTACATTTTTTTTTGTTTAATTTTTTGAAGAATTGTAATCGGAAATATACTGCTATACCCAGTTCCGTTATACTAACTTGCTATCGGCAGATAAAATACTGTCGGCATTTACGCCTCCTCTGACTCTGAGTATGCATCCGCTTTGTAAACCACCCTCGCACTTGGTAAAAATATCTCTAAAAATATATTCCACCATTAACGTGATATGAAAGAAAAAGTTAATTTAGACCTTAATGGGAATGGCCCTAAATTATTATGTTGGTAGCCTTTTAGAATTTTTTATTCGAGAATATCAAAGACCGCTTTGATAATTCTATCAAGAAAATCAGCAACGACTATTCTAAAGAAGTTTCTTTTCCCATTCGTTTTGTCCCTCTTTTAATTGCTAGAGCAAGATCTTTTGAAATACACTAACTCCTCAAACAGAATTGATCGATTTCAATAATACCTGAACACAATTCTCATTTTGTTTCTTAGCCTATTAGACTTTTATCTTTGTTTTACATAAATTTAACATTTCCATACTTCAGTTGATTAAAAAAGTAATAACAAAGAAACGTGAACATGCTGAAACTTTTAATCTGAATTTATTATTTTTTATAAATCTAGCTAAAAGTTGTTTTGCTTGTTTGTTGTTTATGTTTTCTTTCGCATAATTTAACTTTCCACACACCGTGTTATTACTTTGTAAAATTACGAACATTCGTCACGAGTGGTCCGATATTAATTCATGACTAATTAGAATATATAGATAGATATATATATATAGATAATATGCATCAAATAACGTGCATTAAACGATAAAGCCGCAACTACTCGGGCAGTTACGTTATTTTGCAGAAACAATTTCGGAATGACATTTTCCATAAAGAAGGAAATAAACATAATAAGTTTCTTAAATTTAAATCTGAACACGCGAATCGTTGCGTATTATGATGTAATACGTTTTATATATGTTAACCTAAAACAATCTGTAAAGTATCTTGAACACAGTTAATCAATGTATCGCTATGAGGGGTCGAGCTATTAAATTATTTCCTATTAAGCCATTATTCACGGTACATATACACGATACAAAAAGAACGAGACACCGGCATAAAGCAGCGTGGACGCAAAGGATCATGTCACAAATAATTCGAATGTGTTATTTTTAATCCTAATTTTATCCAGGCTATTATTTAAATTTACAAAGTTAACGTACTCACGGAAGAAAAGTAGCCTGCCTTATTCGGTAATATTTTCAAATCCAAACCGTAATTGTAGTTATCAAACCAATCAGAAAGTTTTAACTGGTTTTGACGCAACCGGCAACCGATAAAGAAGAAGCTGTATCGGTGATAGTTGTTTTGAATGGAAATCGGTATTTATTGAAGTGTCATCAAAACCCACGCTCCTTGAACCATGGCCGATGAATGCTAGTGGAATTAATATAATTTCACGATGATCAATTTGATTACTGATAAAATAAAGCTGGCCTCCATCTTTCACAGTATTGTCAGAACTTTGAGGCTATGCTGTCATCATTTTATGTAATGATTGAATCTTACGCGTGCTATGTATACTATCAAATTCTCTTTAGCTTACCTTTAACGATTTAACTCTATGTTGAGATCCGACGGAGCACTATGTTCCTAACCCCCTGCATCGATTTGACACACGCGAGCGAACAGCTGTTCGAAGACTACTGAAATGGCCTAAGGATGGCTCTCGAGTCATCACGCCAGAGCCAATGGCCGCGCGGTTTACGTAGGAAAATAAATAAGTAAATGACGTTTATTTTTAAAACGTTATGGTTATGCAGTTCCACGCGCATGAAGGAACGTGTGAACCTTGTTTGGAAAAAGAAATACATAGACGCTAGTCCGAGTTAATTTTTAAATGGCGACATAGGTCCTTTTATTATCAACATTATTAATACAGTGAAACAGGTAATATTATACAATAAAATAGGGCCGTTTTACAATAGAGCGCTGTCAAGCTTTATACATATTACGTTGCGTATGAGCATATTCCACTTTTACTGTTGACATGTTTAAAGGGATATGTACTCCTTAAGCTGCTGTTCGACATCAGGAGTGATGGTTAACATCAACTGGTCAAATTGGTTGTCACCCACGAGTCGTCGAAGTGTAATAAGCTGATAGCAGACAACGTTGTCTTATCAATCTAGATTTGATTTAAAATAATTACAAATAATAAAATCTACCTGGCTTTGGAAAGTATCCTTCAAAGATACACTGTGTACAGGATCCCCAATTGCAAGTCTTCTCTTTCGTTGTGCGTGCTCAGTTTCATAGTCCACATCTTCATACTGTGATGGGCTCGACTGTTCACCGATCATCAAGGAACTAAAATAATTGTGAATTTTACTTATAGAGCTTTGTGAAATCATATCATCTTTCTTTGTCTTACTCAATCGGGCAGCCCATGTCATCAATCTTAGTAATGTCATTGAGAGTCTCGACTATGTTCGAAATTATACGTGGAAAATTATGAAGGACAGACGGTGGACTGTTTGCACCCAGAAGCGAACAAAGCGCCAGAGCAAGCAATTTACGTCTCTCAGGTTGCGAAACAAGTGGCATACGATTCACCCAAATTTGTACGATTTGTCCAAGAACATCTTCTTCGTTGGTTTCTATGCCTTCCATATACCTGGCTAATTCATTTACCACCTAAGAGATATCGAAATTTCATTGAATCTTTCTATGCAATCTTAAGGTACCGTTAGAAAAACTAATTACCTGTATGAATATATCTCTCGAAATTAGCAAAACTCTTGCTACGATAGACAAATACATGGCCATCACCATTGGATACTCCTCGCCCTTATAAACGCTTCTATAATAAGATGTTTATTGATCACTTTATTAGGAGTATCTATAATTATTACTACAACAAATATAGGAAAGATAAATTATTTAAAACTTACTCAAATATTCTGTTAAGTAGTGGTTTAATCAGTGGTGCTCCTTGATGGGGCAAAGCTCGAAGACACGTTTCTACAAGTTGCATTGCCATGACTATCCCCTCTGATCTCAAATCCGTTAAAACTGACTTTAATGTATCAACTACAACGGTACCCCACTCTCCCAAAAATTCCTGAGGACTTAATAAAACATAGGCTTGCACTATGTACATACACAATCTTAGATTTTCTGTAGATGATTCTGGAAATATAAAAGTAGTCTATAAAGCACGTGTTATATATTGGTTGTCCGAATTGATAATCATTAGATATTTATACTGACCTAGCAATGCAGGCATATTACGGAAAAGCTCCATTATTTCTGGAGTGGGTGCAGGTGCATTTTCCAAAAGTGCTAACCACAACTCTAATCCATCTTCTAGTAGGTAAACATGTCCATCCTGATTCATGTCACAACTTAAAGCTACAGCACCGACTACTAATGGTTGCAGTATAACACTTTCACAGCCCAATGCCTAGGAACATGAATATTAAGCCAATCATCCTTGCTACAGTAATCTTATTACATAATCTAAAGTCTTTTGAGTAAATACCTTTTCCAATTGAACGAGTGCAGAAACAATGGCACATCGTAACATGTTATGATCTTCAGATTGGGGCCAAAGTGCTGGTAAATAACCAGTGAGTGCTGCGACATGAGGTCTTATTCCACTTCCTACTCTCTCTGTCATAAATGAGAGAACATACAACACCCTCATCTAAAAGGTCGAAAATATTAGAGGTGAATAAGTTATCCACTGATAGTAATTTTCATGTATGTTTTACCTTAGTGTCGCATTCCTTGACTTCCTTTAATAGAGTGAATAGCAAGGAAAATACAGTTTCCAAATAAGGAGCGAAATCATCTGTATTAAATTGAAAATCGTCTATCGCAAGCTTCAGAGCATTGCTAGCTGCTAATCTGACACCAAGATCTTCATCGGGGCTCAAAGCTTCTACCATTAATTTGTATAATTCTGGTCTTAGTTCCGCGCTGAGTTTTACACCTATGAATAAATTCTTTGGTCTATAAATACTGCATACCAATATAGAGATTCTAGCTTTATGATACTAGATTTCATTATTTAATATTATAGCACCTGTCCATTGTCCAATTAACCAGCATACCCGTCTTCTGATTATTCTATAGTTGTTGCCATGGACTTTTAATTCTTGCTTTAACGTAGTGGAGAACCATTGATCGAAATTGACCTAGTGAAAATGTTTATAGTTAATTTATTATTATCGTTTAGGGAGCATTAATGTTACAAACCTCGTCATATAAGTCGAAGGCTACAAGGCCAACTGCATTGTACACAGCATCTTTTAACAAAATGGCATGTAAATTATTTGGATCTACTGGCTGATGATGAATCTCTATTAAGCGCACCAAAACCGGAGCAAGTATATCTCTAAAGTGACGAAAAAGAGCTAGAAAGACGGACTCCGTACATGGCTGTGGATATAAAGATAACAAAATAATTTAAAAAATGGATTATAATTAATTATTGAGTTACGTACGGACCACTTACTCTCAGATTATATTTAACCGCGCCACCATCGTCAACAGCTAAAAATACAGATCGTTATTGGAAGATTCGTATTTTAAGAAGTACGTTTTATCAAAGATTTATTTTACTTACCAAAATTTTCCGGATCTGTATCCCAGAGCTCTAGATCAGCAGGCTTCAAAAGAAAATAATGCGTTACCAGTCTTGAGCAAATTTCAGTCAATGTCTCCACAGTGAAAAATTTCTGTCTCAATTGAAGTGCTCTCAGCTTTAGTGGGTCTTTGGTCTCTGAAGAAAAATTATTGCGTTTGGTACAATTAAAAGGAAGTAGTCGTAATTGTAAGTACCACATAAATATTCAGCAGTACACACTTTCTATCATTTTTGGGGGTCCATTAAACAGCAGTATGCCCTTCATTAAGTTTAAGCATTGTATAATGAATCTTTCAAAAGTCAAAGCTTGCCCTGCCTCTGTGAAACAGTAGAAGACAGAGAATTCCAACGACGTAGGAATTAATTCCACGTAGCAATGTGGATGCAGTTCCAGCACTCCTATTAAAACTTTCGTTAAATGAATAATAAACTTGTTGCACACTTCCATCTGGATACCTCTTGATATGAGGTTTTTCCCTGAAAAATAAATTCATATTCTGCTTTACCTATTACATGCAACCGTGAGACATTATAAGATTTCATTACAAGACGAAGTACTAACTGCACTCCAGGCAAGTTCTTGCACGTTCAAATACAACTTCCAAAAATATCATAGCATCCTGAGATTCAGATGGTTTATTGAATCCATTTACTATTAACTTTCTCAATATTCTTAGAAGAAGTAAAGCTTTCTCTAGCGCTTCTTGAATTTGATTTGCATCAGCACCATTCGATGCCAAAATAAGAAAAGAATCGGTATAAGTGTTCCATAAATTCAAAATGAACGTGAACACGTTGGTGGTTAACTCCTGGAACAGCTTTTTATCAGCTGCTAGTCGTTTGGATGCTAAAGTTTTAACGACATGATGTAAAGTCAGCAATGCTCTGTGTTGAGCTAAAGGGTTTTGACTTCGTATCCCTTCCAAGAGGGTTGGAATTAAGTTTCCCCATTCCCTTGGACAATCATACCTGTGCGAGGAGCAAAATGTGCATAGAGAAACTATGAATTTCATGCAATGTTCTTCAGAAAAATGAATGCTTTACCTCGCAATTTTAGCGATAATAACAGCAAGTTGTACAGCTAATTGATTGACAGGCTCATTGAAGCTTGCTATCAAATGCTGACGAAGGAATTCCTTCTCCTCATCTGCTATTGAACTATTCAAAGATTATCATATAATCGTCACATGTAAATATGATTGATAAAAGTGTTAAATATTTTGATTTATTTTGATCATGCAAGAAAGTCTTACTTTGGTGCGTTTTTCCTCCAATATTTATCTACGCCATTCTTGAAGCATAAGATAGCCATCCACCTAACGTTAATGGCCAAGGAATGATTCGAGAATACATTCTGTAATTAAAATATAGTTACACTTTATATCAACATTCTCTTGCATTTTAAGATATTGATTTTTATTATAGAGAGAAGTTTATGAAATTTTCATAACTTTTACGTTCTTCTAAATGAAACATATTATGTTTAACAAAGTAAATGAAACTTCATATTATGAACAAAAACAATAGCACACTCGATTGAAATTCATTATTGTCACATACTGCAAAATTATAAAATATCACAGATGTGTATCGATATAGGGAATATTAATCAAACTTACGAATAATGCTGTGTAGAATCCACGCTGAGTTTCCCACTGTTTAAGAGTTTCTTCTGCAGGCTTCAAGATACCAGGATCCTGACTACCAGCCCGCTGAAGAGTGTCAACCACTGCTGCATCCATAGTTTCCTATGAAATAATAATCCTACGATGAAACGCATTACCAATACCATAATTCCATATAGACTATGTATAAGTCATATGACAATTATATCCAAACACATGGTAGTGTATTTAACAAACAACCAAAAAAACTAATCTGATAGATGACTAAATTCCATGCAAGTTTCTGTTACAAGACAAATACTATACTTATACATCTAAAAACATATTAGTGCAATTCATAAATTTTTAATAAATATATTCAATCTAATAACAAGTGATACGATATCAATAATAAATTGTTTCAATTTTATCCCTTTTCGGGGCTATGGTTTCTAACCTATTAATGATGAGCAGCATGCAGTTCATGCGGAATTACCTTGCTCAATAAGAATTTATGATATATTTAGCGCACTCCATTTATAGTGAATAATTATGTATCGAAACAATACATAATGATCGGTTGAAATACTCTTTATCATTAAAATGTCACAGGCGACCGCAAGTCGGCATCTCAACGCTGTTTCTTTCCTCCTCCTCTCAAGCAACTCGACGTTGCTTCACGTCCAGTCGCACCGCCGTTTTTCACAATGCCCTTAAATTAAAGATGACAGTCCTCGATGGTTACATCTAAATAGTACATAAAATTACTCGAGTACTTTTCCTTGACGAATATGCGTAATTGCACGTCCGATGGTACTATCAATAAAGGTCACGATCTGCTGAAGATCGTTTCAATCAAATTTGTTGTCACTTTGAGAATATCGTTCGATAATGAAACGTCAGTATAGAAATAAATTTAGAACATACTTGAAATAGAGGACGCTACTTTTATTTAAACTTAATAAATAGATCTGACTTATTTATAAAAATGAAATCTACGTAAAAAAGTTTAATCTCTGTGAGAATAATTACAAATTTGCAATAATACTTTGATAATATTCACCTGCGAATCATTCTTTTTAAATAGTAACAACGTTATAGTTCGTTAAATAAGTTTTCGATTCAAAATAATATTTACTTAGTGAAATATATGCTGATATTAAATATCCTATTTCGTATATCTCTTTTTATATACTGCAAAATAAATCGTGCCGACTAATCTTCTCTATTTAGGTTTTCGCGGTATATGTTGGAATCGCGTACTACGTTATCATTCGTGAAATGTACGATTACTTATAATTTGGTATTTATTGAGAAACATACACGAGCAACTGTAATAATCTGTAATATAATTTATTTATTTTTTTTTTATTTAATGCTCTTTACTGATGATAACTTTCGAATCGATTTAGCCTGATGCAGTCTTATTTGAGGAATGTTTGACACGCCTTCCGGTTAGCGCCGTCTGGCGTCCAGTCCGATCGTACAGACTCTTTCTTTTTCATGGCTCGTGGCACAGCTTAGGTCTTGTCACGATGAAGGTACGAATCCACGAATATTTCCGCGATCTTACAAATAATCCTTAAAACAGAATATTGTGTTCCCATTGTGAATCCTGCTCGTTATTTTAGTGTATATATTATTGTATAATATTCAGTGTGAAAAAAGATATACCCAAACAGATAATCGTGTTGTCGGTCGGACATCAGATTTTGTGTACAGCAATAGACAGATAGAAATTTTTTTAAAGTAGTCTTAAGAACTCTGTTTCATACGTATTGTGAACAGTGTCTCATTTTTAGTGTCAGATCTAGGAATATATTTTTGTTATTATCTCGTTTTAATTTAAAAGCAATAAAATGACTGGTTAACCTATATACTCCATGATGTTTTACATAGAATGGAGCAAAGATTCATGCTTGTTTATTTCGTAATACTGTATTTACTGTGCTTATAAATTGCTATAATTAATGATGAACTTTATTCTTTTAGTTGAACGTGTCGTACCCGGCAACGGGATGTCAGAAGTTGTTTGAAATTTCTGATGAACACAAGCTCAGAATTTTCTATGAAAAGCGCATGGGCGCTGAAGTTGAAGCAGATTCCCTGGGTGACGAATGGAAAGGCTATGTTGTTCGTATCTCAGGTGGAAACGACAAGCAGGGTTTCCCGATGAAGCAGGGTATTTTGACCAATGGTGAGTTCCAGCATCGAGAGATCAGTAAATTTACCATTAGCCTGTTATCAGAATTTGACTTACTTTATTTTGGATTTATTTAGCAATATCGACAAATCATAATGATTGTTTTGTTTTCTGATATACAGGTCGAGTACGCTTGCTGCTATCCAAGGGACACTCTTGTTACAGACCACGTCGTGACGGTGAACGCAAACGCAAATCTGTACGTGGATGCATTGTTGATGCTAACCTGTCAGTCCTCGCCCTTGTTATCATCAAGAAGGGAGAACAGGTACTAAAACAATATTTCGCAAATAATACAGACTTATACTTTGAATAAATGTCATGACCAGGCAGTGTCCAAGAGTAACAAATCATCTTGGGGGCGTTCAGGTGCATGACAGACTAAACTTCGTTTCTAGATTTGGGAAATCGTGTTACTATATCTCCACTTTTTCTCAGTGTACGAATGAGACAGTTATTCCTAACTTACGTCTAATCCCCGTAATTATTCTGAAAGTATTGAATATCTAATAACATTTGCAACTTTTTCCTTCAGGAAATTCCAGGACTGACCGACACTAACGTGCCACGTCGCCTGGGACCAAAGAGAGCTAGCAAAATCCGTAAGCTATTCAATTTGTCCAAGGAAGACGACGTTCGCCAGTTCGTCGTTAAGCGACCTATTCAGAAAGAAGGCAAGAAGGAGCGTCGCAAGGCTCCAAAGATCCAGCGTCTCGTTACACCACTGACTCTCCAGGTGACTAATTTTACCTTATATATAATAAAAGGAATTTCAGCGTATATCAAAAACGGAAATTGACATAGTGCTTGTTTATTTTGACTTTCAGAGGAAGAGACATAGGCTAGCCCTGAAAAAGAGACGTTGCTTGGCACGCAAGGAACAAGCTGCCGAATACGCCAAGCTTCTGGCACAGCGGCAAAAGGAAGCTAAGGCCAGGCGCCAGGAGGAGCTGAAGCGACGAAGGAGCGCTTCTATGCGAGACTCCAAATCGTCGAGCCAGTCAGCACCAACTGCAGCCCAAAAGTGAACTGACTGCTAAAACATATACTTTACAAAAATAAAAACGGTGTGACCAAACATTACGTTTTCATTTCTATTTACCTTTCCATATACAACAAAAAAAGTTTTGGCGAAATACAGATGCAAAGTCTGCTTAGACTTTTTGAGTATTCTGTTTTTTTTTTCTTCTAATAATTCCATTACTAGTTTAAATGTTGTCCTCATGGACAGCGGAGGCTTTTCTTGTGAATTGCTGGTTTCAGTATCGCAAACACTTGCTAATTATCGAGGGTTATTCGAATCTGTGAAATGCTTCAGTCAGAGAACATATATATTATAATATATATTATATAATATAATTATAATATATGTTCTCTGTTTCAGTATAGTTAACTTTTCAATATTCCTTTCAAAATAAATGAATGTCTAGAGTAATACTTCTTTTAAAATGACACACGCATATTTACGTTAGTCGTCTATCTGATTGCGTTTGATTTAACCAAAATTATTTAATAATTTATGTAAATGTATTTTCAACTATTCATTCTTATATCGCGATATACAATTTCATCATAAATCTCATGTAATTACATGCAAGAGTGTCGATGAACTTGAGAGCCAAGCGAAATTTATTTGTAACTAAATAACCAACAGATTTTCAAAATGGATTTTACTCAGGATCCAGGGACAAAGAAGAGTTTTACGAGATTCTTAAATCTACTAAATATTTCGAGTGCAAAGTTCAGTCGAACAAATTTTAAAAATTCTACGTTACAAAATAATGAAGTAATATCGGAAATTAATAATCAACCTTGGAAATCCCTTCAAGATCAAGATCTTGATCCTGATGTTGAACTGAACGATCTTATTAATTTAGTATCCTCCACACTACAGGAACTTAAAGAAATCTCAGGTTCTAATGTCCTGAAGACTTTTCGGCCGCCCGAAAATTCAACAGGAGAAATACTTGATGATAAAGATTATGTAACAACTAAATTGTCGTTCAAAAATTCAATACAAAATTTAATGTCATCAATTTATATCGATGACTGTCAAACGACGCCTATTTATACCGATGCACGGTCCATTAGGGGAAATAATTATTCAAAAGATTCTGGATATGTAGACAATAGAGGGGACTTCGATTTGATCAACAATATTATGAAAAGTTCAACTATGTTGAATTCTTCGTCATACTTGAATACAGATAGAATTATTCCTAAACACAATTGGAAAATCGGTGACGCAGTAAATGAAATGAATCGTAGTTATCCATTGGAATATGATGAAAATTATAATGAGAAAAAGGCAAATAATAATTTATCAAAAACATATAATACACAAAGATTAGAAAGTCCTTGGGATTCTAAATTTGCAAAATCTTTCACACCGATCAATATAAAAAATAATTTAAATAGCATTAAGAACCAAGATAGAGTTTTCTCAGCATCTCCAGTTAGATGCAAGAATATGGAAGGTAACGTTTGGAATGATTTACATTTACCAATGTTTAATCTTTCTATATTTTTTATAAAATCTAATTCAATAAATGATTTGTTTTCAGAAGAAATGGAAACTATTATACCTACTCGTGATAAAAATGAGATGAATAATCTTCTGGAGGAAAGCATTGCGGTGAATGATGTGACAAATAAAAATTTTAAAGAAATTACGGAACATGCTTTGTTAATTAACGAAGTTAATGATGGTATTAATTCGGAAAAAAGACAACTATCTTCGTTAAATCGTTTTAATAATTTAAGAGAAGATACTAGCATAGTAGTCGAAGATAAAAAATTGAATTTCAATAAAGCATCAGTGAAAAGTATCAGTGATACAGGATATATAACGGATGAAGAAGTTGGTCAAAAAATGTCACAATTGGGTCTCTCAAACGGATTTACTACAAGTAAAACATGCAACGTTGATCAAGAGATTTCCCAAATGAATTTTACCAATAGATTTACTACCAGTACCAGACCCTGTGTTGGATTAGTTTCCGAATGCCAATTAAAGATGACAAATGGACGAAATTTGCTTAAAAACAAGAGAGATCATAGTAATACTAGGAATCGTAGAAACTTGGTAAAGGAAAATTGCAAATCAAGTCCTAAACGAACACATATGATGGATGTGAAAAAGAAAAATATCAAACATGACGTAGTGTGCGATGGGTCCAAACAAATGACGGAATTGCTGCCACACAAGTATAAATATTATTGAAAATCACTTTTTATTTTAAATAGAAGTAATAGATATAAACATTCAATTAAAAAAGTATTGCAAAGCAATATGTGTACCAAAGCAAATGAGCATAAGAATGATCATTTCTTTTTTAGATGCAATGACAAACTTTCTTCAAGATACAATGACAAAGTTTCTCCAAGATCTCCCAAAATTAAAGATACTATTAAAAATTGCAAAGCTATAGAAAAGCACGTGAAACCCTTGACAAATTTGAAAGGCACGACTAACTGTGTCAAGAATCCTAAGTTTGCTAGAACAAAAGTTAGTATGAAATCCCAAGACAGTAACAAAGTGTCTAAAGACAATAATAGAACTAAAGTGACAGAAAATAGAGTGGAAAACACAAAGAATATTGCACAAGAATATAAGCGAAATCCTGAGGAACCTTCAGGTGTTATAAACAAGTGTGGGAATAATGCTTGGGAAAAAGTAATTAAACCAACATCAACGAACATTACGAAAAGATCTGAGGGATCAAAGTTGGAAATAAAACGCCAAGGAAATGTGGAGACAAGATCAAAAATACCAGTAGGAAAATCTTGCGGAGATATTCAAAATTCCATAACGCCATGCAAAAGGTTTCAAACTCCACAATCTGTTCTCAAAGTATCCAGCATTAACTCTGGGAAGGAATCAGCCAGGACAAGGTAATAATTAATAAATAAATTAATACGTTTGTCTTACGTTGAGCATTCCAAGGATTAAAATTGCGGATTAATAGGATATTGAAGATGTAATTAGGATGTTTCGAAAAGCCCTCGGTGTATCCTTCACATTTGTTGACTTAACAATGTAAATAAATTGTTTACTCATATTTACTTTCTCGTTTATTAGGTCCTTAGGTGAAAAGCCATTTAATTCATTGGATATTGCTGTTTCTCAAGATCTGCTATCAAAGGATAATAAAAATTTAATTGATTTAGAAGAAAATCGTGTAACCAGAATATGCCAATGTCTTGCGTAAGTGGATGGAGACTATAAAATGATTGAAACTGAAAATGCTTAGTTAAAAGGATTGTTTATGAACAATTTTTAATATTTTAACATTTAATTTAACATTTTGTTTGGTAGAGAAACGAAAGCTCAGAAACGATACAAAAGTAGCTCCAGCAAAGAATTATCAATAGTCACTGAAAATCAATTTTTGAATGATGAGAAGGATCAATGTTTTAGCAGTAATCAATTAGTCAGTCCCTCCAAAAGATGTGAATCAGTAACTTTTGGGAAAAGTAGTGAAACAAACGTGAACAAATCGAAATTCAATTCGAAAACGAGGCCGGGAACACCCAAAAGATTTTCAACGACAACGGTTGGGCAAAATTCTTTGCAAAATATTAATGAAAGATTTGAGAAGCCTAAAGTTATTAAAATGCTAGAGGAAATTATTAACGACACACCAAAAGTGTTGGAAGAAAATAATTTGTCAAATAAGACTGAAAGAATTATACCACATTCCATGAAATTATCAATAACAAGTTTACAAAATAATGATCTGAAATATCAGCTAAACTCAAATAATAAAATTAATTCTTGTATTAAAAGTTCATCGGTTACTGGTTCAAGATCACAGAATAATAAAGTGCACAATAAAGTGCTTTACGATACAGATATGAATGACACTGATACATTACCAATAAAACTCAGTATGAAATATATAAATGTTACAAGCAATTCACAACTCAGTGAAAGCCAAACTGATACTGATATGGAAGAAATTTTCAAAAATCAGTCTAAGAAGTCTATTGGATTGCAAAAAGAAACTGATTATTCATCAGGTACGGATGGACGAGAGTATGCAATTGATTCTAAGACAGTAACTGATATAGATCATTCTTGTTCTAATGCTCAATTAACATTAACATCGTTAACTGATGTGCCCTGGGGATTTGAATTTACTTCAGACTATTCAACAAGTATATCTACATATGCTAAGGACTGCCAAACTTCTTTGCCGTCATTATTAAGTTCATCTAAAACCTTGCAAAATGGAATTCTTGAAGAATACGCAAATCAAGGTGCCATACAAAAAGAAACCTGTGAAAATTCACAAGAGTCATTAAATAGGATAAGAAAGGCATTGTCTGAAAATTGTACTAAGAGCAATCAGAGTTTGAAGAAGCAATTCTTAAACAAACACGCCAAATCTCTTCACGTACTCAAAGAGATTTTGAAATGTCAGGAGTTAAGCGTCGACTTTTTAAATGCAGCTGAAAGAGAATTAAAGAATGAATTACATGATAAAGTACATAGAAGCGAAAGAGAAATATATATAAATACAAACTTGTTAGGGAACTCAAAAATTGAATGCCGTAGTCAGAGTTTTTTGAATACTGACATTTCAGATGGTATTATATTAGAAAAACAAAGAAATTCTAATGAATTCATTGACTCTGAAAAATCTTTAAAGGATCTACAACCAGAAAGATTAGACAGGGATCCATCTATGGTCTTTAGTAATAATGTTGATATAATAAACTGTTCCTGTACTCCTTCTTGCAAAATTAATAATTTCTTTAAGGGAAATGAAATAATGTCGAAAGATCCATCTAATTTAGTTGCAAAGCTAGAACCTGTTTCCCTCGTATGTACAAAATCAAAAGAAACGTCTTGTAAATTAAAAACTGTTACCGAAGAAGAGGAAGTATCTTGTAAACCAGAAGACTTTTCATTTTTTAAAAAAGAAATAACAACACAGGCTCCGTTTACACGTGAAGTTTTTACTGAATCGGAATTTTGTCAAACAATTTGCACTCAAACAGGACAGCATTTATCTTTAAGAGATATTGCCATCAGTTCGGAGGACGATAAAGAATCAATTACAAAGAAAACCAAAAGTACATCATGCGATACCATAGATAATTATCAAACTGTTGGAATCGAATGTATGGAGCAATTAAATATGCTTCACAATTCAAAAAATATAAACACTGACCATGTAATTACTTCTACAAACGAAGTGACCATTTTTCAACAAAGTACTAATAAAAATGTTTCCATCCAAGCTGAAGATATTCCAAAATCAAGAAAGCTTGTTACTGATACTTTTACAGAAACATTGGAATCATGTTATAGCTTCGATGTACCTAAGAATATAATTGGAAAAGAATTAAATAGAATTATAATCCTATGTGACGATGAAGAAATTATGAACATTGAAGAAGCTCAATCAAATAATATTGATAGATCTTATCAAAACCTAATTTTAAAATGTGATGACACTTTTTCTGCATATACTGCAGCACGTAAGAAATGCACAGAAACACTGCCAACGTTCAGAAATAATTATTTGAAAAAGCAAGCATCGGAAGACATATTTGTCCAATTGCAATTAATGTCGGGGCATAATCAAAATTTAGATGCAGAAATTTACAGAAAGAAATTCGGTAAAAGTTCTACGAACGTGTGCAGAGAAAATTCATTTTTTCACCTGGTTCAAGCTATATCTATTACTTCATTTGACATTCAAGAAACAAATAAGCACAAAAAAGAACAGTATGATCCTTTAGAAAAGCCGATTAAACTTTCTTTAAATTTGAAAACTACAGCACCATCGTCAAATGATATATCTGTAAAATTCATTGCAAACACCTCTGCGCAGATGACACATAAGAAAGTTTTACCGAAGATCAAAGTATTTATAAATTTTTTGTTAAATCATTTAAAACATAATTTTCATGCACGTAATTTACAGAAAAATGGATTTGGGGATGATTCGACAGCCAAAAAAGAGTCGTGGGAATACGAACGAGATCAAAAAGCTTTGTGGAGTAAGAATAACAAAGTTGAATCTCTAAAAAGAAAAAGGATAAAGGACTACGAATATACAAAGTGTTCACAATATTCACGACAGCAATTATTCGCTTACATATACGCAGTTTTGTGCTCTATTGTATTTTGTTCTTTTCAATTCTCACACTTTTGTGAAAGTTAAATATTTCCATACTCTAATTTTCTCACTGTTGTTTATACAACATAACTAATTCACACATATACATTTAGTATACCAAAAAATTTACGGAAATGTTAATAACCGAATGAATATGAACGACATTATTATTTAAAGATAACCAAATTTGAATAACGTACATTTATTGTGAATGCGTGTATGAAGACTTTGGTGAAGTACACACAAAATATAAATTGCCTATACCGATAGTTCAGGTGACTTTCTAATATAGAATTATGAAATAAATGAGAATTATAATAAATGTTTGTTATAAGAAACATAAATAATACATATCTACGTTAACCATAATTACTTAAATAATTGCTCTAAATGCATATTAAAAGAAATAATACAGTTAACACAAAGTATATTATATCATTTGTAATATTCTTATACGGAATACAAATATAATCAATTAAGATAGATCAAAAAGGTAATTTAATACCTTCTGTAAGATCCTCTATTATTATTCCAAGTGTTTCCATTGTCCCCACCTCGGTAACCTCTACCACCTCGCTGACCGCCATAACCACCTCCATAGCCAGTACTGGAACCACTACTACCGCCATATCCAAAATTACTGGAACCATTACCACCGCTTCTGTTAAAATTTCCCTGATTATAGCTTCTATCGCTATAATCATTCCTGCCGCCGTAACCACCGCGATATCCTCCACTACCACGCATGAATTTCGACGAGGAGCCTTCCATAGAATCACGAACAGAATGAAAGAATTCTCTCGGTGGTCTTTTACTACCAAATCCACCTCCAGTAATCGGATCCATTTCATACCGACAAGAATTCATACCACAGAGTACTTTGATAACAGCTAATACCTGTGCAGAGTATAATATAAATTAATAAGCAATCAGATCAAAATTAAACCTTATTAGTATTATTAACATCGAACAACCTTGTCTTCAACTGGACTGAGTTCCAATATGGCTGTTGGTTCTTTCGATGCTCTAACAACAAGACTCTCCAATGCAGGTCTTAGTGCAACGATGGCAGCAGCTTCTTCAGGATTCATATCCAAATTTATCCAGTTATCCAGCCTAACCATACCGTCGACGTACTCGACTTTACGTGATCCAAAAAGAAGTAAATGGATAGGGGACACCATTGTCATTTGCTTACAAGAGACTGCCCTGGTGCGAATCTGAATAAAAGAATTATTTTAGTTCTAATAAAAATCCTGTAATAGTGTAGGCACCTTGTGTAAATTACCTTTTCCCCAAATACAAAGAACGGAAATGGGAAAGTCTGTTCAAAGGTGCTGCAGTTTACTGAAGTTTTGTGTATAAGAGCAGCTTTAGACTCGGTCGTGAGTACCTTTCGTTTTTCTTTATGGTAACAAACGTTAGGATATAAGCCCATACATAATAAAGCAGTAATTGTATCAAGTCGGACATCCGCACCAGCTTGATAGTTTAAAGGTGTCGGGCATAGAGTTTCTTCAGGAAATCCAGCACTCTGAAGTAGAGACTGTAGTTGATTCTATATCAGGAAGCGTGATAAGTAATTATTATAAGATATAAATGATTTTGATTGTATGTATAATATCTAAACATACTTTAGCTTCCCATGTGACTCTCAGGGTAGGGATACTCAAATTTTTAGCATCGCAAAATGCCTGTTCTGCATATTCGCCAGAGAATCTGGCTTCTTCCCATGCTTGGAACGCATGCATCATTGCTACGTGATCACTATATCTTGCACCAGCAAATTGTCTCTGTGAAACTGCTGAACGTCTCCCATCCAGTCCTGTATTATAAACCTCCGGAAAGGTTGTACTATTCGCAGCCATTGTGGAGAGTGCATCCCCGACACGAAACATGCATCCTAATATCATCATTTTACCCAAACGTGGCTCTATAGGTAATCGAGCCAAGATTTTACCTAATGGAGTCAATTCGTCATTTGCGTCTAAACATTTCATCTCTGAAAATTATTAAAACCAAAAATTAAAACCATTCCTCGCGTTCTACACAAAAATACAATGTATTACCTCGCAGTATGACTTCAGCCTCTATTACAGCATCTATAGGAGGTGGTTCGATAGCTTTCGACAAGAATTGTCCAATACTTCCCAATCTTAATAACTTAATACTCAATGCTAATTCATGTAAAGGTGTTCTAAACATTTCAGGTGTCATGTGTTCATCCATCTTCTCGAAGCGAGCTCTTGAGCATAAATGAAAACAGAACCCAGGCTTAACTCTTCCAGCACGACCCTTGCGTTGTTCCAAATTTGTTTTGCTAGCCCATACAGTTGCGTAATTCGTCATATTGTTGTGTGACGTAAATAATTTCATTTTGGCTTTGCAAGAATCAATGACGCAAACTACATCATTGATAGTAATTGAAGTTTCAGCTATATTCGTGGCCAGGATAATTTTCGTGACATCTGGTGGTACAGGATCGAATACCTTACGTTGCTCGTCTCTAGGAAGTTGAGAATGTAATGGTATAATAAAGTAATTCGATCCACCAAATACAGGATGGAGCTGTAAGTGTTTCATCAATGCAAAAATCATACTCCATCCTGGTAAAAAAATGAGCACCGCTCCACTGATATCTTGGTCTTTAATATATCTTAGTAGTGCTTCGAGCAATTCAAAACTGATTTCCTTCTCAGACATTTGGGCCATAGCATTCTTCGTTTGAATACTATATTGCGAGGAGATAACTTTATTTAAATTTTCCTCGGCTTCAAAGTCTGTCCCCAGATCATCAGCTTCACGATTCTTCCTCTTCTTCAAGTCAGTCGGTGGCACAAAAGAGGTCAGTTGAATACAATCTTCTAGGAAATACTGTTGTATCGGAAATGATCTGCCAGGAATCTCTATTACTGGGCAATCATTGAAGTACTGGCTGAACAATGTCGTATCTATTGTAGCTGACATGAGGATCACCCTGAGATCTGGATACATATGAATCATATCGCGGAGTACAACCATGATAAAGTCGGAATTCACGTCTCGCTCGTGAATCTCATCGACAATCACGTGCGACACACCCCTAAGACCACCCTCCAACTTTCTGAGTAAAACACCAACCGTACAAAACAGTATACTGCTGTATGGTCTTGGTAGACAGGATTCAAATCTGACTGAATATCCTACGGATTGACCGATACTCTCGCACCTTTCACTAGCAACCCGATCAGCTACGGAAACAGCTGAAATTCTTCTTGGTTGCGTTACAGCAATACTGCAGTATGCACCTTGGCCAGAAGATATATAATCATCCAAGATGAATTGACAGACTTGAGTAGTTTTACCACAGCCAGTGTTACCGCGAATAATAATAACTGGATTATCGTTAATAGCCATCATGATTTCATTGCGCTTTGCAAAGACAGGTAAGTTCGATCGCTCCTTTAAACTTTTTTGTAAAGCATTATCGTCATTTAACCTTTGCCTGTGATCATTTGAAATATCTTCTGATAGTACGTCTAAGGAAATGGTGGCTAGAGGACCTTCGTCGATGTTACATCCTGTCCAGGGATTCCAGTTTTGCTGAGGTGGAGACCAACTAACAACTCCTGCTGGTTGAGGTACTGATGATATAAAATCATCAAGAACGTGATTTGTTATTAAAGATATTCCAGGAGTAGATGACGGAGGTTTAGTTTCTGGTGTGGGTGTAGCGACAGGCTGTAATAAAAAAAGTCCATTTTCATTATAAATAATTATATAATTATTTTCGAGTAAAAGTATGTACTTACTTCAGCTACTTTTACGTCGATTGGCTTTATTTCAAGTCCCGCCAGCACATCATGGACTTGACTAATTATTTCTGGAGATATTTTCACTGGGTAGGGCTTAATTTGTTCGGCATCTTTGTTGCTTTTTAAAGTGCCACTGAATGCTTCGATGACACCAAGATGATATAATTGTCGAACCAGTGACAATGCACAGCTCTTTGATGCTGTTTGTTTATTAGAACCCGTCTCGCGACCAGTAACACCTGATTGAATGTTTTAAATGTAATAACAATATTTGATTATAGATTAAAATAATTATTAAAATTTTGTACATACATCGCCCAAGTTCTTTTACGTAGATTGACATTTCAGCCATGAAGCTCCTAAGCAGGCAAGAATGATATATCAGTATTTATATAAATGAAATAAGATTTGACTGAGTCTCTTGGTAGTAAGGAAATTTTTTTTTAATATATAACATGCAATAATAATTAGAATTAAAAGTTATTTATCCCGATCCTATCCGATTCAAGCAAGCTAATCTAATTAGCAAGTCAACCCCAATGCTAGTTTATGAAACTCACCGTTCGAAGTTATCCAAGACCAAATTGGAGTACATTGATAAAGTTTCTGCAAGTGCCAGCACCAAAACAATTATTGAATCTTTTCAATAAAAGCTTTGCTTATACACCAGTTATACTCGTTCAAGAGAATTCATTTTCTTTCTCTTGAACAAGCACCTGACAATAAATGAATAACATACTCCAAAATGGTCTCGATGAAGTTCGAATCAATTCTGAAAGAGCCAGTGCATGTCTGCCAGAAGGCATTTCGCACCACTTTAACATACAGTAACTATGCAATGTTCAAATAAAATATTTATAAAATACATGAAAAGTGTATTTCTTTTTTCTTTCTACGTTTCAATTGGCAATTCAACTGATAAACAAGTACAATATGTACCAAGAACATTAAGTCCTTAATACATTCTGTACCATATGATAAATAAGAAAATTCTTGTAAATGCGATGAATGTAGAACCATCCAAACTGGTTCATACCTTGTGTGATCTGGGCCAACAGGGGTATACTTGTAATCAGTATTAATTTTATTAATCTGCATAAATTGATGCAACTTTGACTTTGCATTCTCAATTGTCCAATTCCCATGAATACCAGAATTGACATCCACATCTTCAGCTTCTTCAACCTTTTTCTGTTCCGCAATTCGATCAATATATGTATAATTTCCCTGACCTCTCTCATTATAAGGTCTATATGCTTGACCTATATCATTGGGACCCAAGCCATTTTGAAATACTGATTTAACTGGAGTTCCTGGATCAGCTTTTACATTTGTCGGCGTTTCAGCTTGAACAGGTGGCATATTATGATCTTGCGGTACATCATTTGCATTAACAATTCCTGAACGAATAAGATAATTAGTAAAGTCACGAGACGCATTGCCCATTGCATCTTTCTTATTCGTTGAATTGCCTATGGCAACATAATCATATCCAAGAACACGAAGCTCACAAAGAAAACGCTGTCGATGTTTAGGACCTAAATAAGTAACAAAACCAGAATATTAATAACTAATCAAATATTTGCATAGACACAATCCTTAATAGTTACCTGTCGGCCTGGTATCGAATTGTGGTTCCTTGCCATTTTTTGAGCACCATTGGTGTACAAAGGCTTTTATATCGCCCATGCTTGATCTTTATACCCAAGCCTTAATCGACGTTGGCACAAAAAAAAAATCTCTTCAAGATCACACAAGAAATTCCATAACAATCGAGATCAAAGTGGAAAAACAAATATTACAAAGCGTCACAATAATAGTCAATCTTCATGACCAAAGAGACGAAAGTTATTATAAAACACGAAGATGAGTAAGGAGGCGGACAACGTTACGGTTTTAGGCGATACCAAAAAAAGTGACGCTGAATCGTAGCGGCGAGTCCGGAAGTAGAATTTTGTGATCATTGCCTCCGTCGACAATGCGGATCCCGTCGTAGCCTAGCTGACTGTGATCACCAACCTGTAGCTTGGCGGGCAGAGGTTCTCCGCTATTTACCGCTGGTTCCCAAAGCAACAACTAGAACGCGGCAGCTCATCGGATATAGCCTAAATATTTTTTTTACAATCCTAAGTTCGAGCGTACAGTGTAAACTCGTTAAGATTAATATGACAAAAACCAGCAACTCATGTCTGCTGCACTGAAGCGTATGATGCCACCAGTATATTTAATAGATATTTTACCTATGTTGCGTAGCAGAACTATTGCTAAAATCTATCAGGAACTATAGAACTCCTCGAGAACTTTTGAAAAAGCCTATTTTTGAATCAGTTTTAAGAGATTTTAAAATGGTGCGATGCTGGAGCTGACACCCGTGTAGCATCTCAATTTTTGAACAATGTTTCATCAATAAGCTTTTTCAATTGTTCTAGAGGAGTTCTATAGTTCCTGATAGGTTTTAACATTAGTTCTTGACTTACCTTGAATTTAAAAAAACTGTCATGGTGCAAACCATGGGACTCGCCACAGATGTACTACGGACTATACTCTTTTGAATGGGATAGTCATAACTAGTACGTGTGCGAGTGACTATCGCAAATATACATTTTGCAAAAGAATATCGTAAGCTTACCCATGTATCAGCGTATATATCTAGAATAATTTCATGCAATTGTATTGCGCCCAGTATTTTATGGTAACCATAATAATTGATAAGGAGAAGACAGATAAGGGCAGTTATGAGCGCTTACATCTAAAAGAAATGTATGCAGTGTATTGCGTCGAGTAATTTATATAAATGTTAAATAATAAGCTAGCATAAGTTAGCTTATTAAGTTGTAACGTATCTTTCTTACTCGACACCGATAGCGAAAAATCCGAGAACTAACCTACGTTACCTTCGGCCCTCCACCTTTCGCTCATGCATCCGCAAGCCAGGCGGGCGCCAGCCAATTCTTTTTTCACCGGGAACTGACGAGCCGGTATGAACTGGGAGTTGGGGTGGAACAGGCCCAACTCCGTCTAAACGAGAGTTCTGATTGAACCTGTCAGAAAGACGATAACTTAACGGATCCTATAGATTTTTGGGGATGCGTAAAATCGACAAATGCAACCGTAGGTGCTGATCGTTGAGGTCGCGAAAAATCAGCAAATACAACTGGATGCACGACCGCTCAGGCTGCTAGGTCGAGGTAGAGAGTGTCGGATTAAGCGTCAGGCAAATAGTGCGATATACAGAGATCAACGGATCGAGAACGTAACAAAGCGAATCGGATGTGTCTAATCGAAATCTCTTCACCAATTAATAAATTGGGAGTACTCACCGGAGCTGGTGCAGCTGATCCATGAAGGCCGAGAACGGTATCCAGAGGACACTCGGGTGGGCACTGCACTAGGGCACAGTACTGCACTTCCGGAACACTCACAGAAAATCCACAGAATTTCGTGGTAATCGCGAGAAATTGTTATACTGTATCAACACGGCTAAAAAAACTATCAACAAATAGCACGGGAGCGCGAGGCAGCTCGTGATATGTCGGTCGGTGCCCCGAGACAGACTGCTTTGACAATAGCCAAATTCGAGAACTAATCATTCTGATTGGTCGAAATCCTTATAGGATCCTTATCAGGAACTATAGAACTCCTCTAGAACTATTGAAAAAGCTTATTGATGAAACATTTTCCAAAAGTTGAGGTGCTACAAAGGTGTGAAGTTGGCACTGCTATTTCTTAAAAATGTTCCAACAATAGTTCCTGAAAGGTTTTAACAATAGTTCTGCTACGTAACATTGGTAAAATACCTATTAAGGATACTAGTTGCACCATACGCTTCAGTGCAGGTATGCATAAGAAGCTGGCTTTCAGTGTTGTTTTCAGATTGTGTTTCAAACAGTTCCGGGATAGTTCTCTCTAGTATGTATTCCATATTGGGACCATAGTTCCGGTTGGAACAATTGTTAAATAATGCTGCAAGCTAGCACCGTATCGCTGCACTCCTTAACACAGGCAGGCATGAGGTGCTGGCTTTTGGCTTAGTAAATCTTATCGAGCTTACACTGTGCACTCGAATTTAAGATTACATAAAAAATATTTAGGAAATATCTGATAAGCGGCATCGTTCCAAGTGTTGCTCTGGGAACCAGCGGTAAATTGCGGAGAACCTCTGCCGGCCAATATACACGTTCGTGATCACGTTCAACTCGGCTACGACGGGACATGCATTATCGACAGAGGCGATGATCACAAAATCCTACTCCCGGACTCACCGCTACAATTTAGCGCCATGTTTTTGGTATCGCTAAAAACCGTAATGTTGTGCATCTCCCTACTCATCTCTGTAAAAGAGAGTTCGCATATGAATCATAATTAGTAATGCAAAATTACTTTACTAGATGGAACATGTGGTGCAACATGTGCGCCATGTAATTGGCGAAGCTTGAGTTACAAAAAAATGGAAAATCTGCCAGTAACGCAGATTCCTTCAAATTTAAAACTACAGTAAAATTGTAAAAATCGAACTATTTCGTGCATTTATAACTTATGTAAATCAGATGAAAAATAATGAGATGCTTAAGAATATCCAACCAAAAAAAAACTTTACTGCAGACATGTTTCAATCTTACATAACAAACGTACGTCGAATACATTTATATGCTATACAGACCTTATTTTATGTAATATAATTATATATTGATAAGTCACGAATCTTTTCGCAATAAAATTCAATACTATTAGCTTACATAGATATTAGAAATTCCATTACAAATTAAACATGTCCACAATTTCACATGGAACATCATGAATATTATTGAATATCATTCCTTCCTTTCTTTATGGCTGCTGGTCAATGAGGAGATGTGCTAGTAACTGAAATATCTCCATTTACACATACAGTGCGTATTAAGACCTATATAACCTGAGGGGAATATACCTAATTACACCGGTCTACCAGACTGTCAGCACGTCGTATGGCAAAACTGTCCACGTTCGCCAGCTACTTGCAAAGTGACTGTGCATTTACCTATAGTACTCTGCACCGTCGAATACTGCTTATTCTGTAATGATGACGTGCAGAGAAGCATGAGTTTTATCCATCATTCCCCACCTTCATGAGTCCCACCGTTCATTCCCCTACGTAATCGAAGATACTATAATCTATAATGTACTCTATTTTTGCATGACAAAGTACTTGAATGAATGCCTCAACATTTGTTAATAACTTGAACAAATTCGTGGGAATATAATTAATCAAATATAATTATACTATAGTAGGATACATTTCCTGTTAATTAATGTGAGCCAATTTTATGTTGAATTGTCTAGTACTGGCACATGGGAGATTATTTGTAGTTCGAAATTGAAGACTAATACGTATACCTACGGTAATGCATTATAAGGTACAGTGAACCTTTCATATAGACCTACATCAGGTTCCAAGAATATTTTTTTATCCAAAAGTCGTATAGGTAATATCTTAACGCTTGTTCACGTGTGTTTCGGACGGAGGAGGGTATGGTTGCGTATATATATAAAAGTGAAGGTCGGAGCTAAAGTAAGTTTATTCTTTAACTGTCCGACGAAGGCAGCACAGTCGGATTCTGACAGTTTTTCCGAGGTACGAACTCAGATCAGCAAATTCCCTCGTGATTTCCCTGCCACTTTGGTACTGGCGCGGAAGGACCGTGGAGTACTCCAGATTTTTTCTATTAAAAATCATAGTTTTAATTTATTGGATTTGACTCTGCAAGAGGAATATTCACTTGAACCACGTTGGTAAGTTTGATATAGAATAAATTTATAGAATGTAATTGAGTTCTCTGTCAGAAATTCTCATTTCTAAGAATGGAATTAGACTATAATTACTAATTGTGTATCAGTATTGCTCACATAGAGATTTTTATGTGGTATTATTTGAAGTCTTCATACGAGTCTGCATGCTCTTGCTTAATTTTACCATTTTTATGTCCTTGAGCCAGTAAAGGTTGCTTTTTGCAATATTTCTAATTTTGTAATTGATACGAATTGGTTATTAATTCTTGCCACTCTTTTTATTAATTAATACATTTTCTTTAGCACCATCAATTCAGGTAGACTGATAAGGTTAGGTCAGGTGCTTCACATTTAGTATCTATAAAACTGTCTGTCCCGTTGCAGATGTAATCTTTATCGAATTGTCGTTCTGATATATTATTATAAATACATTTTGTCCTTAAAATAAATTATAACTTCTTATTCTTGTAAATGTAGCAAATCCCGTTAAATTATGTAGTTCCTTTCTTGGTGTTTTTGAATTTCACTTTAAACGCTAACAGGACAAATTATTTAATTTTGGATTTAAATTCAGTTTAAAAAGTGTTTTCTATTATTGGATCTTGCATAATTTTTGCTGTAAAGAAGATGTAGCCAATACTCTCTGACCTTGAACCTGCAAGCGTCTCAAATATAGATGAATGATGGTAACTCTGACGTCATTTACTGTTTTAGTATAGGTTAGGTTATGATTGTTAGGTTTAATTATTGGTACTTCTTTTTGTTATACATTGTTGATTGATCTGAAACAGGTATTATATTCTAAGTACGGATTGTTAGAATTAGAATAAAACCATGATTACCATTGTTGTATGAAAACCAATATGTGATATCTAACTTTGGATCAAAAGTGAACATTCACGTGTAATGAATGATGCAACCTCGTGGACGTTGCGGAAATATTCCATTGAAAAAAAATGAGTTAAAATAATTTTGTATTGAAATCTTTTAATAGATTTGATTTGAATGTGTACTTTATATTGTCACGCAATGTTTTGATAATTAAGTAATTTTTTAAATGGAATTGTAATAAATTTCTATATTTTTATTGTTGCAGTATAGTGAATTAAGCTTACCTTAATTTTAAAAAATGTCGGGGCAGCAAGAATTGCAAGTAGATGAGGATTTATCAAGCAAACTTCTACGAAAAGGAAAACAATCTCCTTTTCTTATGCTTGGTACGTATACTACATTAATTAATAATAATAGAATTATATAGTTCTTTTAATTTGCACAAATTTATCCACTTGCATATTGTCTGTTGTAAAAGGTATTGCAGGCTTGATCGGTACCTGTGCCTATGGAGCATACAAATTCAAGCATAGGGGTCAGATGTCAACATCGATCTTTTTAATGCAGTTACGTGTTGCTGCACAGGGTGTGGCGATAGGAAGTTTAACATTAGGAATGTTGTACCATATGTATGTAGATTATGTTGTCAAAGCTCCAAAAAAGGAATGAATCTTCTAACCACATTAGAACTAATTGATGTATATAGATGGAATAACTCAGACTTGTGATAAATGTCAGAGCAATTATGCACGAGATCTTGAAATACAGATTTCAAGATGAAAATTATTTGGTCTTTGGAACTGGCTAGAATATTAACTAACATTATAGCCTGTACTTATAGGCATTCAAATTATTTATTATATTATCATTAAGTTTGTTATTATCAATCCTGTCTACGATAAAGGCAAAAATACTCTGTTATGTATTCAAGACTGGTACCAATGTGATTAGTACTGCCTCTAAAATGATTAAAATACTTGCTATTATTAATTAGTGAAATAGATGTACACGTTATTTAATATGAAATCAATTTCATAATTGTTCTCATGTGTATATCTTTAATCATTAGAAGATTTATTTCAAAAGTATTGAATGCACGATGTATCAAATGATTGAGAGTCAATAAAACCAGTAACAGGAAAAATAAATAATTTTATATTGAAATAATGTATCCCCTCATTGAAATATAGAGTTATACTTTTAAATTATAAATGTAAGTCGAAACAATTTGTTTAAAGCAGTGTTCCTTGAAACTATCATTTACGTATTTTCGCCTATAAATTGAAAAGTATGAGTTAATGTTTTACCAGTCGATTGGGATGAAACGATAGACGTAAATGGTATTCAATTAAATTTTCCTTTAATACATTTAAACTGCAAACATCAAGAAAGTAATTGGAGCCGTTTAACATCGTATTCAAATAATCGACAGGAAACGGATTACAAAATTTCCATTGAGGTATTGAAGTGACAGTTAGGAGATCCACACAGATTGTAATTATTACTTTTTAATTTATTCCAGTGAGAGGAATGTTACGTACAACAAACCATTCTGCTTGACGCTACTGAAGTTTCTTTTTTTCTCTTTTCTTTGCTCACTTTTTCGCCACATAGTCGGCTCTCTGTTTCATCAATTAATCGCTTAAATTACTTAGCTAGTTACTCTAAGCTAATCCTTACAAATGTACTGTGCCAAGGGGGTAGATGCCCTCGACCATTTCGTCGATGAGAAGGGAAAGGGCGAGAGCGACATATTTCTTCGTTTCCCGTGAAAATCGAGTAAAAAAGATTCGATATCGATCGATGTCTTCGAAACGATTTAATTACACAGAGTACTTCTGACTGGCACAACGCGGGCTTTTGTTGTGCACTAAATAATCTTCAATTTTTTCTTCTAGTTTTCACTTCCTAAACAGAATCCCTCATGCCTTTTCAAATCTGTATTGCTATTAATATATTACACAGTATTCGGCGAGCATTAGAAACTGTAATTACACTGATCGTACGAAAAAATTTCGAAAAATCATTTCACTGTGACGGAACGATGATGTTCTCTTGAAAAGCCCATGTTATACAAGTCTCAAATGATTTCGCTAAATTTCCAAAACTCGAAAAGCCGTGTACTCAATATTTCCTTAGTCTGCCATCTTGTATTTTCTATATCCTTCTTGCACATTGAACTTATTTTCATACGACCACATAACTTTGAGTGCCAAGCAAGAAATTTCGAGTACGAGGAAATCTAACGAATTAAACTCGAATAACTATAGTCGGGCTTCAAGATTAGTTTCATTTTACGGAGTCATATGCTTGTCATGCAATGTAAAAGAGTCACCTACATGTGAAACTGATCTTGCGGCCCAATTACAAATCTAAATCGAAGATCGAGATCCGAAATGAAGAACAAAAAAAGTAATAAATTCGTCCACAGCAATGTGAAAGAGTCAATGAGCTTAACAAGGTCGAATTGGATTTTAAGTAAATGTACTTATGCGGTACCAGAAGGCTGGAGATTACAAAATACATGATTTCTCGACTCCGATTCCCGACGCCGAATGTACACGTAATATATAATAAATACAGGAGGAGCGTGATTCTTCTTCTACTTCTTCTTGTTTACTCGGACAAGAAGGTCTCGGCTACTGTGTGCCGAGTCTTTCGAACCTTGTCCGCCTCGCTCGGTGTACTTGTCTAGTGAAAATTCATCTAGAAATTGCGATTTCGAAAAATGAGGTCACGGCGCCTGCCAGCGAACCGTCGTACGGCCATGAATCCGGCTTGATTTGAGCTGCTGCCGCCAGTTCGACAGAAACGCTTAAGCTGCAATCACACGATTGTTACAGTCCTTATTATATCGGCCCTTTAGAAAAGTTGAGTCATTGCAATTGGTACGACAAGTGCCGCATTTAATCATCAGTAATCGTGTAACGCATCTTATTTTTTTTTGTTCAGGTAGTATTAAAAGTTTCTTTTTTTTTTTTCATTAAGTTTAACTTTCAAACTGGCATCACTGTTACTCGTATTGTTGTCACGCCGCTTGATACTTCAGCTACCTTCAAGTTTGAGTTTGAGAATTCTGCGAACCTGTGAAGCCCTGCGGCGGTTGTCCGGGTACGGAGTATTGGGGCCTGAAGTTGCCGAAGTTTACGGCACCGGCGAAGCTAGCCGAAAGTTGCCCTCCGGAGAAACCAGCTGGGAATTGCTGTGCTAAGAGTGCAGCCTGTCCAGTTTGCGTACTACTGCCACCTGGTGCTGTAGCAGCCAGTCGGCTCAGGATCGACCTTTCCGACATTTGCAGTCGTTGAGCAACTGGTGGAATCCGAGCCAACGTCGCCGGTAGTCGACTTACGTCTGACTTCATGTCCGACAGGAGTTCCTCTAATTGATTCAGTACCTGTACCCAAGAAAAAAATGTATCACATTGCTATAACAAATTACCCAGCTATTTAATCTTCGTTAAATCGTATCCTGCCATAATTTATATACCTTATGAAGAACTGCATTGGCTGGCTTATTGCCAGCAAGACTCTCCTTGCTAAGGTGCTGATGGGACTCGGCAAGGCACTCAACTTCGGCGAACCTTGCATTTAGACTCATCGCCGGGTGGTTCGGATCCTGCGTGAGATTCAGGTACGCTGCTCTTCTCAGTTGCTCTTCGATAACCAGAGCTTGTTCCAGTAACTTGAATCGTCTCGCCAAGAATTTATTCTTGATTTCCAAGAAGTTACCCTTGCCCACGTCCATTTTGAAGGGTTCGTTGATGATAGCAAAACTATACATAATGAAATTGTGTAACTTTAAAAATTAACAAAGAAATTCAAGTGTAACCTATACGTACCGTATGTCATTTTGTATGTCCTGCCAACGACCGTAACCATGTGTGACGATACCGGCAAGTAGCCAGTAGTCGTGTCGCCGATGCCAAATTTCATACTCCCGTCCAGGAACAGCGGCCTTCTCTTCGTTCAGCCAAAGTGTGTGGAGTTCAGTGAAGCCACCGTCGGCAATATTGAACATGAATTTACGCTTTGGCTTCATAGATTCCGAATCCGAATCCTTTGTCTCCTTATCCTTGCCATCTCGTTCCTTATAAGATATCAATATTTTATTTTGATTTTACGTTAAAGAGTTACTTTAAAATATTTTAATAATACACGAAGAAATTATAGAGCAGATCCAACTAACCTCTCGCTTCTCCATTTCCTCTTCGTCGTCCTTCACAATAACAACGTCTTCCTCGGACTCAGATTTCGGTTTACTTTCACTAGCTTCTGTCTTGTCATCCAGCTTAATCACAGTTTTATCGTCCTTCCCTTCACCAGTATCCTTCTCCCGTTCTTTATCTTTATCGGATGCAGACTCAGAAGCTTCTGTATCCTTTTCCTCTTTCTTGACTTCATCCTTAACCTTTACCACTTCCTCAGCGTCTTTAGAAGTTTCCTTCGATTCCTCCTTCGAATCTTTCGCATCCAAAACCTGTAATTGAATTTAAAAAAGAAAAATATTAAAAAGTATCGAGAAATAAGAAAGACAATCTACACAAAGTCTAGAATTAAATAATTTTTTACGAATATGATAAATATGAATTACACCATTATAAATAATTATATTTACCTCCTTGTCCTTGGCATCATCTTTCTGATCCTTACTATCGGATTCAGTTGGTTTGTTAGATTCGGCAGTACCCGAAGTGCCGACGGACACAGGAGTTGGAGTTGGAGTTGCAGCTGGACTCGGACTTGGTGCATTAGAAGTCGCAGGTGTAGCACTGGTACTGCTGGTCCCAGTGGCAGCACTGTCGCCAGCACCACTTTCCACCTTTACTGGTTCCACTGGCTTGCGAATCATCTCCGGCATCGAGTAGTATCCATTGATGTGTTCAAATTCCTGAACCTATTGATTATTAACATTAACAAATTACAATGTCAATGTAACTGTTTTGGTGTTGAATAATAAGATAGGCTTCATGAAGTAATTATATTTAACCGTATGCTTACTTTCTTACGAATGAGAGACATCACGCCAATCCTGGTGAGGACGTGTTGTCGACTTAGACCTTCCCTTGGTACACCGTCTGCGAATGTCTCTGCGTTGTCAGCTCCAGGCTCGCAGAGGTGTCGCATAAACAGCGACACGTACGCCTTGAAGTTCTTTTCGGATTTGCCCCGCAAGTCTCGCACCAACCTACAGATTAATGCATTTCCAACTACAATTCTTGCCCTCGTAATATTTCTTTCAATAAGTTAGTATTTACTACAGTGTTATAAAAATATTTTATTATCCTTTTAAAGATGTCACTGCCATTTACTGCATGTTGATCAATAAAATTATTAAGCTGGAAATCAATACACGGAAGTTTAAAAAAATACAGATATATGGATCATGAAATTGAACAGCGAATGGCGTACTGTGTTACATGTGATTTCGAATTGTCATAATAATTGCAAGAGAGTGTATTGGGTATGAATATGAAATTGTCAGTGAAGAGATTTATTTTGGCTCGTGTAACTAACCACTGAGAATTGAATGCATCCTGGGGCGGCATTCCATATCGCATAATAGCATTCAGGAAAGCCTTACGCTGCCGGGCATTGAATCCCAGAACCTGAAACCAATGAAAAATATATATACAGACTGTTGTATGAATTTTTATGTTTACGCAAGATCCATTTATACTGTCATTACTAGATTGCAAGTTGACCAATCATAAAATGATAACGAGCAACAGTGTTTTGAGTAATTATGAATAATTTGAAAAGACAAAAAATGATCCATAGAAAAAGAAGAAGGAGCGTACCTCAATATTTCCATTGACTCTAGCCAAAAGTGGTGGCAGTGGTCTGTCCTTTTCATCTCGTCTTTCCAATCGGCGTCTGCTTCGTCGTGAAAGTAAATCGCCATCACCTTTCTCATCGAAATCATCGTCCTCTTTGTCATCGTCACTTGGCGCGCTGAAGTCGCTATTGTAATCGGAAAGATTCTCTTGCCAAGGTTGATCGTCTCGGGCACCCTGATCTCCGGTAACTCCACCGTCATTATAGTTCACTTGCTTCCGTACACGCTTACCTGGAGAAAGAATATTCGATTCAAGAAACATATTATAATAGACATACGGCTACCCTTAGAGAAGATATTAACCTTTTCCAAGAGTTCTGGCAATGTCCTCTTGCTGTTGCTCGTAATGATGCCGTAACAGTTTTATCCAGTAAGCAGGATCCGTATTTTCAGCCTCCTGCTTGATGATCTCTGTGTCGGCTTCTTCTTCAGTTTCACCTTCCTTAGTCACGTAAGAAGCCACTTTGAACGAACTGAGATACTCGTTGGCCCAATTTTCTTTCTGTTCGATTCCCTCCTTGCTACGATCCAATAGCTCAGCAACGGCCTTGTCGTCGTAATGAATAGCTTCATCTTCTTTGCCTTCCTCTTCTTTGAATAACTCCTCAGTACCTGAATGTCAGATCACATATATAGATCTTTGCATTTCAAATAATTCACCATCAAACCTTAAGAATAGTTTGGCTTGTGATAAAGGTAGCATTGTTAAGGATCTTCTGAATGATTGTTTTTGTACATTAAATATATAATTTTGATTTTCTAAAAATAGATTATATAATTTCGAAATCTTACCAAATCGTAAAATATCGTCAAGTTCCTGCTTGCTGAAGTTAGCGCCCTTGCCACCCATACCAGGACGCACGACAAGATGAGTGAGCATCATCTTTCTCTTTGCTACCTGGGTGACGCGTTCCTCGACTGAATTACGAGTAACGAAGCGATAAATCATGACTTTGTTAGCCTGACCAATACGATGAGCTCTGCTGAAAGCTTGAATGTCGTTGTGCGGATTCCAGTCGGAATCGTAAATTATGACGGTATCAGCAGTTGCTAAATTAATACCCAGACCACCAGCTCTCGTTGATAATAAGAACACAAATTGTTGCGCCCCTGTAGATAAAAATATTATTGATTATGTCACAAGCCCAAAATAGGATAACAGTAAAATTAATGCGTTATAAAACGCGTCTATTCGACATAATCTAAATGCCGCGTATGTCATATACTTCTTTCATTAAAAAAGTATCTATGTTAAATAAAATTTAATTATGCAAAATTATGAGAATTATTTTACATTTCTTTTTTGCTTACCAGGAGCATTGAAGCGATCAATAGCTTCCTGACGTTGGGCTCCAGTAATGTTTCCGTCGATCCTCTCATACTTATAGCCCTCACCCTCGAGGTAATCTTCTAAAATGTCAAGCATTTTCGTCATCTGCGAGAAAATCAATACACGATGTCCGTCATCTCTGAGTTTCTTTAACATTTTGCTAAGCAGGACGAGTTTTCCAGCTGCTTTGATTAGAGCGGAAGTCTCGTAATTGCCATTCGGTCCGGTTGGAGCTTCTTGTGATGCTGCGGGGAAGAGGTAAGGATGGTTGCAACACTTCTTCAGGTCCATCATTATGTTGAGTAACGAAACTTGCTGGCCACCGCCCTTGGGATTCAGTGCCTCGAAGTTCCTTGTTAAGATATACTTGTAATATTTCTTCTGCATTGGCGACAGCTCAACACGCACGATGAATTCGGACTTGCTCGGCATATTCTGCAATGGAATAAAAATTTTCATTTATAACCATGAAATAGACTTGAAAAAACTGCTGAATGATCACAAATAAAAGTATCAAGGCAGAACAATAAAGTCATTAACGAGCCTTACCTTGAGCACATCGGCTTTAAGTCGTCTGAGCATATGAGGCCCAAGCATCTCATGAAGTTTCTTGACCTGTTCCTCTTTCGAGATGTCAGCGAATTCATTTTGAAAAGCAGCTAGGTCGTTGAACTTATCCCGACAGAGGAAGTTGAGCAGATGGAAGAGTTCCTCAAGGTTATTCTGAAGAGGCGTACCAGTAAGCAATAGCTTGTATGCAATATTGTACGATGCAAGGAGACGGAAGAATTTCGATTGATTGGACTTGAGTCTATGAGCTTCGTCAACTACCAAGACGGCCCAATCAATCGATCCCAAACATGCGGAATCGATGGATATCAATTCGTAACTTGTGAGGAGAACATTGAACTTGATCTGGGAACTTCGTATCTTCGACGCTCGTCCACTACGCACAGCGCCTTCATCAAATGATAATTCATTCTCACGAATGACTATCCGACTGTCCTTATCACCTGTTGGAATATTTCATAAAATAGTTAGTCCTGATACTGATCATGATGATGACTGGTACCACTTTCGCTATCCACTTGTTATCCATTGAATAGGCATTACGATGAGTCTCGGTACTAACCCACATAAGTGACGCAGTAAAAGTCTGGAGCCCAAGTCTCGAATTCTCTTTCCCAGTTGATGATAGTGGAAAGAGGTACAGATACCAAAAATGGTCCCTTACAGTGACCCTCCTTGTACAGAGAGTAGAGGAATGTGATGGTCTGAATTGTTTTACCAAGACCCATCTCATCAGCGAGGATAGTATCTATCCCTTGACCCCAGGAGTACCTCAACCAATTGAGACCCTAAGAAAGTGGCAAACGGAACAAGGTGATTAAACGCTCATACACATTTATATATTTACGAATGTTAAGGAACGGGTCCTCTGTTCTTCTATTGTTATATTATTATTGATATGGATGTTCTTTATTTATTGTTGATCCGACGAGCGGTTACGTCGGGTCTATGTTCGTGGTTATCAGTTCTTAGTTCTTTGTTTTTTTGTTCATGGAATTGCCCGCGAAGCGTTAAGGAGGTCGACTAGCGGTTACATCAGGCCTTGTTTAGTGCTGGCGCCAAAAGTTCTTCCCAAAAAGGACGCCCGATTTACCTTGTGAGTAACGCGGCCTTAGACTCGTGTGATATAAAGGACGGTCGAGAGAAAAGACGGTTGGTTTTTCCGTGTTCGCGATAGAGACGAAATAATAAATATTTTGGCTAACCTCAAACAGTTTAGGTTATTGTTACCTTGCTGTTTGAGTCCCTAACAACGAGACTGGTTTCAATTAATTAGGAAAATTACCTCAAGCTGATATGGATGCAGTTGCATCCCAGTTAAGTCCAAGTAGTCAGGTTGACGTTCGTATTTCTTCTTAAGATCGGTCGTTGGTTTGTCTGGGGGTGGCGTGTAACGTTTTGGCGTTCTCTCTTCGTCGTCGATAATTTCTCTAGTTTTGGATTTCTTTCCTTTACCTAACGAACGTCATTTATTGTTAGGAATTTATTATGGCATCTGTTCAATCATATTCTATCATACCCAAAGTTATAGATGCAGAATAATGATTATCAAATTTCAAATTGATCGTGATAATAAAAGTCAAGTAACATGTACCTTTTTTGCCTTTGCGAGAAGAAGTACCATCGCAGCAGTTGGCAGCCCTGAGATCCAGGTAGTACTCGACCGCCTGTTTGAGGCCGGGAATATCCTCATGTTCGTCCTCCCAGGTTGCTTGATCGTAACCAAGCTCGCGCCATTTCACTAAATAAGTTGCTCGGCCGTCTCGCTGGAGTCGATGATTGATAACTCTGTGTACCACTAACCATTCTGGACGTACTCCATATCGATAGAAACGTTCCTCCAGATTATATTCGTCGCGGTTTGTCGCGCCGTCTTGTTCCTTCAATCTTTTCACACGGGAATCACTCTCGTCCAATGGCTCCTCAAGTTTTGGTGGCTCGTCCATGTCATACTTGCGCGAGTAATTTCTACATTTTGAAAAATAAATTAATAATTAGCACTTCGTTTGAAACTTCTTATTGAAAGAGCAACTCAAAATCTGAATAACTAAGTCAAAGCAGTCATTGAGATCCTCTTGTGAGATTCTCACGGGAAAAGAATTTGACAATAATCAATATAAAAATTATATATTAGTCCACGTTCAAACGTAGACCGGGATCTACTTTACAGGTAATTCAATGAAGTTTTTACCTGAACATAAGAGGATGAAATACATCCAATTGAAGTTCAGTGATCCAGTCGCAGTGCCAATAAGACATTTCCGCCCATTTGACGAAAAATTGTCGTATCTTTCGCTGTTTCGGCGCAGCTTTGCTCGTCGACGGCTCTTCCGATGGAGTCTCCGGACAATCCTGCCATCTCCAGGTTAAAATCTTGGCCACTGTATTTAATTAGAAAATATTGCTTTATACGTTCGAATAAAAGTCTCATTCGCGATGGCTGGAATTGTATAAGATTTATTTATGAAAAATACGAAAAAAGATAAGTACCTTTCCCACAAAGAGGAGGACACGAACATCTAGGACATTTCCAATCGCCGTCTGGGATTTCAGATAATGGAGGATTAAGACAATGTGTGTGGTATGCACTGGTGCAACTGTCACAGCAAAGCAATTCCCCGCCATCCTTGCAAACTCGACAGAACTCCATGTGTTCATCGTCGTCGTCAGCCGCACCTGTTAGGATAACAATGAAATCGTTCTGCTATTAGAAAAGTATTCTCTCAGACACCATAATGTCTGACATTACATTTACATTCAATAAATACATGAAATTTTGACAGCTATTAACAACAATGAATTTATGACACCAAAGTCAGGTATTGGAATTCACCAAAAGAATAAATCAATAATTTATAAATTTCTTTTTAATTTGAAAACTGACATCAAATTTCTTATGATAATTATTAACATAAGAAATCATTTAAGTCAAACTACTTTAATGATTATATGTTATTAAACAAAATTATGAATGTTTAAATCATGCTGTATCAATTGAGTTTAACCAGAAAAACAATTGTTCAACAAAAAAAAATGTAATGTCTATCGTCAAGGAATTATAGGAATAGGAGTTTGGTTTTCGATAGGAAAGGTGTTTAGTGAGAATACCTGAAATACCTTCTCCTTCGCAGTGAGGGCAGCTCCATTTGCCTTCGGGGGTCTCTTCAAGTTCTGGTTCCAAGCAAACCAGATGGTAAGCACGAGGACAAGTGTCACAGAGAATAATCTCACCACCTTGCTGACAGACTTCGCAATAATCTTGGTGGTCAGTCTGTGTAGTCAAAGAGGCAAAACAAAGTTCACGGTCATTCTAACAATCATAGATTGTACTTTGGTTATCCATTTTATAGGACATTATTTTTATAGGACATTATTTTTAATGGGTAAGTGTGACAGTAATTATGTCTTCGAAATGCTTAAGACTTAGATGAAGATCGAAGACAGAATTGCCTCACTAGATAGTATTGTGAATGGATATGATTGCGTGATAAACAATCATTAGCATTAAACCAAGAGGCTTTCCTATTAAACATATACTTTCGTATTCATTGAAAATATACTAATAACTCAAATTCGCTCGTCTAGAATATACAAAAGATAAATCTGACCAAGATGACACTGTATCCTGTTTCGTCCTCGACGAATGAAATATTAAAAATAAATGATAAATATTACTGGACAAGTAAAAATAGATAATTAAGTGAAGTAACATTATCCAAACCTGAAGAGTTGAATGATTACTTGATTAATTCCAAAATTGTTATTTGTGTGTTAAATATTAAGCATGCAAATCGGACAACGAAACCTTATTAATATGACGCAATTGAGGCAGAGCCAAGCAGCGAAGCATATGCGTTCTTGATGTTTCAAATCAAACCTTTATTACCCCTAACAGTTCTCGAAATGCGTTTTATTAGACAAATATAATTTTCGACCTCGCCCTTTTTCGATCAAAATCAAAATATCGAAAACGTTTTAAATATTTCTAGATTAAGTTAACGCATTGAAAAATAGTTGGATTCACGAAGTGTAATTAGAGATCGTGGTGTAATAAACATAAAACAAAATAAACAATTTGAAAAGTATGAAAAATTAAACGTGGACAAGGGCGAAACCGAAAGTTTGGATTCTCGACAAAGCTAGAACAGCCATTAGAACGCATGAGATAATTTTGAAATTTCGAATAACGTTAAAGCAAGATTGATTCTAGCCAATGATTGATGATTGGAAACCAACCGCCGCTATACTTTTTTGAGTTTAAACCTATGGCAAATAGTCCGTCACCTGCATAATATATGGACAAGTTAAATAGGCACAGTTCTGAAAATCCGTTATTCCAAATTAAATAATAACACGAGAATATCCATTTATCAAGCCCAGGGAAAGATGATGATCTGAATGATATCGTTGTCTGAATAAAATGAATTAAAATCGATTAATCAATGATTCCGAAATTGAAATTGGACGAACAAAGGATCGAGTAATCAATATATACGAGTGTCTAACGCATAATGTCTCGAAGACCATAATAAGGCGATTTAAAATTTCATTGATGAATGACAATATAAAATGATCGATCAGTGAGGCGCAAGAAGCGACGCTTGAAACAGCAACGAACGCAAGATTCCCCGAGCTGCTCGACTCTACCTGGAGACCTTCCTCGCCGTCTGGAAATTTCGAGGTCGTCTTTGTCTTCTTTTTCTTCTTGGTCTTGTTGCCGATTTTGGTTTTAGCCTTCCTGCGTACTGGAGGCTCTGCCGGTGGTTCCGCATTGCCGTCTTCGCCAACGCTAACTCCACTGACGGCATTACCGCCATTTCCACCTTTCGCGCTCGATCCATCCTGACCTGGTGCCTCCTCTGCATCCGCCAGCATCTGTTCGAACTCCATGTCCGAATCACGATCCGATCCAGCACCGCTTCCTTCGGCATCTTCATCCTTTTAACGTCAATGAAAATAGCTTTTACACTTTGACTTGATATTACGCGTAAATACTAAAACATAACATATTTCTGATACAAGAATTATCCTAGCGCATTATGCATATGGTGTGTCATAACTATGGTAAGAAGTTCTCCTTATTCTTCAACCAGGACAGATACGGCAGTGAGTTTGAAACTAATGTAGGACACAGAAAAAAAGGTGTGTTATACGCGTTCTTTTTTCTTTACGAACCTGATACACAATCTGAAATTCAAAACTACTTCGTTCCAGCAGTATGCAATATAAGTAAAACTTCTTCCTCAATATGCATTCGTGCTCGCTACGTAAGTTTATAGAGAGACTGTCTCTAGTAATATCTCTGGATTCTGAGACAGACAAGTAGCAATGATTACAGTTATCTTTCAGTAAAGTGTTATTGCGTAACACACATTAGATTAATGTAACGAATACAAATATTGAATATATGTAAATACAGAAAATTTCCTAACAGACGATAAAACACTTAATTCTCCGATATTGAAATCAACAAAAAAAAAAAAAAAAAATGCAAGATACGATAATACAATAAAGAAATACAACTTACCGAACTACCCCGTTTGCGTTTTCCAAGTTTGATTTTAAGAGTCGGAACCTTAGATGCCTTTTTGCCTTTCTTAGCTCGTGAACTCCGCGACTTCTTCTTCCGATCGCTGTCCTCATCTTCCTCGTCCTCTTCGTCAACTTCCGGCACAGGAACTCCGCGATTCGCCCTGGAGCTTCTGCTGTCGTCGTCGATATTAGCTGACGATACGTCAGCATCTGGCTGTGTATGCGGATTAAGCTCGGAGAAGTCGCGCCATTTTGCTGCCACCAACATCATCAACTTTGACATTGGAACCTGAAATATCCCAGGACACGTCAGTTACAACACAGTAGTATAAAATAATTGATAGGTGGTTCTGAAAGTTTATTAACACATTCCAAAGCTTAATAAATGCCCATAACAATCTCAAAAATAAACCTACCTTCGGATTCTCCTTGGCAAGAAGTGGCCTAACATGTTGCTGGAAGAGCTTGTATGTCGTAAGATTTTGGAAATCCGCATCAGAATATTCTATCTGTACATCAGTTAGTCCAAAGGTGCTGCAAACTTCCTCGATGGTTGGCATTCCAGTTGTTGGTTCTTGACCACCGCCTTGATTCGATGGTGTGTTGTGACTCGATGACTTCCTGGAGGAGGACTTCCGACTCTTGCGATTACTCGCGTAATCGCTATCATCACCGGCACCCTCGACTGCTTCGCCACCGCCAAAGTCACTCTCCTGCAATCAACAGTTTACCATCTAAATATTCCATTGGACGTGGTACAGCAATGCAGATAACAGTGGACATCATCTTAATATTCGTCGCGACCAAAAGTATACTAGATAACAGTTTAACGTCATTAGAACGATACAATAAAGAGTAATCACATTATTTGTAATGCAGTAACGCTTGACCCTCGTCAGTCTGAGCTGTTACCACTAAAGTTACAGTAGATGTTTTGTATAATTGGAGAAAAAATCGCTTCACAAGTGAACTCACATCGCCGGAATCAGATTTTTTCTTTTTCTTCTTCTTCTTTCCTTTTTTATCCTCACTACGTGCTTTTCGTTTCTTGCCCTTTTTCTTCTTTCGTTCCTCGGGTTCATAATCGTCGTCCTCCTCCTGAAGAGAAGAGACATTTTTTTTCATTACATTTTCTTTTTCTCGCTTTTGATTACAAAACGTGAATTACAGTTTTCTGACAAGCATTCGGACTTTTAATATAAGAAATGTATACTAACTAATCTTTGTGATTCTTCGGCGTCGGACGAGCCATCCACTGGCTGTCCAGTGGTTGAAACAGGAACACCGCTCTCATCCACATCGTCTTCGCCTGGAATAAAAAAATTGAACTTTTAATAAATTTCAATGAGATATTAAAGATATAATAGAAGATTGACAATAGATTGCTGATAATAATAGCAGAAGAAATTTTTAGTTTCTTTAAATTTTTTAAAACGTATAAGTCATTTCATTACGGAAGGAGAAAATATTCCTCGAGCCAAATGAGGAGTACATGGACTCGGAATCCCTTATTGAAAAATCAATAACGACGGATTTGCTACTTTTGTTTCTTATTGCGGACGCAATTGACTCTCAAATCCAAAATGGCGAATATTCAAAGAAAAGCAATGAAATCCGTAGATAGGCAGAAATCAATATGTATACCCCGGATTTAGCATTCTTAGCGAGTTCAACCAGCATTAGTATTTTAGATGTCAATCCTCTCAAGCGCCCCTGTCTTCATTTTAATCTAGCATAAACCACCTAAATATTAATAATGTAGGCTCTCCGCGACCTCGAAAATTGAAAAGACTAATAATAGGTAAAAATTAAGAAAGACAAATTACTGGTGTCAAACTCTAATCAAGCACTAATATAATTAAGATACAAAGAATTCAAGTTGATTAAGCAAAATGAGTATAATGAGACCTCGCGTATGTCTCATCCAAATATTCTAACTTTTTTATCGAACGATAAAAAAAGTATTGGATTATCAAACAAGATAAATAGCGATTATAAATTTATATTTGAATAATTCTGGTTTCGAGGAATCCATGAAATCCATATAAAAAAAAGAAATGTCTTTTCGAGGCGATTATCCAAATGGACGATAACCGAAACTATCACAATTAATACAGGCATAAATATTGTTTCATATTTTTAATTGGATAGTCCTAAAAAAAGCATAAAGGATTCAATAACAATATTAGTTTACAGAGTTATCGGCATACATTCGAAAGCAGTCCTCTTAGAAAAGAAAATTCAAATATTCAAAAAGACTCTAAGAATATTCTCAAAAATCCTCGACACGCATTCGAGCAATGCGAGTGGACTGGGGCAATGCTTTGTGCGAGTGTACAGCCGCCATTTTCTTTGAAAGGGCACTCGCAGCAGGCGTTTTACTTTCACCGATGCTACTTTACCGACACGCTTCGCATTTTCGCTCTTTTCATTTTGAAAACAGAAAGGGATACCCCGCATTTTCCTGGATTTTCTATCAATATTAAAAAGCATCAGTATACTTGAAACGCTCAAGGATTTTTTGGCCATCCATTTTGGAGTATCGTTAGTTCTGCCGTCGTCATTGTTATTATTATCATTATCATAATAGGAGCACCCTTACTATCAAGGGGCGACTGATACTGTGAAAAATAGAAAAATGTAAAATATGCATTGATCTTTTGGTTAAACAATTGCAGCAAACATATTTATTACCTCTCCTTTGAAAAAAAAGGAGTTGTTAAGGTCTATGTGTATTATTAAAATCATTGTATATCAGAAATAAGTGAGATAAGTTCTGATAATAAAGGTACGCATGATATATGCAATTGGCTAATTGATTGTTGTATGTAAGAAATATGACTATTGTAATCGCAATGGTAATTTATGCTGTGTGATATATGGATGCCGGTTAGATCATGTAAGTTATTAAAGGTGATTAAAGTTTCAAGTATGACTAACTGATTTGTATATCTGTGGTCAGGGTAGAATAAAGGAATTAGTAAGATAATATTTGTTTTATGCAGTTTAATTAAGATTTTTATATATGGATGCAACGTTATTATTTGCTGTCAATTTATTAAACAGTTGGTATGAATTATAATATTAATTTAATATTTTTCATATAATGCTTGACTGTTACTTATTGGAAGCTTCAAATATGTGTTTATAGGTATTGGTAATATAGTTTGTTCTATTATTATTAACAATTACGATTTTAATTACTGTTGCTGTGTAAAGCATATGTATTTCATGTATTTGCATAGGAAACAAACTAGGTCATGCAATCTTTTTTACTCTTATTTAATATTTATGTATATTTTGATGAGATAGCTATTATTTTATAATAATAATAAGATTATGGTTATTTATATTGATCTAAGGAATACCAATTTATTTTTGCAATGTTCAAGTAGCTATCACTTTGATAAATCTATAATAATTTCCAAATTAAAATTAATCTTGCATATTAATTTACAATTAAAAATAAAGCATTATTAATGTTTCAGTAAACTCTATCAATAGCAAGTTGATGCTGACATTGTACATAATACAAAGAAATATTAACCGATGATTGATAGTAAATAGAAATTAAAAAAAAAAGAGTAATAATTACATTATATGATACAGCTGCCTAATTTGCATTATTAATTTTGAGAAATATGAACTACATTCAGCAGACTGACAACAGTGCAGTGAATACTATTGTTTGTTTATTGTGACGAAGAAAAGACAAAGTTCTGTGCCATAATCAAAATTAACATTTACTTTGAGACATTCTACAATACCTGCCTATTCACCAAAGGAGCTTTAGTTTAAACAAATAGGATAAACCGAGCAAAGCGACATAATTATTACAATTAGTTACCATTCTTACTATCATGAGAACTGGTATTTTTTACAAATAAATGTAAGTCACCATTTTCTTTAATATTCCTCGCATCGCATCATTTCATAAACTGTCGTTACGGTTCCCTTCTTTTTGTGAGTATTGCAAAGCTAATGATTATGATCGTTCATACGTCAAATCTAAGGAAAGCTAATGCGATATTCCACGCTACCATAAGAGCTACAAGTGAAAATGCTAAGCACCAATCGAATTAATAAGAACGATAAAGATTGAGATTAAAAGAATCGAGTACTAAAAAGAATGCAACTGAGATAGCGAGTGCAAAAAAAATGTGTAAGAAAGAAAATATACGATGCCATGTGAGCAACGCTAAAGAAACCCATTGTAAAGAGACTATTTATTGTCTGATAGAATCCATATTTTTTCGGATTATTACAATGTTGAACAAGAGTTAGGTTAGCCGGTCGGTGTCGTTCCGGAGATCCCGATGAGCGGGTAGTTTCCGGTTCGTATTCTCGTTATCGTAGCTACGATTGACATGGCAGCCATGCTAGCTGCGTATGAAAAGCGCGCGTCCTGCCTCCAAGAGCTCGGAATACTTTACAGGCTAAACTAGCTAAGACTTACCGGCGTAACTCTCATCAACTTCCTCGTCCGATGCCATTCTGAAAATCGGTCGATTGCTTCACCGATCACTCACTCACTGACGAGAACGAGCACGACAATACTATCACGATCAAAAACACCGAAATACGACATAAACGCGATCGCGCTTCGGCGTGCCGTCACTTCGCTGGCTGGGAACGCTTCTCCTCGATCGCCGATCGGCTTGCCCCCACTCTTGCTGTTATTTCTTTTCGCGCTGTATCTCAACCAATTGGGAATTGTATTAATGGAGGAGACCACTCGCAGCTTCGGCGAATGAAATGAATCGAAAGATGATGGATACAAAAGTATTGACGAATCACGTCACGCCTTTTCTTGTCAGCCAATAGGATTTCACTTTCTTGAGTAGATTTCGCAATGTTGAAATACTGAAAAATACTTTGTACCGATGCTTTGTACTTTTTATATTAGAAGACGCTTTTTAAAATACATGTATATTTAAATCATTTACGATTTTTTTGTTTAAATTATGAAATTTATTCTTGTATTTGAAATCTCTTACTATTTCTTATTAATGTCGTGACTGATGGGAGAATTAAAATGGGAAATAATGATTTTTTAATGGATGTGTAATTAATTGGGGTCGCGTTCATAAGCGGACTTTTTGTGTATATGGCATTGATTTTTTATTTATATTTTTATATCTTGAGTTATTCTTTAATATTTACTTTGTCTTGCTGCATATTCGAAATTAATTGTAATGTGATATTGGTATAAATTTACTTACGAGGAGATAACGTTAAACTTTTATTTTTACAAAAACGTATTTTGTAATATGGAACGTTAAACGTTTACAGTCTTACAATAATGAAGTAATAGTGAATATTTAACTTATATAATATACTGTGTTACTGATAAATTGACAGTATAATTACAATCAATGATTGTATTAGCTCAATACTTTTATTAATATTTAGGAATAATATTGGTCACAATTGTTATCGTATATGTGTCAGGGTACAATACACATTGTAGTCGAAGCTAATGATCATTGTGTTTCCTGATATTGCAAGAACTAATTCTAAATTCATATACAGTTCTTCAATAGTTAAAGGAATCTCTTGGAACCTGGCAAATAAAATAACAATCTAATTATGAGCCGTCACTGGACAAGCTATTACCATGCCATGAAAATTAAAAATCTGGAAACATCTTTAATGCGAACCAAGAAAGCAGAGTCTCAATATCAGATAAGATTCAACCATATTCAACGCTTAGAGCACTAAGTCCCTTTTTCTTAATGGCTTCTGCTACAGCACGTTCCAGAAAATCATGCTGTTGCACACTTTCATCTTGATGTTCATTTAATTGTGGTTCATTTGATACAGAACCCACCACAATGCTTGGAATTATTTCCCGATTTGCAGGACAGAAGCAACGTATATCTTGTTGATAACAACCAAACGATTGTGCTGATTGTACTAATTCAGCTGACTGCACTAATCCATGATTTTGTATTGCCATCATTACTGCAGTGTCCTCCATTTCAGTTCCACAAAATAATCGAATTCGTGGATCTTCTAAAGAATAAGAAGCAGCAGGAGTCATAGTATGGATTTCCAGTAACTGATTTATTGTGTTATCCACAAAGCCCCTTGCTACTTGGCAAGCTTGCCATTTTTTCAATTTGTCGCGTGCACGACGTTCTGCTTCTTCACTCTCTGACAACTCAGATGACTGTGTCTCACTAGGCTGTTCTCGATCCTAAAAAAATGTATATTTGAATAAAGTGTTACAATAAATTGTATTATCTCATAAAAATTGTGAACATTCACACATAAAATTCATCTTAATCTGACATAAACTTAGTGTAATTAATGAAGAGTAATTAATAATATTTAAAAAGACAATAATGTAAGCTACTACTGTATTGATAGACGTATACATGTAGAATTATATCAAAACAATTAAGAAACGTCAAAATGAATAGTTCAGTGAGGAAAATTACCGATGATCGGAAATGATCAGAATTGAAAAAACGAGTGCGTGGTCGTTTCGAAGGAGCAGGACGCTCGTGTTCATCAGTGTCCGACTCCTCGACGTCTGTTGCCATTTTCTAAGTCCTCAAAGATGTCCAAGAGTAGGCAGAGGTAATTTAAGGAACTGGCATTTCAGGGCGAGCAAAGCGGGAGATCAGGTCGATTGACACTACAGCGATTCGGAAATGCGTTGAATTTCTTAATCGCTTCAGTCACAACTCCTGTTATGGCCAATCGACCACTTGCTCCACATTCGCTCGCCCGTTATTTTGCCCGATAATACATTTTTGTTGTATCAGCAACGTATGAATGTCGATTGATGTCGATGCACAGAACTCAGGCAGATCAGTTAGATACTTTTGACAGGTCAAAATGGTCGCCACTTCCAAGTCATTGTATATCTAAACTTTACAGAATACAGCTATTTTAGTAAATAACTAATCCGATACATTTATTACAAATCATATTATTACCAGAATTAAATTTAAGGAATAAAAGTGTATTAATTCAAATCTAATTTAAAGTAAGGGATACTATACAGTGTTCTACTTGATCTAATAGTTGAAATTCAAAATGGCGTAAATATACAAGGATTTTGACAGTATTTTGACAGCTCCAAGATGGCAGGTACTTGCTGAGCTTTTATTAGCAAATGCCATTGCGTTTTCATTTCTCGTTAATTATCAACAGAATAATAGCACAATAATTTCCATACAGTTTTATTCGTAATTCTCGACATATACACATTTATTCGTCGTACAGTTTTTGATTGAACTAGATAGTTCTAGATGCTGGTTTGATTAACCGGATGAATTTTTCAAAATGGCGTGAACATGTGTCCGTAATCCTTCGGTAGAATTTTGACGGATACTGTTAAGTATTCGTTTCCAGAAATAATTAAGTATTGGTCCTTATCGGCAACCTGACGACGACTGCTCACTGGTATGGCCGTGTGTGGCGAATATATCAGAAGTCAATTTCCAACAATAGACGACGATCTGTATCAGTATGTCGAAGGTAGTGAATTCTAACCTTGAATATATAAAGCTTATTCTTGGGTTTGATCATCTTTCCAAATAAGTGGTGTTTATCGTGTTCATAGGAATACTTGATAGCTCGAAGGAAGACTTCGAAGATGGTGATGAAATTTATGAAGCAATCGGCGAGGTTTTGCATGAGGTAGCAGACAAACCCGAAAACGAGGTTAGGTCTGTAAATGAGCACTATCACTTATTGGTATTATTCATTACTCATTTCTTATGAATTAATAATCAGCCGGTATTGACAACACATTTATGCAATCTTATTGTAGAAAATGATTATATTTAATACTTTATCTAATTCTTTATACATTGTCAATCAATGGGAATGGCTTATATTCCTAATTGAAAAGAATATAAACACGATACATTTATAATCCATACAAAAATATTCTAACAAAAAATATAGAACATAGAAAGATATGTGACTATGGGCCATAAATGAAATATAACTTGTTACATAGTATATATAAAATTAGAAATAGAATGATTTGACATTTTTATTCTATTTGTGATTGAAAGTTATAAGTGTGTATTCAGTACTATAATATTTCTCTGACAAAAATTAATGTTTATTTATAAAAATCTAAGAGCAGATGATGATCATATATTTTCATGTTTAGGAAAATATGTGAGAAATTATTGGAAATGCTAAAGGATGCCAATGGGGAGAAAGATGGCTCGAACAAAAGAAAGAAAAATGGTGTTAACAAAGTGTTAAATGCTCCAGTTCATTTGGGCTCAATGGCTGCCACATTAGAAGCACAAGTTGAACAGATTAAGAGTATTTGGGTGACAACTCGTGATGATGCCATGGTACTGATATATAGTCAACAGCTTTACTATAATAAAATTATTCATTTTTTTGTTATTTTAAATAGAATTAAATTAGCTTTAATAAATGAACATTTTTAATTCCTGTAATGTGCATATGACATTGTCAATATAGTAATTGCTATTATACAGAGCGTGCTATTGTTTATTATACTAGTAACGAATAAAGTGGATATTTTACAGAAAGTGGATGCAAAAAAGTTGGAAAAGGCAGAAGCAAAGTTGCAACAGAAACAAGAAAAACGTGTTGGCAATGAAAGTGCAGCAAACCGTAACACTCCAGCAATGAGTCAAGGTATAGAGGCAGCCAGTGCCAGTCAGATGACCAGTAAAAAAGATAGCCGATTGGAAACAAAAGGGGGTTCTAATAGGACACAAGACATCAGAATAGAAAACTTTGATGTAGCTTATGGCGATCGAGTATTATTACAAGGAGCTGATTTAACATTAGCCTTTGGTCGCCGTTACGGTCTCGTAGGTCGTAATGGTCTTGGGAAAACGACTCTTCTACGAATGATTTCTGCGTAAGTACGCTGAATAAAATAAAAATAATCCAACATTACCACTATGCACTTTTTTTTTAGTAATCATCTTCGGATACCATCTCACATACGTGTGCTGCACGTGGAGCAAGAAGTTGCTGGAGATGAAACATCAGCTTTAGAATCGGTGCTAGGTTGTGATCAAGAACGTAGTACTTTACTTAGTCGGGAGGCTGAATTGCAAGCAGCAATCGAGAAGGAAGGTTCGTCGGGTTCTGGCGATTCTCTTGGAGAAGAGTTAGCCAAGGTGTACGAAGCGATGCGATTGGCGGAAGTAGATAAAGCTCCAGCTCGTGCAAGTGCTATACTTTCTGGTCTTGGCTTCTCGGTGGAACGACAAGCATGGCCCACTAAGGCTTTCTCAGGTGGATGGCGGATGCGTCTTGCTTTAGCACGCGCTCTCTTCTCTAAACCGGATCTTTTGTTGCTTGATGAACCTACTAACATGTTAGACATCAAAGCCATTCTTTGGCTTGAGAAATATCTTCAAAATTGGCCGACTACCCTCTTGGTTGTCTCTCACGACCGAAACTTTCTGGACACTGTAAGTTTATATGTCGTATATGATTGATACTGATAAATCGTTATTGATATTATCTCTCAAAATGACTTATTATCAAGTTTATTGCTTACTCTATTTAAAGTCTATTATTATTTTTATACAATAGAGTTTAAGAACATATTACAGATATCGCCTAATGAATCACAATCAATGCTAGGTACCAACGGATATCCTCTACTTGCGTGGACAGAAGATTGAGTCATATCGTGGTAATTATGACCAATTTTCGAAGACAAAGACTGAGCGTGAACGTAATCAACAGCGAGAATTCGAAGCTCAGCAAGCTAAACGAGCTCACGTTCAAGAATTCATCGATCGGTTTCGATACAATGCAAATCGTGCGTCCAGTGTGCAGAGCAAGATTAAGATGCTAGAAAAACTGTAAGCATACCCTTGTATATTATCTCATAGTCGTCTTGCAAGTCATAACCTAATTATAAGTTTATTATAACAATTTAAATTCTGAAGATTGCATAAAATCAAATCTAATCTCTTATTTATAACTGTGCTGTTATCATTTATTCAGGCCAGAGTTGAAGCCAATGGAAAAGGAAAGTGAAGTTACTCTGCGATTCCCGGAAGTAGAGTCTTTGAGTCCTCCTATCTTGCAATTGAATGAAGTATCTTTCCGGTACGAAGGTGTAGCCGACAATTCCTATATTTTCACTGGTGTTAATTTAACTGCCACACTTCAATCTCGTATTTGTATCGTGGGTGAAAATGGCGCTGGAAAAACAACACTTCTCAAAATTATAACCGGCACTTTGAGTCCAACTCAGGGCACCGTTCACGTACACCGTAATCTTAAATTTGGATACTTCAGTCAGCATCACGTCGATCAACTAGATATGCGTGTCTGTTCCGTGGAGCTACTGCAAAATCATTTTCCTGGTGAGATTTTTTTTATCGTTCATTAATACACAATAGCTTTACTTATCCATTATTCTTTGTAAACGTTTCATGAATAATTACTAAGTACAAATTTACAATTATGTAAACAACAGGCAAGCCAGTAGAAGAATATAGAAGAATGCTTGGAAGTTTCGGAGTTAGTGGTGACCTGGCGTTGCAAACAATTAATTCACTTTCCGGAGGTCAAAAATCCAGGGTTGCCTTTGCTCTTATGTGTGCAGCGATGCCCAATTTCCTTGTTCTTGATGAACCAACAAATCATTTGGATATTGAATCTATTGAAGCACTAGGAAAAGCTCTGAACGCTTATCAAGTAAGACAGTTATTTAATTATTTCTTGATTTTTATTTTCTCTTTTATGCTGCAGTTGTCATCTTCAACCATGTTCAATAGGACTGATCAATGTATTGTCATATTTTATAGGGTGGTGTCATATTAGTTTCACACGACGAACGTCTAATTCGTATGGTCTGTAAGGAACTTTGGGTTTGCGGCAACGGTTCTGTTCATTGTATGGAAGGTGGCTTTGACGAATATCGTAAAATCATTGAAAAGGAACTGGAAGCATAATGTCTTTTAAAAGTGGAAGGTTCTGCGATTCAAGAATTATGGATCATCAGCTTCGCTGTCTACGATGATACGAAGAATTTCAATCTCGTGCGGAACAAGCTTGTACCATTGGTTTTTTCTTTAATTGTGAAAATGCTGCTGATACCTCTTGCCACCGAATGACAGATATATAAATTTTCGATATATGATAAAGGATTTACTTTGAAACATTCTCATACTATTTAAAAAATCAATCGAGGAGTTTAATATTTAACTGCCATCTGTTATCACTTTGCCAAATTCAATAGTAATATGAATTCTATTTGTATCATCCAAAGATTAAAACATCGTTAGTTGAAATTGTACCATTATAAAACTGCAGTCAAATCTTCGAAGAAGTTTTTTATATCCTTAGATACTAATTATGGAGCATAATTATTATATGAGAACAGGTTCCATGAGACACAGTTATTACGTTTTTCAAATTATATTATTCGGTGGCACGTTCGGTTATGTTAGACGTTAAATCATTGAAAAGCGATAGCGATGTTAGAAGATAGTATCCTATCAGATTTTCGTTACCTTACACCTACTTTAATAAATGGACAATTTGTTGATAATGACTTTCACTTTATCATCTGTAAACCTGTATCATTTACAACGGAGTATGCAAATTGATCAATTGGTATAGTAGATATATACAATCTTCATTTAAAGTAAACGATGCACAAGCTATGTTGTTTAATAACAGAATATGAATATAGAAATTGATAAAATTTTATATTTAATAATTTTTCGTTACAATGATTCTATTGATGTTAAGAATATGCTTTTTCTTATTTATTTATTTTTACATTATACGCTGAAATATTTTGAAAAATAGTCACATAAGCAGTAACTGTTTATTTGGAATGTTTATTTTACGTGATTTCTTGCATTAAATCACATTAAGAAATGTATAACACTTTCTAAAATCTCAAAGTATAATGTCTAAAAAAGGTCATGAAACTTCATGATCTGTAGTGATGATCTGCAGTCGGCCATGGTCGGCCATCTTATTTGAAGAAAAGTCGCTTGAAGTAATTTTACCGGAGTTTAATTTTTTGCGAAAAAATGGCAAAAGTATCAGATCAAGAACTAAAAAAAGCTTTCTCAGAGCTGCAGGAGATGATGGTGGATTCGACGCAAAAGTTAAAACTCGCGGATGTACAAATTGAGACGTTAAAACGTACTAAACAGAGAGGTGAATTAACCATTAAAGAGATAACCTTACTTCCCAGCGAAACACGCACGTATGAATCTGTGGGTAGAATGTTTCTGCTGGATGATATTTCCAGTATCAAATCAGGTCTGGAACAACGTATAAAAGCTGCTGACGAGAAGATTAAATCCTTGGAGTATAGCAAGACATTTTTACGCAGAAATCTCAAAGACAGTGAGAATCATCTTCGAGAAATGGTTCAACAGCGACAAAGCAAGGAGACATCCAATTGATACGCTTCTCATCTTGCTGTTATTAATAAGCTACAACCGACATTTCAGCGACAGAATATTGAAGGACTCATTAATTCTTTGCATTTAGGTCAATTGTTAATGACAAATGCAGTGCGACAGACAGAAAACTTTCATCGGACTGTGATTAGCGATTTATAGTTATAATGCTATTCAAAGCCATTTAAAATGTTATTATTAAGAATCATCTTTATTTTTTTTGAACTCAACATTATCAATTATTTATATGTCTTAAAGATGATACAGAACATATATAGCATTTTATATATATATCATAATTACAAGTAACATTTGAATTGTAATTCTACACTTCTCTGACAGGAATAAGTAATGCTTGCTATGATATTGCAGAATAAAATCAAACTGGTTTTGTAATACACTATGAGGCTGCAACATTAGTTTTTTTTTTATGAATCCCTTTATAATCTGGATAATACATCAATCAATTATTTACTTTTGTTGAATATATTGCTCCAAAAATGAAAACCATTAAGGGTTCTTCATCACGACCAGTTGTTAGACAATACTTGTAAAGAGAGCTTCATAATTTTTGTAAATTAATAAGAAAATTTAATTGGCTTTTTACCCCCGTTGTAAAAAAAAGAGGGCGCTGTCCCCTGTTAACTAAAAATTCCCTTTCAAACTCTAAGGGTAGTTTGAATAACCGTTTTCAGTATTTCTTAACTTTTTGTTTTCACAATAAAAGATTATACAAATAAATTCGAACTTCACATTAAAATTTGAATGGATATTACAAATTAGAGTAATATACCCACGAAAGTAACATCACATTCCAACATGGCCGTCTTACGTCAGAAAGCTCAGAGCGTGTCCGACCCACCCTTATAATAAAATTCTTAATCCGTGTTTAAACTGGTGATGTCAAAACTTGCGAAAATGGCGGAACAGAATGACGGGAATCAACTACCACCTGGTTGGGAATGTAGATACGATACCCGAAGTGGTCGTCCGTACGTATATTATTTAAAAACATAATTTTTAAATCACAAGTAATAATGTCAAATGAAAATTTATAATTCCTTACATTATTTCTATTGGATTATGACATCACGTTTTGTTATTCAATGAAGTACTTCATTAATCTATATTAAAGTTTGTCCAGCAATATATAACATAGTCTTGGAAATGATTATTTGTTAATATGTTTAAACTTTCTAAATAATATTTTTATATACAGTTGTTGTTTATTGATAATTATGTTATAGATACTTCATAAATCATTTCACTAAAACTACGACATGGGAGGATCCAAGAGTGAGATATTGGCAGTACGCACAACATGTGCAAGCTCAAAATTCACTTCCAAATTCAACAAACACTACGGAATCCATTCCACTGCAGGTGAGTCGCATTAGATGTATTGATCTAATAATCTGAGTAGATGATATTGTCTAACGAAAGATTGTTATCATGGTCGTTACAAGAATTAATAGAGTACAATCATGAGAACTATCACTTCTTGATGTTTCTAAATTCAAGTTGCATGTACCTTGTACTATTAAGAAGATGATTGTATTTCATATATATTCATACACAATACGTTCATGTGTACGCTGCATCTGGAAAAAAAATGACTGTGGTATAGAGTGGAGGAAGTGGCAGTGGTGGATATTTAGTATACACTGGAGCATACAGAGCTCCACAAGTGTATCCAACAATGTCACCATATCATAATCCACAACCTGCATTCTTACCCCCAAGTTCGCAGGTATGTAGCTTGTTGTGTGTAGTGGTGGCGCTTTAGTTATTTCAATGTCACTAGCTTTTATATGAAACATTTCGATCGTTACGGTGATGGTAAAAACAAATGTATATAATATGTTAATTAACTTGTATATTATGCACAGGAGTTGAAGACTCCTATATCAGGAAGATCAATTAGCACAATGACAAATCGGTTTGGTGAGATGACAGTAGGGTCACCAACACCTGTCAGAAATATCGAGACAAGTTTAACACAGAATTCAGACGTCGAGTTACAAGTGGCCAAAATCAATGGAATGTTTCCTACAGTTTCGGATACCCACATAAGGCTGCTGTTAAAAAAGTGAGTTTCTTTAACAGTCGCATTCATTTCCAATATATAAATAATGTACATACACATACTGATTATATAAATAAGGTGATGGCCTTAACTCATTCATTATCTGTGATGTACAGCAAAAAATATTTTGAATGAGAGTTACCCATACTTAAATACAGAATTTAGTACGGCCCCTGATGACCAATAAACAAACTGATAAATAATAATCAAGACATCAAAAGTTCTTTTTATATTCTATGAAGAATTTGTGCTTTTTTATCAAACTTCATCAAAACATTTTTTTCAAATTTTCTGTAGCTTACAACTAAATCCGTATGCTTTCAAACAGACAAAATCGAATGTGTATTCCGTTCGTAACTAAGAAATAAGATCTGATTATCTAAAGTGTAATGGATCTAATTTTCTTATGGATAAAAATATTCTTTATTAACATACGGATCTATTATATTAAACAATTGGGTGTCGCGTGTAGGGATTCATTATTAAATTCATTTCTTCATTAAGTCTCCCACCGGCAAAAGATAGTCTAGTGCTAAGTTCCTAGCTAATGTATTTCAGATACCATAACAGAGCAGCCGTGGTCATGAGTGCTCTCCAAGTGGAGAAACATCCTCTTTGCGAACCAGGTCCATGTACACCCGTGGGAGTGCACTCAAACTATGCGATTCCACGATGGCGACTACCGGGCTACGCAATACACGCACCTCTTACGTTGAGTCCACCTCGAGGGGTTCGACAGCCCCCAAACTCCCCAAAAATAAAACTTAGGTCTACCCTGCATTCTCATTAATCTCAATTTCACCCAGTCTCGATGCTCGATATGAATATTGTACTTTGTCATAGTCAAAAAGAAATATACCAGCTGCGTACTATACTCGGTAATAAGAGAAAACTATATTACTCTTAACGATTAGTACAAAATATTGGACAATTACTAGAGTATAATCGCAATGGTCTATTTCTTAATTGTATGCAGTCTGTTTCAGTGGTAAAATAGACGTAGCATGAATCCAGGATGACTACATGGCTATTCTATTCAATATCTATCCGTCAACCTACAATCATTCATTATTCAATGATCATGACGAAATTAATGCCATTAGTTATTCTGTATGAACGCACGGTAGTTCTTGACGTAGAATCCAACAAAATTTATCTTTGACCTAATTGATAGAAACATTTTGGTTCGATGAAAAGTTCCCGATATTTTATTTTGTCCTGACAATTTTGTGTTCTTTGTCTTTTGCTAATTTATTTTTAATTTGTATTTCTTTTCAGTTTCTTCCTGGTTTTATAAATTCGGTTAAGAATGGGTAGTTTGAGAATTCTCAAACCATAAATAGGTTAGTTTATGTTGAACCTTTTATTTTAATGTTTGATTGAACAGGTGGAGGAGTATAACTTTTATTAGATATAACAAGTTAGTTTCAGCTCGATGAAAATAAGTGAGTCTCGCATTGCACAGTGGATATGTGGCATTTTATTACTCATGCATTCCATTAATGAATACATCTGGCTACATAATAATTAATTGAATTACGAATGCAGAAGTAGATTATTTAAAATTTTGAGACTCATTTGTTTAAACATGATGCATAAATACAGCATGTCTGTATGTGCATGCGTGCGTTGTCCCTTTAAAATCATTTGAGCCTACCGGTACTATTATACAATGAAAGATTGACTGTATCGAATCAAGAATCATGCAAATAATATATACAACACCTGCCTGCTGTTATAATGTCTTGCAAATATTGATGGTAATATCGTTTATCACATGTGTATATTATTCGAAATGGTTCAACGTTGACCAAACAAACATATCAAATAATTATCTATAAACCACAATTTCATGAATATAGGTCAGAGATTGAACCATGTCAAAACCGTAGAGTAGCAAAAGGTGTAATGCAAAGACATAGAATTTTGACGTTCAATAGCCCAGTCTTGTATTGTATCGTGTTTGTATCGTATCGTATTGTACTTTGTGATTACGTGTATATTAATTATATACAAGAGTTCATATACCGAGGTATAATTTTTCAACTGTTTTCGCAGGTACCTGAAAAACATATTTCCAAAAGTCGACGAGACTATACTACTTGATATATTGGAGCAAAGTGATAACAACGTCCAAAAAGCGTCTGAAAAGTTAATCGACCTTGGCTATGAGAAACGCAATCCCACCGCGCCAGTTAGATCATCGATTAAGAAAAAAGAAGAAGAAGAGCGGGTTTGTGCAAAATTAGTTTAAATTTACGCCTAAATACTTATAATAACATGTCAAGCTTATAATCAAGTCAATAATAATTGATGTTAAAGACTCTGTGTGTTTTAGGCCAAAAGAGAACGTGCGGTGCCGACGCCTCCTCCGCGTATGAAAAGTTTGGAGGAGAAAAACAAAAGTACATTTCAATCGATCATCGCACGGGTTAATGTATTAAATGGAATTAATTAATTCGACTGATATTAATTACAGTGAAGGCACGGCTGATGGAGAAGTACAAGTCTGTACCAGATAGAGTAATTGTCCTAGCCATGGACAGTGTTGATTATGATGAAGAAAGGGCAGCACATATTTTAGACATTATGGTGTCCGAGGAGGCTAATAGAACACCACCTACATCTAGTGGCCACAGGTAAATAGATCTGACTAATTGATCTAATGAATTAATAACGAATACAATTAAAGATCCATTACATTATGTCCCAGTAGAAGAGGGGACGATCGTAATGGAGGTCCTCCAGTGACAGAAGCTGTAAAATTGACAGCATCGCCAATTAAGAAAATCGTCAAGGATGACACAGAGAAATCCAAACGTCCGAAAAATAAGAACGAGATACCAAAGTAAGTGATCTATGATTTTATTACTATCAATTGCTTTTGATAGCTTTGTGTCTGTATAACGAACTGGAATATTAATAAAGGACTGTTTTTCTCAGAGTATCCAGAGGTACCAGCACTACCGAAGACAAACAGTACAAGTCACCTTATCTGACAAAACCACTTGGAGCTAATCCTGACCTGCCCAGTGGACCTAACAACAATTTGCTCCTGTGAGTACAATACAGAATTTATATAAAAATAATGCATTTATATAAATATAATTAACTGAACTGCCTTTATACTCTTTTTTTTTAATTACAGGCCAGATTATGCTCCATGGACAGGACCAGATCCAAATCTATTGACAAAAAAGACGTTTATTAATACAGCTGTTGGCCATGACCCATCATTGGTTTCTGGTAGCCGTAATCTTGTCAGTGGACCTAATCCGTTATTACGCAAGGGACCAATGAGAGGATTAGCACAGGGTTCCATTTACTCTCAGCGAAATGCATCTAATTCGGAGAGCCGTGGCAAATGAAACATATTCAATTGTTTCTTTTGAACGTGTTTACGGGACAAGGTTCGTAAATATTTTACGTTATAAATTTAATATTTTACAGTTGCTTTTTTTCGGGGATGACCTGTATCGGTTTTAATTGATGACTCCCTCTATTACTATAAATTCATTATTTAGACTCGCTCTCGGTCGCTATTAAAAACACTAAGGAGGTAACACGTACTATATGTTGTTTCGTGAAGCATAACTCACAAATATAAAGATAATTTTGTTGATAATTCACAAGTATAATTTTGTTTGTTGGAATATCTTTTTTTGTTTACACATTTTAGCAGATTTATATTTTTCGTTATTCACCCTAATTTGTTGATAGAATTAGCTGATCTTTTATTTTATCGTTAACGGTGAATTTTTTTCGCCTTCTGTTATACCATTTTTTATAATATTTTCTCAATGTCATTTTTTTCTTATTCTCAAGAGCAAGTCTCGAGGTCCTTTCGTTAACGTATCTGTGAAACATTATTTGTAGCCATATCTTGATAACTGGTAAATGATTACATTAGGACCCTTTAGTTTAAGTTTTGGGTATTATGTACATAAGGGTCCGTGTGTTAACAAAATCAATTGTAAAGCGTAGAGCGTGAATATTCCTTAAAAATCAGAAACAGTAATTTCTTTAGTACTGTAAATTCTACCTAGAAAGAATTCGTCTATGAATATCCGTATCCAACATAATAGCATCATTGACAAGTACTTGCCCCTTAACCACCTATATTTTTCACGTCAGTCAAATTATCGTGAGTATCTCCAAGTAGCCAATATACACACCTATATTACATAAGCATCAGAGTACACAAATAGAGTTATAAATTGAAACACGAATTTTGAAAAGAATAGTAAAAATTGCTACTTTTATTTTTCACATTAAATTATCCTAATCTGAGATCAATCAGTTCTTTTCTCTGGGTTAATTAATTTAATAGATTTTGTGATGAAATGTTGTTACTCGTTGTTTCCTAGAAGATAGATCAGTTCTCGTTATATCCTTGTACCTTTCTCTTTAATTTAATTTTCAATGCGAACACTAATAATATACCCATTATCTTTGGCTACGTAATGTTCTGCATGGAAGGTTTTTAACCTTAAGCATTCAGTTTTGAATTTATTCTTTCAAATCCTTTATCATTTCATCGTGCAGTTTTTAAAAATTGTATATTTGTCGATGATCGATCAATGAAGTTTAGAAATGATTATATTCCATGACACTATGACTTACAGATCAAAATAAAAAAGGAATACATTTTTCTTAGACAACTCTTATACTTAATATTTCATAGTTTGAACATTACTTTGTATGTAATTGTTCCAAGTTTATCATGACCACGATGGCATGATGATTGTACGTTATCGAAGTTTTTCTTTGTCAGGTTAATCAAGATGTATCAGTCAGGATCGCGTAGTTGAATGTGGTGTATATAAACAGAGAGCATATCGAGCAAAATTTCAAATGCCTGATTAACTTTCCAGAACATAGCTTGTTGCAAAAAAAAAAAGAGAAACACATCAATTACGTTATCTTAAGCTAATACACGTCCAATATCTATGTACGATGATAAACTGTTATAATTAACTCATAATAGAAATAAGTGAGAACCAATAGTTATGCTAGGCAACGAAACCAAACCTTTCTTGTGCCCCAAGACAAGAATTGCAATCTTACAGAACAAAATCTTATTACCATTTTACTTAATTATTGCATAATCTTTGTCAACTAAATAGAAAATCATATACCGATCTTTGAAACAGGGAAAATCGTAATTGACATTGTTTAATAATAATTAGTAAGAAGAATGATTTAGAAAAGTGAATAATTCTTTATTCTATTAGTCAGATTAAGTGGCAGAATTTATGTTTTAATTATAAAGTCAGCCATACCATAAGAAACAATTCAAAGATCGTAGAATCTAAAAGTATAGCGTTTTTTAATATGAAAACAGCAAAGGATTAGTGTCATTATTATATTTGCCTAAATATGAAAGTGTATCAGTACAAGAGTCTTGTAAGATAAAACAAAATGTAAAAGAAGGACAATTGGCTGAGAACCAAATACTCATTTCTATCGCAGCACTGCATTAGAATACACACACTAGCTCTTTAATGTGCCATAGTTAAGTCGATGTACAGAAGTATTTTCATAGCTTCATCCAAAAAAAAGGGGAGAAAATAAAAGATAATCCTGCCTTTAAAAAACCTAATATGTGAATACATAATTTAATAACAGACGGGCTGTGGCTGAGAAGTTAACTGAGAGCTATTTTTATAGCTTTTTGACTTGCGAGGAAACTAGGATGGATAAAATAATATATTTTGTCTACATTTTGAGTGCTGCTGCGTAAATAGAAAGAAAGAAAGAAAAGAAACTGCTAGTTGTACACGAATGAGTTCTTCCGCATAGTATTCAACGTATAAGTTAATACGATCAAGCTTAACTGTCCAACAAAAAGATCTATACAATTTTGAAAGTATCAAAAACTTGTCAAACATGTGGCAAGTCTAAGTAAAAATAATATTCAGTATGAAACTCACCAAGATCCTGTAATTAATGTATATATAGAAAGAGATTTAGATGATACAAAAACAAAGTCAAGAACTCATTTCGTATATTTTTTATTTGATTTCAAACATTAATATAGGTATGAAAAATTCAGTTCATTGCTAAACAACGTGGAAAGTGATTTTGAGTAAAAGGCGTGGGAAAATATTGTCCAAAGATTATTAAATTAATTAACTTAATGTCATATGCAGTTAAGAGCGTGTGAAAGGTTGCGTGCAGTATGTGTTAGTCTTGTGATGTCGACAAGTGATTGTTATCTTGTGGTATTTGTTGAAAAGAAATAAATATTTTATGTCGTGTCAGCAGCTACGCAATACTGATGCATTACGAAGCGATATTTTAATTAATTACTACTTGCATCAGGTGACTTTGAACTAGCATGACACCGACATACAAATATATGGAATAATAAGTTTTAATTTGTGCACCGTGTATTATTCCTAGGGATACAGTTATTTTTAACAAACGTATTGGAGTAGCAGATTATATTTAGCTATTATAATAATATTACAAACTGTTTGTCCATATAGCGAACCGAAAACTGTACGTTTCAATATATTTGCCTGATCGTATAATCAAGTTCTGCTACAAAATATTCTATTTCTAATAAACCTTTGCTGTTCGAGTCATTAAATGAAAGAATGTATGAAACGAGTAAGGAAAGGAACATGAAGTCTTACATTCAGTAGCAATAAATATTGAATTTCAAACGAAACATAGGCAAGATATTGAATAAGTTCAAGGGAAATGTATATTATTACTATGCCAACACATATCTGTGCAATAAAGTCGTCCATAATCATGATAATTGCTTGATTTGTATTATCCTAAAGTCATGATCATTCTTTGAATATTTAGTTTCGGTTTAATACCATCTTTTTTTAATTTAAACTTTCTAAGGCAGTATTAAGATAAGTCAACGATGCAGGATTTTTTTGTATTCTTTAGGTAACAATAAAATTATGACTGTACAGTAAGCTCATTTATCATTGTCTATTAAATACAGTATAATTTATGGTATTTTATAAATAATACATAAGAAAGTCACGATAGACTGGATTATTCAATGTATTTTATAAAGACTAAGTAATTCTATTAATATATTGTGTTTGCTGTGAGTCAGACATTGCATACTCCAATTATTTGATACTGCGGAGTAGTAGAGTTCTTAATTTTTTTGAATAAGTATCTTTTATTTCCTCGTTCCTTATAGGACGAATCGAATATTGTCTTTAATTTCAGTATTAATCACTAGGAGTACATGTTCTGAATTTACTCTCTGTTTAATAATAAACGATTCTTATTGTTCAAAATTAGAATCTGGTAATAAGGGTAGATAATAAATAACTTTCTATTTTGGATTAACAACTAAAATGTATTATTCTTCATGATTCTGTCAAGGTGTACATATCATATATAGAGTGGGATCTGTAATAGTATAGATTTTGAATAATTTCAAATTTGTAATAAAGTCTGGAAGAACTTGATGCGATAAGCCGTTCTGGATAAATGATTTTCTCTAGAAGTCTTTGTATACAATTTCAGTATGTGACTCTTTTAACTTTGAGAATTTTCAAAAAAAAACTTAAAGCTAAGATTATGCTAGCAAGAATTCGTAAAAAATTCGTGATCATGCGGTTGATATTTATCAATTTGGCATGAGGCTACTTATTTTCTTTTTTCTTTTATAAGAATATACGAAATCTAAAGTTATTGATTAGAGGCTCTACGTATATATAAGATAGAATGAATATTACATCTTTGGGATATATGAAAATTCTTAACATAGGCTTCAAGAACGAATAAAATTAATGAGACATAATGTCAATTAATCAATACTTTTATGTCGATATCGTTAGGAATTTTAGCGGTGTTTTATAATATTCATACACTTTTCATTCAAACTTATAATCATCCAAGGGGTTTTGTCATGAAGCACAAGGGCTTTAAACAATTGACTAAAAGTAGAGTACAGTTTAAAAAAATCATCCTAAGAAAACAATGAAATTTGTTGATTTCAAAATCATTGGACCTCCGGATATTCACTTACATTATGTCTCATATTACAAGTTAGATGACCACAGGATAATATGGATCATTAGACATAAAACAATATTCAAAACAATTAGGAACTATGCTATATAATTATATTATTTTTATTAACATTCTAATATAAATTTGTCTATTGATTCAATCAAATTGCAAAAGTATTTATATCGGTATAGATGTTTGATACTATTTGTGTTTTTTGGTGAATTTACTTTAAATACTTAATTTGTTGCTATATCATTACAATAGTCAACTTACAGAAAATGGTTCACTCCATTCATTAGGATAATAGTGTTATGAATATTACATAAAACCTAAGTTTGTCAAGATTATTAGGCTAAATAAAATCTTCATGCACTGAGATTTTTGTAAGAACTAATAATAGAGAATATGTTGTACTGATATCTTTTGTAACTGGATCTATATAAGACTTAATGTGATCTTCAAATTGACTTAACACAATCCTTTAGATGGCTCACGTTAGAAACAATAAATGGTCTGTCAAATATGTTCATTCAGTATACAGTGCTAGGCCACTTAAGCACATGATCTGAAACTAGTTTTACCATAGAAATTAAATGAACAGTCTAGCTTTAGCTAGTGCGTTTGAGTTTCCTAGCCTCTATATAATTAAATCATTAGGAATTGTCTTTGAATAAAGATTTAACAACATAAAAAACATATATTAAAAAAGGGCTTTACAAAGTGTGTATATGTCTAATACATTCACTATTTGCATAACAAAATTGTGGTTTGGTTTAGAGAATATGACACATGAGTTTGTCAAGTGGCATTTACCAGTAAATCGAGCTGTGTATGCCTTATGTAAGATTTTAAACCTCATCTTCATTTAGTAGCATATTAGGTATGCCGTCATTAATTGGAAATTTTCTGCCTGATTCTGGACATAATAAATCGCCGTTTATAACATCAACCTCTAGCAGCACATGATGAACTTTCTTTAAAAACTCTTCGTTCGTCTCAAAGTCTTGAATAAGTGTTTGAGGAAGTTCACCAACATATCCTATCTATGAAGGATAAATTTATATAGATTAAAAAAGAGCGAATCAAGTTTTAAGTTGCTATAAAGACTTTTATACAATAAAAACATACACTATCTGCAGCTTTCCAAAGTGTAGCCCAGTCCAGTTTTGGTATTATTCTTGCAATGAATTCAGAATTAAAATCTACCACGCACAGTTTAATGTCCTTTGCCTATTAACAAAAATTATTAACGATTGACAATATACTTACATAAAGTATATCACTGATGTATTTCAACTATTAAATGCCATGTGCCTTCGGTATTCCACTTCTAAAGCTAACCTCAAAATCCATAATAATCCTTAAAAAATGTTATCTTACCACAATTCCCAAGGGATATCCAACAGTCACACCTTTGAGGCACTTGGATGTTAACATGTTATGAGTTAAAAGCTTCATTTTCTTAGAACACTGTTAAATTCGCTGTGAAAATTCTCTTCACAAAGCAAAACTAACTTTAAAAAATATCAATACCGCCAAACAGTCTCTGCACGTTGCAGCTGTTGGTAAAAGTAGAGTTGCAGCAAAGCTTGACGTATACCGTGAAATTCTTTTTCTTTTTTCAAAATATACGATTTCTTTAGTTTTTGATTAAATACTTTTCTCGTATATATAGTATTCACACAATATACAGATATTCAATATACTGCATCTACAACGTAACGTTTCGAATATTATTCAAAAGCCAGTGTTAAGTTTTTCATAATTTTAAAGAATAAAACTATGATAATAACTTTTGTAAAAGCTATCCTTTATTACAGTCACTGCGGCTGATTATTTAATTTCGCACGACCATTGTGTAGATCTCTGTACTGAGATCTACAAGTTTATAAAGTACGTGTACTTAATGATGGCTCTCATTCTTTGAGAGAACTGTTCCTCCTCCTGAGTAAAGTTGTGAATCACTAGTTCTCCAACTGGAAATCATCTCAATTGGTAATAAGTTAAAGTAGATACAATATGCGAAAAAAACAGCAACAATTAGATATTTATAAAGTTTAAGGAAACAAGAGATTATTATAAAGCTTAAGAAGCGCTGTCTCATCCGTGATCAACAATGTTAATAGGAAATATGGATAACTATTTAAATTGACTGACAGCAACAGCCACATCATCCAGTCTTGATTAAAATATGTTATCAGTTCGAGTCTGCAAATTATTTATCTATTATAACAAATCTTAGTGCGCGAACGTTTCTACCATCTGCTAGTCCAGTTTTCTTAATTTCGATTTAATTCGCTCCAAAGTTATGAACGAAGTACATAACCTGATATTCTAACATTCGGTCATTTGATCTGGATACGTTTTCTTGTTCACAAATTTATGTTTTTGCAAAGTTAAACTTTTGCTGATTACTTTATCCATTGTTAATCGACGTATATGTTGAGGTGGTGAATATGGAGTGAGAACAAACAATGTGTATTTCAACGTAGACAACAGATTGTAGCACGTAACATATGCTTTAAAGCAAGGATTCTAGAAATTGAAACAAGTGGTGAACTGTACTGCTCTATGGCAAAAGTATGTCTGTTGTGCAACATATTGTCTTCTGCTATTAGAAGATACCTGTGAAATAAAGAAGTTGCTGCTGTATCTGTTGAGCGATGTACAATTCGATGAGATCTTGACGAAGAAAGAAATATTTCTGGTGAGAAAATGGCTTGTGATTCTTTTATTTGGGGTGTGCTGTTATTCGGATGCAGCTTACACATTCTCATCGAAGCATCCAATAATGATCCATTGGAATATATGAGCAAAGAAGAACGTGAAGCACTCAAGTTAGTATAAAAAATATGTGATTTATTTATGTTTTAAGGAAGTATCAAGCTTTAATTGTAGAATCTACCATAGTTTTACAAACGTTTTATTAAATAAACATATGTATTTAGGGAGGAAGCAAGGGACATGTTCTATCATGCTTATAATGCATATATGGTAAGTTTCCATTCTATAGTATTTATCTTTATTAGTGTTAATATTTTAATTTTTGATAAGTTGTCTCTTGGTAAACTATATATAATTGAAATTAATAGAATGAAAGACTGACATACATGAAATGTAATTCGAAATGAAGATACTAGTTGGAAAATCAATCAGTTAATTAATTTTATATGATATATTACAGGATAATGCTTATCCTGCTGATGAATTAATGCCTTTAAGTTGTAAAGGAAGATACAGAGGGTCTGAATCAAATAGAGGTGATATAGATTCCACCCTCGGAAAGTAAGAAACAACATTATTAATATAAAGACTGTTTTTAAATCATATTATTTCACTTATACCTTTACAACAATTTTCAATGTTACAGTTTTTCCTTGACGTTAGTGGACACGTTGGACACTCTTGTAGTAAGTACCATTGTAAATCTGATCAATTATTGCTTCATGCATAACTGAATATTCTTCTAGGTATTGGGCGATTTAGAAGAATTCGAAAATGCAGTTAAACTCATCGTCAGAGATGTTACATTCGATACAGATGTTGTTGTTTCCTTATTTGAAACAAATATCAGAATGCTTGGGTACGTAGATTCATAACGATTTGAGTATACAGTCATAATATAGCTCTCTCATAGAGACTTTATGAAACGGTTTAAAACTTGTATACAAAGTTATAAAACTCAACATACTCTGGGCTTCACCTATTTCTTAATTACAGGGGTCTCCTTAGTGGTCATATATTAGCGGAATATTTACAACAGAGAGCTGACATAATGCCATGGTATAAAGGAGAACTTTTAGACTTAGCAAAAAATCTAGGATACAGATTTCTGCCAGCATTTAATACAACAACTGGCGTACCATATGGAAGGGTAATTATATACAGAATATTTAGCCTCAATATAATTATCGAATATTATTAAAAATACGATATAAATTACAGATCAATTTAAAACATGGTATGAAAGGTGTACCTATCGAAGTTTCCAGAGAAACATGCACCGCTTGTGCTGGTAGTATGATCTTGGAAATGGCTGCGTTGTCTAGATTAACTGGGGAACCAATATTTGAGGTAAAGCACTATATCTTATAAACTAAAAATTGTGCTGCGCATCATACAACTACTCTTTAACTTAATAGGAAAAAGCTCAAAAAGCTATGGATGTCTTGTGGCGAATGCGTCATCGTGGCACGGATCTAATGGGTTCTGTATTAAATGTAAATTCTGGTGATTGGGTCCGGCGTGATTCCGGCGTAGGAGCAGGTATAGACTCATATTACGAGTATTGCCTCAAGGCATATGTTTTACTAGGTGAGTTACTAAGAATTTATTTTAATAAAATTTTTTACGAATAAATTTAAGTCGTACTTCATTTGAAAACATCTGTAGATAACAAATAACAACTGTAATCTGAGGTTCTGTTTGCGTAACAGGTGATGAAAAATACTTGGGCCGTTTCAATCGTCATTATCAAGCTGTAATGAAATACGTGAGTCAAGGTCCCATGTTATTGGATGTACATATGCACAGACCGAACATAAATGCGAAAAACTTTATGGATGCCTTGCTAGCTTTTTGGCCAGGACTTCAGGTACTATCCGTGATGTATCGAGCGGTTAAGGGTGTTAATTAAAAATTATATTTTAAAACTAATCTATGTACGTAGGTGCTGAAAGGAGACATAAAGCCAGCAGTGGAAACCCACGAGATGCTTTATCAAGTAATGCAGAGGCATAATTTCATTCCAGAGGCTTTTACCACAGATTTCCAGGTATTTCAATGTTGCTTTTGGGAATGTTAATTGTTATTAAAAGTGTTAATGCAACAATTGTATCAGGTACACTGGGGTCAACATCCATTAAGGCCAGAGTTTCTGGAATCAACTTACTTCTTGTATCGTGCTACGGGGGACCATTACTACTTGGGGGTTGGACGTAAGGTCCTTAACAGTCTGCAGACTTATGCCAGAGTAACTTGTGGATACGCAGCAGTATCTGACGTTAGAACGAACAAGCACGATGATACAATGGACAGTTTCGTACTATCTGAAACTTTTAAGTACTTATATTTGTTATTCGCTGATAGCAGCGACCTGGTTTTGGATTTGGATGAATTTATTTTTACTACCGAAGGCCATTTGTTGCCACTAACATTGGCTTCCGTAAGAACCAATTCGTCATCTGTAAGTATAATTAGAATTTATAATTTTTATCGTGGGATGCTACCAATATTATTCGTTCTAACGTAACAATTTGTTTTCCTGAGAACAGGATTTTGAAAAAGATATAGTGCATATTGATGAGTTGGATAGAACCTGTCCAAACAGTTTACACTTATTCCCAGCCTCTGTCAGGCAACCTTTGAGGAATATGGTGGAGGATGTATGTCCGAGAAGAACGACAACAAAACGAAGACTAAACGCTTCTCAATTCCAAGTAAAATTCTTGTTGTATTAAATTTATAATTTTAATTAATTACGTTCCTTAGGCTTGTCCCTCTTCAAGTGTTGTATGATTTTTTTAGGCTAATAACTTGGAACATTTGACAATGTTGAGCGATATGGGCATTACCATTCTAACTTTAGCCGATGGACGTGTTCAACTCCTCCATACTTTTTCTAATGTATGTTATTACTGTGATTGAATATTATATATCAATTGTTCAATCATCACGTTAATTAATTCTAGGCGAAAACACCGCAAGATGCGGAGGAGGGTCTAGTATTCATGCAAGAGATGGTAGAGCTAAGTAAAATGCAGACACAACAGTCGGAAACAAAGCCTCAAGTAGTAACGTTTATAAAGCCAAATACTAATCCGCCACAAGAAGTAATGCTATTGGCTGGACCAGCACGTTTTGGGCCAATGATTTATGGCTCGAACAAAATGACTGGAAAGGTCACCTTTACGAGTCCACCATCAGCCTGTACAGATCTAGTCAACGAAGAGGCATTAGCTGGAAGAATTGCCATAATGGAACGTGGCAATTGTATCTTCGTAGAAAAGGTAATTGCATGATAAGTTAGTAAATGATTTTATTATCAAACAAATTATAGAATTACATAACAATATATAAATTGGCACTTAGGCACGGAGGATACAGAAAGCTGGTGCTTTGGCTGGTATAGTACTGGATAATGTTCCTGGCTCAAGTGCTGCAACTTCACCAATGTTTGCTATGTCTGGTGATGGGAAAGAAGTCGATGACATAACAATACCCGTTGTGTTTCTCTTCAGTGCAGAGGCCAATGAGCTTTTACATGCTATTGTGCAGAGTCACGGAGAACTCATCGTCACTATCGGTAATGGATCTTCTTGAAGTGGGTCAAAGCTGTTGTTTTTGTGTATTTTAGTCAATTGTACGGTATAATTTTGCGATCACAGGCGATTTCTTAACAAGAGACGAGGCTCAATTGAAAGCGCCCACCGATTTGTCAATGTTCGAACGACTGAAAGGTTCGCTAAAGGATTTTCTCACTCAGCAAATAACACCGCAGGTTTGTATCCCTTGTTTCTTAGTCGTGATATTCCTTGAGTATTTTGCTCTCTGGGTTTTATCGCGGTACAAGTGGTAGCTACTGGTTTACTAGCATTATTCTGGTATCGTTGCAAGTGTATTTATTTGTCAGTTGCGTGCATTTTGTGAGATATATGTGAAATTACAGTTTTGTGCGTGCGCACGGGCAAACGGGTTAAGTTTTCCTAGAGGTTATTTTGGAAATTATCCAGTTGAATGCTCCTTGTGATATTCGTGCAAAAGATATTTTCTAATGTATTAGTATAATTGAATCAGTTGAAATATTTTTGCCATTAAGAAGGAGATATCAAGTATTCTTATATTAAAGTGATATATTCTGATGATGTCAGCAGACTGTGGACTGTATTCCTTTTTTTTCTTTTTTTAGTTAGAGATGTTATTACTTTCTTGTATCTTGAAAGATAGTATATTTTTATGTCTTGCACGACCCTTTAAATTTCTCATACACGACCTTAAACAAGTGATATCTTCATTCATTAATCATGAACTTTAAAGAATACGAATGTATCTTATGCTGTATACGTTATTCACAGTACAGTCCAAGTATTGTATTATTATTTATCACATACAATAGGTCTTTCGTTTCTTCTTATGGTTTGGAAAATTAAATATCAATGTGGCTGTTGAAGATGCCTCGTTTCTTTTTTTTTTCCTTTGTTTTATTAGAATAGCCTCCAATGCATCCCTATTCTTGATCTGTACTTTTTGCTCTGCTTTTCTTTTCAAAGCTAGACATGCAAGCTTTGCATTATATCACAGCATGTTGAATTATCCTTTTCAATTTGTATTTGAATCTTTAACTGACGGAAGGGACCGATATAGTTTTTATTGAAACAGAATCCTCCAAGCAGTATTGCTACTACCGATGTCCTGGAGCATGAGGTCAAACAAGAGAATGATGGAGCAGTGACGGTCGAGTATGCACATTTACAGGCAGTTATCACGCAAGGTGCAGAGGAGAAAGAAATAAGGATATCTGCTAAGTTAAATGTACCTATAGTAACAGGAAAGAAATCTAAGGAACTGTCAGACTCCGAGAAAAGATGGCAGGGTCTAAAGCAATCCGTTGTCGATCAAGTGTTTACAAATGTGATAAAACGTGACGCTCCTTTGCTCATTAAAAGTAAAGAGCTAACACACGATTACAGTTTCATTCAAAAAGAACGTGGATCAGGTGATGATCCCAGTGTAAGCTTAAAGGATAAGGTACTGTGGTTTTTAAAAGAACTGAGTGAAATACCACCAGACGATACCATTGGCAAAATATTAGAAATGAAGGCATTAAATAAGCGGAACGTGAAATTGTTAAGACCCCATTTGTTAAGAAAGATAAATGAGCTAGCCTATCTTAAAAAACTTGCGACTAGACTCAAATCAGTAAAAACAAAAAACTCGAATATAGAAAGGCTTATCAAGCTATTGGATTCCGTTGAGATGAAAATTGAAAATTATTCACACTTATTGCATGAGGTATTCGACGATAATTATACCGGATTCGAGACTTCGTATCTTCTACTTCTAGATCGCATGAATAAACTCCTGCTGTCACTTAATAATTTGAATGTGTTTATCAATCATTTAGGAAAGGAATTCGATACACCATTCGATAGAAAATATCTGGCAAAGCTCAAGGAGAATAATTTTATCGGTATAGAGTCGATCATCGATGTCGACGGTGACAATAAGGAAAAGAAAGTCAGTGAAAATCATAGTATTTTGAAAGAAAGAGATACTCTGGACGATTTCGAATATTTCATCCCGACAGAAGTGAAAAACTCTTTGAAAAGGTCTGAGGAGATTTTCAAAATAAGAACCGACACTCTCGATACTTCGAGTAACGTGGAGGAAGAGTCAAAGATAAACGAAGAGACGTCGATATCTGGTGAACCTAATGTTATTGCTATCAAATCTAGAAACAGAAGCCAAAACGACGACGGTAGAAATAATGATCTTGAAACTCATATAAATCAAAAGACAAACTTTCTTCCGGATATAAATCTCAAGGGTGCTGAGTATTATAAAAAGAATGTACAAGATCGACAAGGTGCTAAAAACAATGCATTGGACGAAGGATTAAACGATGAATCAAAAAGTGAAGTTCTAGTAGGAAGTGATAGCGATAAGAAATCTAAGATATCCGATAGAGTCCTTAACGACGAGATACATAAATTGTTGCGTGAAATTGAACGGGAGATAAGTGATTCGAAAAAAGGACAAAAGAGCGATTTAAACTTTAAGAAATCTGATAACGAGGATAAAATCAATTATCAAATTCAATCTGGTGATAAGTTGGAAGAACTTAAGAGGCCGCTATGGGCGTTTGACGATGAAAAAGTGGTTAAGGATTTTTCGGAATATCGAGAGAAATCCGATGTCTCGGAAAATTACGAATCGACAACGGAAGCTGATTATAATTACGATGAGAAGTACATTGTTAAAAGCAAACGTGATAATGTTAATAATCGTGAACGTAACGACAGACATATCGACGATGAATTATAACAAGAAAACGAAAATGATATACCACACAGTAGACTGAATACTAATTGTTACAGACGTTTTCAGAGATTATTGAAACATTCGTCTGTCTGCTAATCCTCGTTAATGTTTTTAACCTAGTATGTCAGATATACTTTTCGGGAACGCACCCGACACGCATCCCTAATGAAACTAAAGAATTTTTATACATGCGAATTATTTTGCGCATAGAATATATACATGTACACTTGCATATAATTATATATATATATATTTATATAGTACATGTCCTAAAATAATTTCTAATCTAATTAAAAAATTATTACCTCGCGTCTAATTGCTACTTATAATCTCAGCAAAGTCAGACGAATGTTTTTAAACCCAAAGGCCAGTGGCGCTCATAAACAAATAGTATACTATTCTAACACTAAAATTTCTAATATAAATAACAGATTAAATGAAGAAGAAGAAGAAGAAATAAGTACTATTGCATATGTCACTTGCTGAATATATAGTTGCATTGGAATATGTCTGTCGGTTCATTTGCAAAGAATGTATGTGTAAATTGGATGTCACGAAAGAAGACTATTATGGTACGTTTCAAAAGTATAAATAAGATCATTTGTTTTGTTAAATCTCTCAGCAGTTTTGCTTATTCATATTTTAGTTAAATAGCATACAGGCCATATAAAAACTTAATTATTATATGGAATCAGGTATAAAATTCATACAGCGATACTTTCATTTAGTCTTTGTTAATGTTGAATGTATTGCGAGCATTGATTATTGTTTCTATTGTTATTTGAGCTTTGCAGAGATTCGTTTTTCTTTTCTCTTTACTCCAGAAACAATCTGTAATATTCTATTGTAATGACCCACTCATGCAAACGTGTACAAATCATATTTTAAACTGTTAGACCGTGGTCATAACGATACTCAAGATACATTTAAAACAAGTGCTTCAGATTTTGGTCGATAAATCATTTGCAACAAGTAGTAAAATTATACAGGAAATGGATTATGTAAGAAAACCATAAAGTCATTATCATCATGAAGATAATGTACAGGTTAACAAAAATGGAGCGTGCGTTGTATAGAAAACTGTGTGTATATACATATGTATATATATATTGCCACAATGCAGTGCTGTACATAATATTAATTTGTTATAAAAAAAAAGTAAGTCGATGTAAGTACCGAAAAGTTAATTAATGTTTCAATTAAACCGTAAACTTTCCCTTGAAATTATACACCAGATACAACAGAAAAAAGTTTGAATATGTTTTTTTTTGTTTTTCTATCTTAATTAACAGAATTAGGATTATAATTTTTGTTCTTATGCCATTTAATTTAATTGTCCAAAGTTATTATTTGAATTATAATGTTACTTTTTGTTTGTTGTCGCGCATTGTGTGATTCCATGGGTTACACGTTAATAATTATTGCCAGTGTAAATATTATACAATAAGTATATCATTAGTTAACGGTATATATGTAATAAGTTAATTCAGTATCTGCCAAATATAACGCGATATGATTTTACTGTGCGTAAAGTGAACTATAAGTTTTCTAGGCAGTCTGACTTGTACATAATACGTAACACTGTTGGAAGTCGTACATTGTGATTGTATAATATTAGTTAGGCCAAGAGATTGAATATGTTGAATATTGTTTTTGGTATGGGAGCAGCAGAGTAAGAGTAAGAAATAAAATATATGTTGTAAGTAATGTACAGCGAAGTTGTAATTAACTTAATTATTCATTTTAATTCTACTCAATTTCAGTCTATTTTTATATACCGTATAGGTACAAGGTACTATATACAGTGTGTAAAAATTAAGAAATGAAAAGACGAAGGATAAGTATGCATGCATAAATTAACATATATATTTATTTATTTGTCAACGTATAAATTGCAAACTTCTACAATGTAGAAATCTGTACAAAATTGATTAACATATCGATCGTATTCTTACACCCTGCCTAAAAGGGAAACGTAGAGAGTCTTTGCAATTGCGTGAACGTTGTTAAAAACCTTACAGTATAATATAACGATATATATATATTCTGTTATCGCCTACGAATTTATCAATATATCTCAAGCGATCGTGTGCACAAAGTGCTACGCTATATTGAACGTACGTACAGTATAGGATCTTATTATGAATATACGGGCCAGTTATATTCTATACGCGTTTGCTTATATTATTTTATAATATTTCACCCTGCCTAAAAGGGAAAAATAAGTTAGTCATGCAACGGTGCTCGCCTAAATCCTTCTTGCATCAGGGCCACGCGCTTTAACCATTGGTGTTTATATCGAGCTTGTACTGCTATTCGGTACACGGTTGAATGTGCGCGCTATCAATATCCTATTACAATGATCTTTATTGGAATATCATTTGATTGTTACACCCTGCTTCAAAGGGAAAATAAGATGTTCCTAACTGTCGAGATAACATAGTCAAGCAAGAACGTAGTGACTGTTAATTTATTAAAAAAGAAAAAGATTTTTTTGATACGGTAATGATTTGTCTTTTTTTTCTGTCACTTAGCGGTATTATGATGTCACCACGTTTGATCGGCTTGACCAATATATCTCGGACAATGAATAAATATTTCTGCAATAATATAAATATCAGTATCAGTCATATGTGTTACACCCTGCTTAAAAGGGAAGAGAAGATGGTCATGCAAACTTGCTCTATGCAGGGGCCCTTGCTAATACACTCGTGAGGTGCTAATGATTTAATCATCGACACGCTAAATTCACATTACTTGGCCAAGAATGATTAAAGAACGAAGGTATCTCTTTGTCATTCTCGTTACTTCGGTCGAAGCGCCTTCTTGCAATGGAATATAAAAGGGCCCTTATTTTATGATATTATTAATTAGATAGACATGTTAGTATTATGTAGGGTTATTCAAAATTTGTTGGATCAATGTAAATTAGATGGTGCATTTTGACTTGTGTAATAGAACCAATTGCAATTGGTGTAACGATTCTGAATAACTCTGTATAATAAAAACAAATGAATAATGGTTTCCTAGATCTTTGAGATTCGAAATTTTTTTTGGGGGGTAAAGCCAAAAAATGTTATTGCTTAAAGATCTTAGGAAATTAAAATATTCGATACTTAGCAATGTAACTTAAAAGTAATTCATTCTCGATTTACCTTGTGAATTGCAATGGTCATTATGTGGATCATTGATAATTTCTTCGAAGAGTCAAAAGCACAGTTATTGAAATTATTGTACAGGTGAACAATTTAAAAAAAAATAACTGATGTCTCAACTTTTCAAAGTAATGATCATTGAATTTATGGTATGAAAATTCAAATCTTAACATATTGTACTTACAACAACATCAGGTTATATCATTGTTTCTTTCCTTTTATGATTTCTTTTGCAGTTTAGTTCCTCCTGTATTTCCAGAAGAGACTTACCCTTAGTTTCTGGTACGGCGAATAGTAAAAATCCTATCCCAACATATAAAATCATAGCGAAGCATCCAAAGGTTGTGTAGATACCACAAGTATCTGTGATGACTTGGTACAATTTTGATACAATAAAGGCCAAAAGGGATGCTAAGGTATTTGCTAAACAGACAGCAACTCCTTTAACGTTTGTAGGAAACAGCTCACCCAGCATCATGTAAGAGACAGGACTCAAACCCAGAGCTACGATGACTTGATAGAACATAATGGAGAAATCCAAAATCCATCCAAGACCATCCATATTGATTTTGTAATAAAGTTTTAGAAGGTAAAAAATTGTAGCAATGGTCAAAGAAACTCCAGCAAGTAAAGCACTGCTCAAGAGTAACGGTCGTCTTCCCAGTCTGTCTACAAGTACAATAGCACCCAGTCCAGCTATGAGTTGAAGAACGCTCAAAATAATGACAGCAAGTCCTGGCGAGAGGCCGGAATCACTTTCTTCAAATATCTCCTGAGTGTAAGATTCAATGGCAGCTATACCACTGAGTTGCAGTACGAGTTGAAGACCAAGACTGATAAAGACAGCTTTTCTAGTGCCAGGTGAGTCAAAGAGATCCCAAATGTGAACTGTGTTTGATAATTCTTTGATTACACTTTTTTGTATCTGTTCCATCTCTGTTTCCAGATCCTCTTTATCCTGGTAACGTCTCAAGGCTAATAAGCTCTTCTGGGCAGCTTTCTGGTCATTCTTCATTATTAGGTAGTATGGGGATTCTGGCATCCAAGAGAAGCTTGCGTAAAATACTAGTGACAATGTCACGCATGCATACGCCAGCCACTCGTACGAGACAAATGGACCCACAGCGTGGGCGTAAAGCTCTCCAAAAGTGACCATTAACCTTATGAAGGAACCAAGTGCACCTCGTATATTCTTGTCAGCTATTTCCCCAATATACATTGGGCATACTACGTAAATTATTCCCTGGCCTATGCCGCTGATTAAACGTGATGCGTATAAAACATATGGATTCCATGCTACCAGGATCAAGACCCAACCAATAAGAAGCGGCGCTCCTGCTAGTAGAAGACTTATCTTACGCCCTAAATGATTGACCAGGAATGCTGCGATAATGTTACCAGGAAAGGCACCTAACAAATAGAAGGATGCTATCCAGGAAGCTTCATTGGACGTTATTGGAAGTGGTGAATTTGAACTCTTCAGGAGTGGTAGAGTAGGTGACGTCCAACCAATATGAGCTCCAGTTGTTGCCAGAGCAATTGTCGCTATAAAATTGCAGATAAAAGTGTTTAGTTCAATATTATAGTAATTAGAAATCTTAAGAGTGGTTTCTTTGGATAATTATCTTGTACAAATTGCACGTATAAATATATTGTTAATATTTTACCTGTGATTGCTGCTAAGTATTGTGGCCATTGCTTGGTATTCGTGGTGTCCATCTTGCTTATTTCTTCTTCGACACTGACTACATAGAACATGAAATTAGTCTATTTTATTTAACATATTTAATATTTTTTTTTTATGAATATCAATATGAAACATTCAAGACTACTTACAGAGATAGTAATGACACTTGTGTTTAACACCAAAGCAATGGGACTGGGACTGAGTCGCCTTACTTTAATACATCTCCAACGTACTGACGATTGTGACTCCAGGAAGAGCATTTTATAGGATATTTTATCACCCGATCTCTTATCACTTCCATGTTAAGAAAAAAGAATTTCTTCTCTTGCAAATATTGACTTGGCTTTGCCCTGATGATTTTAGAATATTATTTTCCTCTCGTGTGAATGACTGCCATGCAGATATATTTTAATACAATTAACGACGCATATTATTGTGTGCTTTCACATTTCACGATCGTTCTACTATTTAGTAGTTTACAGGATTAATTAATTACAGAATTTACACGAATTTCGTAATTATATAAGGATGTTGGAGTTCACGCGACCCCCCGTCGCGTTCTTGACGAAAGCATCAGCAAATATTTAAAAACTAGACGAAGGAGACACGTTTGAATTTACAACGGTTATTATTGATAGTGTTTATCACGTCATACCTCGTATCATATTCTAAGTCATTCTAAGTCAGCCAACTTAAATTATAAGGAAATTAACAGTTATTATTGATAGTGTTTATCATGCCATACCTCGTATCATATTCTAAGTCATTCTAAATCAGCCAACTTAAATTGTGAGGAAATTAACAGTTATTATTGATAGTGTTTATCATGCCATACCTCGTATCATATTCTAAGTCATTCTAAGTCAGCCAACTTAAATTGTGAGGAAATTAACAGTTATTATTGATAGTGTTTATCATGCCATACCTCGTATCATATTCTAAGTCATTCTAAGTCAGCCAACTTAAATTATGAGGAAATGGTCTGAAAGGTTTCTCCATTATTTAATCCTCTTCCTCTGCTTCTTTCAAGTACGTTCAGTCTGTAAAATTTTTGAACTGGCACATCTTCTCATTGGAAGAAGCAGGCATAAGGGAAGGAAGGAAGATCTTTGAAAATGGATCTTTCCATTCGCCTACATTGTATTGACAACGAGCTATAAGTATTTCGTTCAAATTTTCTATTATCTCATATAATGGAACATACCGTTGTGACCGGCATCTATAATATAGTTTTGTTAATTTTCAAAATAAAATATTCAAAATTAAGATAAACATTGGTAGTCATAATAAATATGAATTTCAATCTTAAAAAATCACACATAAATGTGTCATTTATAATACGAAATGTTTTCAATGTAATTAAGCTTATTCATATTCAGATTTTTTGGTACTCATGACTGACTTTCTTAACACGTGTCTAAATAAATCTAAGATATTTCCTGTAATTCTACCATATAATTAAGAAACGTTTTCGATACGTTTTCCAGCCGCCATTTTGGTCTACTCAATGTTTAAGTTTTTATCTAACGTTCAATCAAAGCACGGACAGTTATTTGCATGTAAATAATTACAATTTAAAAGTGTATACCTATGTGACTAATTTATTAGAAATTATTATTTTCGCTATCACTCCTAAATGATCTTTTGTGTTCTCGTAGTTAGACAAGTTATTGCAGAACTTAAATGCTATCACTTGCTTTATTATTGTAAACCGAGCATCTTATGCGAGTGCAATGGTAGTGAGTTTGACATTTGTTTAACCGCACGTGAGTGTTAAATGCGTCGCAGAGAATCAGTGCAAAAAATAATGCTTCAAATTGTCAACGCGCAATAAGAAAGAAACGCTCGAGTAATATCAAAGTCGAATATAAATAATTCGTGTATGATTTTATGCAAAAATTAGTTTATTCATATTTCATTCGGACTAAAAGGCAGAGTCAGATTTGAACTAAAAAAACACTAATCGTATACACTCAGGTGGCGTTGTTGTAGCTACATATCGCACGTATAAAATAATTCTTGGAGTTCAAAGGGTTTTAAACACGTTAAACTTGGTTTCAATTTCTTTTTTATTTGAAAATAATGTACAGTCGTTCGTTAGTGATTGTTCCTATAAACTGTATACAAATTATGGATCAAACCATTGACCATGTTTTAACATTTCAAGCGTATCGTCCGAAGTCAGCACATCTATTTGTTTCTTATGGTAAAACTATATGTACAGGTTGGTACGTTCGGACTGAATAACCTATTTGTTAGGTGCGATGAAAAAATTGGGCAAACATTGTTATCGCCCGACGTCAGGCATCTTTGCAAATTTATCTTCCTTGGTTTCTTAACAGACGCGTCGCCAATTATATGACCAAATATAGAAAGCATCACAAACTTATTGCGATGCTTCAAAAATTTTCCTTTATCACTGGATCGCACACGTGAATGTCTCTTTGATTGCGGAAATCTCAGAAACAAAATATCCTAATCGTACAACGCTTATATCCAACAGCACATCTGGCATCGGGCATCTGTAGGTTCTTGCTGGACACCTATAGGCGCTGTTCGCAGTCAAATGGTTAATTCATTAATTAAAATGAATTTCAAAATGTCAAATCTGAGAATGTCTATTGATCTGTTGGATTTCAACGCCATATCAGATTTGTTACATTTTTCCTTACGCAGATTCTCTCCTGTATCTTCACGAGAGACTTTCCTCTGATCTCACGTACAATAAAGTACAAAAATGGTATACAAATGTAATAAACCATAGCGAAGCAAGCTGAACTCGTATAAATTCCACAGGCCTCTGTGATAGCTTGACATACCTTGGAAACCAGAAAACCAAAAATTGAGGCAATAAGGTTAGCCATGGAAAATAGCGATTCCTTTGACATCGATAGGGAAGAATTCACCCAGCATCATATAAGACTCAATCCAAGAGCAATGATTATCTGATATAACATAATGGAGGAGTCAAGAATCCATCCGTAGTCATCTGTATTAACATTGTAACGAAGCTTGAATAAGTAAAAGGCGCTCGAAACAGTATGAGACAATGCAGATATTAAAGTACTACTTAATAACAAAGGCCTCCTTCCCAGCCTGTCAAAGAAAGTAATAGCAGCGACATCAGCCGCAAACTGAAGAATGCTCAGAATTATGACAACAAGTCACGACGATAAACCAGAGCCACTTTGAAGATCTCTCGCGTTTATGCTTGAATGGCACCTAATTCATTATGTTGAAGTACTGCCTGAAGTCCAGTGCTAATAAACACAGCTTTTTTAACACCAAGTGAGTTAAAGAGATCCCATAGAATAAGTACCTTTGTTGGTTAAGTCTCTGACAACAGCCTTCTGCATAAGTTCTAGGTCATTTTCAATTTGATTCTTTGACTTGGAACTCTTTAATTATATCAAACTTTTCTCGGCAGCTTTTTGATTGTTCTTCATCACTTGTATCATAATGTATTATTATTATTGATATACATTCCTTTCGGTTAAATGGGTATTGGATAAAAAATATAAAATTTATTACGCCAATAATTAAACAGGATATCTGTCCATTGGAATTACCATAAAAACCTACTACGACTTTTATAAGATGATGATTTTATCTCCTAACGGAATAAGAAACAACCGATTTCAGTTGTAATAATAATTGAAAAAGAAAAAATGTCTTCATTTACAACCGGATTGATCTATTCGTATAATTATGTTTGTAACAAAACCGGTTTTAAGTAATCGATTATTCTTTAACAAAAATGATTGTTGATATGTGTATTAACAAAATATATGATAGTTAGTATGATTATTACGTATTATTTGCAACGGCCTTCAGTGCGAATATAAGGTGGCCGTTATAAATTATAGCCTTGATTGCTAAAAGACCCGACGTGGTTGAAGCGGACTAGACGTGTCCTGATAACGTAAATTTTACTTGTCTACGTGCTTCCTTTTTCAAAGAACGTGCTTGAAGGTATGTGAAGTTCAATTTTATTAGTGTATTTCTTGAATTTTTCATACATTGCTATATTGCTTTTATACATTCTTGTAAGTGCACAAATCGAATAAAAAAGTTCAACTCGGCATTTACGGGTTACACTATCGGAAGTTCTTTCTTCCTATAAAGAGGGAGAGAGAGCGTGAGAAAGGAAGACAGAAAAGAGAGTTGAGACAGATAGAACGAGAGAGAGAAAGACAGAGAGAGATAGAAAAATAGATCGAGAGGGGGAGAATGAGAGAAAGAGGGAAATATCGATCGCCGCCATTGGACGACAGTCGCAAGTCGCCTGCTTCGAAGAGAAGGTTTAGCCTCTCTTCGTAGATGAATCTTAGGTCTTTTTGACAGTTGCACATTTTTTTTCTAAGGTCCAGCTGTTCTCTGGACGTTCGTATTCATTGGAGAGGAAATAACAAACTATAAGTCAGCGGAAGCATTGTATCGAGGGATAGAAATAACTTTGGCGAAGATGTGCGGTGGATTTACGTGTTCGAAGAACGCGTTAACTGCACTGAATATTTTGTATATTGTGAGTGTTGAAAAGCCTTTTTTGTCATTTATAATTATTTCTAATATTAACCTTTTCTCTTAGGTCGTTGCCTTCATCTTGATTGGGGTTGCTGTCTATGGAAGAGCTTCTGCTTTAGTCACAAATCTTCCAATTATTGGAGGAATTTTAGCATGTGGAGTTATTCTTATACTGATTTCGATTGTAGGACTTATCGGAGCAGTCAAACATCATCAAGTACTACTGTTCTTTGTATCCTTTCTAATCTTGGAGATTGTTTTTATATATAATATAAGGTCATGCCTGTGGGTTGAATGATCGTAATATCTATTGACCTTTGTATCATATCAGCTGTTCAATACTTCACGGAGATCTTTGACATTTATATTTATTGTTTTACAGTAGACTGCAGAGTGTCCTACATATCGTTCAGTTTAGTTATTCAGGATACATCAATTTTAATGCATAGCTAAACTCCATAATACATGATACTTAGTCTATTAAATTTATATTCTATTTGCTATGAAATTTCCTTAATTAAGTCATACAGTACATGCTAATTTTATTCCTGCTGTTCTTAATCCAATTCAGTATTGCCTGTGCTTGTCTCGCTGTTAATGCCAAGCAGCAAGAGCAGCTTGCCGAACAGGTAACTACTTTTATATTGTTCGGCATATTTATTTTTGGTTAATTTAGTTATCCACGGTATTATGGAAGACTTATTATTAATTACTTATTAATTATTACTACTTATTAATTATTTTTTTAGGGATGGAGACGCGTGGGAGACCCCTTGAAATTACAAGTACAGACAAGATTTACTTGCTGCGGATTTAATGACACCAATACTGTAGAGCCTGGAATGGGACACCCATCTTGCGACAATGTTAATGTGGGTATACTTTAATAATCTTTATACACAAATTTTCAAAGTATACAATAAGCTAATTTACAAATTTATTTTCAGGAACTCTGTTGTCCACCAGGAGTTTCAACAGACCAAGAATGCAGCTGTCCGACATGTATGAGAAAACTACAGTCTACCATCGATTACGCATTTAAACTCTGCGGTGGGATAGGATTATTCTTCAGTTTTACAGAGGTAAGTCCACAAAGCACCAATTCACATACACTTCTCTAAACAAAATCAATTTTTGGTAATATCAAAAAAACAAGCTATCTACATACAACACGTTTTAAACCTCTTCTATTAATATTTACTCATTAATGTCTATCGTTTTCAAAATATTCCCATACAAGTTCCAGATAATTTATGTCAAAGTAAATGTTTTAACTTTTTAACCACACGACACTGAAGATGTTAATTAAAAATTTTAGTAATTGGGTCATTTCTGAAATCGTATAATCATACATTTCTGGTGTGTAAAGTGTATACTAACCGTACCATACCTATTACAGTTTGTTGGTGTTTGGTTGACCGTGCGCTACAGGAACCAAAAAGATCCTCGAGCTAACCCTAGTGCTTTCCTCTAGTCTAACATCATCGCCATGTCTCCTGTCTCCTCGTACGACCCTCCTAACAGATGGTGGGTGGTTTCATCGTGCTGCTTCTGCTCGTTTATTAACTTATCTCCCTCTATCGTTTGTCGTAGTATCTGAAAACTCCATTTTTCTTTCTTGTGCATTATACTCTCAATCTTACATACACAGGGATACACAAGTATCGCCATTTGTCTTTCAGTGTTCAAAGAATACACGTGAATACACTACGGAAAATTGAATGCATTGTTCTCATCGAATCACGATTGGTGGTAGAGATAATGAGAACAATGCACTAATATATGATTATTATCGTATTATTACTATTGTTATCTTACTGCTACTATATTGCTACCTGTTACTTTCACTGCGTGCCAACAGATATTCTATGCAACGCTCTAATTTGTTTTTTCTTTTTTTTTTCAAGCTATCCTCTGTCTAATTTAATGTCGATACCTCTCCTCCATTCTATTTTCGGCTCTCACTCTAAGCTTCCTTAAATTAGTTTCTTCTCCAATTATCTTCACGTAATTTCCTCTATAACTGTACCTCAGACACCTTTCGTTACCATAAATTGACTTTTCAGGTGATTGCAGCTTTCTTGGCGCGGCGTTACAGGAATCAATTAGATCCACAAGAAAAAGCTGCAAGAGCCGTATTCCCTCGACAAAATTACCTTTACTGACGTGGCGACAATGCTAAATGAATATTACTTTCGGCTACCAAGCTAAATCCATCGTATCGAGAATACTCTTTAAATGATTCTGAATAACCAAAATCACAAAACGGGTTATTTAAGTTGCTTCTGACTGTCTCGATTAAGAATGACACGCAAAGAGCCAAGGAGCATATTTTCGTCTACGTACTCGACATCTTAACGGAAAGAGCAAAAATTAGAATTAGAAGTAGGCGCTTACACTGCACAGAATATCATTTATTTTCAGCGTCGACCGACATTCTCGCGTCGGTCACCAGAAACATATATACAATATCTCGAATTCAGTCAGTGCTCCTTTCGCATACCAAAAACACACTCAATCGTAGGACTTTATTTTTTCTTTCTTCTTTTTTTTTTAAATTGATGATCATAAGATTCTACGACTGTTAGAGGATGGAAAGGGGTCGGGTCATGTAATAGTTGAAATGTGTGCCCTAGTCAGCCACTAAGAACACTATCATACCAAGCCTCAATGCGCCTTTGTAGACTAGCGTTTAAAATGGACCTTCTTATAGATAGATTTTAACCAGTACTTTTATTGCTACGTTATATTTCTCTCATTATTCTCAACGCAAAGGCAAACGTCGCTGTTTGCCTAAACATCAGGCATATAATATATTACGAAGCAAAACATTCCAAGTTTCGCTATTACCACGATAACAAAGCTCACTTTATACGAGACTGGTTAAATTTATAACCTTAACTACGTTTAGAGTACGAGATCCAGCACGTGTCTTTCGATCTTTACGTAATTTGAACATTGATTAGCAATTTCGAACGCTTGTTGACCATCTTTGTCATTGCTTTTATCCTGCTAGCAGCTTTTTATTTTGCTACCACAGGAACGTCACTCATAAACAATGGCTATTAATTTATCACTGTCGAGGTACACTCATTTTACTTCACAAAAATTTTTGCGTATTCGTTTATTCACGGTATCCACTATGTTCATTGAATATAATTTATAATCGAACAATATTGGTTGTGTAATAAAAATGAGCGAAGGTCGTGCGAGATGTTCGAAATGAAAGAAAAAAAGTAAGCTGGTAAATCAATGTGGATTAACTGAGTCACAACGAAATTATTAATTACTGACTACCTTGTTCTTTGGTTTATTACCCTAATTTGCTTTCTTAATTCGCCATTCCTGATCATGCCTTTCGCCTTGCGAAATTTATTCTCGACTTTTTTGCATACTATACTTTTCTGCAATTTATAGTGTCGAATGCCTAGATTCTTGCTAATTAATTCGCTATACTTTATGCGTTGGACAAAAATTCTGAAATCCAAGACTTGCTTCCTCTGATTTCATGTTCTACTTAATCTACCGCTCGATCGATCTATCGTGAACAAATTTGTACATTGCTCTAACTCTTAGGATGTGAAATTATTTATAATATTCGATAATGCCTAATATCGAGGGTTGTATACGAGAATCTCTCGTGTTCTCGTTCTCCGTCATGGAAATTATTTCGAACCAGTTATTCGAGTAATCACGCGAGAACTTGATTACTCACTGTGAGTCAGCTGACAGTATACCTTAGTAGTTTATTAATTTTATCTTGTTAACCAATTTTACATTTTACTTTATCTACGTAAAATTATAGAGTATCCCGCGAGCGCTTCGCATCAAATCAAATTCTATACGCTAATTAGAGATAAACTTTAGAATGTATACATGAACTATATACTATATATGCTAAGTAAAATAATATCAAGATTGCAATTATTCATAACGTACACATGTATTTCATCCAAATATACATATGCTATTACGTATTGACATACATAAATCCATCAGGGCCTCGTGTACGTGTATAAAAAAAATTGTACTTTTATTCATTCTGTTTTATCTGAGGTAGATTTACTTTCTACTATGAATTATTCTTATTCAAAAACTTGTACCCGTACACTTGTTACTAATGCGTATCATCATAAAATCCTATATATCGATTAATACACGCACTAGTAATCGTGGGTTCATTTAGGCTATGTTGTAATATCTCTATTCGAATACTTATCACAAAATACATCTATAGGAGATCCATCGGATATACTATTGAATATAGATGTCGAAGAGTCAATAAACCAGTCTTCGATGATAAAATTATTGAAAAATTATTGATTAAGTAATAGCTAGCATTATTATTTCCTTCGCTGTAACAATATACAAGGCTAAAGGCTTTTTGGATTTCAAAGAAATTGTATTATTCAATTTTTGGAATAGAAGTGTCCTGTTTAATTTCTTTAGTTGAAAAGAGACAAAGTAATTATGTAACTACTTGTTAAACTTTAAAATGCCATTGCTGTCGTGCTTCAGCTTTGCAAGTAACGTTTTAAAGTTACATAATCACGTGGATGAATCTCAATGCTTAATTCTAACAGTGTGAATAATATCCAGTCGTGATAAAAGTTTGAAATAAAATTATGAAGTCGTATGGATATGCTAAACGTATATTATATAGGACAGCTTAATTAATAATCCATGAAAGAACTTATAAAAGCAAAGAACTTATGCCCCAATCATGAGGTAGAGAATAACAAAATTCAACTGCCATCATTGTCATCGTCAAGAATAAAAAAGATACATTATATAAAAATAAGAGACTGTTTTATTTGGTTATGTTCACCAAGTATATATGTATATTAATTATATAAATATTTGTGCATATTCAGTGAGACGAATGGATGAATTGTGTTACAATTAAGATATCTTCCTGTTTAATTATAAGCTATTTTACTTCATAGAGAGAGAGACATTTTTTCCTAATATCTGACCAATAATACTTTGTGTCTTTACTGCAACTCTAAGTGCATATCTTGAAGACATGAGAGTTCTTAGAAACTATGTTCTTTATCGCAAATATTTACACTTACAGATGTGTCATTGATAAATGAACATTGATGCTATATATCATTTGAGTTACGATATAGAAAGATATATGGAGAATTGTAGAAAGACACCATTGCGAAGTATATTGAAGTTTTATAAGATGACGCGCAAGTCGATTTCAATTGTTTATATCTTGTATCACTCTATTTGCTTCACTTAATTGTTACAGATTGTATCAATAGTAATGAGGGTAGTGCTTGTAGAATTTATTCCCCTCGGAATGTCCGCTGGCGGATTGACGATCAGCACCACCCTGCTCGCCATATTGATTATTATTTCCATAATGCACTTGATTGCCATAAGCAAGCTTATCAGCATTTTCCTTTCCTGCGGAAAGGCCTCGGTTGTACTGTCCCTTCTGGGCATTCTGACCAGAATTATATTTATTGTCCTGGAAGCCACCGTGATAGGAATTTCCACCAGCATCCCCAAAGTGTCCTTGTTGGCCACCAAAGTTGTACTGGTCACCCTCGTTGTTACCTTCGTCGTAGAAGGTTGTCGTTTTGCCAGTCTCATCCTTATGATGAGAAGTTTCAAAGCCTTTAGTCACGTGTCCCTTTTTATGACCAGAGGCATTCTTAACGTGTCCCCCCTTAGCACCTGTTAATAAATAACGACTTGTTTGAATTACAAAAATCCAGGGAGTATACAATAGCCATTTATATTTATCTGGTATCAGCTACTCACCGGACTGATCGTAATGGCTGTTACCACCGTAGGCTTTTGAATTATCATATCCATTTTTTGCACCACCTGCATTAGCAAAATAGCCGGCCTCGCCCTTGGCGTTATTCTCAGCAGCCTGTCCGGCGGAAATACCTTCGGCTAACCTTCCGCTAGATTGATCTTTATGCCCTGCACCATTCTGGTAATTGCCATCGCTGGCAACTGCTGCGCCTTTGGAAAATCCATTTCTTTCCAGTGCACCACCACCATGTCCGCCATATCCGCCATATCCGCCGTAACCTCCATATCCGCCATAACCTAGTCCGTCGGTGTAGCCACCATATCCCAAACCATGACCACCTCCATAGCCACCATAACCTAAACCTAACCCATGACCACCTCCATAGCCACCATAACCTAAACCGTGACCGCCATATCCAAGACCACCACCGTATCCTCCGCCATAACCAAGTCCTCCACTTCCACCGTATCCAAGACCTCCTCCGTAGCCTCCATAACCGCCATAGCCGCCATATCCTCCCTTAATATATCCAGATCCAATACCAGATCCTAGTCCAATACCCCCATAACCAAGACCACCCTTATATCCAATTCCACTTCCAGCTCCTCCATATCCTAAACCACCTCCGTAACCGACGCTACCATACCCAAGACCACCTCCGTATCCCAAACCACCATGTCCCAATCCAGCACCGTACCCCAGTCCGCCACCTCCGTAGCCACCGTAAGATCCTCCGTAACTTCCTCCATAACCTCCAATTCCGGAACCTAATCCGTAACCGATACTCGCGGCACTTTCGATGTCGTTATTCACCACGTCGGAAGCTGCTGCTCCGAATATTAAAATGGCGCAGACGAAGACGTTCTTCGAATGCATCTTGTATGTTCACGGGGTTCTTGAATCTAATTACTCGATTTCTGGAGGATCGAGCACTGATGCTGCAGTCGAGATCGTACTGTCTTTTTATACCAGAAAAATGTCTTGCCTCAATGATTACAAGATGTCCTCGACATTTCTAATCTGCTGTTAGCGTATGTGATGGGGTCGTACGGTGGAGTAAACGCGATTCGGATGTGAGCGCCGACATTTGAATTTCAAGCACTTCAACGGTAACTTCCTCCGATCACCGGATGTTGCCTCAACAAAGGAATCGGTGACAGGGACACTTTAATACATTCTGTAGATCCTGCTCTTAATGATAATGGCTTCTATTAAGTATCATAGATCTACTCCACGCTCTTAATTATCAAAATCGGGATTAAGATAAATCAATTATTAAACTGTGTGATGCACGTGAGATTAATGTTTATAACGACTGACAAGACTTATCTATTATAATAGAGAGGGAGGGTGTCTCGGACAACCCAACTCAATGCTTTTTAAATTTTAGAACAAAATCGCACGTGAATTTTTTGATTAATTAAAACCTGCGAGAAATTATCGAGTTTGTATGTATGACGTTTATAGTAAGTTTTAATAATTTAAAAAATTTTCTTCTTGTTTTTTAATAGTGGTACTTATGAGTATTGGGTGACTGTACGTATCAAGTATTCTTGTATATAGCGTGAAATCCTCTTTTTCCGGTATCTTTACTTAACTTCCGGTGACTCAGCACCATGGCCTCCTTGATACCACGATAATGGGGTAGCCTTGTCGATTTAACGCTGCGAATCGAGAAATCGCGTTATGGTGGTACTATACTCCGAGGAAGTCTCAATCATTGTTAACCATACAAATGGTGGTATTTGTACCAATCAGTTGTTACTCGGTGGTTATCGAAGATGGAAGACATTTTTGACCGTTTGGACGAAAACAGGATCAGGACTGATGGGTAAGTGTAGAAAGTTATTCATACATTTATTAAATCGATGGAGAAAATTAACCGGTTACACGTAAAATCCGAAATCTTTATTAAGCTTATTTTTCGAGGATTTAGAATTTTTGTTAATTATTTGTTTTGAATTGATCTTATTGTCGTCGTACTGTAATATAATCCTGACAAGAAATCGATACTGTCTCAATAAGATACTGTTACTCAGTGCAAGCATCTTGATCCCCTCTCCAAGTACACAATAGGTTATTTAATATAATTTCGAGTAGAATGGAAACCCTGGCTTCACAATCGACTATACTTGACAATAAAAATCCCAGTCCATTATGTTATACTAGAAGAGAAAAGATAGGCAAATACGAATACAATAAAGTTCCAGGAACAGGAGGCCTACCCAATCATATAACGATAAATTCGTAACAGTATTTCTGACAATAGAAATCTAAAACGGAAAATTAAATCCACGTGATCATGAAATACGGACTAATTTTGTTTGAAGAAGAATTCCTAGACGTATTAAAAAGAAAAGATCCGATCAACCATGCGTGGAAACTAACGCAAGTCGTTTGTTTTAGTTTTACGGAAGACGGGGGAGAAAAAAATGTAAGGCAACGTAACATGGATTAAATTTGTCGGAAGAGGATATCGATGTGGATACCATTTTATTTTTCCTACCGCGCATCCCAAATTCCAATATTTAACGAAACAATTCGTGGAAGCCTCAAGGAAGCGTCCACGTTTCGCGCAGGGGTTGGAAGGAATCTTTACCGTGGAAAATGGGGGAGGTCTGTCGGCGCATGCGCAGATACTCAGCTGTACGAGCTCAGTGGGGATGCGCATCTAGTCCTGCATTGCAAAATTGTTCGTTAGGTGCGCGAGTCCAGCACGTCCATGGAAGACGCGCGCAGCTGAACAAGAGCGACATAGTTACATTTCGGGTTTACCTTGCGCGAGAGGAAGACTATCCTGGCAACACCCTGGTGCAATTTGGCTTAACGATATTAAGTAGTCGTACATCAATTCATCGACCCCGCCTTTTGTCTTTGAAGATGAGTCTGCTGTTCGACGAAGAGGATATTGACGAGGAAGAGATCGACGAGTGAGTTACTTACCGTTAAATCTTCATTTTATTCTCTTATCTTTTTATTATATCCTGCGCCTATGCTTTTCCCGGAATTCAGGTAAGGAGTTGAACGAGTTTTTATTTGCACGTCATAACAAAGGGTCTGATCTGCATTCGCTTAACGGTGGAGTCTCCTTTGGTTACCCTGAATTCCTTTTGTACCTGGAGTAATCATTGGTATGGAGAAAATTAGTAACGGTTTTTATTTTTTTTAATTTTCTTATTAACTTTATTCATTTTATTTAGCCTTATTGTCATATAAGATAGTTGTCATGTCTGTCAATTTGTACCATGAAATTTGGTTAGGTTTAACGCTAAATTCGTATGACAGTTATTCGAATTTTATTTATCTTTAAGTAAAATTGATTTGTACTCATTTTTTTGGGGGAATTTTTAAACCTTGCTCGGTATAGGATTATAGGGTAGAGACTGACAATGGCGTAAGGATACGTATATTCTATGTACCTGGTATACTAAAAACTCAGGGGCACGTGGTAGATGGCAGTGGTAGGTTTTATCGGCTAAAGGACAACTCGTTGATCGATGCTCATCGGCCATTAGGATTTTTGCTTCTTTAATCTTATAAGTTCATATTACGTTTCTCTTACGATTTATATAGGAATTTTATTCTTTCTTTGTTTCATTGTTGACTTGGTTTTTTTTAATCTCCAGATTGCTCAATTTTTCAGAAATCATTGACTCATACGGATTAATACATTGATCTACTGAGATTAAAGATCACAGATTATGATTAGTCATTCATTTTTATTATTGCTTCAATCACTGTGGTAGTATAGCATATAAATTTCCATGAAGCTACATATTCCGCATGAATCATTTGAATTTTCGTGGAACTTATTTTACCTGAATCGTAGCGCAGACTTGACTTTTTTGTCTGTCGTCAAGTTCAAGGCGATGTTAATTTTTATGAAGGTATACATCGTTAAGCATTAAAGGTTTCATGTGAATTCCCTTTTATCGGAACGGAAGTATCGATTCTCTCCTGATATGGTATCATTTCCTTATACAATAAGCGTTCCACACGTAATTTTGCAATATTCACTACACGCGGTACAGTTTCAGCTAATGTTTAGACGCTGCAGCTATACTTCGAAGGTCGAGTGACAAAAGAACCGTAATGACTTGTCGAAAATCTACGGTTCACCGCGTTCTAAGAACATCCGTTATACAGACTACGCAGGATGCAAGATGATTTTAGTCGAGTCATCAGGAGTCATTGATGTTTTATACACTTGAAAGCGACACCATTTTGAAACCATAAAAATATGTTCATAAATTGTAAGAAAAATTATAATTATTTGTCTATATCAAAATATTTTTGTTTTGAATCGATATATCGTAGGTAACTCAAAACATAGGATGTTTTTTGACTAGGTACCGCGTAGCCAGAGTAACTTGATTAACGTAGTAGACGATCGGTTATTTGACGTGTAGCAGAAAACTTTGAATTCGAAGTGTGTCATTTACCTACGCAGGATTATTTATCGAATAGAATCTATTTTTAAAGTTAAAGATCGATATCGAATTACTGCGAGTACTGGTATAGACTAGACGCTACAATTATTAGTAAAATGCGTAGTAGATGGATATTACTGTCGTTAGTGTCAGGTGATATCGGATTTTCGATGAATTCTGGAAATTCAATTTTGCTATGGTATGAATACATATGTATATAAAGCTCGCACCACACCCTCTAATGCCATGACACATTTTGGTATTCTCCGTTTCCATGGCAACAACGGTCAAGCATACCGATGTCATTCTTCCTTTTTTTTTCCAAGGGCGAAAGATTTTCCGATATCAGGAAGTGAATAGAGATAAAAAGGGCCAACAATTGAATGGCTGCCGGTATTTTAAGCTGATTATTTTTCGACAATGTATCCATGGCTTTTGAATGACGCCATTGTTGACATATAATCGCGTTCACGCGATTTTTCTGTAAAAATGTCAGTAATATTTTTTATTATTATTGTCCCGACAACAATAATTATTCTCAAGTCGATTTCTTTGTGTCAGAAACGAACTTACCATTTTTGTAAAATTACGCAACAGTTATCCAACACGTTGCGAATCGACTTTTTCTCTTCGTTCTTAGAATTATCAGAGGATGTTGAAGTAAGAATGAATATACTAAGGAGATATTTTTTTTTTTTTGAAAATGGGATACTTGCTAACGAGATCGTTTCAGGAAGGCATGTAATTAGTCTTTCCATCACGTCGTCAGGCGTCCAACCAATCTCATGGTAGAAATTGCATAACGCTTGGGACGAACTACGTTAACGTTTACGTTAATTAATTTTTAATCTCTTGGAATTATCGACAGGATCCGGGAACTTTTTTGATTTAGGGTACAGTTGATTTTTTGAAAACGAATGTATATGAAAAATAACAATTTACTTTTACATTGGCAAGGCTGCGTTCGCAATTTTTAATTTAAAAACGTCAAGATACAAAAATTAGCACGCTTTTTTCTCATTTATTTTCGTGACTGTTGATTTCTTTGTTTTTCACTAGCTGAACCGTTATAACACGTACTATTAGATGAATAGAAAAACTCACTGATTTTTATATCAACTACCAAATTTAACTGTTACTATTGACTAGTCATTTTGATTGAAAATTTTTTGGAAGAATGAAACTGAATATTTAAACTAGTATTTTTTCTTGGTGCTTAATAACAAACGTTACGTAACCGACTGGTGTTATGCTATCAGTAAGTATATGTTATTTCAGGGGTCACGTAAGATACTTATCACATTGAGCATTCAAGAGCAAATCATTATTTGCGTATGAAAATTGTGAATGATAACAAAAACTTCATACGTATCTCCGTGCATTGTGGTTCAATACTCCAAATGGTAACAATGATATATTTTTTGCTTTGGTTACGTTTAAATTACGGCAAACAAAAACTGTATCTCGGCTTCGTTCCATTGTCATAACCAGAGACAGAATAAAATGGGAGATATTTACAAAATTCGTACTTGACCCTTATCGTTCGATTTTCACTTTTTTTAAATCTTTCGATCGTCATTTTATGTTGCCATGAAGTCATTCCGACGTAGTACTAAATTTACATGGTACTCGATATAGCTTATCAAACCTTTAATAATTATAGTATCAGTAATAACGAAATTGATGATTAGTAAATGACGTTGATGTCGCGTGATTTTACTCTCGAGTATTGTCGATCATTTTCTGGATATTTCGAATTCCTGAACATGATCGAGTATGTAAGTAAAGTGATTATGTGATTATTAATAAGATCATTATATATTATGAGTATCGGAGAATCGTGCAATACGTTATGAAATTGTTTGGGGAATAAAATGATTATTCGATAATCAGCCATAAGTAGATTAAAACAGGAAAAATTCAATTTTTATTGTGATATAATTTTGTCGTACGGTATGTATAGGAATAGTATACAAATAGAATGATGTAGGTGCCATTTTATTCATAACGTTATATAATTTTCGATTAATTATCGATGATTTAAAACGTCAATTCAATCAGTCGCAATGTTACGCGAGGGAATGAAATCTGGCGTCGATCCAAATTTTCTAAACATATTCGACCGTTTCACTTATTTTTAGACAGTTCGTCTGAGAATCTCGTGACGATCAAATCTCAACTGTAAAAATTCGTCCGCGCTTGACCGGATCTCCATTTTGTCAAATTGCGTTTAATTTAATTTAAAATGAAGCACTGCAACTTCAAATTATTTCATAAGAAATGCTCGGGAATCTCAGCGGTCGTGTTTTATAATCCAAATAAAAGTGATTCGGTGCTCAAGTTTGTTCGGTGTATTACGAACTTCCATGTTGCCCCATTGTGACACGTTCTTGAGGTCTAAAAATCAATAAATTGCGCTGTAGGTAGCGATTTTTAATAAAACGTATAGACTTGTCTAACCTGACATCGATTTATTAACTTGACACGTCGTATAATTAATCGTCGTTTCTGATTCTTTCCTTCAGGAATTACTTTTTTTTTTTTCTTCGCCGTACCGTTGAGCATTGAGGAAGTTTTAAAAACGGTCGCTCACTCTGTCCAACGGTTTGAATTAATAGTACGGAATATATGTATGAAGGAGCTAAACTTTGCAGCAGACATAACAGTGAGAATTTGCTATAGTGCGTTGCATAGTTTTGGTCTGGTCTATAGGTTTCTTCATAGGACGTGGCGTTGTTCTTTGCAGAGCCGGTACATATTCACTGTCAGTGGGACTGGCAGATGTGTTGTATCCGTTGCCATAGGGTGGTGGGAACGAGCGATCGAGTATAAAGGCTGACCCACAGTAAACGTTAACTTATTCTGCGAACGTCAAGGCAAGCGCGTTGACCGTCGTCGGAACGGAAGAATCGAGGAACGAGGCTTTTATTTTGTTTTCGTAAAGTTTACGTTAAACTCATTTCGTAACGTATTGGACTAAATTAGAAATCAAAATGCCGACTTGCACGTGCGAATACGAGAGAGTCGAGGATTATGAGAATCACGAATGTCAACTGAAATTGCCGATTGAAAATGATGGACAAACTGAAAAATCGGTTCACGATGACGTTGAGACGGCAGTCAGGTACAGAAAAATTGTTACTGTGGTTTGGAAGAGATTTGTGAGAGTGATTAGTCATTAATTCTTTGATGTGGGTTAATCGTGCAATTAATTGTGAGTGACTTTTTAAATATGTTTTTATGATTAACATAGTGCTGATATTTAAGGTATGATTTTTTGCTGTGAATTTTTTTGTCGGCGTTTCGCAAAGTTTAAAAGCGACAACGACGTAACTTTCCTTTTATTATCGACGTAACTGTTCTTTTATTATCGACGTAGAAATTGATTGTTAAATACTTTTACTTGACAATTGTCCTGATTAGTGTACACTGCAATACCAAGTTTTTTTATGTAATTCTCAATCTTAAAACCGCTTATAGCTGGAAGGTATACAATCCCTTTCGAGATATCTTAACGTGGGGAATGGTAATTTCTAAAATGTTAGACCGATAATTCGACGTGTCTGTGCAAAAGATTATTATTTTAGAAAGGAAATTATCTATTTACATTTATTCCATATCTGATTAACGTGTTCTTGTGTTTATCGAGCATGTTTAAGATAATCCAAATAAATTCTCCGTACTCCTTCAAACGCATCCTAAAGTACTAAGTTTTAGGAAGCTTTCTCTCTGCATGTTTCACATGGTTTACAAGTCTCTACCGAGAATGACGTAAATCCTTAGAAATTTGTTCAGGCAACTTGTTTCCTTTACTACACGCAAAAGAAATATTTTTTTGCCTTTCATTTATCAATCACTAATACAGAGTTGCTCATAAAAAATTTAACGACTGACAGCACTTTGTTAAATTAACATAAATATATATATGAACGTATTCGAAGTATTTATAAACACACATACTTATCATAATAGTACTGTTTCGTGTAATTTTGAGAATCCAAGCAAAAAAAGCTAGTCGTTTTCAAAAGCATTGGTTCGTTACAATACGTGATGTCAGAAATCACACTCGTTTCGATAATCAATTTCTCAATTCTAATTCACTGCGTGTAACGATATTTTGAATTTTTCCACGCAAATAATATTTTTGACACCACTGATAAATCATAGTCTCCAAACAAGAGCAGTGTACATATAAATACAAATTGACGTATATTTTAAGTATTCCAAGTACCGATGACTACATCACTGAATAATTCCTTTTTTTTTTTTTTTCTTTTAACATAATACCGCCTCTCTAGCGCTCACAAGTATATGGAATCTTGCAAAAGAAAAAATATTGTAAAATTGAATAACCCAAATGATTTACGGTCGTAAAATGCAAATTTTAATATCAATCATAATACGTCTTACTTTGATAATCAATAAAAGTCATACTACCCAGTATATGACAAAAAAATGGCATCATCACATTTTAATTATAATATATATTTTTATTTTAATAATTCTCTTGATTTTATTCCAGATACCGAGATGGCTCCGTACGTCTACGAAATCCTCACATTGAACTCATGGATCAAGATATCCTATACCATCTTGCACTGGGTAGTGGTTCTCATGATTTACGCAGGATGTTCGGTGACGTTAAGGTGCGTTATCAAAATTCTTCGTATCTCATATTTCAAATTTTATATTATCAAGTTACGGCTTCACGCTATTATTTGGCTTGATAAAGACTCGCAATCGTTTCATGTGGGATATTTTCGTTGTATCGCAATTACTTCATTATTGACCAAGGGACTATGATGATTTTGTAACTTTCCACGCAACGACCTCCTGATTCATTGATGGCCACAATGTATTTGAGTAAATATTGTTTTTTTTAGCCTTTGAATTTTGGCAATCATCGTGCAGACGAAAGTTTTGTCCCATTGTAAACTTGCGAGGTTAACGAATGGGAAACAATTTAATTGATGTCATAAGTTGCTAGAAAATCAACAGCCGAGCACTTGAATTAAACTGACCTTGATCTCTATGTAGATAACGTATTACATACTTTAGTGGTTCACTTGCGACAAACGCTTTTCTAGGGTTACATCCAAGCATGCGAAGTCGTACGAGTGGAGAGTGACTTTAGCATCATCAATAATTACACTTGATTGGCGTCGCAGCAGACCTTTGAAAAAGCCGTGTGCTACCTTTGCGAAATACATTATCAGCAGGATATTGATTGGATATCGTTCATTAATGAGTATCCACGAGTTGCGATTGGAGATAGAGCTATGAGGATAGCTTGATTGGATTTCTTTTTCATTTCGTTTGATTGCATTTCATTCTCTGTAAAATATTGGACTAATAAGAAAGAAAAAAAAAGAGTGACCTTGATATGAAGAAAAAGCGTGAAGAACAATAATGAAATGTCAGTGGAAAAAAACTTTGCCTTTGATTCACTTGACTGTCAAAATAATTTTAACAAGATGTTTGCAGGACATCCGGAGGACGTTTTATAATTTGAGATGAAATAATATTCGTTAATTATGTGTTACAGTTTGTGTGCATGGGCGGCACACCAAAGCGTATGGAACAATTTGCCTATTACATCATGAAGGAAATTGGCCACAAACTTCCTGCTGGAACGACTTTGCTTGATATTAGCCAGTATTCCTATCGGTACTCCATGTTCAAGGTCGGACCGGTTCTTTCCATTAGTGTAAGTACCAAAATTAAATTTGTTTTACAACAATATGATCAAATCGATAACACGATTATTTCCTCATTAAGGGTGATAAAGCAATATAAAAAGAAGGTTAAGATATACTTCAAAATTTCTCAAAATTGAGTAAATACTACTTTATTGGAAAGTGGTATGCTAAAATAAAAGTGATGTTACATAAAAGTTACACATACTTGCTTGTCTCTCTGGTTTTATGTAATTAGTATTTAAAAAAATGTCTGACCAAGCATTCCAGAATAATGAAGGTCTTTTCTACCTACTTGTATTTCTGCTGTTTCAACCACTTTTTTTTTTATATCTTTCCTTCTAGTTCTAGTCCCAGTGGAAAATAGCGAACAATCTATTTATCTTGAGTTATCGATATTTCAATTTTTATCTAGCACGGCATGGGGATACCTTCCGTTGGGATACTCCTTCATGAGGTGATCAAGTTGATGTACCATGCCAAGGTTAAGGATCCCATATTCTTCAGAATTGGTACCTGTGGTGGAATTGGCATCGAAGGTGGTACCGTCGTTATCTCCGAGGAGGCTGTAGACGGCATGTTACGACCTTATCTGGAATTGGTATGTAACGACTTTCATCACACGTTAATGCAGGTGCTTGATGATTACCTTATATCCTGTGGTGAACGTTATTCATGGCTGTACCAGGTCGCACTTTGCAAACTGCAAATTACTGTGCAGTAGAGTGTCTTTTTATTTTTTATCTGCCTAACGAGTTTGAAACAGTCGCTAGTAAAGAAGAGAAGCTGAACAAAGAAAATGTTGAGGTCTTTGTCCCTTTGAGGTAGAATTTTTATAGTTACTTTAGATCATTATTGACATATTGCTCGTTAAGTTTTATTTGGATAAAGCTTTTTAAATTGGTTACGAGCATTTTTCAGGTGTCTGTTCATTGGCTACATGATATTACTTGTCTAATCGCATAATAAGATTTGTTCATGGTCGTTCAGCCTGTATGTTCAGCAGTTTGTTTGGAATTGAAATACCATTGTATTTATCCAGTGTTGTTGATCATAATGCAATTCCTGATTCTTTATATTTTTTTTGTTCAGCCTGTTTTGGGTAAACTCCAGCGAAGACCAGCCAAATTGGATAGGCAGCTAGCGCGCGACTTGAAGGCCTTGGCTCATCCTGAAGATCCTTACGATACCATCATTGGCAAGACTATGTGCACCTACGATTTCTACGAAGGTCAAGGTAGACTCGACGGCGCCTTTTGTGAATTTACGGAGAACGAAAAGATGGAGTACCTCAGTAAGGTGCACAAAGCTGGCGTAGCTAATATCGAGATGGAGAGTCTCTCCTTCGCCGCTCTCACTCATCATGCCGGTATAAAGTCTGCCGTAGTTTGCGTTACTTTCTTGGATCGACTGAAAGGCGATCAGGTACATAAAGCTTAGTATGTTAAATACGTAAAGTAAATATGGCTCAGTTTTAGTTACATTATGTCATCCATCAGGTTATGGCACCGAAGGAAGTTCTAGACGAATGGCAGATGCGACCTCAGCAACTGATCTCAAGATACATCACGAGGTATCTTCAACGCAAAGGTCGACTGTCGGTCGAAGGTCACGGCTCAATGTGCGTAAAGAGTCCTCGTCGTTACAAGCTCGTACAACAAGAATCTGAGAACTACGATTAATTTTCATGAATTATTAGAACGACAAGCCTATAACGTATCTGTGTTCACGAATGAAATCCTTGAGAAGTATGTACCTCGTGTACGAAAGATGATAGAAGGATGAGCTGTAACAAATGTTTATTTGTATATTTATTTATTTATTTTTTTTAGCGAGTCCACAGGAGCGTATGGCGGGAAGTTCAAAAATATTTCTTGAACTTTTCACTATGACCATCCAGAAGATATTCGTAGAAAGAAGGGCCAGTTCCTCATGTATTCTATGTCTTAAATGAAATGTACGGTATTTGAATCCCCTTCAAAACTTTAGTACTCCCGTACTCACTGGGCGTGCCCAACTAGCTGTCAAACATAAAGTCCCATGAGACTGTGGTTGTCTTTTTTTTTACCAGTATCTACGAGATGGTGACATTTGTGTCAGGAAATATTTTTTATACCAATTGTACTTTGTTTCTGTGGTTACGCAACACTGATTGTCTTTTAATACGTATGTTTGACGTTGATCATTTTATCGTGAGAATTACCTGCTGGAAAGGTTTCACGGGTTGCGCGACCTTGTTTACACCGACTGGTGGGAAAAGTGCGTTTAGTTTTTTTATTTATTTAACGGGAAAAATTACGAGATAAAAGGAAGAACACAATTGATTGCATTGTTAAATATTCTTAGTATTGATTGGATGGTCCTTGGTATTTTTTAGAGATTTTCTGATTGGTTGGTGGTATGTAAAATCTCAGAAATAATCTGTTTATTCATTTTTCCTGGTTGATTGTGAAATATATTTATTTATTTGTAAATGAGGAAACTGATGCACTTTTTTCAATGTTCATTGAGTAGTATGACGTATGGACACCATATTGTTGGATGTTGTAAGTTTAGTTCTTGATTTCTAAAAACAAAAGGAGTACGAAAGCTCAAAACAATTGTAACGATTCATGCAGGATTTTTCAGAAGGAAATCAGCGAACTCTGAACGCTGAATTTCTGGTACAAAGTGGACAGATATTTTAATCCGCGAAGACGCGCATTCGCCGTACATATTTTGGCCGCGTATCTTGTAATTATATTTAGTTGAGGACTGTCCTAAAACGGGGAACGTTCGCAAATGATCGAACTTTTTTTTTTTTTTCTAATTTCTGACCAATCTCATATCTCAATATTATTTTAAAATTTTTTAATTTTGAATAATTACAATTATACTGATATATTTTCTTAAAGTCTCTTTTTTCGTATCGCACTCTTGGGTTCACCGTGCGACGAGGTATATTTCTACGCAGAATCCAAAAAAATGAAATGTCCACGGACGAAATAACGATTATAAATTGTAATTAAAGTAATGAATATTCAATTAAACGAATCCATTGTATATGAAAGATTCGCTGTCACTATAATATTTAGATGTACGTACATTCCAAATAATTTAACAATATTTGTGGTTCTGTGATTTATTTTTTAAAGATAAAACTGTACGCAAAGCACATAAACCTTACACACAGTCCGGCTGACGTTGAGAACGTATAAGGAAACTTGATAGACGAATAATAAATTCAAATACTGCGATCAAGATAATTATGTAAGCGAGTAACAAGCGTGGTACGAGATTCTTGTAAGGATGGACGTAACAGTATAAACATTAGACAAGATAAGTAATGACGTGACAGCGTTCTCGAGTCGTTCGCCGAATTATCAGTGAAAAATGAAAAATAGTGAAAACGAGTAAACACAATGTTATCACACAAGTGCCAAAAAATTAAATTAACGAGTTTGGAGTCATTTTGAAAATTGTCTCTTTCGAATCAGCTCCTTCAGTACTTTTGTTCAGTAATAATACTCGATGCTCTGCAATCTCTGTTTTATGCTTCTTCGCAGTTGTGAAACTTATACAAATATATATCAAGACCGAAGCACAAACTAATAACTATTTAACAAAAATAGAAAAATCAAAAATACGTAATACTGAGTAGTTCATTATTATATGATATTGATTATATTTACTGATGAAACACACGACTCACGTTCCATTTGAAATATTCTCTAGATTCTCGTTAATTAAATTTAATGCAGGATCATTTAGGATCTTTGTACCAACTGATTGGTTCTAGGAAGAAAATTCAATCTTCCATACTGGTTAATTAATTCTGAATGAACCTTGTAAAGACGATGGCATCTTTTTCTAATTAAAAATTTGTGAAACTTGAATCTTATGCCTGAGAAATTATAACGCAAGAGGCAGGGCTCGTGGTAGAACATATTTAAAGATAACAGTTATAGAGAGCACCATAATTATTGTTCCAAGTTACTATTACTTAATTAATCCTCGCAGAAGTAAATGAAAAAGGGCCGTTACTCTACACTAGCCACTATTAAAATAATACTCAAAATATTTCGAGTACACCATATCATTAGTTTCCACGCTAGGGCTAACTAAATCCTAGACTCACCTGTTGCGTATCTTCTACAGCCAGATATAATTAAGAAAATCTCATCAGTTTAACAATGACTCTCAGTCGTTTAATAAAAAGACGTTTCAACACTCGCAAGAGACTCGTTACCCGTATCCTAATTAGTAACGCTGTATATACTCGAAAGTTGTTGAAAACAAGAAAAGAACATTTTCTTATTAAAGAAAAACGTTATACGCAATATATTATTATTAATATAATAACTACTCTTACAGCTCCTCCTACTACTAACGTTACTATTGCAATTCTACGCTATTAATATTACGTACAACTATTATTCTTATTGTCATTATTATTATTATTATACAGTAATTAATTAATGGCTCTAGTAACCGCTGTGTGTGTTCGCTGGGCCCTTTGTGTCTTGCTGGAAGCTGACCGTTGTCCAAAAAAAGTCATTGTCTATAATTACTATTTATTTAATGCATATATGTGTCGGGTACGCTTATTAAGTATAACACATAAGAAGACGTATAAGAATAGATCACGAGAGTGGGGATGGAGAAAGCAACAGTGGAATAAAACGAGACAACAGCATGTGGGGTCCGTTTCTATCTTTGTCTAACTGCGCATGCGCGATAACCAAATATACAATAGACGCACCGAACCCATTGCGCTGAAATTTTTAACTTATTGTGGCCCTTATCATTGACGAGCACAGAAGGAGGACTTCCTATGCACTGTTCTCTTTCTATCCCACTGTCGCAGCCACTTACGCGCCAGCCTATCTGTCGCCTGGTTTGTTCTTGTATGTCTCTGTGGTATAATATTCAGGATCCGCTTATACTTTTTCTGCATAACTATTCTCCATTTGTCTCTGTCTAGTGCGTGCAATGCACAATGGCGTTGATGTTCGAGAAGAAAATAAGAGGGAAAATGAGAGCTTGAGGTAAACGATAGGAATGTGCCCTTGTCACGTATCGCCTAATTGAATTGTTTCTATGCGTAATGTTTATCGGTTTATTGACGAAAGATTGTACGTAACAATGAATATTTAGAGTAAGAAAAAAATAATGTGAAGCGATGCGGATTTTTATGCCAAGTTTGCTTAACGACCTTGGATCGTTGTTGGGTGATTTTTTGATTTAAAAGGGAAAAATGAGTGAAACGTAAAGTTTGCAAAGATCTCGTACAAATTGGACAACCTTTTTTCTTTTCAATGAAACAACGACATATCTGTGATGCATATTGATAACCGATGTTTTTATCTAGCTTTCGGTTTTTACCTGGGATATTGACGTCATTAAACGCTTAATTAGAGGAAAGAGATCGTATTGTTACTCGTGAATCGTCGCCATTCCTTGTGTCGTTATTTGTCTGTTGTGATCCGCGAATGCGAAATGTGGATGGGACGTAAATTAACACGTTTTATTTAAGAAAAGAAGTTATCGTTAACACACCAATCACACGGTTATTACTCACGTCTCTATGTAACACTGTAGACTATTAATTTGTACTTCAGAAGATTGAACCTGTCCTTTTAAGAGCTAATGTTGACATAACGATTAAGATGTTATTGATTGAGTGTTACATTATAAAAGGACAATAAAGGGATCTAATTAAAACACAAACTAACATTCTTTAATTTTTTAACAGTCTAATGCCGAAGGAGACTGGAAAAATGATAGTTTTATATGGTAATTAAATATTACACGCAGCAAATTTAAAATAAAGGAACGAGCATCCTGATAATTTCTATTAAATATCTTCAGGTAAGAAAGAATTAAGGAAATGGAGCTAACAGTGTTACGGATTCAAATCCGAACGACATTCTGTAGTTGCAAAAAGTTCCGCTGAAGGGGGCACCACAGTCTGGGCAATATCGCAAGCAGAGGTAAGTAGGGAGATGCACAACGCTATGATTTTAGGCGATAGCAAAATCATGGTGCTAAATCATAGCGACGAGTCAGGAAGAAGAATTCTGTGATCATCGCCTCCGTCGACAATGCGAACCCCATCGTAGCCGAGCTAAACGTGAGGGTAGGCACAAGTTCTCCGGTACTCACTGCTGGTTCCCAAAGCAACCCTTAGAACGAGACCGGGAACTATAAACTTCTCAAGAACTATTGAGAAAGCCTATCGTTGAAACATTTTAAAGAAACTTTTAAGAAAGTGCAGTGCCAACTTGGCACCCGTGTAGCACCTCAAATTTTTAAAAATATTATTGGATCTTGATTTACTTTCAAAATTTATTCAAAACATAAAATTGAGGCTATATTAAAATCTCGCAGAATATAACAAATAGATAAAAATTGAATTGAAATTGTAGAATATCGAAAATAAATTATGTTCGAATTGAAATATTAATAAATTAGATGTTTGCAACACTAAAATAATGAATTAAATCAATAAAGTAAAATATTAACACTTAGAAATCGGAAATTCTGGCCAAGCATATTTAGAAGTACTGGAAGTTGCCCAAAATTGTGTGCGCGCAAATTCGTCGCGCAGAACTCGGAGAGTGGGAGTACGCGGATGGTGGGGGCAGCGCTCGAGGCAGTGCCCGGACTAGGAGCGCTCATTCTTCCTCGAGCCGGTCTCCTATACTGGTCTCTTGGAATCATTTCAAAACTTCTTCTATTTTTATATTTATTTCTTCTTTACTTCCTTATTTCTCTATCTTTCATTTTTTACTTTCTTATTTATCTCTTTCTTCCCCACTTTTATAACTCTATTCCTTACTTTTCTACTTCTTCACTTCTTCATTTCTATATTCGTTTCTTTCTTGTTATTTTATTCTCACTTCTTTATTTGTATATCCATTTACAATCTTCTTCTTCTTCTCTATTTATTTCTTCTTCACTTCCTTATTTCTTTATCTTTCATTTTTTACTTTCTTTTTTATCTCTTTCTTCATTTCTTCTCCACCTTTATAACTCCATTCCTTACTGTTCTACTTCTTCACTTCTTTATTTCTATATTCATTTCTTTGTTCTCGTTTCGTTTTGTTCCCTCTCACTTTCTATTGTATTTGTCTTACTTTTCCTATTCCTTTGGTCGGGTCGAGCATATTAATTCAAGTAGTCATATAAGAGTAGTCACCCTGTTAGTGCAGCTAGACTTAAGACCATGGTGTCGGGGGTTGCCCTTCCGCCTCATCCGCTGAGCTTGCTCAGTGGGTCGGGCCCAAGTTGTGGCCGCAACAGGACCTTATGGGTCTCCCGACGGGGGCCTTGAGCCCCCTTAGGGTATCTACGGCCATGGTCTTTCGTTTAGTGAATCTAGCCAGGTGTCTAGCTCTCGCGTATTTAGTATAATTTGTTCGCTTTGCTAAAAACACTCCAACATGTCGTTGACCCCTGGGCACTTGTGTGGGTAGTGACGATCCTATGTGTCGGTGGGGAGGTCGGTGTGGTAGTCCGTTGGCTCTGGGTAAAGTCCTATTTGTGCTTGTGCTCGGGGGTCTTCTTCACTTGGGGTAGGTGCGGGTGCTATTGAGCACCTGCTAGTATAAAGTCACCCTCTGTCGGAGACATTTTGCGCGGGGATCGATGGCTAACGGGGCCCGCCGCCGGCGGCGGGTGTGGTTCCTTACGTCTAACCCACTGAGCTTGCTCGGTGGGAAGGGACGGAGGTTGTAGCGTTAAATATCGTCCTTCGGGATGTCCTGGCGGTGCTCGCAAGAGCGCTGCTGGGTGCTACGCCCGCGGTCTTTCGTTGCGGTGAATTTTGACTAGGGGTAGACCTTTCGCGTTTAACTTGTCCCTTTTGCGTTCAACTTATCTTAGCTTCTTCGCGTTTAACTTCACCTTACCCCCTTGTGCGTTTTTCTTGTCCCTCGACCCGACTTCCTTTCCTTCCTGAGGTTTTTCCCCCCTAGTCCTGTGCGCGAAAGCCGCAGGACTCGGGGGTTTTCCTCAAAAAAAAGAAAAAAAAACACGGTTCCCTATGGGGCCTCGGAGAGGTCGTAGCTCCCTTCAGGAGAGGAAGGACCTCACGGAAATGGGCGGGGTGGGGCCCATTTCGCTCCCTTATACTTCCTACTTTTCCTACTTTTCCCACTGTTCTCTTTTCTCGCTCCTCCAGAATAATCTGGTCTTTGTGCATACGCTTTACGCGTCTTCTTCTCCCCTTGTTCCCTCAGTCATAAACATCTCTCTTCCTCACTCTTTCTTTTTAACAATCTTCCTCTTTTCCTCTTCAACAACATCTTCCCTGTCTGCTGCCACCAAACGTTTCTACTCAATTTTCGAATCTCCTATTCCTTCTTATGTCTCCATCACTCTCCTACTAGTATAATTTTAAAAACTAAGTTTTTAAAATGTATTTTGGAAAAAGAAAAGTCCAAAGTGGTAGCGCATGTAACATACCACACGTCTATTATACTGTAGTGATATATTTTAATATATTTCTAATGGCATTGATATTACTTATCTTTCGCAAACCATATATGTACAACTGTACTTTGTATACTGTATCATTATTGCATTTGTCCAATAAATCATCTTGTAACACTTATACACGTTCATATTCTTTTACCCTATGCGGATATCCCAGAGTACGAGTGAGTTCTGGCTCTCTCTGACTCTCCTCCATTATAACAGTATCCTTTTCCTTCTCCTCCACCCTTATGCTGCTACACCTCTTTTCGGCTATGCTCCATTTTCTCTGTCATTATTTCCATTCCATCAGCAAGTTGCAAAAAGTAAAGGGATTTTTTGAAAGTGCCCTATTGCAATTTGATCTGTATCAGTCTCTTCCGAGATACAGCTAATTTTCGAATTACTTTCGGAGATATTTTATCGGAGAAAGTTCACTGGTTCTCTCAGAGATGGCGCCACTTATCATGCCCAGGAGGTGCTGCCCTCTTATCGGCGAAAATTCGAACTAATGCGAATTCTTTATTAAGAATTTACCCATTGAAATTTCGACAATCGGATTTTTAAATTGAATTCGGAATTATTTTATTCGAGAAAGTTCACTCGTTCTCTCAGAGATAGCGCCACATATCATGCCCAGGAGGTGCTGCCCTCTTATCGGCGAAAATTCGAACTAATGCGAATTCTTTATTAAGAATTTACCCATTGAAATTTCGACAATCGGATTTTTAAATTGAATTCGGAATTATTTTATTCGAGAAAGTTCACTCGTTCTCTCAGAGATGGCGCCACATATCATGCCCAGGAGGTGCTGCCCTCTTATCGGCGAAAATTCGAACTATTGCGAATTCTTTAATAAGAATTTACCCATTGAAATTTCGACGATGGGATTTTTAAATTGAATTCGGAATTATTTTATTTGAGAAAGTTCACTCGTTCTCTCAGAGATGGCGCCACATATCATGCCCAGGAGGTGCTGCCCTCTTATCGGCGAAAGTTCGAACTAATGCGAATTCTTTAATAAGAATTTACCCATTGAAATTTCGACGATGGGATTTTTAAATTGAATTCGGAATTATTTTATTTGAGAAAGTTCACTCGTTCTCTCAGAGATGGCGCCACATATCATGCCCAGGAGGTGCTGCCCTCTTATCGGCGAAAATTCGAACTAATGCGAATTCTTTAATAAGAATTTACCCATTGAAATTTCGACGATGGGATTTTTAAATTGAATTCGGAATTATTTTATTTGAGAAAGTTCACTCGTTCTCTCAGAGATGGCGCCACATATCATGCCCAGGAGGTGCTGCCCTCTTATCGGCGAAAATTCGAACTAATGCGAATTCTTTAATAAAAATTGATCCACTGAAGTTTCGACCATACGATTTTCAAATTACATTTGAAATCATTTTATCGTAGAAGCTAGTATTGATGAAGAATAGCGAAGTCAAGATATGGATAATATGACTGAGATAGAATGGAAAATGGAGCACAGCTAAAAAGGGGTTTCGAAGCATAAGGAGAAGGATCCTGTTAGGACGGAGGAGTGTAAGAAAGAGACAGAACTCATTCGTACTCTGGGATATTCGTATAGGGCAAAAGAATATGAACGTGTGTAAGTGTTACAAGATAATTTATTGGACAAATGCAATAATGATACAATATACAAAGTAGAGTTGTGCATATATGGTTTGCGATAGATTAGTAATATCAATGCCATTAGTATGTTACATGCGCTACCACTTTGGACTTTTCTTTTTCCAAAATACATTTTAAAAACTTAGTTTTTAAAATTATACTAGTAGGAGAGTGATGGAGACATAAGAAGGAATAGGAGATTCGAAAATTGAGTAGAAACGTTTGGTGGCAGCAGACAGGGAAGATGTTGTTGAAGAGGAAAAGAGGAAGATTGTTAAAAAGAAAGAGTGAGGAAGAGAGATGTTTATGACTGAGGGAACAAGGGGAGAAGAAGACGCGTAAAGCGTATGCACAAAGACCAGATTATTCTGGAGGAGCGAGAAAAGAGAACAGTGGGAAAAGTAGGAAAAGTAGGAAGTATAAGGGAGCGAAATGGGCCCCACCCCGCCCATTTCCGTGAGGTCCTTCCTCTCCTGAAGGGAGCTACGACCTCTCCGAGGCCCCATAGGGAACCGTGTTTTTTTTTCTTTTTTTTGAGGAAAACCCCCGAGTCCTGCGGCTTTCGCGCACAGGACTAGGGGGGAAAAACCTCAGGAAGGAAAGGAAGTCGGGTCGAGGGACAAGAAAAACGCACAAGGGGGTAAGGTGAAGTTAAACGCGAAGAAGCTAAGATAAGTTGAACGCAAAAGGGACAAGTTAAACGCGAAAGGTCTACCCCTAGTCAAAATTCACCGCAACGAAAGACCGCGGGCGTAGCACCCAGCAGCGCTCTTGCGAGCACCGCCAGGACATCCCGAAGGACGATATTTAACGCTACAACCTCCGTCCCTTCCCACCGAGCAAGCTCAGTGGGTTAGACGTAAGGAACCACGCCCGCCGCCGGCGGCGGGCCCCGTTAGCCATCGATCCCCGCGCAAAATGTCTCCGACAGAGGGTGACTTTATACTAGCAGGTGCTCAATAGCACCCGCACCTACCCCAAGTGAAGAAGACCCCCGAGCACAAGCACAAATAGGACTTTACCCAGAGCCAACGGACTACCACACCGACCTCCCCACCGACACATAGGATCGTCACTACCCACACAAGTGCCCAGGGGTCAACGACATGTTGGAGTGTTTTTAGCAAAGCGAACAAATTATACTAAATACGCGAGAGCTAGACACCTGGCTAGATTCACTAAACGAAAGACCATGGCCGTAGATACCCTAAGGGGGCTCAAGGCCCCCGTCGGGAGACCCATAAGGTCCTGTTGCGGCCACAACTTGGGCCCGACCCACTGAGCAAGCTCAGCGGATGAGGCGGAAGGGCAACCCCCGACACCATGGTCTTAAGTCTAGCTGCACTAACAGGGTGACTACTCTTATATGACTACTTGAATTAATATGCTCGACCCGACCAAAGGAATAGGAAAAGTAAGACAAATACAATAGAAAGTGAGAGGGAACAAAACGAAACGAGAACAAAGAAATGAATATAGAAATAAAGAAGTGAAGAAGTAGAACAGTAAGGAATGGAGTTATAAAGGTGGAGAAGAAATGAAGAAAGAGATAAAAAAGAAAGTAAAAAATGAAAGATAAAGAAATAAGGAAGTGAAGAAGAAATAAATAGAGAAGAAGAAGAAGATTGTAAATGGATATACAAATAAAGAAGTGAGAATAAAATAACAAGAAAGAAACGAATATAGAAATGAAGAAGTGAAGAAGTAGAAAAGTAAGGAATAGAGTTATAAAAGTGGGGAAGAAAGAGATAAATAAGAAAGTAAAAAATGAAAGATAGAGAAATAAGGAAGTAAAGAAGAAATAAATATAAAAATAGAAGAAGGTTTGAAATGATTCCAAGAGACCAGTATAGGAGACCGGCTCGAGGAAGAATGAGCGCTCCTAGTCCGGGCACTGCCTCGAGCGCTGCCCCCACCATCCGCGTACTCCCACTCTCCGAGTTCTGCGCGACGAATTTGCGCGCACACAATTTTGGGCAACTTCCAGTACTTCTAAATATGCTTGACCAGAATTTCCGATTTCTAAGTGTTAATATTTTACTTTATTGATTTAATTCATTATTTTAGTGTTGCAAACATCTAATTTATTAATATTTCAATTCGAACATAATTTATTTTCGATATTCTAGAATTTCAATTCAATTTTTATCTATTTGGTATATTCTGCGAGATTTTAATATAGCCTCAATTTTATGTTTTGAATAAATTTTGAAAGTAAATCAAGATCCAATAATATTTTTAAAAATTTGAGGTGCTACACGGGTGCCAAGTTGGCACTGCACTTTCTTAAAAGTTTCTTTAAAATGTTTCAACGATAGGCTTTCTCAATAGTTCTTGAGAAGTTTATAGTTCCCGGTCTCATTCTAAGGGTTGCTTTGGGAACCAGCAGTGAGTACCGGAGAACTTGTGCCTACCCTCACGTTTAGCTCGGCTACGATGGGGTTCGCATTGTCGACGGAGGCGATGATCACAGAATTCTTCTTCCTGACTCGTCGCTATGATTTAGCACCATGATTTTGGTATCGCCTAAAATCGTAGCGTTGTGCATCTCCCTACTCATCTCCGTCGCAAGTATTGTATATAACATTGTGTACGAGCTAGAGAGTCGTTTTTCTAGGCGTAAAGCTTGATGTTAGAGTATCTGAATTATGAGAACTTGTCTCATCGGATTGTTGAAATTGTAAATTCTAGTAATCGTCTATGCACTTTTTTATCACTCTGTAACATGCCATTGATCGTCTCTGTAATACGGACAGTGATAATAGGAAGGATAAACCCAGGGACCGCAACCGTAACCGAAACCGGAACCGAAAACCGATAAAAACCGAAAAAAATTAGGAACCGAAACCGTAACCTTTAACCAAAATTTCGAAATTGTTATATTCCACACCGTAACCGGTATTCGAAATAATTGAAATGAAAAACCGAAACCAAAACTGTTAACCGAAATGTAATGTTTCGAGGAAAAAAAATAATTTAAAACGGAATTAACCAATCTCGTTCGTTTATTCTGTTTTAAACCTTGCACATCATTGGTTAGACTTCTCTATAATTCTGTGTGAGGTAAATTAGACTAATGGTATAACCATGGGCTATGCTTCCAATGTTTAATACCAGTGTAAATTTACATACTCACTTTTTTTTTCTATTACCTGATGGACTGAATGATAATCTCGTCATGGAAACATCTGGAGTTCGATACTCTGCCATGTACTTCCAATTTTTATTTAATATTTTTCTCTATTCTTTGTTTCAATTCAATGCCAAATTTTTGTGACAATGTACCACGTTAAAGCCACATATACAACAGAAAATATATTTTAAATAGAATAAAAAAAGTCATGGAAAGGGGAATCGAACTGGAGTACTTTACATCATGAAACTATCATTCTACCCACTGAGCTATAAAGGATAAATTAGTTAATTGTTACCAAAAACTATCTCTCGTTAAAACCGAAACCGAAACTGAAATATATTAAGTTTAAAAACCGAAACTGAAAACCGTAAACAAAAAATTATGAATTAGAAACCGAAAACCAAAACCTAAAACCGGAATTCAAGCTTTTACCATTCCGAGCACCGTAACCGAACCGTTATTTTTTTCGGTTGCAATCCCTGGATAAACCAGGAGGTACAGAAACTGTACATTATCGATTGAAGGTAGTACAGTTTTCGCAGTTTGGCTGAAGGTAATCGCACCAAGAACCGTAAAGACTTATCGACAGAGAAATTATAACCTGACTTACCTGACATTTAAATCTGTTGGGTATATATTTGGGTCAGACCAGATCGGAGCACATTGGTCTACCATTTTTTAAATTTAAAAAATATTTAATTCGAAGAATTTTATTTTTTGTGTCGAATTGTATTTCAAGTAATTGCATCTTTTGAAGAACTGTCTTTGAAGAATTTTCACTAAAGCAATCATAAAATCATTTCCTTTCTTTAGTTTTACTTGGTACTGTAAAATAAAAGGCTTTATATCTCGTACAGATTGCCAAGAAGTAATCGATCGATTTCATTCGTTGCCACCACGGGGAAAAGGGAAGACCGCAGGTCGGGCATAGTCAGATCGTTTTAAAGGTATAAAAAAGTATAAAATTCGGATATCTTACTTTTTTATGACCGCTGCCAGATCTCCACAGAGGGTTGTCCACCGATAAAGATGATATTTCAAAAAATTATTTGAATTCAAATGTGGAAGTTTACGATCAATATTGCACGGTATTTATCGTCCATTTTGAGGGAACGACAATATTTCATAGTTGGACAATTTTAAAGCTCGATCAAGTTTAACACGTGTCAACTGCTTTTTCCGTGTGAAAAAAACTGTACAACCTATATTCCAAATTTTGTACAAGCACGAAATTTTTATAATTTATTTAATTATTAATCGTTCATTAAATCTTTACGTTTTGCTGAGTCTGACTCCCAACTGAATGTTAATTCTTACCAAAAAATGTGTATTCTTCGCTTTTCAAAGGAAAAACGTGATATGGAGTGAAGAATGAATATTTTAATATATTTTTTTTATAAAGAATATAAATCTAAACGTATGGGATCCCGTTTGAAATTTGTGGAACGTTAAGCAAAAGTATTCAGGGGTTAAGGAATTGGAATTATTCACATAATATATATTGCTTGTATCAAGAGAGCTTTCTCATTTTCCATTAAATTTGCACACATAAGATTTCGTATAATTTACTGAAATTTTGAAAGCATCGAATATTCGTCGACTCGCCATAAATGACTCAAGCGTAAAATTATGCAGATATTGTCACGCACGTAAGTCGTGTGTGAATAAAAAAAAATCATTATATATATATTTAAAGTATACATTAATCCTCGAGATTGTAACTTTCATCTGAATAATTGATAGTACGTCCATATCGCGAGTGATAATATTTCTTGTCATTTTCAGGTTAGAACGTCGTAACTCACGTAGAAAAATGCGGAGCTTTCACACAGACTCCGTTCTCTGAGAAGCATTAAATTTGTCCAAGGAATGCTCTGTGACTCTTATAAAAAAAAAACTGTATGAAACAACTCCGAGAAAGCTGCGTGGAATATAAAAAAAAGGTATCGAATACCTGAGTGATATGCAACGTCAAAGATCCCAAGAATCTATTGCTAAGTTTCACCACGTGCTATACTTTCCTTTTTGGCATTCGAAGCAGATAGTGTAACTATACAGATAGAATGAATTTAGTGGCACGTGGTGAAATATTGAGGTTCTTGAGAAAGTACTTAATACCATTAAGCGTCCATAAAGTGAATGGCATACAGAGAAATATATTTTATTAAATATTCAAATTTGAATATAAAGCATTCAACTATAGTAGGATGATAACACGATCGGATAATAGTCCAGACCAGAGGTTCCCAAACACATTAGGCTCTTTTTCAGATAAAAAATTATTCAGCTCCTTAATTATTCCAGTAACCACAAGGTGGCGGTATCTCCCACTTTGGGAAACACTGGTCTAGACTAATCTAATTATTATATATATGTAAAAATTAATTTCTTGTTTAACAACCATAACAACGAAGATTGTTAAAATAACAAATTAAGGATCGAATATTCTTAAAGAATTAGTATCCTTCACTTTTCCGTGTTTAAGACACAGTTTGAATTTGAAATACATTTTAAAAAGGTTGCACTCATGAGCACCGAGCTTAAAGGTGAACAGCCTGAAGGAAAACAATCCATCGGATTTAATCACCGATGAGATTTTGTTACAGATTGTTCAGCTTCCTGGATTCTGTATCCGAAAGGAAATTTCTAGCATTGCAAATCCCTTTAAAACTTGGATGCTACTACAAATATAACTTTAGTGTCCGCTGTGCCCACTAGATGTCAGACAACTTCGATAAGGCTGTGGACTTCTTCACTAGTACATAAACAGTGACTTGACACCAGTTGAAAATGTAATAATTTGCTTGCTTCTTGCGTTACTTGTCACTTGTCATAATTAGATCCTAGTACACTATCGCCATAAATGTTTGACTTAATTAATCTATCAGGAAATATTCTAAGCTTTATATTCTTTGTCTTTTTCTTTATTTTACAGACTGAATAAGGAGGGACAAATTAGCTTGTCACGTGGTGAGACGACCCACGTCATACGTCCTATATCACTTTATATAAATCCTTTGAGAAAATATTCTGCAAAGAACGTATATAGTCGTTTTAATGACTTTAAGGTTATATTTAATATTTTACAACGAAATTATAAATTTGTCATATTCTTTTTGTCGTTCGTAACATTTATAGTAGCAATTAGTATATGGGGATTTTATTATTCACGTGCTTTGATGGAAATATCTCTAAATATGGCATAATCGTATCTATTTCTCTTTCAGTTATGTCATTTTAAGATTCCACGTCTTTTTTATATCCCTTCAAGACACAGACCTTAACTGGATCCAATGAACTGGAAGAAGCTAAACAAAAAAAAAACTAAACGTGAAATAGAGATACGTTATTGGATGCCAGAGGATGAACTTGTCTTTAAAAGGAATGTATTCTTCAAAATCAAATCGCCGTCTTGTTAACACCATCTGACAATTTTGTATTCTCCACGTATACTTCCCGTCAAAGATAATCCTACGAACTTGAATTCACGTGGGATGGAAATCCTCGGCATTATAAGCTAAGAGAAAAATGAATATTTTATATTATATAACAATATTATTTTTAATCTCGGAGTAAACGCGCGAGGTGTCTGACATACAAAAATTCTATGCTTTTCAGATGGAGAATAAAATCGGGCGACCATTCCTGGGTTAATATTGTTTAAGTGCTACGTTAATAATTTCGCGTTAGAATTTAAGGCATGACTTTTTAATGAGAATAAGGTCTGAAGGTTTCAACGAAAATTCTTGTCACGCGCGTGTAATGAGCTTGTGCAGTGAAGCAAACCTTTGGAGAAAGAAAGCGAGAAGAATTCAAAATATCAATGCAGACTTCATTCTACGTTACGAGCATTGGGCTGTAATACGAATTTAGAAAAAAACTTAATGGGATCTATTTTCAATCTAACAAGCGGCTGTGTAGACAAGTTTATGTTCATGACATTTGGAGTCAAAGTTACCAAGTTACCTGCGTTTTCTTTGCGATTGAAGTAATATATATATATATTGTCCTGGGTTTTTGTGCAATTGCCAGGGGATGACAGTTTTCATAAAGTAGAACGTAGTAGTAGGGTTTATTGCACGTGACAGAAGAAAATTAGATTGGTAAATTTGTTGCACAATGCAAGGGCGACCTTAATAAGATATATTATAATAAAATATAGGTATAGTTAGAGTAAAGTAATTTTCATAGAAGCTGCAGCATAGTTAGAGAGACATAAAAATTCGTCTATGAATTGCAATTGTAATTTCGGCATTTGGTAAAATATAAATGTCTCTTTTATTTCAATTAAAATATCAGCTTTTAAATTGTCTTGATTAATAAATAGTGATAAATTACTTATTATATTTATTGTATATTATTAAGCTAGTATAATCTATTAGATGTTGGTTGTTGAAATATTGAAACTTCCTTAATTAGACTCTGACTCTTTTGATATTTTAAATGCAATTTAATCGTGTTAAGTATAATGGATAATTTACAACGGAGTAAGGTAATAAGCAATATAAATGATTATAAGAAATTTTGACAAAGAGTATAATGATTTCTATAATTGCATTATGGCTCTTGACGTAAATCTTGAATGAGTGCATAATTCATAAATATTTAAAACAGCTATTTTAAAAACTATTAAAAAACTATAATAGTCATTTTTAATGCGAAACAAAATTTGTCGTACAAAAATTTCATGAATTTTTACCTTACGAAAGTCAAAATCTACGTAAATTTAACACGTCAAGTATATCTGTATCGTGCGATTTAGGTTACTTTCCCTTCGTATATCTCAGAAACGTGACGATCTAACTTTTAGCTCCAGAGCACAAAGCCAATAAGAAACAGGAAGAATAAGAAGATCTATCATCTCTTAGAAACTTTGCACGCACGAAGATTATGTACCTGCCAAGAATAACAAAATTTCCGATCAATTAGTTGGATTTGTTTTTATAGTCGTAACTCGGTAACTCAAAGTGTATGATATTACGTGATTAATTATGGCCTAGGTAACAGCATCCAAACATCTGATTAGATCACGAATTGCATTGAATATTGATAACGAGCAGCTTTGAAGGTATCTATTACCATCTTGAGAATCCTGAATATCGAGAAGAAAGTAAGGTTAGGTCCCAATCTATTTTCAACTTAATCCACCGTCTAAGGCAGTTTCAGCTCAGCGTCCATTTTCAGCATCGCCAAGGGGCATAATATCAAGGCTAATGAACTCGATAACATGATATATATATATATATATACTCACAGATATATGTATATACAAGTTAAATTGTATTTGTAGTAAATCAAAAGTTTTGTCGTACCTATATCCGGAACTTTAAATAGATCAAATATTTTACACTTATCTTTACAAGGAGAGATAATTGTGTCTTAACGTTTACTTTAATTATATTATTATATAACTCTTAAATATTACCCGTGGCCGTCGACAATATCGCGTGATGTGAATGGAAAGGTTAGATTAGGTTAGCTTGCAGTTTAACCTGTGATATATCACTATATAGCACGTCTAGACTTATTGATACGCTGAACGTAGTAATTATCATGACACTATTGCCAAAATGCGAAACTATTTTAACGAGAATGCTTGTTATCGCAGAGTCTTGAAAACTGATAAATGGATACATCAAAGATCGAGAGATCCTTAAAATATGCGAATAAAATACAGAGTTCTTCATATATATTCCTTTACGATATCCGGAATAACATGACATGGGAGCCTTTGATAACGTGGAATCTGATAAATCTGCCCTTTGTGCCCATACGCAAAAATAACAAATCTTCTGTCTACGAAAATCAAGATCAAAAATGTATTTTTGATGAATAAGCAGAAGATTGAATAGACTAAATTTTGTTTTATACTTTTATTTTTTGTCAGCAGATTTAATGTGGTTTGAAAAGCTCTTCGCGATTTGTATATCAGTAACCTTTAAGACATTTATTTAGAAATCTTTTTAAAATGATTACTTATATTTTCTTATCAGCTATGAGTCTCGTGCTGAAATAAAGAGATGTTTTATCAAAATTTACCCAAGAATATCTTACATTTTTACGGTACGAATCTCCTGCCTGTAATAACAGGATGATCAAATCCTAAAAAGATTTATCAATACGAATTACTCATTTTTAAAAGAATTTCCACGTCTCGCTATTTATAAAATTTCGTATTCTTCCATAATTCAATGATTCCGATATCTTTTGAATAAATTATTTTTTTTTTTAATAAAAATATACATTTTTCATCGTTCCCCCCAAAAAATATACGATTTTATTAAATAAGTCTAACGTCAGTACGAGGATATTGATTCTCAAAGTAATACAATTATGTTCATTTAAAAAACTCGAGAGAAAAGCCTAAACCGCTCTCAAGCAGGAAATTGAAAAATGATAATTTCGAAATTTGAGAAATTAAATATTTGTCTTAAATATACTTTACGGTAGGAGGGACTTTTGAATTTATTAAAAAGAAGCAAATATTCTATTTATAGTCCTTCCCCAAAATATGAAATAAAATACAAAAATAAATAAAACCACTGTAAAGTCCTACAAAAATGATAAATATTTAGAAATTACTATGCTAATCTTACATAATGTACTACTATATGTTACCTTGCAAAAATATGTATAACCTAATGAATTTTATAAAGATCTTGAGCTCCCCTTGTGGTCCAACAATTTCTCTTCGTTCAATAGCATCATGAAGACATTGAACTTCCATCTGTACAACATGCTGGGGCTGTAAGCTCGTAAGCTTAGCCCATTTCTTGTACCGGTAGAAAATGGCCAACTGCTACTCGAGATAACCCAAGAAACTTTTTCACTACGTAGCTCAGAGCTTTGGACAGTAGCAAATTTGAGACTCGTGCAGACAATAGACGTTAGACTTAACGAGGATATAAAAGCACCAGATATCAGTTGTTATCGAAACACTGTTACAAACTTGAAAAGTTAATATCAGTCTATTTAATTAATATACGAATTAAATATATATAATAATTTCTATGCTTTCTCTACTTCATATTTGATTACACGCATTTATCCCAGATATATCTACGACTAATCTTTAAAGTCTCGAATAAGATTCTATGTGATACATAAGCGCACGTTTAGTATTCAAATCTATGTGGATCAAATGGTCGCCAGTTTTGGCAAGGAAACCTCTTATGGCCAAAGAGACTGCAAATCTATTAGTTCTGATCAACGTCCGAGCTATATATAAAATATATACGTTGTCAGAAAATTTTTAGTACCTCCTATGCTCTCAGTGAAAAGTCACTAGATTCCCTAGAAAGTACTAGATGAATCAGAAACCGTGACAGAGTGGCACCATTGTTTCGTAAAATAGTCGGAAACTTTCGATCTATTATTATATTGCGATGACGTAACAGAGTATGCACTTAAAGTTGTAAAACTATAAAATTAAATTGAAGTGATGTGAAATTTTGATTTTAACGGACAGATAATCTTCGTGACGGCAGTTTTTATAGACGAATCAAGGCCTCGTTAATACGTTTATTTGAATGATGAATACACGCGAGACGTGCATAGGCAAAATTCTAAGTTAAAGTAATTAAGTAAATCTAAATTTCTCGATTGTGGCTTAATAAGTTTGGCATTAACTTATTTCGCGAATCACACGCGTCCATTTAATTACGTAAGAAAGCCCACGGACACGGCAATCAATTGTAATTTCAAAAGCCCGGAGAATCGTAATTTAATTAGGCTCTATGCAAGAAATTCACAATGGAATATCACTTTAGTAATACAATGTAGCGATGTGGTCCATGCATCTTGAATGATGTAGATTAGAGCGTGTACTTGATTTAATTGAATGAAATTGCCGTCCTAAGTCTTATAACTTAATCAGTAAGATTAGTACAAGATTAATGAATTAGTCCAAGTAAGACGGCTCTTGCAAATAAGGTCGAAGGTTTTGATTGCATGAAAAATAAAAAGAATAAAAAAAGCCTGAAATAAAATGTCAATGTAGTAAAAGGATATTGGGATATAGACAAAAAATTATTTGATTTACCTACCTCTGCTGGATGGTCAATGATAAATATTCAACTAACGTTGAATTTATTAATTTTTAATTGAAATTAATTACTGGACCATTATGCCATTATCGATGGATGACATAACTTTATATTAATTACATATACAGGTTGCACGACAATGTCATTAAAAATGTTGTAGGAACAAATCTTGAGTTATTAATTCACATTACACGTAGAACATTCACATTGATTTTCACTCATTATGCATTATGTAAAAGCCGATCGTCATCCTCAAATTTTACAGGCTCAATGAATTATAGAAATTTGACTATTAAAAATGTAAATTCTGTATAATATATATGATAACGTGTTTCTTAGATACCTAAAAGCGTCTATCTATTTTAATTATACTGATTTGTCACTAATAAATATACATATATTTATTCATGGAATACATCCTAGTCAAACCACGAGTCAAATGTGAGGTGACTCTATTGCATTGAAAGCCACCAAGAGATTGCCCCTGTAAAACACATTGTTATCGTGTATGGACTATATTCTTTAATAGCATTGAAAAAGTTCCATTGTTCGATTCAGTCCGATTTCGCAGTTTCTATTGTCCCATAAAAAATATTTATACATAGGTGGTTTGCCGTCAAGTCCCAAATTCATTATTAGTGGAGGTCGGTGAAACGATACCATAATCAGTATGGTGTCTCCTATCAGTTGTTGATCGACAATTCATCCTTATCGTTTGCAAATGACTTTCTGCGCTGCTGTGACGCCATTGATTTGATGCGAATCTCAATCTGCCTGAAAATAACAATAGAAAATTGCCATAACCTGTGAGCAAACACAATTGCCCTATATAAACTCCACAAATTTAACAACCATAGCACACGCACGTTTCTAATCACTTATTTGAATCCTGAAAAAAAATCATTTCATCCACGATACGAGTGAGCATAGTATTACCCTAAGGAACATAACCTAGAAGTCATAAGAAAAAATTAACCACAAATCATTCATCCATTACGAAAGTTCTTTTTTGCAAATAAAAGCAAAAACCCAGTCTCCGAATGCCTGTAATAAAAAATAATAAAATAAAATTATACAAAGAACCTTCCAGATGATCCCAGATGACCCTACGTACTCCTGTTTCATTATATAAGTTCTACGATACACTGAACTATTCAGTCCTGTCAACAGTGATTGAAACTATGTCAGCCACATCAAACCTATAATTAGATAAAAGGTTTTGATATGAAAAAAAAAGAAAAAGAAAATATGAAAACCGACATTTGCTCCATGTTATGACTTACCAGAATGAGATGGTACCAGGTCTGAACGATTGTGTTTCATGAGATCCTGTGCTTGACTACGACGTACATGCTGACGTCCAAAAAGACAGTAGCACTTGCAGATTATTTGTTGAAAGTACACTCGAAACCTAAAACAGAAATGGATCTTGTATAAACGATCTTGTATAGGCAGTTTCAGTATATAAAACTAATGTAAAATAAAACAAATATCCTACCAGCTTGTTAGCTGTGTTCTGACATTAGTTAAAAAATGTCAGCAGGGTCACAATGGCTGAACATCGATAAAAGATCGAACGCGACAGTTACAAATGAGAAAATAAAATAAAAAGTATCCAATCTTGTTACCGACATGATTTATCGTTTCGTTATATGGGCATTTGACGACGAGTCATCTCATAAAATTCACATTACACATCCGGAGGGAGTAACGGTTCGTTGAAATTACAAATTGCTCAATGATTTATGTGAGCAATGTATTTTATTATGAATTGAAATAAATAAATGTCCTTATCACTTTCCAGCGAACTGGTTTAACACTACGAAAAATCGATGAAACAAAATATCTGTAGTCACGTCATACTTTATCGAACCAAAGCAGAACTTCTCTTGGGTATCATTTTGCCCAAGAGCATACGTTTTTTTTTTCTTCTTCTTAGGTATCTATGATACTTTTTTCTTTTCCTTCGCCTTTGCTCATGCCAGTCAAGTGCTTTTTCAAGTTATTAAGATACACGTACGTTTCTTCTTTCTTGAGGGACCTTTCTGTTCTCGAAAATTTTTAAGGACTTCTTGAGCGTTCACAAATAAAAAAAGAAAATACTAAATAAATATCGAATAAATCTAAACGCCAAAAAAGGCGGATCCTACATTACGTTATTTCTTCTTAATGGCAAATACGACTTAAGACAAAAATTGTATTGTTATTTGATTTGCAAAAAGTACTGTCACGTGCAATTCCATGAATTTTCATTAACACTTTTATCTCATTATATTTTTATGTATATATATAAGTTATTACCTAGTGTTCATCCAGTAGTATATTATGGGATTAACCATAGCGTTAGACATGGCCAACCAGTAAAAACTGAGGTAAATGTGCTGAGCGTAACTGCTCTCGGTAAACCGGCGGTTGTGATACGAAAAAATGAAGTAGCCATGATAAGGCAGCCAGCAGACAGCAAAAATTGTCACAACGACTATGAACATCCTGACAACCTGTGTTTAACAAAAAAAAATATATGTACCAAAGAATGAAGGTTAAAAAAAGTAATAAATTTAAATTAAAATCATACCCTGCGTTTCGATTTCATTGATTCTTTCTGATGCTGCGTATGTTCACCGATCGACCTCGAACCCCATAATTCACGACCCATCAACGTATAACAAATACCCATTGCCGTCACAGGAATAAGATAGGTCACGCCGAGAAACACCAGGTTATATCTGTAACAGAGTATCATTAAAACCCTTCATTTTTATACACTCATTCAAATGGTACACATTGTCGACAAACTTTTCCGTAAGCAGTTTAATTTACAGTAAGGGCTACAAAGTGGGTGCTTCAAATGAACCCTCCCCTAAGCGGATGCCACAAAGTTTCACATTTTAACGTCACTTTGTGAGGGTCTAAAAGGGAATCGTACGGATTCTATAAAATTTCATAGGATTTTTTGTTTCAAGAGGAACCACAGTTTTCTCCTTGGTGACGTTAAAGGAAAGTATCTTGGAATTAAATTCCATAAAAGATTCTTAGGGACTGTCTGACCGTAGACTGAATTCTTAATATATGTATATATAATGCCGTAGTCAAGTAAGACACTAAAATTTGTAGTAATCTCTATGTATAACTTGTACAATTGTTAAATAAGACATTAAGCATAGACTTGGCGTAGTGGAGTAAATCAAATAATTTTTATACAATTTTTCCTGAGGTTCACTTTAATTTATTCATTTATAACGTTGTAGGACGTGAGAAACGTCGATCGTGATATAATTCAGAGTTTTGGTCTGACATTCAATACTATGACATTCGCTGTGACGAAAACTGTCAATTTTACCTCGATCAATAATATTTATTTATTCGCACTACGCATTTCCCATGTCCCATAATTTATATCGGGTGTCAAGAAATCACGAGAAGCGTATCGACTTGCTGTGAATAGCATCAGACATAGCAACGATATATAAAAGTTTTCTAATTAGATACAGGTAAATTAATTGTAATACAATGTGATACGAGTATATCGATTTGATTTTTTGTTTAATAGCTTCCAACAGAAAAAACTTTCGCTTAAATCGTCCTTAATCATTAATTACGCGTCTACCTGTCAATTTTTATACCCTGATTGATTAACTTTCTCAGTAAATTTCTTGTATTCGCATCGCCCAATACCTAATCCTAAATCCTCAGGATGCTCAATTGCTGGTGAAGTGAACTGAGGAATGTAGAAGAATCACAAAGATATTTAATAAAGTGACATTAATTAGTTAAGCATTCATAAAATTTAGATTATTCAAATAATTCAAGAGTCTGATGAAACTCTGAGGGATCCACTATAAAACGATATTAATTCTCATGTTTTACTATTCGCTATATATATATGCACTTTATACAAGCAAAACTCTCTGTTAATTACGGAAGAGTACTTTTAGTAGTCTCCCAGGTTTACACTGTGCAAGGAACTCGAGCGTTCATCCCTCTCAAGGGAGAACACGTATTAACCCTTTGACTTCTGAGGGACACATCGGTTTAAGAAAGTCAATCCTCTCGAATACTGTCTTACTGTCCCATAAATTTGTTAAATATAACATTACTTGATTTTGTATTTTTTTATAACAAATAACATAACGATACAATCTAAAAAAAATATTTCTCTAGGATACCTTAGCTTTACACCACTCTTATGTAGTAAATTAATATAGCAAAAATCTAGTGACATACATTTTTCTCAATTATCGTACGTACTACAAGAATTGACATCTGATACGAGACTCAAGAAAGAACTATGCCATGCAAAAATATTTCAATCCAGGTAACTAATCATATCCATCGAACATCCAGAAAAAAAACAGTGTAAAAGGGAGCAAAGAAGAAAATAAAAATGAAACTTAATCCATTAGTACAGGTCGTTGTATGCAAATAACATTAGAATCCCCAAAAAAATATATATGCTCATCCATAATAAACGTATCACCTGAAGATGGTTTTACTATAAAAAACAAATAAACAGCCTAACTTCAGGTGGTGCGTTTCTCCAGAATAAACCTCCTGTGTACCTCCATAACATAACAGAGAAACGAATAAAACCCTAAGAAGAAAGAAGATAAAAGTATATTTTTAAAAATTCCAAAAATATTTCTAAATATATATATATATATGACTTCTAAATATATATTACATGTACTCCATCATACTGTTTGGATAACGACCATCCGGCCATAGCATGTAGCAAACATTTCTGGATTGTCCATTAGAATATCTGTAACAAAATAATAAATGATATCGTTTATCCGTGTCGTTAAAAGGAATGACTACGATACCTGCGTGTAAAAGTAGTAGAGTAAAGCAAACAAGGCAGCGCCAAAAGTGCCGAAGCAAACCAAATCAATGCCAATGCTAATCTAGCTCTTCTCCGTGACATGTGATGTTGAAGTGGTCGCATAATCGCCATATACCTGTCAACAGTGACAACAATTTTTTGTTTAACATACATATATACTTGTGTATTAATATATCGTATATAGTGCAAGTCTTGAACATTGTACAAAAAATATAACATATATATTTCACAGTGTTGCATGATACAGCAATTATATTCTATGACGAGGGTTTAATCCACTTTTCACACAACTTACAGCCGTGTGAGTCTAATGTGACATGGCTGATTAATGTTGGCAGCTCTGTCACGCGGTATTATTTCGAGCAGGTTCGCATGATGCACGAGGATTAATATTCGAACGGGGAAATTCCAGTTACACCCAGCAGCAATAGGATGCAGTTATTTCCTGAGGGAGTCGAATGACGTTATCAGATACGTTGAATGGCATCGACTGTTTCATTTAAATAATACCGTTGCTAGTAAGAGAAAAAAAATTATTTTTTATTAAATTAAAAGTAAATCAATTTTTTCACTGTATTTCCCACGAACGTCTTACGAGATTTTTATAGAAATTTTTTTCATCGTACGAGATACGTTTTCTCATGAATTCCGAGTGACAACTGATAAGTACGAAGTTTATATAAAAATATTAATTATATGATTATATCACGAGTCATTAAATTTTAGGGGTGATAAAATATTGTGTGATATTGTGCGCCGAGTAGGTTACATTGTATACAAGTTTTCGCCCACCCTGATCTAACCTAACCCGAAACCCTTATAATGTTACATATAACGTGCTTCTGGAAATGTAGGCGTGATATTGAATTTTTCTCATGAAAATTTTACGCCACAGCGTAGGCGCTGCTTCGCTATGGGTAAACCCGAAGAAAAATTTACTCGATGGAGATAATGGTAGTAGGAAATATTGAAGCATCTTTTATTGTGTTTGATGTTGGGTGGGAAAAAAATATTTTTTTTTTTGGATTCACGTATCGATCGAGTTAGTTATTGAATGATGAAAAAAAAATACGTAAAAAAAATTACAAAAATTCGGATCGGTCATTACGAGAGAACGTGAAACTCCAATATTTGTTTTGTCCGTGTTTTCTATAGCTTCACGATAAAAATAAATACTCGTGAAATATCTTTCGGAAGATGCTACAGGTGCGAGCGAATGTTGAGGATCTTTGTAACTTATCCAATAAACGCTTTCTTGAAACGAATAGCTATTACGCTTGAGTTGTTCATATTTTCAGGATTCAAGGGGTGGATGGAAAATGTTGTGGAAGTATATAGATATATCGTAGCGTGCGACAGGATCGGCTAGGAAGAAAATGTTTTTCTTGCGAGGCAGGAGGCAACCAGTTTTTGTATCATTCTTATTTATCTTCGAGATTCGGAAACTACGCGCGAGATAATGAGCAGTAATTTTGTTTTGCTGACAGGAAAATATGTTTTTGAAAAATATATTTTTTAGGGATTTTTTGAAGTTTCGAAAGTGTCATATTGATAAGAATATTAGCTTTTTTTTAATGTATATTTTTAGTCGCTCTTACCGGCGACTGGCGATATGGATTTTTTGGTCAAGTTATTTTTGTAACCCTGTATATATGCTGGTAAAACGCCAAACAGTTTTGAAATTGCGTTAAAGCTGCAATCGACACTCGTACGCAATAGAATTCTGGAATTTAGTGAATTTCGTGAAATTCCATCGAGCAGCCAGAAATACAAACAGTCGTTTCCCAAGTGAAATTAAGCCTTGTGTGAATTAGGTTGCCAGGTGTAGAGTAATTTCGCAAATGTCAAAAGTCACAGTGGCTAAGAACGTGACACCTTGATATACGATAATACGATAAAATAATTTTCACGAGGAAATTTTGACGTTTGCCAAGAATAATAAAAATTTTACAGACAATTTGACGATATGGTGAAAAATCAAATGGGACGAAAATAAAAAATACATTACTAGGCAGCCAAGTTCCACCGCACTTGGCGAAATGTTCGTTCAAGGGAAAAGTTTCGATTTCAATTTGGCGCAAAGGGTGTCGTAATATTAGAGGAGACCGAAAATAAGGAATTAATATTCGAACGAATTCTATCGGTATATGAAAAACGTACTGGAAGCATGAAAAAAAAGTGGGCAATATAAAGTAACTAAATAAAAAAAAAATATAATCTCAATATAATTTTACTGGTTGACTCGAGCACCTTCCGACAGTTTAACTTGATCGAATTCACTAATTAGAAGAGTTTCTAATTAGCAAACTCCGATCAAACATTAATGCCGTATAGCAGAGAAATTTTGTACCACATAAATTTTTTAATTTCGATTCAGCGCCTGTAAATATTTTTCTCAAAAATCAGGGAGCCCGTTTAATTTTGCTTTTGTTGAATGATACGTACGAGGATCGATCGTAAAAAAATATATACATATGTAATACCTGTATCATCCGTGTGGCAAATATTCGATTGGCGTTATGAGAAAAGCCAATACTTTTATCAGGGTAAGAGATTTCCTGTTCGCAAAAAGGATAAGCATCATCGAGGACATGGCATTAAATTATATTGGCAGGTAAAGTCTGTTAGAGCGTAAAAACGACAGAGGATCATTTCAATTGGAATCCCATTATTTTTCGCAAGAGGGCTCGTCGGCTCTAACTGATCTTGTGAGAAATCGACTTTTTCAAGTTGAAACAAAGAAATACGAAACAACAGAAAATTTACAAATTTAACCATAGCCTCTCGAAGAGGACGCACTTTGAAAAATATTGAAAAATCTTTCAATTCTATTTTATGTAAAATCACGGATAAAATCTACCCTTAAAACGAATACGAGCACGACTAAAGTTTCTAGCTGGTTGATAATATTTGCAAAATTTTATTCCTACGTCATTTGCATTACCTGCTTCTAATTATTTAGCAAATTGTTAAACGAACCATTAACTGTACCGTCTATTACCCATCAAAACCATAAGGACTGTCATGCGAAATAGAGTGGCACTCTTGACACGTGCAATAAATGGCATTCAAAGCTGCGCCTGAGAATTTTCATGGGGTCTTTTTTGTTGCAAAACGTTTGGTCGACGATATAACGAAAATAAAAATATTTTAATATATTTAAGTACTGTGTATTGTAATAATATAATATATAATGATATATAGGATATAATGTATATCGAAAAAGAATACGTTATATACGAGAGGGAACGATGCTATAAATCGCTTGATGAAATATCATTCTGCACTAAAAGATCGAGATAGAAAAGTTTTCACGTCTGCCTTTTGGCACGAATTTCCGAGAAATTGAATTTCCATTTTTCACGTTACCTCAGACTTGCGAATTTGCAGTCTGCGACAGTTCGATAAAAAAATAGTGATACGAGAAATAACGCTGTCGATATTACCGAATAATTACGTCACGAGAGACTCCAAAGGATTTTTCGTGTACTTGTCATTTCTCCGAATTTTTTTTTTCGATTTTTAAAACGACCCACCTGCTTAATGATGCGCGCACGTATAAAAATTTCCGACAGTCTTCGTCATTATTAAAAATAAATACATTAAACTCGTCGTAGAAAGCAAAAGGATCGGCAAATTTTTTAAAGGAATTGCAGTTCTTCTGTCAAAGTCGAAAATTAACGAAAATTGGTGCTCGCTTCATTAGCCACGACCGACGTGTCTACGCCCTTTCTGTTCGTAGGTCTTTTATATTTTATCCTCGTCTTCTTTCACTTTATCTCTTCTTCATTTTCTTTTTTCTTTTCTATCAATTTAGCCAAGTAACGAAACGTAGGCGGAATAGCCAATCATTTGGTAATTAACCTCAAATACGAATTTGAAAAAATTCCATATGCTGAACACGTGGTATCATTATTTTGTAGATTTGCATGCTACAATTTTTTTCTCAGCAAAAATCGAAACAACTTTCTAAAAATATATAAATATATTTTCTATATACAACACACCTATCAAGTGCATGATTAGCCATCATGCAGTCAGAAGAAAAATCATCTTTCTTTTTTTAACAAGAACGATAAATTAAAATAAATTATCCTTCGCAATTCTCGGCCATTACATGCAACGGAGCTAAAGTTTCGGATGAAGATTTCATCTATGGAACCAACTATAAAGTTCAACACAAGGTAAGCCGCCTAATATCCCTTTCATGCTAATGCTCCATTTTCCTCAGAGTTACTTTCCTCAAATGAGTTTGCTTGGTTTCTTGATTCAAGCTGTAAACCAAACCCGGTTGATCTTTGCTGACAAGTCGGCAAATAGTATGGGCTCGGGCTCAATGACTATTCAAGGTTTTATCACAATTAACTACACCAAGTGTAATTAACCTCAACAATATTTACACCCCTCGCATCGATTCAGGTAAGTAAAGCAATTTCAAGGGAAACACTTAAACCCGTACTTATATATCTGTCTCTTATAAAGTCTCTTGAGTTAAAGGTAACTCTGACAATCAGCAATCACAATTGAATTTTAAATCTTAATGCTAATTGGTTAACAATATATTTACCTTAAATACATTAAATAAGACAGAAGTATGATTAGAGGTTAAAAGCTGATGATACATTACATATAAAAACTATTGACTACAGGAAATGAAATCAATGTTAAAACTGACATAATATTATTGATATTTTGAAAAATCAGAATTCCATATAACAGGATGAGATCGATTAATATAAATCGAATGGTAGGATGAGTAAATTTTTCACGATAAAATTATCCAATTTCAATTCTACTCAAATTACATGCAATTTAATTGCGTAACATGATCTTTTTTTTTATATAAAATATATTTATATATCGATTATGGACATTGTAATCGTATGTTCTAATTTATGTCTTGGAGGGTATGAGAAATTTCATTAGGGTTCGTTCACATTAAAATTTATCGTTCAACAGCCATATTTAAGGTTGCTAGCTTTATGGTTATAGGACGAATAAAAGCAACTGTACCCTATCAGTTCTAGGGAATATAAAACCTAATTTATCCTAGGGCAATAATTATTACGGATCAAGGAAGAAAATCTTTTGAACCGTTCCTTACGTAAATATCCATTTGATATGCTAATATACATAAACGACGTCGTGTATTATATATATTTGACATAAATTACAAGTAATTTCACAGAGCATAGATAATTTCAATCACGTTTGCCTGGCCAGTTGGTTAGACCGAATAGAAATTAGATAACCCAATCTCCATTCTAATATGAGACATGGTCGAATTCTCAATTACCATATTGCCACCCCTTTAATATTGTAGAGATTCGAATCTACTTCCTATCTACAAATCGAATCTGCCTATCTGAAAGCTCGAACAGTTTACGAGACATTGAAGTAATAGGAAAAGTAAATCAAGAAAAAAAAAAAACGATATACATTAATATATCGATATATCCATATACAATATACAGTAGGGTGACAAAATTTACAGGTACATCTAAATATACCTTAAATGATACTTGGCTAAATACTTTTGCACGAGATTGTACAATGTCGAACAAGTGATTCCTTGATAGACCATTATATTGAAGTCTCTGGACCATCTTATAGCTGAGAGTCTAGCAGTTCCTTCGAGAGATGACCACGCTGCACTCTGGTAAGTAATCATACTAGAAAGTTGTCGAATAGAAAGCCTAATGTAATAAAAAACAAAAGTTACTTGGGAGTTGTGAAAAATAAGTAAAAGGAAAGAAAAAAAAAACAACCACCTGTCAACCACGGCGAATGTGGGAAGCCGTGCTATATGAACTCTCTATAGATAAAATCTAATAGTATAAGTCCAAGAGTTCTAATCTTTTTTCGTTCCTAATCCAGGAATACTGACGTAGCAAAAAAAGTCTGTGATTCATTCCGGGTTTTCAATTGTACAGAAACTCCCTCTGCCGCACCAACATCCTAAGAATGTCCTATGAAATTACAGGAAGTCACGTGAACGTCCTGTGAACATACAGAATATCCTATAAGAATATCCCAGAAACATTTTATGCTCAGTGGGCGAGTAATTTATAATTCATGAATAAATAATTAAAGCTCTAATACATTAGTGTCTACATAAAGAATTATTGTACAAATTAATACCTCGTTATCATAAAGTTCATTAGTAGAAAATTAAAGCTCCAATAAAATTGTATCCTGGTTTCAACCTAAAGACTCATTATGACTTTTATTAATTTCATAAAAATTACCTCGTTCAACAAACTCTTTCAGGATGCTTGATGGTTACTAAATTAACCCTTTTTTTTGTCCCAATCTCTACAAGCACAAATTAAATTAAAAAAAGAAAACAATCCAACGATCGTCCTTGCATTGCTACAGAGCAAAACCTTTTTCACAGCATCCCACAGGTGTGCGAAGTGATAAGAAAGAAAAACAATACAGTTTTTCCCTCATCCAAAAAACTTACCTGTCTAGCGAAATAGCCATGAGTGTAAAAACGCTCGAAGCCACAGTAACGTTAGCCACAAAATTATTTACTGTACAGTAAACAACCCCAAAGGGCCAATCCGAGTTGACCATAAAGATGAAGTTGAAGACGCAGTTTAGTATGGCCATCATGAGATCCGACAAGGACAGATTAACCAGGAAGTAATTGGTAACCGTCCGCATTCTTCTGTGTGCTGAAAAGAATAAGAAAAGAAAGAATTATTTTAAGAATTCAATTAAACTTTCATTAATCCCTATCCCACTAAATTATCTCTTGTAAGTATCAAGTATCAGTATACTATTGACCAAAGGGGGCAATTCCATGAAATTTATATCTAATCTATGCCATCTCGTTTTCTTGTTAAAGTTTCAACACAGCAACTGAATATCAAATGGCATCTTCACCAAAGTGCCAAGACTTTCCTATACGTGACTATCGCACAGATCAATGACTCGGAAATCCTTAAACCTCCCAAGGGAATTGGCAACCCCTAAAAAATAATCGAAAAGTACGGGATAAGACTGAAAGCAGCTCCTCATCTTAGAGTCCTTCTTCAAGATGTATCTTAAGCTTACGAATGACGATGAGATAACGTCGGGATCTACTTTTTTTTTTCTTTTTCCATCCATATAAAGTTATGATTATTCGATATAACTATACAATATGTACCCCTCGATACGAGTAAAGTTATCGTTATCATCTTGGTTCGATTTCTTGCAATCTTTTTTCTTTCTCTATCACATACGTAAAATTACATGGGGGAATTCGTGATATGACGTGGATTGAAATAAATGCAAAAATTCGAGGATATCTCGGGAGAGCTCGAAGGTGAGGTGAATATTGAAGTATCGACAAGGAGTATCTTAGATTCGATAAATCGATATTGCGAAATCGTCGAATCGACCGTTTAATTTTAATATTCAAATTCAACCAGCTCTTCGGAATTTCGAGGTTTGAATTTAAATCGGCATCTCTTTTCACCTTAACTTTTCCTACGTGCTAAATCACATGAAAGATATCAGTCCACGCACGATTCACAATTTTTAGGATCCTTTGCTACGATTACTTGTCCATCAATGAACCCTCCGTGAACCCTGTCTCTCGCACTAATCCCAAATCATCGTTTTCAAAGCCCATATCGACGTACCCGAATTTCCCGTAACCATAGGACCCAAAGTTTCGACGGCTTACCGCAATTAAAATCACCGACAGTGACAACCAATCGATTGTCGAATGGGGCTCGAAATAACGTCTCTCAAAGTTTCCGAGTGACGTCATCGGCAGCTAATTGGTATCGCGAAAAAATTGACAACGAGAGTTCGATAATTTTTTATAAACCCCGATATACCTGCCTCTGGTTAAGGTAACAAGGATCTAACTAATAATCCACACCTTATATTGACAAATTTCCAAAACCTCACGGATACCTGTGGGTCCTCTAAATGCTAACAATGTGTAAACCAATAATGCACATAAATTGTGGTTGACCATCTTTATCCTGGATTCGAACTTTCCTACATTAAATAAATTTGAGGATAAGGATATATATAAATACTTTGTATGACGGAAATGAGTTGCGATTTTCTTGATCTTTCGGGTAAAAATAGTTCGACCGTGAAACGATGTCTAAATAATAAATATTAAAGAAAGAGAAAGAAGTATAATAGAAGAATATTTGAGGTTTATAGAGCGTAAAAAATAAATTTGGCACCAAAGGGTGGGGGGGTTGGCTGACGGTTGAACTTTGGGATCGTTTCCTTTATTTTTTTCCCACAGTCTTCTATTTGCCGCTACTTAACTTACGCTTCACCGAAACCCCTATATACAATTATTATTATCTTGACCAAATACCCTTTGACTTATTCGAGGATCGCTTCTCAGTGAATTTTACTGCCAAATGGGTGAAAGAAAATCCAGCGGCCCTTTTTGGGATATTTTATGGAACTTCGAAAAGCTTTAAAAATAAAAGTGTTCAAATTATTTTTCCATTTCCGTCGAGTACTGTGGTAACTTTTTTTTCTCGACATTACGGTCTCTCCGGGTACCCGAGGAAAGAATGGCAAAAAAAATTTAACTACCCTTAAGGAGCGTGCAAATCACTTCGGCAAAGCCGCATTCCGTAGCAAGTAAAATTGCACAACTCGGGGAAGCTTTTGTAAGCGGGCTAAAAGAATAAAAAAAAAAAGGGAAGCACGTTAAAAAGGCAACGAAGACACGAGAACTTGCACGCTTTAAGTTTCGTCAAGTATTTCAGTATTTTCTTATACCCCGTGTCTCGAAAGTACTGTACTGCGCTGCTATCACCGTAAAAGTAACAAGTGTAAAGTGGCGCTGATTGTAATTAATTAGCTCGATTATGAAAATTTGCTTTTAAACTTTTATTTATAGAAAAAAAAAATTCAAGCATCACTAAAGTCCCCACAAAATTCTCATCCGACATTTTTTGCATGCCAATTATTGATTGACCTTTGGAAGGCCGTTTTTTAAGATCTTGGAATTTCTTTTGAAAAAGATTCAAACTTGTGTCTTATATCATGGATATACTATATACACAGTTTCCATCATGGGGCGAACTTTCCGGTCCTCTAAAGATTAATGGTAAATAAAATTCCAAAAGTTAAATATATATGTTTTATAAAAAAATCAGGTATGCTTAAAATCAATGGCAGGATAAGAAAAAAAAAAAAAAGGCAAAATTGATAAATTCGAAAATTACATATGAAATACAACGTACCGTAGCACGAGTATACGATGATGTATCTATATATTCGAAAACTACTTCCAAGAATAACTATATGAATCGAATATAACAAATTTTTCCTAAAAAATAAATTTACTCATTGCCCGTCATCTATTTTCGAAAGTTTAACCTATCGACATAAACTGTAAAACGTATACAGTCTCGCACCCCCCCCCCCACAACTTAATCATTTCCACTTTCTTGATTCTGCCAGATACGGAATAAGATTCGAGTCGGGGGGGAAGAAAACATCGATCGTAATTTCCAAGCTCGCCAGATGTAGCTGGAAGGTATGTAAATTTGGGGTACACAAGAATATTAACATAGGCATACAAACTAAACTGTCGTAGAGTACGATTAATGATAAAATATGGCAACGAATGTCCCGAGGCGAGTTACAAGAAATACGACAAAATCCATTGGACAACGAAAAACAAAAAAGAAATATACCTTGCTCGATTTAAGGGTTGATTTTTTATCGCCCAATTATCAGCCAATCTAAATGTCCTTGACAAATAGCCACCGTCTATGGCGATAGATAGTATCAATAATATAACTATAATAGGTAGTATCAGTAGCCTCGAGAGCCACGATAAAAGTATTCTACATTATCGACTGAATCCTACACCCACGTCTGCACGCTAAAAAAAAGGAGCTGAATAAACAAAGTTCAGTCATGAATGGCAGCCAAGTATTATTATTCGAATCGGGACGACTTTTTAACCCTCAAAAAAAAAGAGACAGTTCGTAAACCAACGTAAACGTGACACGCGAAGAATGTAAAATACCAGCTTGTCAAATACTCATATAAAGACCGTTGAGTTTGTGATACGTGACGACGAAGCGGTACAGTCGATAAAACAGATTGCACGGTCGGTAAACAAGTGTATAATTCCACACGTAGTTGACTTTGTAGAAGAATCGCAAGACGCGGAAGCCGAGTATGTCAAACTGTCGCGAAGAGGTCTTGAACGAGCGGTTCGTGATAAAATACAGTGCCGTGGAAAGAGTTAGTTCAGCCTGGTAGGAAATTGAATTTCCAATTTGTACAACGAGAACGGAATCCGTGGGAACAAAGGAATTTCTTGTTAACTATGGACTGAAGAAATTCAGGAACGCGGTATGTATATAGTGAAGGTCGGGTAGAATTGTGGACTGTATCGAGGAAGGGGAGGTGCAGGAAGGTTTAAGGAATGAAAGAGGACAAATTCAATTGTACTGGAGGATACCGATAAGAAATTCGGTAATTTAATAAAGCGGACGAAAACCCATGGAAACAATTAACTTGACCTACAATGAGCAGTCGGCATAGGTAGCGTGCCTTTAATGTCATTAGATCTGCTTTACCCTGCGAGCAGGTACAATAATCGGGTTTCGAAGAAGGAACAAAAAAAAATTTCTTATCGCTATCTAGACCAAAAGGTGATCCTGAAATTAGTCCGTGTCTTAGGGCTGATTCTAACATCCTCTTGACGTCGTTATTGCGAAGGGTTTTCGTGTGACAGCTCGATTTGATCTGAGCAATCTGAAAACGCACCCCTAAGTTTAGGGTTCAATTGATTATTTAACAGAGAATATAAGACAGTGCCGTATGAGTCGCGGGGCGATGGGAATAAAGAAATTGTTAGTAACTCTCGAAATTTCACGAACCGTGACTTTGAGGTTATGATAATTGCGTGAGAAAACTGTTGGCGCAGGAACAATGTGTATAATGTATCTATATATTGAAACTTTTTGGTATAACCCGAAAATTATGTTAATTGAGTGAAAAAGTTTTTATATAAGCTCCGTGAAAAGCTCTGGTCAACGTGAATACCCGTATATATTTGAAAAAGTTTCTCAATTCGTAATGACGTCACAACACTTTGTTACGAATTGTGTGAGACTGTGTATACACAAAAGAGAAGGTTAATATACAGGTATACTTTTATAGTGGATTCCTTTCATCGCATTTCATCGATTGAACTTTTTGAAATACTAGCTACGGCTGTACCTGTCTGATCTATGACAAGTGAATTCTATGGGAAGTGTCTCGCTTAAGCCAGACTTTTTTTACTTCGAACTGCTTGTCTGATTTATTGGATACGTGGGTGGGATATGATCGAGAAGTTGGAAAGTAGATACGATCGTTTGAAGTGACGTCGAATAGTCGAATAGAGAAAAAATTATTATGGCGAGGCGACGTTGAAGCGGCTAATGGGAAAAAAAAAAATGTAATTTGATATTGATACGAAAAGTTGAATATTTTCGAAATACGATACCTGCCGCTTTTATTATTTACATTTTTGCGATTTCGTATACCCGCGATATTAATTTCGTCACAATCTGTAGGATGGAACAACTTTTCAGTTTCACGTAGTTATTTGTGAAACATGTCAAAGTCACGAGAAGAGATATTTCAAAAGTTTTTTTGCTTCTTAATTAAATTATTATTCGAGACTCGCGACTCTATTTCAACATACCAAAGTGTCAGCTGATGCTGTTGAAAAAGTCATTTGGGCATTGTGTGAGATATTATGCACCCTCCTACCGCCCTTAAAGTGTACGGATATCTGATACAGCGTAAAATTAAAAAAAAATCTGTATAAATAAAAAAAAACATAAAAAATCGAGTTGCGAAACTTCAAGAAAAATAATTTTAACGTTGAAAAAAAATACTGATTCGTTTTTCATCTTGAGCACTGATGACAAAAATTTTCTATCGCGTACCCGAGGCTATTGGATTCAAGTTTTTAAAACTCTGTCAATTCCTTCCTGTCAAGTTGAATAAACTTCTGTCAACTTCTATACTCGGCTCAACAATATCTTTACGCATTTTGCGCGAAGTTATTATCGACGATCTATATTCAGGAATTCAATTCGAATTAAATACTTTTTGTTTGATTAATTTTTTTTTCAATTTTTATTCACACGTATGTCCTACGACGACGGTGTCTCTCTATTGTCAGTGGATAACAATGCGCCTAACCATGCACGAACATTTTCATTGTTTACTTACATCCAAAAAATTTCATCCCGTGTGTACCAATACGATAGCTCGCTTTTTTGCGTAAAACTTTTCATCGCTTCCACGTTCACTTCACACAGGAATAACATATCATGATATATATATATGTTTAATTGCGTTACACGCTGCCGTACGATTGGAATATTTGTAAAACAAGATCTTTACTCAAGATTTTATTGATGTCTTCAGAAACTTGATGAATTCTTGACCAGATTATTTTCAAAGCAGCTACTAGGCCGCGCGACTGCACTATGTATTATGACTAACCTCTCATAGAGACTTGCCGAGTCTCGTAAACATGGTAAAGCTTACAACCACACTCTCAAAGTTACCCTACCATCTTTTTTTTCCAGACAAAAGTGGGAAAGAGACTTTTCGAGAATTCTGCAGTTGTAAAAAAAAATGTCAATACTTTTGTGAGTGAGTTAACGCATAAAGTTTGTACACAAATTTAAAAGCGCCTATAACGCCCATAGCGCACTGGGTGGAGAAAATATGCATACTACGCGAGTCAAGTTAACATACATATTTAATATTCCAAAAAAAAAAAAACATTTTTCTACTCCACTTTTTTTCTTACGCAAGTTTATCCAAATTATTATTCAAAGTGTCAGTATCAGCAATAGATTTTTTGAAGACATCGACGATCATGATATTTAAAAGATAACAGATTTTGAAAAGAATTCCATATGACAAACGTCACAAAGGTTCACGAATTTATTGCAGTTGACAATGAAGATCCAATTATCCTTTCACTGTTCGGTGGACGTCATTGTATAAGAATCAGATAGCCATAAGACTCTATTGAAAAGGATAAGAATAAAGAGAATCACCATACAAAATCTAGGGACAAAAATTGTAAAAATAACTAGAAATTTTCTCAACTCATTTTACAAAGTTCCTTCCTTGCATTTTTCTATAGGGTATTTTAAGCACGGGTCCCTTGTACTGTATGCATGCACAAAACTTAACAAGCACCAATCAGAATCGCAATATAATTTACGAGCGACACTGTATAATACAGCGCGATATTATTCATAGGGATAGACTTAATTATGAACCCTGCAGCAAGGCGATGACAACAGCGTGAATGATTTTGAGTTCAGACCGCGAATATAAACTATTGCGTATATTATAGAAAGATATATTGACATATTAAATATGCATCTGTGGATATATATATACTATAGTTCATATACTTGATGCACCTCAAATATATATTTCAAGCATTAAATGTCAATTTAATAGAGCATAGTCTCCGTATTATTTCAACCAGTACTTATCAAAGTAGCATTCCACGAGTAATTATTAATGTAGTACCTAATTACAGTAATTAATGAATACCGAAATGGACTGTTAATTGCAGTACAAACAACAACACGGAAATGATTATAAAGACAAATCAAGAGTCTCGATTTTAAATGAAAATATCGATTATTGATAATAGAGTACTCAGCGATCGTCCTTTGCAAAAAGAAAAAAAAACATGCAATTTGAAGCAGAATCAATTTTATGCAAGCGCATTCACGAGAATTGATGAGTGTAATTAAAATTGCAAATTTACTCGGTATACACGTGCATGAAAATAAGTGTCCATAAACCGAACCAGCCCAGGGGTAATGTTTTATATCGAACCGGACAATAATTTTATCGTTAAATCGACACACGTTGTCAATACGCAATCAATGTCTTTTGAATCGTCGTTAATTTGGATACGTTATGAAATTACAAAATTTTGACTTACCCAAAACAATCCACATGACAATAGCATTGCCGCCGATTGCTACCAGTAGCATGGATGCGAAGATCAGTGCCCAGGATAATTTTTGCCACCACGGCAGATCGAAGGGTCGTCTTTGTCTTGGAAGAAGACAATCGGATAGTGCATCCTGAAAAAATTCCTTCCGTATAGAATTGTCCAGAGCTTCCTTAAGTATGTTCAGAAGTTCGCTGCGATTCAGATCCACCAAGAAAGTAATATTTCGCTGAAGCACAATAGCACTGCAGTTGTACAAACGAAGTGAATCTATACCGTTCATACTTGTCGTTTCTTTTTTTAAAAGTATATCCGCACTTTTCAAAACTTTTTTGTCCCTGCTTCTAGGCAAATACAACTTTAAACAGCAGCTCACACCTTCTTTATGAAAGACGAACATCAATTCTGTCGCGAAACGAACTTCGGGCTGATGTTAGGTTATACACTGTTTGCCCGATCGGATTGTACACCAAAAATATTAAACCGACAAATATTTATTAATTTTTGTTTTAAGAAAATTTTCCTCGAACCTACGCCAGAGTATGAATTGACTAAATACCGTGATCGCGTGTTCGTAACACTCATCTTAAAAACTTTCCCGCACTACTCACTGAAATTAGTCCCGTATGTAATTAGAGTAAATGCGACTAGTTATTGATACAGTTAAAGTCGATGAATTTATTTATTTGAAATAAAAAATTTCTTCTATGCCTTATTATAGTGCCTTATTATTTTAGTCTTTAGTCTACTTTACACTGATTCACTTTTTATGTTCATTGTTAAATAAAGGGTGTATTCATTTTATTTTTAAGCTAGGCAATTTATACTTTTTCCTTCAGTCACTCTTTTATGTTATATTCACAACTTTCTTTGCGAAAGGAACAGGTTGCCTGACTTCCGTACTGCTTCCAAGAGCACCGACGTGATACTGAAGTTCAAGCACAGTCATTCAATATTGCGTGCGCATCTGTATACAGTTTACCCCAATTCGACTCATCCCTTTGTACATGTAAACGTCAGCTGACATCGTAGAGGGATGCTTCTACATTTCTCAATAGCACTCTAGTATCTTTTTATTCGGATCCTGCTACGTGCAGATAGGTTCAATAATGCCATTGTGGAATTACCCTCAGAACGCCATTTTGCATCCTAATCGGAATTTGGTTCGATAGGAGCTTATCGCTACGAAACTATTACACTAAAGTGAAGTTGCTGCTCTATAGTACAGCGATAACATGGTGAACACTGTAGGGATATTGTAATATTAAGTAACACGCGAAACGGTTACAATTAGTATTTTCTAGTTCGTAAAGTATTGGTAGATTTTGAATGAGGATAGTTGTGCGTTTAAAGATATTGCGTTACTTCATTTAGATTTAGAGTGGATTGAGAATCTTAATTTACCGTTCTATGTACATGGATTTGATACGTTCTTCCTTTTCTTACTTATTATGGAGGTCGAGTCTCTTAACTTTTCTTGCCTATTATTCAAGCTGAGTCTCTTTCCAGGAACGAAAAGTTTTTCGGTCACTTGCGCGGCTATTTGAAACGTAATGGCTACCAATACTAAAAGCATAAAGTTCCTGCTTTAGAAACATGCTGGTAATAAATGGGGTATCCGTAACATGGCAGCACCATCGGTTAGTTATATTTTCTAACCTGTCCTTCCAGCATTGCGTCTCAGTTTGAGTGGATTTTAAGCATTGTTACTCTGTTTTTCGCGGTGGATTTATTAATTGTTTCTGTTATTGAATAAAGAAATTGTATAACAAGATGAAGGTGAAAAGATCGGGTGTTAAGCAAGAATCGAGTCTTCTGAAAGCAGTGAAAAATGTCAAACAAATATTGAAGGTAACATATCACATGGGCGCATAACCTATATTTATTATGTTATTGTTTTTTCTATATACATTATAATATGAAATGTCAAACAATATGTTTTATTTCATAAATTTATGTATTTTTGGATTTAATTTAGGAGGTCATTATGTGTATATTTATATATTCTATAGTAAAACTGTTGGATACGTTGTCTCTTTACCATATACTTGTTTAGCAAATATTATATATACTTACAGAGAAAAAAAGTAGAACCAAAGGTCGAAGTGATCAAGAAAGTGATCAAGCAGGGAAAAGGTCTACGACGGAAAACTGAAATTCCAGTGGGCATTGTTTATATTGGACACATACCACATGGATTCTACGAGGAACAAATGAAGGATTATTTTAGTCAATTTGGAAAAGTAACGCGTGTCAGAGTAGCTAGATCAAAGAAGGTCAGAAAATAACAGTTACCTTAATATACTAATAAAATTGATGTAACTTTTATACAATGGATATACTTAAACTTTAGAACGGACACAGCAGAGGTTATGGATATGTCGAATTTACACATCCCGAAGTTGCAGAAATTGCTGCCAAGACTATGAATAATTACTTGATGTGCGGCAGACTTATAAAAGGTACTATTATAGTATACTATTCATTATCATCTAAATGATTGTCATTATAACACACTATAACTATAAAAAATATATTATTTTTACAGCCAATTACATTCCACCTGAAAAGCAGCACAAACGTTATTTCCTGGGTACCAATTGGTCCGTGAAATCTTATGCAAAATTAACAAGAAGAAGAAAAGAAATCAGATCGAATAGAAACTTAAACGTAAATAAGAAAAAAGATAAAAAATTAGTTAAAAGGTATCTCACAAAATTGGCTAGCATCGAAAAAAAATTGAAAACTAAAGGAATCGAAATGAAAATAACACCCGTCGATGTACCCGAAGTAAAATAAAGATTGTCTAACATATAAGTCTGTATAATTCTGAAAATTAATATAAATTTATTGATTTACTTACACGATACATAACAGAGCTTAAAATATTATTTACATTTATTACCTATCTCATAATTTCCAAATTAACCTAATCAATGCGTCAAGACATCACAATCCTTATTTTGTGTAATTGCCACACCACCCTTAGTCCTTTTCCACTTCATGCGTCTATTTTGAAACCACACTTTGACCTGAAATAATATCCCTTAGATTAATAATTAATAAAACCAATTAAAATTCCAAACTCTCACCTGTCTCTCCGTCAAATCCAAAGCCACAGCAATCTCGTAACGACGAAGACGCGTCAAATAATTACTGTGTGCGAATTCGCATTCAAGATGACGCACCTGTTGTTTCGTAAAAGCTGTTCTTTCCTTGCGCGGTTTGTCACTGCTGCTTCCATTACCCACTCTCTTACTATTAGACTCTGTAAATAAAAATACCACAGTTCAAAAGTAATGTCCTCACATCAATACCTCAGAGTAATTAATTGAATTTCGTCTTATCGTTTCAATTTGTGTGATCATTGGAAACTCAAATTGACGAAGTTGCCCTAATTTCCCAAGCTTCTTGCCAGACGCACTTCTCGGAAAGACACGAGACTATATGCATAAGTGATCGTAGCAAAACAGTAAGTTTCACGAGGCCGCCCTTTTTGCCAGCGCGGTTTAGATGAAAATAGCTGCATATTCGATGCGTCACAGGATGACGTTCATCTAAGACTTACTACCAGTGATACGCGCTGTTTCAAATGTGGGTTGGTGGAATCTACCATCTTTTACAGATACCGACATCAGCCTTGCTTCCGTGCCGCTATCTCTTGAACGTCATACGGTAATTGAGCGCTTACGCAAATACGTAAAATCACGATTCAAATTTCCCCACGTAACTGGTAAGTCAAAATAATGAAAATCGCACTAATACGTAATAACCGTTGAAATAAAATAGCCAATAGCCATACAAAAATTTCAGATTCCTATACAGACACAATGAATGATCCTCAAAAAATTTCACTTATGACCAACAGGCTGATTGAGCGGACCAACGGTTCAATATTTTTATCAAATTTATAACTAACTCAAAAAATCATTCCGGGACTTGTTTATTTTCTTCGCGTACAAACTAAACGTCCTGTTACTATCTTTTTTTTAATACAGTTCTCATATAATGTCTTTTTAGAAAAATGGGATTTAATTGCACCACAAAAATTTTATCTCTCTACGCGCCACCTTCTGCGTGTGATACGAACTATGGTATAGTCATTCAATAGTTTTTCATTGAGAATCATCATAGGTTTACGATGTTTTCACTCGGTTGGCTTCATTGAGTTTTTGGGCGGTGATGTGACAGATGTTCTAAGGTCCCGAGGACACGTGTTCAACTCTGAATTGCTATCTGGCCTCTGACTCAGAGATTTACACGGGTTGTGCGGACATACCAGATTGCTCCATGCGCCACGACGTTGACATATATTTATGTCTTTTAGCAATGGTCAAATAAAAAAAAAAAATGTACACAGGCACAAAACATATTTGCAAATATCATCAAAAATGACTTTCCTCTCTACCTTAGATTCAATTCTCTTTGTAAATTCCATTATACAATTTTTTTTTGTATTTACAAACAAAAATTATCCCAACGATGATAACCGACCAGAGGTAATCTCAATCGTGTTACGTAATAGATACAAGTCACAGGAATACATATAATTACGATTTCTCGATTATTAGATAAATATTTAGACTGCGCTGGCTCCGTTATAGCCACATTGGCGACAGTAAAGACATAAACTTGACTGTTATAAATGAATTATCAACAGACAGTCTTGTACACATATGTAAGATACGTCTACATACAGTATTTTTTTTCTAAAATTTTCTTATCGCTAAATTGTCATAAAAAAATTGAAAATAGTTAATTTACATTCGTTAGTTCATTAACAGCCGATGCACTTCGATCCACACTGATTGGAAAAATTTTATCCAAAAAAGTTTAATCAAAATTCAAATGTCTTACCGTACTCGGGTTCGGAAAGTCCACTGGCAGAATTAATTTCCTCCTCGCAGGAAAAATTGTTTGGATATTTTGACGAAGGGTTTTCAGAAATTTCTTGGGAATCCAGATATTTAATCTCCTGTCCCACGGGGGTGTCCTGCAGGTAAGGTATTTCCCAAGCACGGAACAGCGTGGTGGTTGTGATATGCTGACCTTGATCTCTTGAACAAAATTGACCCTGCGAAGAATCCTCAAGCGTCTTGTCTCTTCTGGTTGTAGGAGATGAGTCCGTCGCAGGAGTATGTTCAGGGATGATATCGTGATGCGAATATTGTTCCCACCTGATGATTTATTAAATTAAAGTTTGATTGGTAGTTATAGCTAATTAAAAAAATGACATTCATCATCCATTAAAATTGTCTTTTACTTTTATTCAACATTAATCCTAGTTACCTGCATATCTGATAATTTTTATTCCCATCGCCACTTTGCATCGAACTGTTTATGCACTGCATGTCAAACTGCTGTCCCATTTCAAGAGGAGGACTGGCTGTTGTTGATACGTCCGCCGAGTCTGTAGAAATGTCCCATGGCCATTTGTAGTACCAAGCAGATTCGCGGGTTTGATTGAAGCGGATATTTTGAAAATCCATATGAACCGACGGTGGCGTCGGCGGTGTCGGTGGTAACGCGAAGACGTCCTCCGATGAAATTACTCTTGTAATATTTCCTTCCGTCCAAATGTCCATTATTAACTAAAAAAACGGATTTCCGGTATTAGTATTATTTTTAAAATTTCATTTCTTACCTAAAACAAATATTTGTGTATACAAACGTATGGCAATTAAATAAAAGGTATAAAAGAAAGTAAAATTGAAAAATTTTAAAAGCAATATTTAACATTGACAGGATGAGATCGATAAGAATATATGATCATGCTCTTAAAATGAAAAATAAATTTATTTATAAAACTGTCATTGATCCTCTTACCCAATTTTTTGTACAGGACTAATTATTGTTATAAAAGTCACTGGTTTTCTCTTTGAGTCGTAAAATGTGAAAAAAAGGTTTGAAAAGTAACTCAACGTCTCTCACGAGTGTCACTATGGTCACAGAACGAAGAAACGTCGTAGCCAGCGTAAAATAATGCTCGTCTCGTGTGAATTGTCTCGGTACTAACTTCGAAATGTCAAATGCGCACATGTGAGGTCACTATGTGCGAGTTGAGTAAAGTAAATGGGAAAGAAGAGGGTTGGGTGAGACACGAAGACCAGAGGGACTCAAGTAGGAGTAGGGCTCAAAGACACGGAGGCCTAGCCAAGTTCCAGCTCCTCGTTCGAACCAACCAATCCCAGCAGTTCATATTCCTGGATAACAGTGGAATTGTCACCAATTGCAAAGAAGTCACAGCTGGAGGATGGGCGTGCACGATTTTTTTGACAATGACAATCAAACTGTGAAATTGCCAAGTATGGCTGCCAGGCAAAGATTTATGGACTGAGAAATTGGAAAAGAAATTTTTCATTTTCACAATCTCTCTGTATTTTGATAACGAGCTCGGGCAATTTATTTCAACATGACTGGCGCTGACTGATCACCGATACCGAACGATAGATTTTGGCTGATTAAATGTTTAAGTAATTTTGTAAAAAAAAATTTTTAAACATTTATTGACATGAAAATTACGTTATTTTGGATTAATTGATTTTAAGTAATCACAGAATCAAGGTATATTTCAGTTTACGCCACTGGGACTTGGCTAAGACCTAATTAGGGATATTTATGGAAGGTCGTATTGCCCCTCTGTAATTTCAACCACGTGTGATTTGCAGTTGCCCTCGCTGTACTGATGTTTTGTAAATAGTTTTTATTTTTTCTTTTTTTTTTTACCTACTAGAAACCATCACAGCACTTATATGATCCCATGTTAGTATGTAGAGATGTCCTGTCGGCAACATTTCCAGACGACAAACGATTTCTCTTAGACTTTTTTTTTTTCGAGGGGAGAGAAAAAACGCGATAAACTGCACCAATTACATCGACTGGGCGGGAATGATCATTTAAAATTCAAAAACGTCCCTCGTTCCAAGCGCCTGCATTCCCTCCTCGTGGTACGGGCAAGATTTATTCTTTTCTTCGTACCGGAGACTCTGGGTGATTTGAAAAATATTCTTTTCCCCTGTATATTGGTATTATTAATTTACTTAATTTTATTTAACCTTCATCGAGTACCTGCTCCGTCGTATCTATTTCTGGACCAATTAGCCACTATACGTCATGGTATCAGAAACCAACATTCAAAACCTCTAACGAAGGCTGTTTGTACAAGGGGTGGGTACGGTAAGTACACGTTAACGATCCGGCAAACCACAGCTGGATATCTTCTCGGTGGATTGAGCTTTTCCCGTGAGTTTCCAGATTTCGAAAAAACATTTGCTTGCCACTAATTGAAGTAACGTTTAACTAAAGAGACAGGTTAAAGCCGGACGACTGCATTTACAATGAACGAAACTCCTGCAGACACGAAGAATTAAATATTAACTCTTACCGAAATTCAGTAAAAAAATTGGTAGCCTCCAAAGCGTAATTAATATATTAAAAAATTTAACCATGCTTCTCAAAAATATCAAGGTACAACAAAAACAATGTGAAATTTCATTTTTCCCGGTAATTAGAATCTCATGTAAAAGAGAGCGAACTTAAAATTTAAGAACATTTGTCGTTTTCGTAATAGGAGTATTTTTTTCCCATTGTAATATATATATATATAATACATGGCTTAAGTTTATATACCAAAATACATATATAGTCCTTGTCACGGCCCATTACTGTCAGGACGTTGGACCATATCCTCCGAGGAAACCGGAAAACTTTCAAGGATCATAAAAAAAAATCATCAAATTTTGTGTGGTGACGTAAAAAAAAAAGTATTTGCAAATAAGAACACGCGTTGATTAAATTTCAAGATAAATTGATCTTTTCAATCTAAATCTAATCCGTATCTACAAATGGAACAAGCGAGTCTTAAATTCTTCACGCACAGCCCAACGTAGAAAGTTGTTATTTTAATTTCATTCATGCCTTTAATGCCCGGATTTCATTGAACGTCAGCCATTACTGTGTCAACTAGAACATAAGTTAATCCAAAGGCGAGAGAGAACCCACCTAAGAAAACATTTCGCTCACTGCCAGAAAGGCGAGTGGGTGGTGGATGTCAAGTTGCACGTTCCAAAGAGTCAGGTCTTCCCCAAAGATCGTATTGCTCTATTAATCATGGCTATGTTGTGTTTAGTTTCCTTCTTCAAGGCATTTTACCTATGGGCAACCATTATGGGTGCAAACATAGAAATAAGTTTCCGACACGTCTCATTTTCTTTGTGAAAACTTTTCCGTCGGCAGGAAGCCAGGCTTGTCAAACGGCGAAATTGGAAACTTGGTGCCAAGCAGTCTGGGACTTTTCTTTAGAGAATTAAGGACAAATTCCAGTGGTAACTAAAGCATTGAAAAATTATATACAATAATGTGTAATAATACGACTGGCTTGTCGTTACCTTGGAAATGAGGTTATACAAAATTAATGATGACATCGACGATGTTAAAGAATTATTCCTTCCCTTAGGAAAAGAAATATTAAATATTTTTCTTGAAAGAACACATCCCGTAGATTTACCCAGCAGCCACCGCTTTCTCTCAACCCCCTCGAAAAGTTCAGACGGACCGAGAAGCTTCTGGAAAAAGTAAACAACAACGTCATACTCCAATTATCGAAAAAAGAATTAACCCAGGACTATAATACATACCTGCTTCAAGAAATCCGAAACAGAAACAAAGAACAAAATCATACTGATTTGATACCTCGAGAATCCGATCGTCGATTCAAATTTGGATTTTTCCATCATTTTAATCCATCCAATATAAATAATGGCGAGCAGATCCAAGTCCGTCGGATGCGTTCACAAAATAGTCCTGCTGAACAAGAAGGAAATTGATTTGTATTATTGTTTAAGTTACACAACGGTTATGCAAGACGCGAATAATTCATTCGATACAATTTAATGAAGCATATCAATTAATTAGGACGATGCAGATAAGGATATTGTTGAATGTCCACTACAGATACTGGAATGATATTCTTGTCGAACCCAAGCCAATCGTATTTGCGAACACGATTCAAATTTGAATAAAGACGGTTATGGAATTTCGTTTTGTAAAATTCGACAGTGTTTTTGACGGTTATAAAAATTTAACTGTGTTGGTGTACCTTTTTTCTTAAGATATCGAAATTTTATTCTCCTCGTGATTTAAGCGCTTGATTACTAGCTGGCTCAAAAATGTGGGTGTTAACGAATGTGTAATATGCCGTGATTATGACGGAGTGCAATGCGGTAGAGGATGGTGACTTTTTAAGTGAGTTGGGCCGCGTGAGAATTTCTTGGGGTGATGAGAAACCCAGACATCTTCTACGAGCACCCGGTTTATATCAAACAAGTCAAACCCTACATTGGTTGTATATCCATTGTGGGAATTTGAATCCAGAAAGATTAGAAGTCAACGCAATACGGAGGATTGAAGAGAATCAATAAGCGCGCATATATCCAACTATAAAATGATCAATTCAGTGAGGCGAGTTAAAAAAAACTATCCGTTGGTATAATTTTCTTTTAATATCGACGTGAGAGCTTTTTTATTGAGTTCATAATCAACGATAACTTTTTTTATTACATTTCCAATAAAATGGGGTCAGCAATAGTGAAATATCTAAAAATATTATAACTGTCTATTATTATGTTTTTAGAAAATTTTGTAAAAAAAATTTTGTTTGAAATCTTTAGATTTTTTATAGTGATCTATATCGTACCGAGCTCATGATAACAATTATGATCCAGAAATCACTGTGGGTCCGGAGTGCGTCTACTATTTTGAAAATTATTTCTAATTCTGTTCATAAGTTGTATGAGTCTTATAAATAATACAAGCTCTGCAATAAATGTCCAATAAGCATATGATGATCGCTCAAGAACCGCCATTGGGTTACAAGAGCAAAGATATTTTTGGTTATCTTACCAAGAGTAAGAAGTACGCAGCATCCTGCTGCGCTTCTTCGACTAATTCAGTCGCTGCTAGTTCGCGTACATTGTATGGACCACGTCTCCAGGGCAGGATCTGAATGATAAAGTCATACAGTTAAATAGTAATTATGGAAAGTCGTAGAAAGTATCCAGGTAATTACTAAAAATTTGAAAGAAAAGGCTTAAGCGTTCATTGAGGCATATGCAACTTCTCATTCAGTACAATTATGAATACAAATTCGAATTTAAATGCAAAATATGTGAAAACGTTTCATTTAAATTCATTATTATTTTTCAGATATAGCCGATATTGCTCAACATTATCAATCTAGAAGATTACAACAACAAGGATTTAGCATTGAGAATTGTCTAAGTTCGCCAATGAGACGATTTGGAATATACTTACTCATGGCTTTACTGTGCCTCGTGGTGGTTTATTTGTTTATCAGTCTCGTAATATTGATATCAGGCATAAAGAAAGATATGGGAAATAAATCAATTACAGCAGTTAAGTTACCAGTAACGGATGCAGTTACGTTAGAGCCGGATGATAAATCAAACTTTACGTCACCTATAGCAGCAGTATTGACTCCACTTGAATATAAGTAAGTTTGCTGAAGATAATTTTTTTCGTTAATATTATTTGTTTCTTGAACTCCTTGACAATTATTTTATTTCTCTTGTATCGTTAGTATACGTATTTTTCCTCTTCTGGTACAAGACGAGACCGGAAGCTTTAATGCAAAGTGTGAAACAGAAATTACTGTAAGGTCAAATCGCAACACTTTGCGAATTCCCGTTAACGTCAGAAATATTCATATCCAAGATGCATTTGTTCTTGATTTTTATACGAGAAAGCCACTGGAGATAAAAACTGTTTATTGGGATAAACAAAATGATATTTATTTAATTCATATGGAGCAGCCACTGAATGACAGTCACATGTATATCCTGCGGTATATATACAGCTTGAAAATTAATAAAGGTGGAATTGGATTGTATTGGGAATCTTACGTGGACAGTTTGAACAGGACAAGGTAAATATATTGAAGAAATATATGATTTATATTAAAATATAATATAAAAGATATTTAACTATACTCCCAGGTATTCCATTGTTTCTAATTTATCACCCAATTACGCGCGCACTGTCTTCCCTTGTTACGACGAACCAGGATTCAAAACTCCATTTCGAGTAACTATCGGTCGAAATAAGACTATGAGAACCCATTCGAACTCGAAAATGAAAATAACAAAAGACATGTGAGTATTAATATCTAACTATAATGAAAATTGAAAAATAAATGGAAAAAAATGTCCCAGTATAAATACCATGAATATATTTTTCTTTTTGATTTCTTGCTTTTATTTTAGGAAGGGTATGCCTGGCTTCGTATGGGATACGTATACTAAAACAGCTCCTATGTCCACTTATTTGCTTGCTATAATGGTTACCGATTTTGATAATTACACCGTCACTGAAGAAAACCGCTTTGGCCACACGATCTATGGACGCAGTAGTATTTTACCCTATACAAAATACACGTCGACGATGGTAACCAAATTGGTACCAATTATAGAGGATTTGACAGGGTTTCATTACGAGCTCGAACAGTTGGACTTAATGGTGGTATCAGACTTAAAATATGCGGCTATGGAAACTTGGGGCTTAATAACTTTCCAGTAGGTATACGCAAAGATTTTTCATATGGATGAAATAAATGTTCAAAGATATTCTATATTCTCAAACAGCGAAAGTAGCTGTGTTGTGATCCAAGACTTAACTAGTCAGTCTTCCTTAAAACACTATGCTACAATTGCAGCCCACGAAGTGGCTCTTCAATGGTTTGGTAATTTGGTAACACCACTTAGTTGGTCCTACGTATGGTTAAAAGAAGGATTTTCAATGTTCTTTGCATATATATCAATGAACCTTGTAAGTATAATATATTGATATACAAATTTTTCAAAGTATCTTCTTCGAGTCATATTCATTATTTCTCTTTAATTCAGGTTGAACCTTCTTGGGATATTGATGAATTATTTTTTAAAGATTCTACGGAAGCATTGACAGCTGATGCACTGGATAATACATATGCCTTATTGACTCCTGTTAAAAATACTAGTGGACCCATTGATATATTTCACTATATTTTATACATCAAAGGCAATAGCGTAGTCAATATGATGTACAATTTTGTGGGAAAGGATATTTTTATGGATTGCATAAGAAATTACATATGTGCTTATGCATATGGATCAGCTGAGCAGGAAGATCTTTGGAAAATTTTTGATAATGTGCTGTCACAGCAACAAGTACTTCCTGATCAGCTCTCCATCACTGAAATCATGCACTCTTGGACGCATCAACATGGTTTTCCAATTTTGCAGATCAATAGAAATGTGCACACTGGTACAATTCACTTGATTCAGGTTTGTTATATGACATCATTAATTTTTAGAAAACAAATCTGTAGCAGTATAAGTAATTTGAAATTTAGAGTATAACTAAGGGTATTCATTATTATTGATATAATTCATTTATAGGATAGATTTCATCATGATGGTCCAAGAGAAGAAAGTAGGGAAATATGGCATATTCCAATAAGTTGGACAACTCAATTAAAACCTCAATTTCATGAAACTAAACCAAAATTATGGTTCAGTACTAAGCAAATGATGATGAACAAGACATCATTAAGAAGTGCTGTACTGAGTAATCATTGGATCTTCTTTAATCTGAAACAGACTGGTAACTTGTATAGGTGTATGAATAAATCTACATAATAATGATAAATTAAGTCTCTCTTTTGTATTTAAACTATTTTTCTTTCAGGATTTTACCGTGTAAATTATGACAATGGCAATTGGCTATTGTTATTCACTGATTACAAAAATTTGCCACCAGTGATAAGAGCTCAAATAATTAGTGACATTTTCGCTATGGCTTCAGGAGGGTTTTTGGATTATAATATAGCTTTTCATGGTGCTAGTAAATTACAGAGTGAAATTTCATCAATAGTATGGGATATTGCCATTACTGCACTCAAACCTATTCAAGTACATTTCTACAACACGTCAGGATTCCAGGCAAATGCTTCAAAGTTAATTAAAATAATATTTACTTTGCTGAACAATTATTTGATATGGCAATTAAAGACGCTAAGAGGTATTTCATGTTTCTCGCGTGTGATAATGACGGGTTGCCTATCATCAGGGTTCAATACTCTAGAGGGTTCATACCGATAGTTGATTTAAAAAATACTAATATTGTAATTTATTTTTTACAGCAACTCATGAATATACTTGTCGACAATGTTTTTCATCATGTTGTAAATTATACGAGTACCAATTCGCATGATGAAATGTTAAATTATGCTTGCATGGTGGGTAACGTAGAATGCTCGAGAAAAGCTCTGAATTATTTACGACAACGTACAAGTGGGAAATTAGAATTAGGGTAAATACGATTTTGTATATAAAAAATATTTATAATTAATTTTTAATTATATACTGTCATGTGAATTTATTGAAATTACAGAATTCCTAAGCATTTAACATATTGGGTATATTGCGCAGGGATACGTAGCGGTACTGACTCAGATTGGTATAAACTGATGGATCTTTATGAAAATAACACATTAGACAAAGATCCAATGATATATGGATTAGGATGTTATAAAAAATCAAGCTTTTTGGAAAAGTACAAAAATAAACATTTTACTTAACTGGCACTAAACACTTATATAACAATTTTAACTTATTCACTTCTCATAGGTACTTGGATAGGTTAACAATAGATGGACGTGTTACCCGAGAATTATTTTTAGCGTTGTTATCCGTTGCGGCAAATCCTTATGGAGCCAGAGTGGCCTTAAATTACTGTGAGCGCCATTGGAACCTCATTGAAGACTAGTAAGTACCGGAAGTAGTAAGAATTTTGTGTTATTAACATTATTTACAATCATATTTTTTAGCGGTAACGAATCCAATACGAGCCTGATCGGTTTAATCACCTCATTATCAAATTATTTGAATACCAAGGAGGACTTGGAAGTGGTAAGTGGCTCAGAAAAATTGAAAATCAAGTTAATTACCTTTCTGCTGTACTGTACCTTGAAATGTAATAAATTCTTTCAGTTAAAGTCGTTGAATGTAACAAAAGCTGATGAAGTCAAAGCGCTGAAGAACGCCATAACCAAAGTGCACAATAACATAATGTGGGCTCATAGATATAAAGCAGCCGTGGGAATAGCGATTAATTCGATTCTCCATCACACGCATTTGTCTACATAATCATTGTAAAAGAAATAGCGACGAAAACAGTAGATCAATCAGATAATACAGACCAGAACTAAGATCTAAGCACAGCTCAAAATGTCAGCATTATTAGAAATGGCAAAAGGAAATAAGGTCAAATTAAAAATTCAGAAAACACATGAAAAAATCATTTTTTAAATATCTCGTAGTCAATTTCTGTGATTAAACAGTTTAAAAAACGGCTCCTGGACATAACGTGTTATTTACAAATTATTCACGGGTGAAACGTGCCAAATTAATATATTTCTAGCGACTAATTATACTATACTATACTGAGACCATAATATAGTGCGCCATAATACTAATTCTTAAATACCAGAAATTCATAAGGAAGACGTCAAAGCCAGGCTGCATACGAGCGAACACAAAAAATTGAAATGACCATTGAAGAATGAGAATGCGAGAGCCTGGAATGGTGGTTTGCGACAAAAAGGATAACAAAGGAAGTAAAAAAAAAAGAAGTAAAGGAAAAATGTATAAAAAGAGAGCAAAGCGAAAGAAAAAAGAAGGCACGCACACGTCTCATGTATGGTACATTGTGTATATTGTGTCTCAAGTTAGCCCGAGTCACATAAGCGAGACCCCTCGTTGTTAGCCAGCACCTTCGTGTAGTGAAGCGAAGAGGACTCGTATAGCGAGCGTGAGTTTCGTGTGGTCAGGAATGTTGCTAAGTAAGGGATTGATTTACGAGCAGTTATCATACCGCCAAACCAAAGCCCTAATAGATTCAGGTCAACGCCACCACTATTCTTCGAAGTCGTTTATAATAAGTCCGAGGGGCCCTTTCTTAAACCCTACCAACCCCGATACTTGGAGATTTTATAACCTTGAGAGAAAAAAAAGAGCAGAAAAAGAAAAGAACTATTTACCATTATATTATTCCTCGAGACCATCTTCTTTATCCAGTATACCTTCACGTATAAATTTATTCAAACGAAAATCAGCAGACTCCGTCTGTCAGTATCGAGTATTGTATGTCAAGTGCAGTAAAATAATGCGTATAGCGATTGAGTATATTTTGTTTACGTAATAAATTCTTTCTCGATTATTCTTTAATTTTATTAATAATATTTATCATGTCAATCGTGTAACGATCTAAGAAATATATTAATACAAAAATACGTACCTCAGTCTTTTGTTGGATCAGCGTAGTTACGTTCGTACGACGTAGTTTTACTGACGAACTTAACCTGGCGTCTTTAAACGGAATGAAAGAGCAAAGATGGCGGCAGGACAGGGAAGGTGGTGAATCCTTGATAGAGACATAAGGTGCCGGTACCCGTAGCTTCTTACAGAAGCAGGACCCTTCTTGAAGCTAATGATTCGGTCATTGCAACGGGTGCTAGCCGGGTGGTGGAAAGGAGTGGTATGAGTTGGAGTAGAAGGAGGAGAGCCATGGCGAGGAGACGAGGATCGGCCGGCCAGGAAAGTAAGCCCGATCCCAGTTCGAACGCTTCACCTCGATAGACACTTGCCTACCGCGACACGGAGAATCGATCGATCGTCTATGCATAAAGGATCAGCGGTATTCAGTTATCAGTCAATTAAAATTTTTATTTTTCCTTCGACTCGATTTGTTCCTACTCGATCGACGGGACTACTCACAGAAGCTGCTCATGTTTCTTATTTGGGGGTTGCTACTACTACGCACCCCGACGTACGCTGCTGCCGGAAATAGCTACCAGACTTCGACATCCTTCAAAAGTACGTAGACCTATGTAATATAAAATTAAAAGGACAGTTAAGAGAGTTTTCAAGAATTTTAATATTTTTATCGTACAAGTCATCAGCTGTTCGTGCACGTTTCTTTCGAGTGACATATTAGTGTATCGTCGACCTCGAATAATTTAATAAGGGTGTTACCTCTGTTTCGATGAGTGATACATTAAATTATTTCTTCTTTCGTGCTCGACCTTTCGATTTTGACTATTTTTTAAATTAGGTTCAATTATTGAAAGTATCTTTTTTTCCGCTCGGGATAGAATGGTGGCCGTGGTGTTTATTACTTCCGGGCTGTCTGGCGTCCTGGACGAAATACGTCGAGGAATACGATTCTATGAGGGTCGCACGATGCGACGCACGTTGTGGCGAAAATCCACCTGACGAAGTAAGTAGGTCACCCGATATTAGCAGTGTAATTTAAATTGAATAGTCTCTGTAAAGAATCAAACTCAAATTGAACACATCGCATGCATTATCGTTATCTGTCCATTCATGGGTATATTCATTTCGAAAAGTGTATGAAACGTACAGAAGCTCGTAGGAACAAGTAATATATTGCTAAACATTCATATGGACCTCGTGCTGCTGTTAAGTGCGATTGAACGTGAGTCATTCGACGTTAGCCGTACGTATGTTTTTGCACACTCCAAATGTTGTATTCGAATATTCCCAGCACGTACACGCATACAAATATACGATTGTATCGTGCAAAGCTTCGAGGCACTTATTAATGAAGAAGCAAATATTTGGAAAAGTAGAAAGTGATTTTAACCGGATCGAGGATGAATTTCTGACATAAAAAAGGCATAAATAAAAAAAGAAAAAAAAATAAGAACTTGATCGCGTTATAGCAAGCGACGGCAAGAAAGGTCCAACTCGTAAGAATTGACTCGGGGTCCTCTTGCTGACACATGGTAATAAAGTCCCGATGTAATGGCCCATTAAGGCCCAATGGAACACAGTAAATTTGCAAGTAGACTTATAATCAAAAGTGTACTCTTGCAATTATGTCGGAATTGAAACATCATGGAGGATCGTGAAAAACAGGTTTTTCTGGGGATCAAACAAGAAGCCGCCAATAGGCATATTAATCGATAAGGTTATAGACGGGTAACGCTATAATATAATTCGCACTGTAAAATTTAAATCACCGCCTACGCATGGCCCAAAGGACAGCGGACAATAAAACGAGTATAGAAATAAGATAACGTAAAATGAAGTACATAACCTCTTAACGTGTCATTAGAAAGAAACAACGCAAGAAAGCAAAGTCCGAGCAGCTACTTCAATATACTTAAATGAAGAAAGAACGAAGAAGAAGAAGAAGAAGAAACATTGATCCAAGCCATAATACCAAGCACCAAATACGTCAATGTCCCAGCCCGACTACGCAAAGAAATCTGATCCTGTGCAGGGTCGCGTTTGGCAGATCGATTCCTCTCGAAGCCTTTAACCTATCAAGCTCCAAGATGGCGACTGGTCATCAACCGTAACAAGTAATTCTATTCCTGCGAGGGTAATAAACAACAGGAATCTAAGGATCGACAGATATCATTGACAGGCCTGAGTTTAATCAATGATACAGAAAACGGTATCAATAACAATGGCGGCTAATTAAATATAAAAAGGACGGACCACCTCGACGCATTCGGCAGTAATGATGTTCATCGTTTGACGTTCTTATAGTAAACTTCATTAACTGGTCAACGGCCCGGGAATCGCGAACAGGCATAGGCCCTCGCATGCTTCTGCTTTACTTATAAAAAGTAGGCCAATAAGTAAGCGAACCAGTTTCATCGCCCGTTCGAATGATATATGCGTTCCAAGCTGAAGCGGGACGCGAATGCCGGCAGGCGAAGGAACGCCAGGACTTGCTTTTCTTCGGGCTCCGGTCGACCGACCGGAGGCCGGAGACCATCGACGTCGATGCAAACCTACGTAATACTAAACCGCACGAAACTAAAGACCATTTCGTTTCGGTCAGCTTGCAGCGAAACCGCCACTGCCACTTCGCTCTGCCTCCGTGTTAGTTCAGTGGCGGCTGAAGAGTCGCTAAAATAAAGTTACCAGCCTCCCTCGAGGGCATTGGATATACTCAATTCACTTTCACACGATGAGACGCCATGATCAACTTTTATAGCTTTATTATAAAATTTGTTTATATTTTTATTATTACTATTTTTTTTTTTACTTAAGCACCTGCTAGAGTCAATTATGATTTTTTAAAATATATTTTAATAATTTTTTTGCTCTTTTTTTTGTTGTTGTGCTGTTATAGTGCATGGGGATTTGCTTGACATCCAATTACACGAAGCCTGGATTGTGCCCTGAACAGAATTCCATGTCGTCCTTCGAAGCTGCTTGCTTAGATGCCTGCACCGGGGATTCGCATTGTCCTGATATGGCCAAGTGTTGCACACATGATTGCGGTATCACTTGTATGCATCCTATAAGTTTGGATGGCAGAAGTGGTAAGAGCTCACTGATTCTAGATATCGATCGGGTTGATCAGGCTGTAACAATTACCAGGAATATATATGCAATAATCGTTAACGAAAATGGATTCTCTTGGAGAACTAATGGGGAATGCAAATTGCTGTATATTATGGGGTTCCGTAACAGTATACAAGATCGTAAAGTCCCATAAAATCTTCATTTTTATCTTCTTTCAGACCTTCCGGCTATACCGGAGAGTGTTCAGATCCTTCAACAAAAAACTAATCAGGTACTGCTCAGCTGGCGAAGTCCCCATTATGCTGTCAGAGGCGCAAACGATGAAGACGCTGGTATCAGGTATCTGGTCGAGGAACGTCATCTACTGGGACCCAGATATTTCGAATCCAGATTGAGTTCCTGGTCCGTGAGACACGTGTCCAGGAAGCCTCACGCTACTTTGCGCGATGGACTCAAAATGGGTCATTGGTATCAGTTTCGTGTGGCTGCAATCAACAGTAATGGATCCAGAGGATACTCCAAACCATCGAGACCGTTCAAGACGAAAGGTAACACGAAAAGTGAAAAGCTAATGACGTCTGAAACTTTTGAAAATTTTATCAGAACGTATTATGTACTTTGATTGTATCCGCAATAATGCACTGCATGGATACTCGTTATTTATCTCTTGTTCACTCTCTTCTTTTTTTATTTTCATCAACTGTCAAAGTCCTCTCATGGAATCGGATGCTGGATTAATATTTTTTTCTTCTTCTTCTTTTTACTTTACCTTCAGTAAGAACAAGCAAGCTGAGTAAGAATTCTTCAGTATCTGAAAGTATAATCGTATGGACCAACGGTACTTGGAGAATAAATCCATTTCTTACCCTCTGTTTAAAAGTCGTTAACGACAAGTTCTTACCGCCATGAAGGTTGGCAGAGTCAAGTCAACGATTCCACACATGGAAAGGCGACATTCCATTTTATTCGAGATCAATATCATTGAGAAGATACGTTTAGTCGATGGACCGTAAGCGTACCATTTTTCGTAGAAGGCATCGTGCGTCATGGCTGTACTCTAATTTTGAAAATTTATTTTAGCTTGGATATTCAAAAGATTTACACAGTCTTTGGGATTAACGTCAATTAACGTTACCGAGTCTAATAAATTTTGAGCGCAAAAGCATAACACGTATACTTGCATCAAGCAAACGACAGTGTACGAACATACCAAAGCTTGTATAAAATAATCACCAGAACTCTGAAAAAAAATAAGATTTAATATATATATAAGAAAAGAGTGTTATAATGGAGGAAATATTGATTTGAAGAAATAATAAATTTCGCTCTTACCGAAATCAGTAAAAATCCCAAAAAACAGAAACGAAATATGCAATTCAGGTACACGTAGACGACATTCAAGACCAGTAAATTCTTCAGGATTTTTCCAATTCTAAAAACAAAAACTGTTCTTTTTTAACGTTTACCTCTTGCGTTATTACGTAAATTTAATCATCTTACTCCATTACAACTTCGCGATGTCGAATCCACTTTTTTAATTCAATCTGTACAGTCTTTTCGATTTTTTCATTTCTCTCATTGTCCAACGATTCGAGATCACTTTTATTAATACTTTCGTTCTTTCCCTTAATTATATTAATTAGTTCCAAGCTTAAATACTTGTACTGAGCAGTAAGAAGGGTAATGACGTGTATCAAGTAAATGTCAATACTAGCTTTTTTCAAAATCGTATAGAATGCACCCACTGTCTCGAAAACAATGCCAGCAATAAATAATCCAGTCGAATAAGGTTCACCGGGTATATAAGCAGGTATACGAAAGTCGTTGTAGCTAAATTGATCCTTCTTAAACACTTTGTAAATTGGTGAACCGCAAAACAAAACTACTGTCACAGTAGCGAATATCGTGTAGAGCTTCAATGGTTTCTGCAAAGGTTTCACAGTCTTCTCCACACATTCCTTTAAGGTTTCGACATTGATTAAAACGCTGTTCATCTTGGCAATCAATCGATAAATCAAACCCCGTCTTAAGTTCATATAAAACCCCAAAATAAGAGTCTCAATGACTACAGCCTGGTTGACCGTAGTGTCTTGAAAAATGCGTTGGTTAGTGGTAACAAAAATTCCAAAAGTCGTAACGAGAAAATAAGTGAATTCAAAGATCCAGGTGAAAGCCGAGTAAAGTTTTTGAGCTTTAGAAAATGTCGTAGCATCGTTTGTCAACGGTAAAAAATTTCCACAGACAAAATTAACCAAAACGTTGAATCTATTGAGACTACAAAAATCCATGTGGAATCTTATTTTCCCGACTACCCGCAGTCAATTACACATGAATTCTCTGCTCTGTATGACTTTATAAAACCTTTTTTTTTTCTTTTATTAATCATTCTGTCTATGCACAAAGAACCGGAACGATAATCACAGTCGGGATAGTTAATATGCAGAGCCAACTTCTCTTTTATTCCTTTGTCTTCTTCCCGTGCAATTAACCTCAACTGCTATCAAACTAATTGCTCGACTTTATTCGATGAAAATAATACAAAGGAAGATAGGCTATAATTATACGGCCGAAGTCTCAGAAAGGAATGGCAGGGAGAAAGCTTGAATAAGGTATACGCCATGAACTGTACAATTTTCTCACACGACTATAAACTGTCTTTGCAGAGCCACGAAATCCGAAAGTTCCTCAAAATCTAACTGTGAGCGGCGCTCGCGTTGTTAACGACAAATTACGGATTCATCTACGATGGAAGCAGCCGTCATCGGACGCACCGATATTGTTTTATCGAGTATTTTGGACTCGGATGATTCATGGACCAACCAACGACTCTATCCTGGTATACCGTCGCACGGTACCCAAGGTAATGATTTCAAAAGGTATCGCGATTACTCCCTATACTCATAAAAGATCAGCCACGCGTGCTTTTGGTGTCCAAGGAAAATTTAGAAATTCTCACCAACGTCGTCGCCCAACTTTAACGACTTCCATTAAAAACTTTACAGGACAAAACGTGCTACGAGCTTAAAAATTTGGAATTAAGCTGTCAGTACTTTCTTCAAGTACAGGCAGTAGCGATTTACGGTGGGGAACGTCTGGTTTCTCAGAAAGCTTCGAAAGTCTTCAACAGCACCGACTACAGGAAATTCGGTAAGTGACTTCATGAACTTTCCTTTCCATTAATCCAGCAAGGTCCCACAAGGTCGATCGTACTGAACCCGTAACGACGACCGAGTGAAAATGAGTGCGATGATCATCGGCGAAGTCTGCTTTATGCAAAGCTGCCACTGGAAGACGTTCGCGTAGGTGCGAACGGCATCAGGATGGTCTCCACGTGCGCCGAATGATCTGCCATTGCGGCGAGATAAAAGCACGTCTTGTCTGGCCGGCAAACGCCAACGCGGACAGGTACAACGTCACCTGGAGACAGGAATCTTGCTCGGCGTCATCTCGGACACGTGATCCGGATTTCCATCGCAAAACAATGTTCAGGGTCACCGAGGTGAGTTGACAAGGACATCAATGACACTTGGCATAGCGACACGTTCCATGGTGTATGACGTTCTTACGTATGTTAAGTACCATAGTACTTACACTTGACCCGTGTACGTTTTAAAATTGAGAAAGTGGAGTCTTGGGAATTGCGTAGCTTTTTTTCTTTTTGTTTACTCCACTCTGACACGCTGATTCTTTTCAAGAATTTTTTTGACAGATTTTTGTACATTTATTTATTTATTAGAATATCTATCACTAACTACCGGAACGAGGGGTTATACGATAATGACTCTTTCTTAATGCAAAATTATTTTTCAATTGGCAGAAAAGTCATTGCGACGTCCTTCAATTGAGGAATAACTGTACGTACGTAGCGAACGTACGGAATATACTTGGAAAAGGTAAACTAGAGGAACATGGAAGTAGCATAGAATTTTTGGCAACCGGATGTCATCATGGCAGACACAAAGAAATCGGCCAAGATAAATCGTCTCAGTGCAAAAGTAAATCGAGAATGAGAAGACAGTATTTTGGATTTTAGGTAGACGCTGTGAAATTATTCTTTTTATTATTACCTAAGACAGTTCTCTTACTTTCGCGAGCTTTAAAGCACACGCGAATAGATATTTCAAAAGTTTCAAACTCATTGTTCCATCTTACGAAGAAGCCTTAACAAAAATTGTAGTTCGCTTCTTTGTTTTTTTTTTTTTTTTAATAAAAACGCCCAAATTCGAGTTACACGAATATCATACGATTTTTATACTTAACAGTACTTCTAGGCGTATCGTTATTTATATTTTAATTAACATATATAATTTTTAGATTCTGTAATTAAAGCCCTTTCGCAGAATCTATTCTGTATCAGACTTTATTTATAAGCACTATAAATCATGCCAGTAGCCTTATCTTGGCACTATTTTTATGGCTTTACGAACCCAAATTTATTGGCACGTCAAAGAATCAATATTAACCTTTGTGGATGACGCGTTATAAAAATGTCGTCGTTCTTCTTAGTTTTTTCGATACTCTAAGATTACACGATAACAGGCATAGTCAATTTTCCCCAATAGTCGCAAACTATCCAATCTATTTACGTAATTATCGTATTAGGATATATGTATTGTAATATATATGTGCACTGAAAGTGTGTGTAATTTAATTCGTATATCACAAATATTATCGAAGAAATTAAATCGCGTTGAAATCGACCACGTGCGAATACCGATCCGCGATAGATTCCCTTAATCATTTTGATTAAGACGACTAACGACTGCAGACAATTAATTGCCCGATGCTCACTATTAAGAGCGGGATTTCAATAACAATTGGAGCGCGTGTTAAATGATTAAATAGAAAATCAGTAGATCGAACAAATCATTTAAGAAACTTCAAATAGATAAGAAACATCTGATTAATAATAACGATACGTTTACCCGATAGTTAATTTCGATCCACGCAATAGTAAATAATTGGCAGATATTACAATAGATTGTTATCGCTCCGCCGAGTAGTCAAATAAGTTCTTCATTCGATAACTATATACACGCGTTATCGATAGAACTGATTTGAAAATGGCACTGGTACATAATACTGTATAGAAGCTTTGGAAAAATTCAAATTCAATTTGGATTAATGAAATTCCCTATAGATCACAGTTCCTATGTCTAAAGTAATATTACCTACGAGGAACTGTAACTATGACTAATCAGAGGAAGGTTAAGCAACGTGAAGAGAAGACTAGATCGCAGTACAGATGACGATGCAGCTGAATAACCTTCCAAATGATGATAGACTGTTCGAGATCCTAATTCTTGAAGCGGCCTGTAGTTGTAGAATAACAAGCCAGAGTTCGATTCTACCTTCATGAAATTCGTCAACTGTAAATTGAATAAAGGTAATTTTTCATTTTACTTTCCATCGGATATACACCGCTCGATATTATCTTGCATAAGGAAATGGCGTTGGTGCGATATGAAGATTAAATAAATTAAAGCGAAGAGGAATTAATTATATGAATCAATTGATTTTACCTGTGACTGAGAAATCTTCAATTTCTCCGTCATCACTGTCCAAATCACACCCTCCTGGCAATCCGGGGTCGTTAAGGATCCTTGGTATCTGTAAAAAGTTGTGTGATCCGCTGGCAAAAGTAGGTATGGAATTATTTTTGTCGGAATCTTGGCTGTGCTGCCCCCTACCCATGTTGACACTGACACAGTGGCGTTTAGAATGGATTGAAGATTTTCGTTGTCTTCTTCGCTTAGCTGGAATTTAAAATAAAGTAAATTACTCTTCGGCCTCCAGTCGCTCTACAAAAATTTACATGGAACAGTCAAATCTTACCTCGAACAACACAGCTACGACTGCTATGCCGTTCTCGTATTCCGAGGCCACTGTCATATTGTCATACTGTTTATCGTAATGTACGAAATGTAATTCCAGCGCATCGCGCGTGCCATCTATGGTGTGTTCGGCTCCCCAATGGAAATGCATCTGCGCCAAAACATACGTGGACGGTAATCCTCCTCCTTTTAAATGAATCGGTACTCCGTTCAAGGTAATTTGTACTGAAATAATTAAAAAATTTTTTCAGAATCATCTACGTATCGTATACGTATTATACACGTGCATAATATTGAACTTACCGGTATGGCCGTTATTGATGATGTTGGCAGAGAAGGCAAAGTCATAACGAATAAATTTAAGGGGCGCCAAGTCTGTTTTGACTGTATCATCAGTCACGATGTTGATTGGAGATTGGTTGGCTCCTTTTTTACACACCCCTGGCCAATAATCTGGACCTGCAAATCATCAAAGATACCTGACGCCTGTTGCACGATTCGCCGCTGTTGCATACCATGTGTGCATTGCGTAAAGGATAACTAATAACACTTGAAATGCTAAAATAACTGTGCATCGATAACGCCCGAGAAATCGGATGAAAATGTGAGGGCGTCGATTTGACAGCTGAATGGTAATTGATCGTGCCGATTAGAGATACTGCGAATTATTAATTTCAATTAAACAGTCATATGGCATAATGCTGACAATATAAATATTGAAATATTTATCGGCTCTGTAATCTGTCATTGGGATTAAGGGATTTTTAACATGTCCGATTTAAAAAAATGATATAAAATTGGCTACCTGTCCAAGCGATACTTACTCGTCAAATTTTAAAATCCATAACATCACGCGTATGAACGTGCCAATGTGATCATATTTCACAAAACATGCTAATGTATAGTCTGTGATTCGCTTATCAGTCACGTTGTTTCAAAGGATTAACTTGGAATCGTATTACTTATTCTGAATACGCCAAACGGAAACGAGCGCTTCAAGCAAAGCATTTTTGCGCCTGCTAATCTTATTCTAATGTACGTTATCATTCAATTTGATAGACTCAATCAAAACTTTCAGATAATATCTCGCTATCTATGATTATCTATTTTTTGTATGAGTTTATAGAAAATTTTCAAAATACAAAGTCGATATCCATAGTGACGTCATTTTACAACTGTCATGGTGCTACTGTGTTATTTGGTAGGACCGTGATTGTACTTTACAAAGTTAATTTCGAAAATTGAAACAAGGGCTTTTCTGAGACTTGCAAGTATATTGATAATGCGTTATAACGCTGCCAATTCTTGTTATATTTAATTTTAACTTTCTTGGTTATTTATTCATACTTTTTATACCGAAAAACGTACTTTCCACTGAACGAACAATTTTATAAGCAACCCCTGTAGCTTTGTCCTAGCTAAATAAGATTCCTTTAGAGAGTTCTAAGGTTGTGGACACTGTTGCCAGTTGTCATGACTTTTCATAAGCAATATGTATACAATTAATATTTATATCTAAATTGCAATTTTTTTAATCACTGTCCAACCCATTTAATTCCCTCGGTCATGCGATTGAGTCTAGAGCTTTCAGTGCATATTCTAAAGTTGATGGGAAAAGTATGACATTTTTTTTTCCATTTCAACACACAAACTGCACTATTGAGCTCTAATAATACGTTGCTTCTATGACCTGGCACAAGTTGCAAAAAATATCGTTACTGCAACTTGTCCCTGATGTAGGAAATAAAAGCATAGCAAAGCAAGAAAAACAATGCAAAAATTCATCAACCGGACTAACACGTATCTCCAAATGGGATCTTTCTCGCGAATTGTCAAAGTTACATAAAAATTGCCCAAAGCACTAAAGTTTCCCTAAAGACCATAATAATTTAAGTAAAATACTATGCACTCGTTGCATTAGATTTTTGTGCACTAAACTTATATATCTCATTCCAGGTATTGATCGAGGCAATAATAAAATTCTTTCTGACGACAGAGATCGTGGCTTATCACGTTGAAGACGACGCAAAGGAGACACGGAGAACAAAGCGTGCATAGTTCATCTTGCATGCTGAGAAACTAATAAGGGAATTTAAGAAATTATAAATAATTCTCACGACACTTGCGATCGATATAAAATTAATTCTTAGAACAATAACGCAGAATCGATCGGTTCTATTTGTTATGAATTTCGTCGCTGGACGACACTGAGAAACTTTTCGATAATATTTCTTAGATATATTAATTACCGTATTTTACATCGTCTTACGATAACGGTATGGCGTTAAACAAGTAAGGTTAGTCGCAAATTGGCAATTATTCAATCCGTTACTATAGCGCATCATTTCCTCAATCAGTAGCCCACAGCGAGCAGAACGATCCGTTTGAAATGGTCACTCGGTCAGTCTACGAAATCATGACAGTCATTGAGACGTTTAAAAGACTTTTTTTTTAATGTCAACATTTTCAAATGCGTAATTTAAAAAAAAATATCAATAATTTACAATATGGACAATGCGAATGACCCATGAGATAAATGAACGTGAGAATTTTCGATTCTTCGACACTTTTGTTTTTTTTAAATTATTATATTATTTTTATACACGCTCGATTCATTTTCAAACCAACTGCCATAGTGCGCTACCCTAATCAGTGTATGAAATTAAATAATCATAATGCATTACCGGTCTCCCCCCAGTAACTCCAATGGGATGCTTGCACTACATATTGACCTGAAATAGAATTTTCGTTGATTAACTGAAATAATACAGTGATTTATTATAGGCTTATATGAATTATTTTAATTGCGTTAACATTCTTACAACCGTAGTCAATCGGACGATTAATTGATAAAGAGCTTGCAGATTCGGCTAAGCGATTACTGTATGATTATTATCTTGCTTCACTTTTATCTCTTTGTAAATTCTATGCGAATCGTATGGTGTCAATCAAGAACTGTTAAGATTTTTATCGATTGATTTAATCACCATTGGAATCATACTTTTTATTAAGGATAACCAGGTGACAACATAATGGACACGATAGTACGATCAGGTGAAGCTATAGTCCATCATCCTGAATAAATCTGAATGATCATATTTCAATTAATAATTTTATTTCTGTTGCTTCAAAATATTGCAACGATCAAATATTTTTAATCTCATTTCTGCAATTCGCTGCAGTGCCATTTCAATTAATTATTTAATCATTTAATTTTGCAAATGACGTATGTAAAATTTATAGGCTGATTATGTCGCTTTTTTAATTTCTTCTTTTTCTTTTTTGACTTTTTGCCCAAATCGAGCCCCAAGTGCCAGATTGGCTGATATTGACTGATTTGTGGATATTACAGAAATTTATACAAATTCACTTTAAATATTTAATTAATTTAAAAACGATCAAAGGGAATATTGATTTTGCATATTAAAATGTTATCATGCTATTAAATTATTGTTTTTCAAAGAAAGTTCAGTACCATTCCTATCATGGAAATAGTGGTATAAATTATCTGGACGTCAATTTCTGACAGAGCTTAGCCATTGCAATTTTTATCTTTACAGATCTTGATGACACTTAGACTGTCGATAAAATAAATTTAACATAACGATAATAATCTTCTCTTATCTCCTTGTCTGGATAATTGACAATGCAATGTGTATTAATATTCTATTATTGTTAAACAAATTACATTTTACTTTTAACGACCAATTAATCAGGCAAAAATCCTGAGGAATCAGCGTCCTTCTTATTGTATTTATTCCATTGGGAATTTGAGATGTGAATTAAACGTAATTAACTATTAAAAAGAAATACTAGATTCTAATACGCTAAAGCTTTGTACGTTACTTCGTGTATAATTGAGCTACAATTCTATCTAATCAAAAATACTAACTAACTTCTTTATTCATGCTTGTACTTTGACGAACGATTGAACGAAAGAACCCGCAGATTTTAATAACTGTAATGCATGCTTCCTGTCTGACATCCAATGGATGACATGCAGAAGACCTCATAACCTCGATGACCTCCGCACTAATACACTGGGTTGATAAAAACTTTTGCGGTCAGAGTATAAGAATTTTTTAAATTAAACTTAAAAATAAAATTTCACAAAAAATTCTTAATTAATAAAAAAAACAACCCCTTCGAGCAGTACGACCGTGTACAGGAAGAGTACGAGAAAAAAATGGATATAAAACTCAAAAAAAAAAGTTAATAATTAAAATTCATAATTTCCCTACAGAGTGACGCAATTGATGTACTAGCTGCAATCGATTGGATAAATTAAACCTTTTCTTATATAAAATATTATTTTCCCCTAATTTGATTTTTTTTTTAATTTTCACTCGTCGAGCAACACAATTTTTTTTTTATTTCTTTACCTGAGAGTACAGTCACTATTAGAAATATGATAATGCTCATTGTACACAATTTAAGAAACACTATCGATTAGCTAATCGACGAGATGTGACCGGTACAACGACAAGTAGACGACTGGACTCTCTTAAATATACTCGCCAACCCTCCGAGATTACACAAGATCCCATCCTCCCGCTGAATTGAACTTGTACGTACATCGTATTACGCACTACCGAACATTCGCTCCACCACTACAGTTTTATACCATGTATAGATATAATATATGCCGTTACGATATGTATATATAAATTCGCAAACGGAACAGGTATACGAGGCTAATAAATTTTAGACAAGACAAGCGATAGACGTAGATCAACTATGGACACGATTTCTGCCGTGAGTATCCGTATCTCTGCAAGGAGATAAATTCACTAAAATTTTCCGACAGTAATTCGCAACGGATTATGAGCTAAGTAAAAAAAATTTAATGCCATTCGGATACCTTTTGAAAAATCGTAAAACGATAACAAATATTTTATTATTCAACACCCGTGGTAAAGAAATAAGTTTCCGTGGATCAAAGAATACGGAGAAACAGGCAATTTTTGAAACGATATTATACAATAATAAAGATAATCCGTTATTTGTTACTGTATTTTCGATTTTTTTTGTACATATATATGTGTATACATTGGAAAGTAAATTGGGTCAGAGAAACAAAATTTTTATTTCTTTTTTGAAATTTTAAAAATGCTATATAGGTACTTAGCTCATGCGTTAGGGTGAGAGTTGATTTTAACAATATGAAATTCTTTGAGGTACACCATCGGTGACGCTATGGGGTTTCAAAATTATAGATACGCTTGATTGACGCACTTGACTGGTATCCCACGGTCGTTAAATCGAATTGACGGGATTTTCAAATTAATTAAATTTTTACTTTATTAGCGCGAATCCTCGGCTCGGACGCTCTAGTTTCTTGGACGAAGAATTTTATTGAGGTTATAATGAGACCCGGAGGTCACCGAAAATCTTAACCATTATATTTTCAATTGTACGGCTCAGGATCGCCATTGTCGTCTCTTAGAGGATTGACTGTGAAAATTCAAAGTTTTTCCCAAGCAATAAATGGGCCTTGGCAATGGCGTGTTACGATCGCGTGTTTCTTTCGGCACCATAACAGTGGCGTACGTAGTGCTTCGGGGCCCCGTAGAATATCCGACATTGAATTATCTTCTGATACGTGAACGGAAAAAAAAAACATTAAGTAGCTACGTTTGTGACAGGCCCAAAAACGCCATGTCATGATACACATAACTTAACCAGTAGACCAAGTAATCGAACTTCACATACACAAATATCTTGTAAATATTTCTAAGCTTGTAAACGTAAAAACCTGTTTCGACTGTCCGACTTAATAAGGTATGTAAATTATTAAATTCATCACAAGACACACCAATAATCATGACCTTCCGCATAGAGTTACCATTTGCCATCGCGTTAACAATTAATCAGAACTCGGCACCAGCCCAATTACTGCAAATAACCAACCGACAGGATTAACGTTGTAATTACAGCGTGACGTCAGGTTGGGTACGTATTATACAATAAAAAAAGCTATTAAAATTGAAAATTGATTTTTAACATTGTTTAAACTTATATCGATCATCACTAAATACTTGATATCCCATATCAACCATACATAACACACCCATACGTTCTTCGCTCAAACTATAATTAGCTGTTCAATCACTGTTACATAGACTAATATTAATAAAATTATAAACTAATATTTAATTACCAATTAAAATCGTAAATCCAGCACTAATTAATTTTAACATAATAATTTCTATTATATTTATTGATTATAAGCAAACTCTGATGCATACAGTATAACGACTTAGGAGCAACTGCGATTCTAGAAAATACAGTAGTGCTATGGATACATATGTATATATATATTCAACCCTCAAAGTAGATTGCACAAGGCAGTACCAGTAGCCATGTAACGAAGTCACGAATGATTTACGATAGACACCTTGCATGCGAAAATTCGCGAATGAAAGACTCGCAAAATGTTCGTTCGCGAATTTTCGAAATTATCCCAACAGTTCAATGATCGAGGAAATGCATTGGTTTTTGAGATTTTTTATACTCCTTTTAAACAAAACAAAAATTACTCTGAACCTTGAGGTCACCGGTTCGAATCCAAGTCGGGTACAAGTATTTTTAGATGTCTGGGCATGAGATGATCTCGTCAGCATCTTACACGCATGTACGATACGTAAAGGACTGTGCAAAGTTTTCCGTCGAGCGACATGTCACTCGTGATCGATTGCTACTTGTAATCGACTAGACCTTATCGTGTATATAATATTAAAAGATACAATTGATAATTACTTTATTTACTGATACAGGGCATTAATTTCTGGCTTTGGGGCATTACTTTCGAAATTTACAACGGAGGCGACAAATAATTGGTGTCAAATTTTAATTTATGATGGATCGAGCACCTTATTTGATAATTATTATTATTTATACTGACACTGGACTTTAGGCGCATTTTAACATACTCATAAGACGTTTCGCCATTTTCAAAGCGAAGTGGAAATTGCCCGTGATATTTCCCCTTAACCAGTTATCTGGTTATAATTAATTATATCGTGTGAGCTTAAGCTGATCGGTCAGGCAATTTACAAGTCGGCCTCTCTGTACAATATTATTCATTGATGTCCTTCGACGCTTGATAATGATTAAATATTTACGCTTTTTTAATCTATATATATATTTTATACTTATTTATAAATAGTCTGACGTTAGAGTCAGCTTTTGTTTGGTTCTTTTTTTATTTCTTCTCTATTCTCTTCTTCTATAGCTACGTTACGCTTTGTATTTTTCTTTATTTCAATTCCTTCTGGCGCGCCACGAATTCCTACAAAGGATTCTCACTTCTATTGTTCCTGCGACTGGCTTCTATTTTGACTATTCTGTACTTGGTATCACTGTACCGGATATAGAAAATGTATAGTGGATATGGAAAATGTAAAAAATAATAATTGTAAGCCATAGAATCTTGAAGTCAATGAATCTTAAATAGTATTGCATTATTGATTTTTATTTTCCCCCATGAATAATTGAATCTAAAGATAATATAGACTTGCTTGATGTTGACTCAAAGAAAAATTGACCGCTATTTTTTAATCATTCTTTGTCCTTGTCTCATTTTTGACTTCAACGATTCGTATGAAGCATAACGTTCCAGTTTCAGCTACATCGAGTGGTGCCATTAAACTCGTACGAGTGTAAATAAGCAAATATAAATAATACATTCCTTAAACCTGACACACGAATCGGTCATAGCCGCATACATAAGTTTCCAATAATTCAAACAGAATTAATGGCTCAGTTGCGAAAAATTATTTTACAAAAACCAGATATGCTAATGAATTTCGCAATACTGAAAAATAAATTGCACGATTCAATATTTTATTCATACTTCATTGTACACCCTGTATAAAGCACTAGTTGGCACTGAACACGGTGAAATGTAACTATTTCGAGTTCCCGCGTACGAAAACGTGAGATTCACGAGTACTTTCAAAATCCCTATTTCTAACAGGAATACAGATACGCATCTACAAGCTGTACAACAATATCGTTAAACTGATAAGATCTTAATATTCAACCTTAATTAATAACCCCATCGCATAAAATCTAACGAGAATTAACACATAGCGCAAATTAAAAAATTAACCTTACAATTTTTCAACATAAACATAAACATCAACCAAACGATAAATTCGCATCACTCAATTCCTCACAGTATATTTTGACAGCCTGCCAAACCGCTTCAACCAATCAAACAAAAGTTTTAACGCATCTACGCACAGCGCGTATCATTTAAATCAATTAAAACCACCACATATAAAAAGTATCAACAGACAGTACAAAACCTGCGTAACCACTAGATTCTCATAGCCCATTCTAATTTCCCTTCTACAACAAATACTCTCTCATTTCTTTCACTCAGTACCAATCTGACTTAGAAACATACTTTTTAAAATTACCCTAATGACACAGTTCTCATTCTTAAAATTCGCTTTCTAGTCCCCTGATTTGGCAAGGTCTCAATTGCACAATATTTTTTTTTCTCTTTACTACAAACAAAATTCAAATCTGTCGCATCACCAGTTCAAAGCCAGGAATCAGCTACAACAACAAAACCTCCCTTACGCCTTAAGAGCTACTTTAATGTCATAAGAAGTTCCATATATAAGTTCACGATGATTATCCCATGGTGATGAAAATTTGGATGATGCCTGATAATGCCAGAAGACCATCAGTTACACCGGTAAGTGGGAGTGGCGTCGCTGCCACGTCCGAGGACAAGCGACTGACAAAAATAGAAAAGCGTACGAAGTCATAGTAGTATCCAACGAGAGGTAGCGTTCCATGTGAGTTCCTTAGTGTTCCGTAGTACGCGAAATCCAAAAGACATGGCACGAGTCCCCATGAGATCATCCCTTAGAAGTAGGGACTCATCGAGCACCTCGACCGGAGCGGATCCTCGCGAGAGGATAAAGGATTGCTGTAGGAAGCTCGTAGCTTTCATGTGTACTCAGGTCGGCGTCGGTGGTTTGGTCGTTGGCTACGCCATAGTCGGTGCTTTTGGTTTCATGACCATCGAGACACGGCAAGAATACTCCCACTTGGCCGAAGTCGACAAGCTTCGTAACATCAGTGCCAAAGAACTCTGGATAAAAACAGCAGCAGATCCCGAGGTGAACGTCTTAAATAAAACAGCATTCGACCTGAGGACAAAGTTGATATTAAAAAAGTTTCAAGAAAATTTTACACTTGCCGTTAAACGTGGATACGACGGTAGAAAGGCTATAGAGGTCTGGTCATTTCCGGCTGCACTTATGTTCTGTCTGTCTATATTTACCATGATCGGATATGGTAACATGGTACCACGTACCTCCTGGGGTAAAGGTACCACTGTGATGTATGCTGTCTTCGGGATACCATTGTATGTACTATACTTCTTGAACATGGGTAAAGTTTTGGCACAAACATTCAGATGGCTGTACAGGTGGATTCACGAGTGCAGTGGCGAGCAACGTACTGGTCCGCGTATCATAGTACCCTCGACAGCTTGTTTATGGGTGATATTTGGATATATCGTAGCTGGCGCCATAATGTTTGCCGAATGGGAAGGATGGAATTATTTGGACAGTGCTTACTTCTGTGTTACGTCGCTCTGCAAAATTGGTATTGGTGATTTCGTACCTGGTGCTAATATCCTGGAATCAAAAAGTGGCAGTCAGACTAAATTGGTTATTAATTTTGTATATCTTCTACTGGGTATGGGATTGATTGCCATGTGTTACAATCTGATGCGAGAGGATGTCAGAGTTAAGGCTCGTGAACTACGTGAAGACTTGAGAGAGGCTCTGGAGGATATTAGAATTAAAATGCTCACGTGTTGTCGGGGTAATCCAGATTGAAAGGCGCTGTATCGATTGACGTATTGATTATTGATTCCGTGAATGGTGCACTTTTGGATGGACAAATTAGTTTTTTAAATTATTTTAAGAATTCTTGCAGTACCGGAAGTATTGGTTGTTCAGATAATCGAACTGGAATTTTTTTGAGGTTAGAAATACTAGACTGCACTCCGTATATGAAACCAGGTGTATTTGGAGTCTGTATTTATAAAGGAAGTAAGATGCAAGAAAAGTTCATTGGTCTCTTTTATTATTGTTGCTATTATTCTTATTATGCTAACGAGACTTGCCAAAATCATTAACACGTTACTCGTATATCAGCTTTGGCACGTCTCGAGTGTTTATTTTGCGAAGGCGCAACGAAATGCAAGAATTACAAAATATGAGGTCTTTATCAATCGTACGTGAAGATTTTAGATAAACGATAAAAAGTGCGGTATGAAGATTTTAATGTGGACACAGTTTGTCTTGAATTGAGATAGAAAGTGGGAAAAATGTATTTATGTTTTGTGAACGTTTCGCAAAATATTAATTTTTTTTTTTTAATTATGTTACTCAGGTAAAAGTGAATGCGATGACGTCGTGAAACGTGATTATCGCATTCGTTGCTTATACATTATTGAACATTCACATTTTGTTATATTATTTATACGTATTAACAATCCAATTTACATAGAGCACGACGCTTGTTTGGTACAATGACAAAGAACAATTGTAAAATAAACAGTTGATTTACGATACAAAATGTATTTTTATTCAATCCCTTTTTATTTAAACAACCTCAAAATTCTTTATATCCACCACGGCGATTAGTACATAATATTTTCATTATTTCTTAATATAACAAATACGCACTGAACAATATTTTTTAATAATTGTTATCGGATAAAATTCAATACTTAATCGTTATTACCTCTTTTGAGAATCGAATTATCTAAGCCTGTATTAAATACATCTCGGAAAAAAACCACTTCATATATATCAAGTATAATCTGTGTATGAAAATCCTGTGGATATTAGGTCATAAATTTAACCAATAAACACATAAAAGCAGGGCCAATGGAGAAACCCTTACTGAATCACTGCATCTAGCGAAACCTAGTAAGGGTAAAGTACTGGGCCTGCTTTTATGTTTGCTGGGCTAATTTATATGTAAATATCAGATTGCTCTAGGAAAATACATAGAATATATGCAAAATATGAGCAATTTAATCTCAGAACAGTCTCAATATACGTCTATGTTAATTTGACATCGAATCAGATTATCGTGGATGAAACGTTATTAAATTTCAATAGGTAATGAATTCATTGAACCCTGACGCATAAAGATACCTTTCTAGTTTCAGTGAAATAGCAGTGGCCTAGTAATGTTACGAAAATAAACCCGCATCCGCTTTTATAACTTTCTTAGCTCTTGCCTGTTCCAAGTGAGTTATATATGCGATGTCATTGTGCATACGGATGCTACCAAACAGCTATATTAATTAGGTTAATTCATAAAACTTCATATTAGATAACTATTAAAAGCTATTACGAAGATACGTCATATGTTCTATTTATTAATGTGAGAATACATGTGTAAAGTATTTTTGATATTTAAAGTATGTTAGATCATTTTCTCATAGGTTTTGTTAGTTGATCCTGAATTTAAATGTACGAAATCGATTGCAAGCTCGCCAACAATGTCTGCTCAACCTCCCTAGGTTGAGCTTTGTATAATAAGGGTTGTACTGCTTTATCGTTGTTTTATGGAACGTTGTGTTCAGATTGATTGAAATGAATTTTGAACGAGATCATTTTTAGATCTGGTGAAGACCTTGTACGTGGATCTTTGTATGTACAGCTGTTGATAATTTAATGATATGGAATCCAAAATTTTTTATTTAAATAAAATTCCTGGATTTTCTGGACGATGCAATGATATTTTGTACTCATCTCCATTGAGAGTAACAGCGGTGCGACGTCTTATTGTATTTTTTGGCGGGGATGTACAAGTATGTTTTAAATATATAAGTAATCGAGTAATATATATTATAAGGTTTTGGAGGAATTTCATAGAATTTGTTTGCAATAGGATTTGAAATCATGTATGGAGAAACATAATGATAGTAAACGATATCTCATGTGGAGTTTGGAAAACACATTATCTATTTTATCTGAACGGTTTCCTCAAAGTCATATAATGATTGTTCGACCATCAAGGTAATAAAGAGTATTGCTTTGTTTCGGGAGACAATAATAATTTTATGCATGCACTTTTAGAATGGAGATTAAGAGTTACGCAGTATTCAGTTGTTATGACAACTTTGTACCAGGAGATGAATATGGGGTGCCATCATTTAAACCAAATAACAATGCGTTGCTGCATTTAAGTAAACTGCTTCACTCTGTTTCGACTCAAGTTTCTCAGCAGGTGAGGTCTGTCATATGTCAATTTGTAATAGAATTATTAATATTTTTATCATTACCACGTTTATTGATGGTATCAGCAAAATTCATTTGTATTAGGATATACTTGGAGCAAACTTAACGTTAATGGCATTCAGTAAAGGATGTGTTGTATTAAATCAGTTTCTGCATGAATTTCATCATATACAAAATCAAGAGAACTTGGATGAAAATTTAAAGGATCCAATAAAACGCATTAAAGATATTTGGTGGTTGGATGGTGGTCATGCAGGTACCAAAGACACATGGATAAATGACAAAAGAGTTTTAGAATCTTTTGCCAAATTAGGTACGTTAGTATTGGATATGAGCTATGGGAATGTTAAACATTCGATACTTAAACACTTTTATGTTGTAGGAATTAAAGTTTATGTACACGTGACACCATATCAAGTTAATGACAAGCGTCGTCCCTGGATTAAAGATCAGGAAAACTTATTTTGTAAAACTTTACAAGAATTACGTGTACCTGTTCAACGCACTTTACATTTTAAAGAGGAGAAGCCTAGTCTTACGACTCACTTTAACGTGCTTACTGTAATTAAGGATATTTCTACGTAATAAACAACATACTTAATTAGATATATTGCTCGCACATTCTTTTACGTCTCATAGGTCGTTTATTACAAAATAGTAACATTCTTGTGTAAAAAACTTTATCTATGTTACTTACCAAGAACTATACTTAGTTACATTCAGTCATTTTTTTTTTCAGTATCTTCTAATTATCATTTATTTTACTTTACATTATTAGCAGTGAATTGAGCAGGGAACTTGGTAGCGTTTTAACCGCTGTTGAACAGCAACTAAAAACAATAATATTATGTTTAACAAAATATTAATACAAACTTACCTAAGAATTTTCCTTAAATAGCATTATAGAGTACAAATAAACGTACTGTCAAGTTTATTGGGTAATGTAACTTCAGCCCATTCATCAGATCCATCACAGCAATCGCAAAAGCCATCGTTTACCTTATATGATGAAATTTTTTCTAAAATTAATCAAAAAACACAAACATGAATTAAACTTGTCAAAATTCATATCATTAAAATGAATAAAAGTAAGTTATTTGTTACCTGCAGAATGCAACGAGGAAGCTTCACAATAGAAGATACCATTGTTGCATGCATTGGTACCTGGTTCATCACTACCATCCAAAGGACAGTCACAGTAATCATCATTAATTTTAATGAAATCTATTTCATCCTTTGATGTGAAACATACAAATTTCCCTCGTGCATTAGGAAGATACTTGGAAATGTCTTTGGCTTGGGTACCTCGCAACGACACATTGCCTTTCCCAACAGGTATCAGTTTAGAATGTACTGGTTCGTTCCACTTGGAATTTGTTTTCTTAGCAATCACATTGTCACCATTATGACTATTGTTAGTGGTACTCCATATGATTACGCGATTTAACTCTTTGAAATACAATAATTGATAAGACACAAAAAATACACCTACTATAACAACACTCAGCAGCATGTATTTAATTTTCCTTCGGAAAAGATGTTTCATCCAAAACACTTCATTTTTCATTGTAAATTTTCGTTTTTTACTTTACCGGCACACATATGATGTAAACACTGCTGAGAAACAAATATGTTCAATATTCAACATTAAATTATGCGCACGTTATAAACAACTTATGTTCACCAATCTAAAGCAATGTCTTGCAAAATAATGTAAAGATATGTACATTGAGTTACTGAAACGTGTTTCTCTAGGAAATAAAATACGTAATATAGTTTACATGACACATTTAAAATTATTTGTTGTTAACCTTTTTGCAGGAGACACCCGGTATTATTCTCTGGTGGATTCTTTGAAAATTCACTAGAGTTTTGAAGTACTTTGGTATACCTGTTTAGTACATTTGAGTACTAGTCTCTTTGGCGTTGTCGTTTGCTCAACATAACCTTAATTTCAATTTCAAGTATATTCCATCCACTTTACAAGATATACTGTTATTATAGTAAATATGTCTATTGAAATTGAGTCAGCCGAGTAAGTAATTGATAATTGAAAATGCTATAGTATAGACATTATATGCGATTTTATGTTTCAGCGTTATACGATTGATTCAGCAATATTTGAAGGAATCAAATCTTGTAAAAACTCTACAAACTCTTCAGGTATTCTATAGAAAGTATAATTAATCATTTTAATACTTGTCATTATTTGCAATTCGTTGTACAAACATTTTTGTGATAGGAGGAAACTGGTGTGTCTTTGAATACTGTTGATAGCGTTGATGGATTTGTAGCTGACATAAATAATGGACATTGGGATACCGTTCTTAAAGCTATACAGTCCCTTAAGTTACCTGATAAGAAACTTATTGATTTATATGAGCAGGTACACTAAAATCTGTTGACATATTATTTAAAGTATACTTGATAATTAATATATTTGAATCATTCCTAAGGTGGTATTAGAATTGATAGAATTACGAGAGTTGGGAGCTGCAAGATCACTATTGAGACAGACTGATCCTATGATTATGATGAAACAACAAGAACCTGAACGTTATATACATCTAGGTAATTGTACATTATAACTGTATAACAGAAGTTCTTGCAGCAAAATTATATTTTTTATTTATGTTTTAGAAAACTTGCTTGCACGTTCTTATTTTGATCCACGTGAAGCATACCCTGATGGTAGTACAAAGGAAAAACGACGAGCGCACATTGCAACTGCACTGGCAGGAGAAGTATCAGTTGTACCATCCAGCAGGTTACTCGCTCTCTTAGGACAGGCATTAAAATGGCAACAACATCAAGGTTTATTACCTCCAGGAACTACTATAGATTTGTTTAGAGGAAAAGCTGCTGTAAGAGACCAAGAAGATGAAAAATATCCGACTCAGTTATCAAAGCAAATTAAATTTGGACAAAAGGCACATGTAGAATGCGCTCGCTTCTCACCGGATGGCCAGTATCTTGTCACTGGCTCAGTTGACGGCTTTATAGAAGTATGGAACTTTACAACGGGAAAAATAAGAAAAGATTTGAAGTATCAAGCACAAGATAATTTTATGATGATGGAGCAAGCTGTCTTGTCAATGGCTTTTAGCCGTGATAGTGAAATGTTAGCTGGCGGTGGTCAAGATGGAAAAATCAAAGTTTGGCGAGTACAAAATGGACAGTGTCTACGCAGATTTGAAAAAGCACATTCCAAAGGTGTGACGTGCATCCAATTCAGTCGAGATAATAGTCAAATTTTGTCAGCCTCTTTTGACACGACAATTAGGTAAAAGAATCTTAATCGACTACACTAATTAATTTGCAAAACATATTTTACAAGCTAAACTAAATATTTTGCTTACAGAATACACGGATTAAAGTCTGGTAAAACTCTAAAAGAATTCCGTGGACATACGTCTTTTGTCAACGAAGTAGTGTTTGCACCCGATGGCCATAATATAATAAGGTAAGATTAAATAGACAAATTATTTTAAACTTTAATAAATATTCTAAATAATATATTTCATTTATTCCTTTTAATTAGTGCATCTTCCGATGGAACAGTGAAAGTTTGGAGTTTGAAAACAACAGAATGCATAGGCACATATAAGTCATTAGGAGCAGCTGATCTCACTGTGAACAGTGTACATTCATTACCACGTAATCCTGAACACTTTGTCGTTTGTAATCGGTCAAATACAGTGGTCATTATGAACATGCAAGGTCAAATCGTGCGGTCGTTCTCAAGTGGTAAACGAGAAGGTGGTGATTTCGTTTGTACTGTTGTGAGTCCTCGTGGCGAATTTATTTACTGTGTTGGCGAGGATTTAGTACTTTATTGCTTTTCCACATCATCAGGGAAACTCGAAAGAACTCTTAATGTAAGTAAACTATATCAGCTACATTCTTTAATAAGTATATACTTTAGCTTTATATTTGATTAATTACAGATTCACGAAAAAGACGTTATTGGATTGGCCCATCATCCCCACCAGAATTTATTGTGTTCATACAGCGAAGATGGTCTTCTAAAATTGTGGAAACCTTAATAACCTCTTAACTACTGCAAATTGGATAAACTATATAAGGCTTTTTTATTAAAACTTGTAACGACCTACTCTATCCCTAAACTCTTAACATACTTAGGGAAATTTGAAAAGACTAGTAAAACTATCTTAATATACTATCTTCCTAAATCCAAAATTATATTCACACGACAACATAACAAATTTTACTACTTCGTTCATTATTCATAAAATATTAAGTATCGCATAAGTCTGTATTGTGTAAATATACAAAAGTAGTACAATATTTGTACGACACTTATAAATTATATGAAACAATTTCTCACGTTTGTATTTCCTGCTCCAGATCACAAAATCTGATATCATTCTAGCCAACTGATCTTCAATCACTCAAATTGGATCAAACGAAAATACCAGTTTACTCAATAACGAGGACAACACGTTCTATTATATTAAATTATGTTCCTTATTGCTCTGAGACATCAAACAATCTCTCTATGACGTGCACGAATCGTCGATAGCCGCGGAATTATTGTTAGGCCCAATTGTATCCGCTCGTTCGGGCCTAATCATTACCCTGGCCCGTTCAAAGTTTGAAGGTACCTATCTGCCGACATATGCGGGGGATCTAAGGGCGCAGACTTACAATAATTGGGCCCAAGCAAATAAGCAATTACTATATTTTGCTTCGGCAAATATTATAATAACGGGCTGGTTGGGTTAACCGGGTTATCTGGCGTGTGATCACCTATATGCAGGCGCCTTAGACAGCGTTAAAACCGGCACCAGCCAACCGATCGATTTAACGCAATTTATACACACGGTTTCCCTCAAATAATCACCAGCATAATATCTTTATAAGAAACGAGTGCCGAATGTGAAATTTATGGCTTGATCAATCAGTACGACATATTGAAGAAATTTTTTAAAAGGTAAATGAAAATCATTGTGAATGATTCTTTTTAACGGAGTAGTTGTTAAATACTGTCGTATCATACGGTTTTTTGAGACTATATTCGTATGTTGTTTGAAAATAGTCTTGGGGCCTACGAAGGAAACTGTATGGAAGTTTTGTAGAAAATTAGACAAATGACTTACGTAGCAGATCCCGTGGAGGATTGGGAATGATGGCAGGGGGCAGATTCCCACGTAGGATCCTAGAGGATGAATGGACCTTAAGATCGTTCACTTCCTCTCATATATCTAATGCGACTTTAATGTCATTGGTACTTTTTCAATTTTCAAAAATTCCTCCAGGCATTTTCATTTGTTCGACAGCCAATTACTGGGCCACCCACTATTTCACTTTTCTTTGAACGTCATTCGTAAACCTGTCACTGAGTCCAACCCTTAATTGAATTAAATTTAATGTCCCGTTTCTTAAACAAGATCGAGCCGTTATAAATGGACGCGCCATATTGGAAGTTTGAAGAAAATTGTTGCGCAATCAGTTAACGAGCGGTAACATAGAATTTGAAAATTTCCTTTCGGTACACGGTAACAATCAAATCCTCATATCGATTTTAGCAGACATCGACTATCAAATATATTGAAAATCGTAGATATCCATGGAAATACAACGAAACCTCTTCGGTTAATCGAAGACAGGTTTTTGTAAGGGAAAAAAATCGATAGCGCCGTGTCTGGAACATAAGCTTTCGTTGGTGGTTAATTTCCCACTGTGAAATTTGAGACTTTACACTTTATACTGTAAGCGTTTTATATTCCAAAGGGAATTAAAGGCGGCCATAACATCGAGGGATAATAGCTACAAGGCGCCAGATTACTCAATCTTTCATAATTCACGGGATCCTACCAATCGAAATCTCTCACACTCTTCTACAGAGCCCTTTCTCTGTTAATGTAACACGTGGTAAGGTGATTTCTATGTTCAATCAAAATGATCTAAACGATTAGAACAATGGTTATTGACCTACCGCAGTCACTGCTTGTCATTAAATAGTTGTTAAGTTTATGGAATTATACGCTTCGCGTTTAAACGCAATCTTAACCAGACGCCATCACTAAACTTTTATTCATAACTCGCTTTTATTTTATAACAATGAAAAATTTCTTTTGACGGTAAACAAGATTACGTTCGTGATTGTCCTGCTATTTAACAGCAATTTACAATTTGCATTGTAGAGAGGAGTTTCGGTCCTTTTGAAAATATGTTTCTACTAGTGCAGTCCTTGATTGCTGTATAGGCTTTATTTTACCAACAGAGAACGACAGGAAAAAACGAATCATTAGGACGCTAATATCCAGAAGATCATCTTCTAGGAAAAGAACGGAAACCTGCTCTTGCAAAACACTTTGCGAAGCCTGTCGCACGAGAGGAACTGCGATTGGCTAGACTGGACGCGAGGCCTCAAGGACATTCGCTTGATTAATTTCACTTCCTATGATATCCTATAAGTTCTCTATAAGATATAGTGACAACCGTAAGGTATCTGTATTTCATTTTCTCTTTTTATTTCCTGAAAATTAATGCCTCTTAAAGGTAGCTACAGTGTCAAAGTGATTCGTCTGGAAGAAGAGGATCAAACTGTCCTTTACTAATTTTTTTTCTAGTTACTAATTCATGTGTCATACTGTAACTAGGGTTATAATGGCGGCAAGTTCTATGGTCTATGTTTCTCAAAGCAGATAATTATTGCTGCCAACCTATTCTAGTGATCTAGAGTCCATCCTGAGAAAACTGACATCTAGCACGTGCGCGGTAATCGAGGATTGTTCGCAAGTTCTTAGAAGTAGCTAGAGCAACAGGCAAAATTTCGTTTCCGGATTTCCGGAATATCCTCAATTTCGCGGTTATAATTTGTTAATAATTGAGCATTGGTTGTGCCGTTGGTGGAGGGTCTCTCGCTGGCCAACTGGCTCCAGGTGTGTGCATGGGGAGCGTGGCGGACGCGTGCTTCTCCCCTCTTTAACCCTCAGTGCTCTTGAGAGGTCGTGTAAAGGAAGACACGACCTCTTCGATATTTACCCCAGGAATCCATACTTGTACTAGGAAGCAGGTGATTCAAGGAAAACTAACTGATCTCTCGAAATGCCGAAAATGTTGGTAGGTCGCACACGTTTATTTCCCGCGACAGTAACTTGACAAATTCCTTGGGTGGATTTACGACGTTGACCTAGTGAACACGTAGCAGTGGAAATACTTGCATGATATTAAGTTTAAATAGCCGTCTTTGACGTAACGTATTCATTGTTGTATCTGTATCCTTTGTAGTTTCGATCTCTGATATTCCTCAATCACTTTTATTTCCCATAATCGCGTTTTATATCGAGCCGTTATTCTTCAGTGTCGATACATTTTTATTTAATAAAAGAAATGATTTTTTAGCTACGATGACGTAGGACTTAGACATATGTAGGTCTGAATCACGTAGTCTTCAAATATTACGTAGTTCTTTATGCTCTATTGCGAAACGTTTCCCAATTATTAGTCCTGAATGTGAAATTGTTAAGGATATTTGATAAAAGAAGTACATATAGTAGCAATGAAATACTAAACCGCACCTATATATGCAGTAACGTCAATACGCCCGATAGGGTAATCGACGTTAGACGGTGGATCCGCCTCGCGGGATTTGCATTCGCGGAAAGGTGGTATTTAGTTCTGGCGGAATGATGCAATTATCAAATTAACTCTCACACCCCCACATAATTGTTCAGGACGCAGGATGTAAGTGGATGATTATTGGGAACCGTAGGGTCAAGCGGTCAGAATTTGGCAACGTCAGAATGTCGAGCGCCATTTTAGCGATGCTATGTAATTTTATCCGTGCACACGCACCCTCCTAACCTTATTGTAATCGCGAACGCGAAAGTATAGTGATTCGATAAATTCAATTTCTTCCGTTTGGATCGTCTGTATTGTTGCTACGTAAATCTAGATCATTCGATTTATAAAAGAAACTGACCATTCAACTGGACGTCATTAAAAACCATATACACTTGTATTCTTGCAATAGCTTCCTCCCTAATAATGTATTGTGCCTTTTATGACAGGAAGGTGCGAAAATTCTCAAAGACTGCCGCTGCGAATGGTTTGTTTCATGGATACGGTCGTTAGAATGGTCGGCAAGTTAGCCTATTTTGTTCGTAAGTAGACAACGTTAATTATTTAGGAATACTGAACGCCATTGTCCATTTTTGTATTATGTTCAGGTAACTGGTGCAATTCTACGAAAACTCCGAGAGTCGAGGATTTCCAGTGTGAATTTAACGTATCACTGTATATAGCCTGTTATGCTCTTCTGTTTTGGTATCCTTGTACAGTATGTTACGGAAATTAAGGTTAGCTATGCATTCTATTTTATTGGATATTAAAGGTTATATAACAGAATGGAAATCCTTAATCGGTCTTTGTTTCAATAATTTATTATCGCCTGGATTTTAATATTCTATTTATTGTTTCTAAAGAACTATTTATTTATTTATATTGTACAGTCTTATTGTACGTTTCAAAATTAGTTGAAACTAGTTAGTGAAGCTGAATTGTTGAAACTCGAATTTTTATTATCAACCAGGAAACTGATCCTATTCTTTTGAACTTCTATGCTCAGGTAGCGTCCTATTTTCTATTATTATATTCTACCGTGGTCTTTCCATTGTTACCTGCAAGTTTTCGTGGTCCTTTCTATATTAGTGAATTGAGAATGGTACAGGCAACTAGCAATTGTTTCATTATTGTTTCGATTGTCGGCAATATAACGATTGGTGTTAACATTGATCGTTAACAAATCGATGTCACCAACGAGCACGAGGCGGATTAATAAAGTTGCTAGTCATTCTTTTGAATTTCACAATATCACTGCATTCTTCGTCCGAGAAAAAAAATGAATAGAAGGAAAATTGCGGTATAAAATTGTTACCTTTGTATCAGACGGACATTCTTCTCAGTAATTTGCAAAAATTGTAATATGCCACCCACATTGTACCTAATGGAAAATCACAAGAACTTATCTCCGCTTGATTAACAGTAATTTTTTAGATAATGAAGGAAATAATTTGCGGAAATGAATTCAATACTTTTCTATAGGCATACGAATCAATACGCGTGTCAAATTTGTAAGTGGTCTCATTTTGGCAATCGATCTTGAGACCACACAGCCATCCTTTAGAAATTTTCCATTTTCCTTCTTTTTTTACCAAAAAAACAGCCAAAGTTCCCATAAGTGTTTCATTCTCAGTTTCTATCAAATTTCCAAAAATTTTGCGTATACAGGCATTGATATCAATAGGGTCCATCCAATATCCATTATATAATATCCTATTTCATCCCAGCATACATACACATACCTATATATATAAACCATAATACAAAGAAGCGCTACGAAAGGGATGAAGAAAATTAATTGTTCAGTCTTAAAAATTCACTTCGTTCTCCCCCTGCAACTAGCAATCGACTTCCTGTAAGCATCTGTAACTGTCTTAGAATCGAAGGGTAGAATCCTAACTTTGAATTTCAGGCGCCACCCCCTCGTTCCGACATGCACTTTACCAACCCTAATCACTACCCTACCGTTCGTCTTGCGACTAGTCTTAATTTTTCAAAGGCCCTGATCAGTCTGAGAAAGTTTTTCATCCTCCCTCTGGCACTGAAGATTTTACTGATTTGTTAAAAAAAATTCATCCCCCAACAATTGACAAGAGGTTATATCACAATATGCTCGTTTTCAATTGTTGTTACAGTAAACAATTAACCCTGACATTCATATGTATAGACAGGGGTAATACAGACTGTATCAATGTACCATAATAGAGTTCATTAATATTCCATTGATCCTAGCGGCGCTAGTGTCGTTTCTGGCCCGCAGCACTTTCGTTATTATTCCATCGACTGTCTGTGCACCGTTCAATATTTGCATTTGTAATATTGGCACAGCCTGCTATAGCCCGCGATCAAAATGAAAGAGCAAAATATGTACGCAAATAATTTAACTGACGATCAATCTGTTTCAGGGGATGCTGCAAGGTTCACGACCCCGTCGGGTCATCTTTTGGGATGCTCCCACGAGTAATACGTATACGAAGTATACCAATGGCCTGGTCTCTGGTTGTCTATCAATTACAAGGGAGATTCCGTGAAACTTAATCTCATGAGAAAAGCTCGAGAAGAGTAAGGAGCGTGAGAGAGTCACGTATTATAAGAAGCTCGTGTTCCCTGGACCACCGCTAAACTCTCATTGGAGGTACACGCAAATTTGATATCGTACGAAAATTCCTCGTTATTTGCACGAGTAACTAGACCTCACGCCTTTTGGGTACTTATGTATTGATTGACCTTCATTGCGTGACGATTTCATGGGAAATTAAGCAGTAGTTATTTTCTCGGAAATTTGTCACATTCCGTGTCTCGTATGAGAAATGAAACACCGTAAAGGTATTACAGCGATAATCGTTAGCACGCATTTTTTGGTGTATTTAAGAATTGTGATATAATAATATTCGCTTGGATCACCCACGATGAAAAGTCAATGGCATAATGGCGTGACGGATTTGTGACGGTTCACCCATATTTTCATAGTCTCCACCTCTTTCATCTCTTTGGTATACGTTTCGCTGATGATATTTTCGCACGTTATTTTTATTTATTGTCCCAGGACACACCCACAGACCATCATTCGATTCATTGCCTTTTATTTTTTAGGAGTGTGAACTGTACTCATTTACCTCTACGGCTGCCGCTAACTGTCTGTCCATAATTCTCGAAGGAGGTCCTGAAGGAAGAAAGCCTTTAGTTACCACTGCCACAAAGTGTCTTAAGGGCCTCCAAGGATTTCCTAAACCATTTTAGTTTTGTCTCTGTTCTTATTTTCTTCTTGTTTCCACGATAGGCAACAAGTCTTCGGCGAAAAATTAACACTCAGGATTTAACAATTGGATGGAGGTCAAGTGCCGAAGCGTCGATTGCCCTTTTAAGTACTTGAACACAAATTCCAATTGAGGACCAAGACTAGGACCCGACCGTGGCACCAGAAGATCACTTGACTCTCCTCCTAATCCCGTCAAGAGCACATGACTTGACGCCTTCCACATTCACACGTAGTTTCTCTTTATGTTTCTTGGCGTCATAAAGATGAATGAACCGTCAACGGGTAAGGATGAATGGTTAGGATCAGAGCTGAGAGTTTACCAGATTTAATTTCTTCGCTACTCGGCAAACCTTTATGGGTGGTCAAGATAATTGTAACGGTTTTGGGAAAAAAGAAGGAAATAGGTCATTAAGAAAATCTTAAGTCGCTTATATAATAATTACGGTGCTTGTATTTACAGTAGTACATTTTTACTAACAGCTCATTTTGTGCAATAATTTTACGTACTTAACGTATACGCAGAAAATTTTATGGTAGCCATTTTGGGCCTTTCTAATCCGCTTATAAAATGGTCACCGATATATATTTTATTAGTAGCAGCATATTCTGCACAATATTTTTATACGTTTATTTGTAAAGATTCGCCAGGAAAGAATCGATGCAACACAAGCCTTATCCACCGTGCTGTAACCTTCGTTTACAGTCACGAATTAGGAGCGCTTTGACATACCTAATCTTCTGAAATATATTCGAATAATGAAGTTAACAGAGAAATATATCGTGTCGGATTAAATCCTATTATAGACGATGCCGCGGTCTTAATGCCTGGCAATAAAAGGTGTTAATAATAATCCTACCGGTTACTAATATAATATGGGTCAGGATACGTTCAATAAGGATTAAACTGATAATAAATCGGGCGCCAACTTATTCAAAAGTTGCAGGCTTGACTACGTTGGTCGAAAATCAAAAATAAATAAAGAAAAAAGAAGCACGCCATCTTTCAGAAACGGGTCAAGATCTCGTGTCTCTTTGGTCTTGTCCTTCTCTTTCTTTATTTTCTCGGCCGGAACTCACTTGGGCGTCTCAGCTGGGAGCGTTTTTAGCCATGTACCTTTGTCCTAGTTATTAATCATGCTACAGCTACCGCGGCTATTTTAACATTAAGTGAGACATCTCTTGGCGACATAAGTCACCGCCACATACTGTGAGATTAATTCGAGAAACTTCTATTCGCAGCGGGTTATCGTGGATCCTGCGATACAAGGACTCAAGGACAATTCCTTAATGGCGTCCTCGGATTCGACAAGTCGATTAATCTGTGTCTTACTTATCGTACCTACCTGGGTAGTCTTGTCGTATTTTGTGAAACAAGATGGCAAAAGGTAATGCCGATTATGATATCCAATATTTTTTTCAATGAAAGTTACTATTGTTTGAATTTCAAAATTTTATAGTTCTCTCTTTATATTCTCAGGTGGTCGAAACGGAGGATTTACACGAGACGAAATTCTTTCCGCATTTTCAAAATCCCAGGGAATCCATTGGCGGTATAATTACTACCGCTTGGCAGCTAATTTTATCCTTTAGCAAGGGTTTTTATTAATAAATCGGCTCCATTATTTGATAAAGTGCGGTGGGTCTATGTATAAAAGGTCGCTTGCCGCTGACTTATGTGGGCATCCGACGAGGAGCACGTGATAAATGGGTACCTAATGCCCACTGGTCCTCTCGTGATGCCCATTCTACCTGACACATATGTATAATACAGTACATATATACCCCATTGGATATCCTTATTTATAAGTTACTCTGCCGCCCCAATTGGAATCTGTGGAGAGATTCAATTTTTGAGGTTTCTTTAAAAATTATCAATCTTCAAATTTTAGTTAATATTTAATCTTATTATGGTCATATCACTTTGTGTACAGAGCCTTATTAAGTTTCATGAAGATGTTCGATATCGAAATTAAACTTAATAATTGTACAATTTACACGCATGATGTCTGACAATTTTGAGGTAGTCCTCTTAAAATTTATTCCTCTCATAATTAGACCAGAATCTTGGAATAATAATATCCCTCTGGTCAACTTCACACCGCACGGCTTGTCGGCTGCCTTTTTAGCCAGACGATTATCATATACTAAACGGTTTGAGTTTGAATATAAATCATGTGTTAACCGTCATTTATGCTATGCACCATAATTGGAGAATGACTTTTGGCTTAAAACGACAGATTACCTATACTGAAATCATTCTGACTCCTTCTATTTGGTATCAATCTTTACTTTGCTACGTGAGGACGTCACCTACTTTTATATTTACTCAGGCAAGTCCCACAAACCTTATGGTAGATAATTCTATCGAGGGAAAACTAGTTTATGCAATCCTGTTAATCCAAAAGATCTACGACTTGCTGCTTCCCTTTTCAAGGTGTATTAATGTCTTTCCGTTCGAACCCGTACGTTTGTCGCCTCTTTCTTGGAATTTCCAGGACCCAGAGTCACCGACGTTCCCATATTTTCTAGTCGTTTTTCTCACGTCTCGTGGGAGAGACCTAAGAAAGTGGAAGTGAAAAAAAAGAAGAATGCCCAGCCACCAAATGAAAGTATTCTCAAAAAATTATTTCTTCAAAACAAAAAAAAACAATAATACTAATTTTTCTTTCTTCATTGCAGATAAGAATAATAGCAAGAAATTTATCAAGATCAATTGACCTCTTAGCTGCTCCCTGTCTCAGAATCTGTGACAGTAGGTATCAAGACTATAAAGAAAGGAGTCAGCAATTCAGGACTCGTGCTGCTTTGCCAGGATAATTACGATTATTAAGCCAAGTCTGTGTTGGTAATTTAGCTCGAGGGAATCATGGGAACCAGGGGAGTTCTTTGGTCCTGATCCTGGACCCCCCGACCAACACGAGTACCACTAAGACTCGAGTGGGATATAAACCGTTCTCGCGTAAGTACCAACAATGCATCTACAATCTGAACAGTACTTCAAATACACTATAGTGTAAATATCATTGTTCCCAGGCATCCTCGACGAGGCCATCGAAATTTCACAAAGGATAACAGACAAGCATCCTCGCAGAAGCATATTAGATTCGCATAAATCCAAAAGGAAAATATCATTAGCAAACCGTAAATGCGAACTGGAAAAAATTCAATTTTTATTTTTACCAATGTCACTAAGGACACGCTTATCGCGATTGTACAGTGTAATCCAAAAGTTTCGCACGTTAATTACTGACTCGAACTTCTCATTCTAAACGGTCATCAACTCATCATTATAATTTAGCAGGTAGCCGATCCATGGAGCCTCGTGGCCCGTTTTTACCGTGCATTCTTCGCACGTATTTAAAAGCGTTTAAGGGAGCCCTCGAGACTCGAGTGCTCTCGGTTGGATCCACAATGGTCCTTGCGTATTATTTGTTGGTGAAATAACATGCTGTCAGTTAGGAAGGATATGCTAAATATACGCTAGCTCGAGAAGAATCGATCGAACTCGTCACGAATTGTTGTTACCAGTCATGGTAACCATATCCATAGGTATACGTAGGGATCTTCTACGACAATTCGATGCTATACACCAGCGTATAAACTCACCTTCGAATCTGAATCAACTCTGAGGATCCTTTATTATTATTAACCTGCATCATTTTTTTTCCTTTTATGCTCAAGGTGCATCGTTATTTTTACAATGGTAGCTAGCGCTCGCGAGTTCGTTCACGCGAGCTGTGTAACCCTTCTGACATATATTTATATAATCAGTACATACGTACAAAACACAATTACTATCAACTTGGCAAATTAAGAAACGCGTCTCTTTAGCGAAGTGAATGCTTACAGGATCACTTGTTAAATGGCTAATTTTCTACGAAGCATTGTTATCGACACGGGGAACAAGAAAAGAATTTATCTAATATTATTTTGGTACCTTGTAAAAGTCTCACGTTAAGTCTACCAGCTATATTTACTTATACAGAGGCGACGGCCTATGATCCAGCTATTATATCACGAGGGGGTCTTATCTTTTGTCTTAGGTAACCATACAGGACTTTAGAGCCTAAACTTGAACACAGGGTCAGGCACGATCGATGATAACATTCTATGCACCCTTTTCATTCACTGGATATTATATAGTATATGAGGCTTTGTGCAACAGCTATTGTACTGTACTAAAACAACACAGGGGATACGATACTGGGATATGAGTCATGAAATAATTTTTAGAGAATTAAGTAGAATTTTTTAAACTGATATTCACACGTAAATCAGTTTCCTTATAAATTATTTATTATTAATTTGATTTAATTTTTATTTTATTTTATTTTTTATCTTTCAGTACTTTAACCACCTCGACCCATCCAGATGGTGGCCTATCAAATTAATTTTTTAAACCGATATTCACATGTAAATCAGTTTCCTTATATATTATTTGTTTATTATTAATTTGATTTAATTTTCATTTTATTGTATTTTTTATCTTTCAGTACTTCAACCACCTCGACCCATCCAGATGGTGACCTATCAAAGTTATAGTTGTCGGCGGACCTGCTAGTCGCTGGACCTGTGATTTAGATGGGGCCAATAATCCGTTCACACACTTGGGTACAAACCGGATAAATCCATTGGCCGCTGGACAATGAAGCTCTTACGCTACAGTTGCCAGGGGGAGTTATATCTTTATAATGGTCACTGAGTTAAAAATGACTTGTCATAAATAGTTGTGGCTATACAGTACTGAAGCAGGTAATCCCTTCTGTATTCTATTATATTATAGATATACGTTATGGTTGTACCATAGTTTAGTCGGCATGTAAAAGTTGGAATAGTTTTTTGGCGGTACTTTGAATTTTGAAAGGGTCCACTTGTTGATTCCTTTTGAGATTTTTTTATTTATTTTTTAATACATTCCTTAATGGGCACCATTGTGTTTCTTATGTCTGAAAACACGCACGATGCAGTGTGTTGACCTGGTCAGTTTTTATTAGAATTTAAATGTTAGAGATCGATAACCTATAATTTACTTGTTTTTCATAATTTTCTAGATCAAATCTGAAACGGTTTTATCTCGATATTTTGAAGAGGGTCCATCGGAATAACGTGCGTGATAAGTTTTTTTTGTGTATCAGACTGTCCGATTGTTTTGTTTTATCAATTCTCATTGGACTCTTGTACTTTTGAATTATTCAACAACGTGCCATTGTAAATTTGGTGGAATTTACATTTGAGCACCCGAATGAAATGTAGGACAGGTGCATATCAATTGTATTGCGATTGATTCGCCAAATATATTATGTCAAGGTAATCTGATTCTTCCGTATAAGTATCTTATGTAACAGGTGGGTAGGTTTATAATTTCAATTCCAAAATCGAGTGACTGTTCTTTTTCTTTTTTAGGAATCGCAACGTACAATTACAATGGCTACTTCATTCGTGATCAGGTGAAGCCAATTCAAGTGAAAGCGAGGAAATGAGGGGAAAAGGGAAGAGGATTTGACAACATCCGGGATTTTATTACTCATAAAGTACAGGTTCCTGCTCCAAATTTTCAGACTAAACGTCGATAATGTCTTAATCAACTGCGACCGCGTAACACCTCCACTTTCGTCGCCGCCTACATCCGCTGCGGTGAAACCAATAAGCGTTTGTTGGTTTTTCGATACTTTTTAGAATCGAGAACCTTGAAGGATCCGGTATAATTACGGCCTCACAATATATATCCTGATATTATATATATATATTCCAGGAAGGAAACTCAATATTCCCCAGTTAGGTATCTCGATTCTCCATTATGAAAAACCATAGGAAATGGAAGAAAAGGGACCAGTGAAAACGACACTTTACGTAATAACGTGGATAAAATATTATTTCCACAATAAAATGTGAGTACAAGAACACTTGCTTCGATATGAAACTTTATTTTTATGCCAAAGTCTGTGTTTTTAGGTCGAAATTCAAAAAGGAAATATGAAAAAAGTATATGAGGAATAATAAGAAAAACGGATATTCCACGTAACCCCAATCTCAGGTCACCTAATCTAATAGAGCAATTAAGTTAATACTTTGGGAGGAGTCCGTTATTATATCCCCTTTAATTATATGGAGCTGCGCGATCGAATCAGTGTTCGCGTTATTTGATTATCGAATTAAGCTCGTATAAACTAACAAAGGGGTGGAGTAGCTTTTATACTTTTTTTTGCAGACCTTGAACCGTGCAAATTTATCATCAGAAGATCGAACCATGAGAAATTCATCAATGATGATAGCTGTCATGATGATCGTGCGACTTGCGTATAACAAGATGCACCTATAATTTTTGATAATAGATTGCTACAGAGCAGACTGAATATTATTATGAATAATTGAATTAAAAAATCCGATAGGCTCGCTTTAACTGCCACTATTAAACGATTGGCTGCTTTAATAAAATCGTGTATTGCCTTTGGTAAATTGGGGTGCTTTAAGATTCTATTAGCATTACAGATTTATCTCGCAGTCCCTACGGTTATTTGATTTCAACCGGTTACCAGCCCTGGATTATATTATTACCATAGACATAGATACTATACAATTTATCCTGTCATATATGCACTTCTTCTTAATTCCATTTATGCTACGGTGGTAGTCAGTCTGACAATTAAGTCTTAAAAGACCAGATTGAATTTTATAAGTGAACAATTACTCTACCTTTTAAGTATAAAATTAATTCTGACATTCAATTTATTTCCATAACAACTAATTCGAAGTTGATCGATTATCGTACAGCTGTGTTTCCACAATACACGTGGCGCATGTTATGTCGATCCTATCCAATGTGGTTACTTGCAAACAGAACAGCCACGTGACTCAATTTAATTAAGACCCACGGGAAGAGCCTGCGGCTTATTCAACCGTACGAAGAAAAATTAATTGCATTTACTACAAATATTTTTGGTAAAAATTTTATGCACGATCCTTTGTCTTCTACTTAATTACCAAAATTTTGCTCATTTGATTTCAGCCTGTCATGACGTCATTGCAGCTGGAGATTCTTTAAGGAAAAAAGGAGTGCAGCGTATATGGTACAGCTTGGAGGATGCTGAAAAGAATGTAGTTCTATTAGGCTTCAGTCCAGTTAACGTTATGACAACCATCCCTCGGTCAGTAATTATGATATTACGTTGTAACACTAGAGGTGGTAAAATTCTGACAGGGTCACAAAGCTCATCTCTTGCTGCTCTCAAGTAACAAGCTGGATGCGTGGGCGGACGTCGGAGTTCTTGCGTTTTCAACATATCCCAAGTCCTGACGGGATAATATTCTGCCCCTCATGCAATTCGTATTGCTGCGTTGCACCGCGTCCATAAGTGCTTTGGATAGATATTTAGGAGCTTAGAGAAAAATAAAACGAAATTGAAGCTGGTAAGGTATACTTTTTAAGAATTCGCAAAGCTTATAACACGAGTCCTAATAAATGTTCTGTTACAGTTTGTCACGCTTTAGGAATATGCTTAAATCTGAAAAATCTTTCTCAATTTCTTAAATTTCCTTCAGAAGTCAGAATGCGAGATAACTTGCCCAGAACTGACTATGGCCCAACAAGAAATTGGGCGTGAGCTGCATAATTAATGTATATACTGAACTCGTTTGTTGTGCAGTTTCAAAATGAGAGGTTCCAAAGAAAGAGATCTTATTTATGATACTTGGACCAAAGTATACTGACCATTTGGACTTAGCGAATAGAAACATCCCCAATGTGCTTATGAATTATTAAAACGGACGTGGGTGGTCTTACTAATTACTGGAAAGCAGATAATTGACCTCCGAGTATCTCATGTGATGAAAATTAAAGACTTGGATGAGTTTATAACAAGCCTATAAAAAAGGTCTCTGCAAAGATACACTTAATAAATTTCATTATCACCCTACAAGGAGATAAAGGTATGAAATCCTTAAAAAAATACATTATCACACTATGAACACTTTTAAAATTATTAAACGACCCTGTCTATCAGACCCAAATCAATGGTAAAGAAAGGTCATATTAAAAATGCTTTTGAAAATGTACATCCAATCATTTTTCTGACATTTCCAGCAGACGATCACAAAGCTCAAGCTATGGGGTGTCTTAAGAGGTGCCATTTTGGGGTGTAGCAAGGTGCCATTTCACGCGATAACTACTTATTAACCCATTAATAAATATCGATGCAATTAAATCGCTTGGTCAAACAGTACGTGTCCGAATACCATGCCGAAGCAGGTCTCTTATGCGGGGTATCATTATGGCACCCCTAATCGGATCAACCAAGGGGTTGAATACTGCTTTTAAAAAAAAAGCAGGAATATTATCCTGTCATCGTTGGTCTTTCTGGCATTTCTTCGTTATAATTACATTCTTTAACCCTTTGGATTTTAGAAATCTCATCGATGGCTGGTTGGTTTTCAAAATTTTTTTTCTTTCACAGTTATATAAGACATCGTGCTATATTTTTATTATCGTTTGATACAAGCCTTGCCGTTTCAGATTCTTCCTTCCGTCTGCTGGATGTATTCAATATTTGGAAAATTTGAATTTTTAAACTACCCAGTGAGTATGCGAATGGTCGTAAAAGTGTAGACAGTAAAATTATTGTGTGCGAAATGAGTCCTGGATTGTGCAACGTGCATGCATATTATATATACATATACACAGTGACAGATACGCAATACCCAGTAATGTAAGTGTTATTTGATTTGTAGCTAAGAAAGAGCGGCTGTCTGTAATAAGCGTTCCGCCTCTTCCTCAATATCTGTCTGAAGTCTTGATGCCCTCAACATAACTTATGACACGTCACCTGAAACTTATACGTTAGGATCCACACGTGGTTGTACATAAAAATGTTTCAGCGGGTGACAACTCAGTACGTATAAAATAATGATTTAAATATTTAAGTAATAAATATACCAGTAGTTCAATGCTCCTGGGACATATCAATTTGAATGAAGAAGTTAATTCTGTATCATTTTTTTTTTCAGTGATAAATTTTACACGGTAAATACAATATGGATAAGTACAGTCTGTTTCAAGCGGAAATGACGAAAGAATCCAGCAAAGATCAAAGGGATGATGGGACTACCAGTATTAAAAAATGGTTTTACCCTGGCACCATTTTTTTTCGTTGCGTCGTAATCCTTTAAAGTATCAGGACAACGTGATCCTTAGACCAAAAAGAACTTTGCCTATATTTTCGGAGACTTTGGTCCAGATGGGACAGGAAGCCGTATAACACAGGACCGCGATAAAAGCCTTTAGACACCTGCTGGATCGCACAGATGCTCTCCGCTTGATTATACAAATGAGCTACTCACCGGAACCACCCGCCGTTCATAAACGCATACTCACCCTTATGTGCCTTGTTACACCCCAAAGCGTTCAACGTTTTGCAGATAGGAGTTTACATTTTTTTTTTTGAGACGTAGAGGTAGTGCGACGTCAGGGCCATAGAAGGTAAGCAACATGAGAAGAGAATGATATTTTTACTCTGTGCTTGTTTAACACTGTGATCATGGGATTTGTGAAATTTTAGCATCTGATATAATTTGCTTTCGGATGAGAAAGAAAAAATGGACTTTTCTGCCGCAGTGGCCAACGCTGACCAACTGTCATTTTGAAGAAGCGTGGCTGGCGCGTGCTCTGGTCGCCCTCTTCTCCATTCTTGACGTCATGAAAATTTATACCTTGGAAGACATCTTTACTTCCTTGATACTATGGAAATGTATTCTTTGGGCATATGGAAAATTATGGTGAAGTCAATTTTCGGGATGCAACTATTGGCTTTTGATATTCTGTTACTTGCTGCTAATATAATTTTGATTATGCTTGTTGTAGGGTGTAATGTCAATGCGGAGAATATTGTGCGTGTGAAATTTTTAAGAAAAAAATTTTTTGAAATTTCATGGCTTAATATCCAATTAGCCAATGTATTTGCCCTGGGAGCAAAAGAATTTTTCAAAAAGGTTGTACTGTCCGTCCAAGGGTTGCCGCAGGCAGATCAACGAGCACTAATGACCAAAGGGGTAATCCAATAATTTGGAAACGAGGAACGTCCTTTTTCTCAAAATTTCGTTAAACTTTTCTCAAATTTTGAGAAAACCGACCATGCATGTTCCAATATAACCCTGTACCCATCGTCGACAATTTATGAGTTGTGTCAGCCGAAAGTGGCGACCCTTTGTCGGCGGAGAAACGTAACTTGACCGTAACGTTTCACATAAGTCCAATAGGTATGTCATATTTTTCTAACAGACCCAAAACCCCAAAACCATCTCAAATCAGACTGTGCTTCGAGTAATATGTATATAATATTCCAAAATATGACTTTATATAGTTTTTGCATATTCACAAGTCGCAAATGGTCCCTGATTAACAGTAAAGATAATTTCTATTTGTGTAATTGAATTTTTCATTTAAAAAATATTCTTTCAGAAAATCCTTCCTTCAAGTTACCGATGACCCGGTGATCACTTCTAGGCGGTCGCTTCTTCAAAGTCTCAAAATCACAATCGGTCATTACGGGTTAGTCAAGAAGCAAGTCTCGGTCAGCAGAGTAGCCAGCAGGTACTTATCTGTTTTTGGAATATTAGAAGGCGGTCAAAAACGGTAGGCGGGCGGTTTGTTTTAGCGAAACTTTTTTTGAGAGAGACTTGTCGGAAGCCGAGACCACCTCTAGTTAATTTTTTTGGGCCGAACCGCATAAACCGAAGCAATCGACAATCCTGATAAAGCAGGTATGATAGATCCTTACTATAAAATCACAATAACAATTCCTGTATCTCAGTACCGATACCATTTCCTAATTAATTTAATTTCCAACACTTTTCAGTGGTCATCCATATAAGGAAACGTCACGCTTTTAATTTGATCCACTTTTGACACGTCTTTCATGGACATTCAAATGCCTCAGGCCATCTCGTGCTGGGTCCGTTACTCCAAACGACGATCCCCACATTTCTACAAGCTCGACCAGAACAGCATACAACGTGCCGCTATTTTCTTAATTATCGTTAATGATTTTTTAGCAAGCCACGAAAGCCCAACGTTCTAAATTGACTTGTAAAACGTCACACCGCATTTACTTTCGCATTAGCCCAGGTCCCATCGAGCAGCATTGTTTTAAGGCCCACGGCATAATTTTCCTGTTAATTCAAAGCGCGTCTACAAATTTTCCTTTCGGCGGACGCATAAGAGTGACCACCCAAGTGGAACGTCCTCATTCTGGATCCATTTTTATCACCCGTAACTTGATTAGAATTCCCATACGTACCTTAGAGCTGTTAACCTCTTTCTTAGTTCCAAAAAATATATACGTCCACTTTCTTCATATTCGCATCAGCAGCCTAGAAAAAAGAAATTCAAAAACGGAATGCATCATCGGTCCTCCCATTTGTTCTAGAACATGACCCTAGGTCAGTTCTAAGTATCCTAAATACAAATACTATTTCAGACGTCAGTCCAGACACACTGACATAGTTCTAAACACATCGGTATTATGTTCAGCGATCAAAAGCATATTGAATCTTCCACCAAAGTATCAAAAGCATCATATTTCACACGTCGAGTCCTCTCGAGCAATATAACCTCGATAATCAATATTTTTAATCGACTCAGCCGACTGATAAGCTGATTGTAAGAAGGTGCGAATGATCAGAATTAATTAGATCTTAGCTAATACAAACTTAATGTATTTTTAATACTTTTATTGTATTTAAAAAAACACTATGGTCTTACAAAATAGCCACACGCTGGTGACGTCATCGTGCACTCATAACCTACTTTTATATTTTCTTTTGGTGTTACCATGTAAAGGATGTATCGTTTATGGTTGGCACGAACTATGGTTTCGGTACCTGAACTGTCAGTCACTGAAAAGCATTCAGAAGCGGTTAATGCGGTTTTAAAGGTAGCCCCACACTGGGTAACTGGAAGTAAACTTGTCGGTATACGAGATGAGATCGTGTATAGATAGGATCTGAAGTACCAGGACCACCCGGGCTATTTAGAGCGATGTGGCTGATCGGCAGGGACCACGATTATGGTGTCCGGTGTCCCATAGGGAATGTTAACACCTGTAAGCATTAATAGTACACTACTACTACTTACTTAGACACCCGTTAGCAGGGATCTTGGATTAACTGTTTCTAGCTCGAAGATTCCATATGGTATCTCTGACACAAGTACTACTTACATATAGAATATAAATCCTTTGTTCACACTGAAGGTTATGAAGTAGAAAAATTGTAGAGGAAAAAGTATTTTTTTTAAAGATAACCAAGTTTCGATTATCTAGACCATTTTTGTTTGAGGTGCTATTTGTGGCTTTGGGCTGATTTGGTTTTCTCATTATCTTGATCGTATTATTGTTTTTGCAGGTTATGCATATTCAAAGGGAAGGAAGAAAGCGGCGGGAAAATTTGGATGGGACATGGAAACTGTAAATTTTTTTTCCTTTCTCCACATCTTTACGAAGGTCTCTTTGGGACTAGACATTATGCTAAGGTAATCTGATCATGTCACTGTAGAAACGGCAGAAACTCTCAGCCTATCACTTTGGTTTCCTTAGACTTCGCACCTATTTCAACACGGTCTTATCCGGCTTCGGATCAGCCAGTATTTGTCTCCTAAACGAGGATTTCTGGCACCATTTCACCCGACATGTTTCTTCTGACGATCTGGATCTTGGACCATTCATCCCTATGAAACTTTGGGACATCGTGTTTTACAGAGGCAGATTTAGGAGTTATCTTGTTATTCCATAAAGTTTTAACTACTCCCTGTGCCAAGGAAGGGATGAACGGTTGGTTCTTTAAAATAATTTGTAAATACTTGTAAAGGTATCGTTGACAGATTTTTTTTTACTGAATTTACAACCAACGTCATTTTTCTTTCAGAAATTACTTCATACGTCCCGTGAGTATGGTTTGAGCCAGATATAAAGAAGCTGGTGCCTCAAATTTGATTGAAAATAGATAATACCTTCTACAAACTGTCGGATGCTCCAAATTCGAAACCGCCCACATCCGCCATTACGGACATCAGATCAGTATTTGTTTGTTTTACTCGTATAATCAGGTAACTCCATTTATACTACGTGATCAGGACCCCTATCATAATTGGACCGCCATCATAAATCTTATCAAGGTAATTTCTTTATTAATATCCTGAATAATTGCATCAAGACGAAGCATATAAAGGATTCGACATAATTTCTGAATTATTAAACCGTATGATTAATTTTTAATTCAATTTAAAAATTCATCGAAATTCATGAATTAATTCAATGATTTTTTTTTCAAGATTGCTTAAAACTGCTCGTGGTCCATTCGAAATTCACGAAAGCCCCTCATCTCGGATTTGAGTCCTTCTGCTGTTTTCTTCAGAAAACTTCCTATAGGAACATTCTGGATAGTCACGACGGGAGGCGTCATATGGAACTTTTGTGATGCTGGAACATTTTGAAAGTCACCCATGACGCCCACTATAGCAGACTCCTTTCAGATTACGCACCAACTGACTGCAGTCCCGTTCGTCCTTCATCAGGAATGAATGGAAAGGATAGCGTGAGATTTCCTGAACGTATAGAATGATTAATCTAAGAAGATCGCAGTGAATGAAGTCTGAAAACACTGCACGGTAACAAGAGAATATCCAAAATCAAAAAGCCATAAGATAATATTATGGCTAAGATACGGCTGACCTAAAATGCAGATACAGTCTTTCACTGTAATAAATATTAAAACAAGAAAGTCGACTTTCTCGAGGTAACGAAAAATCATTTAACATCACTGCTCCGCTTTTCCAAAGATTTCACATAAACCCACTTAAAGTATGACTGCCTTAACAGCCTGCTGTATTCCTCAGATAAAAAGGATGGCGGTAGTACCTTCAAGTGTAGAAACGCAAGCAAGAGGATTTTCTGCCATTGGTGACTTACCTGTTTCGGAAGGAGCACTTATGAATTCGGGGTAGTAAGAAGGTAATAGGAGGGCGCGCGTAGGGTGCTTTAGAGGGAGGCCACCATATGGGGAGCATACGGCGAGCAGGCACCCGCTCCCTCAAGGGTTTAATCTACTGACAAACTACTGTCGAAAAAATCAGGTGGCTATTTGCGTCTTATCCTTCACCCTATCCGCCATTGCTTCTTTCTTGAAATCACCTGCGCACGCTCGCCATTGCTGTTACGTTGGCACGTATGTTTGAAATTTTCATAAAATATTTTTATGAACGATAAACACGGTTTTGAATCCGTGATCAAATTGTCACTAGAAAAAAGTTAGGGTTCAAATTTGACAATGATAATGATCTTTCGTTGCACATGTTTTTGGAACACTTGTTGCTTCGGGTTAGGGCAGAAAAGTTTACGGATAGAAATTGAACGTCGATGTGAATTTAAAGAGGGACTTTTTTTTAAATTTGGATCTAGTGGGTAAGACGATACCTACCCTAGCTATTTTTTATCTGTACTTTTTGTACGAACATGTTATGAGAGTCTGTCTTAGTTTTTACTTCACTTTTTCGTCCTTTAAAGGCCGGTTGAGGGTTGATTAATATGGAGGAAGCAAGGTAGATTTTAGTTTCATCTAAATTAATTACTTAATTAATCATGCACTTTCACTTTCACGGTTAGTACTGATTAGTAAATCACACGAATCACTATCAATAACGTCTCGTGGACTACTCGTGGTATCTAAGGCTTAATGCTTAGAAATATTAATTTGCAAATTTTTCATTTTCAGTAATATCTACATCTACTTTTGGATATATCGTCTTCCCACGTATAAGAATGCATATGTATCACTCCATGGCAGTGCAGGAGAAGCTACGTGGATTCTTTTAGGAAAAAAAGAAAGCTGAATATCTACAATTGGCATATCGAACGCCATGAAATTGGACAAATTCAATTGGTGAATTTGACGAGTAGCGGAATAATACGGTATTGGTGCAGAGTAGAGAAGAGACTCGAGGGTTCCTCGCTTGCCAACTGTCCCAGGTGTAGATCCCAGGAACACGAGGAGTGTGGCTGGCGCGTGCTGCTACTCCCCAGTTCTCGCTGCTCGATCCCCGATCCACGCCTTCACATTGCCACCGATCATTGGTTCAGCTTGGTCACGCTTTATAAACATGCGAGCATAGCTTTTTAAACTGTACACGTTCGCTCAGCTCGTTTCCGACACGAACTGAAAACATAAGGGTTGAAATTTTCATAACTATAACTGAACCCCATCTTGGGATGTCTTAGAGTCACGCTGCCAACGGTTTACTACTGAAAGCAAAAATAGTAACACGGTAAACTATGAAAAATTATTTACTAAAAAAAGTAAAAACCATGTACTGAATAATTGAGTAACAAAAATAATTCAGACTTTAAGCCACGAATAGTCTTACAATTTTGCTTAACTTTTTCTTTTCTATCTGTGTGGTTTCTGATTGAATAGGAAATAGGGGTTGGAATTAAAGATTGCACCCGAGGCGTTTCGTTTTTCTTACATTGTAACTCTCATATGTGTATTTCGTGATGTGGTTAAAGAATAATTTGGTGAAGAGGGAACGAATCAATGATGATCGAAATTCTCGGTCCTTCTGCAATTATGGAAATTCAACCCTACAGAAAATCAAGGATATCGGTTAACGTGATTCTCGTGCAGACAAATATCGGGTCTATGAAGGTACAGATTAATTAACGATTTTCTAAAGATGCGTGCCAACCCCGGGCGATATTTTAATATGAATAATCAAGCCCTCGTTAGAGCCAGAATCCCGGTGAAACTAATTATGCAAATGTGCGTTAAGATACGTTAACGAATTTTACAATCGCCCTAATAACCCAACGTATCGATAATTTGACAGATAAAAATGTACCGATCGAATCAAAGGTGTGAAATCACCCTCGACATTGTTAAACATGCCTACCAAGAACCAGTGTTCTACCCTATTTAATAATTTACAACCCCCTGATACTACCCCAGTTGCACCAACCCTTGAAACGACTTCCTGTACAAAGTGCATCCATTTAAAAAATTATTTCAACTCTCCACTCCGTCCCTTAGTTATTCATAATCGCAGCTTTTTCAACAACCACGTTGCAAATATTACACAGTTCGCTTGGCATCCTTAATTAAAATATTGATCACTAATGCCTTATCACCAATAAAATCACTCTCTCCCGTCAATCCTTATCCCCTATACTTTCTCGAACGTTCTCACGTTCCCATTTTATACGTTTCCATCCAGCAATTTTCGAGCCAACCACCACCTCTCCCATTTTACCTATAGTCGAAGTAATCGACCGAAGCCTCGCGTTTAAATTCACAGCTTGAACGTTCTTATCGCGCATAATATTATAATGGAAGATAGGAACTACGTAATGGATCTCACGTTAATGCCTGAGAAAAAGTTGGAAAGATTACGTACCGTTATACCGAAGGCAATAAACGAGGGGCTTCTCGCTACGCTTGCCTATATACTATATGTGGGTACAGCTACAACCCTATGTACGTATATACATCTATAAACATATCTTTCATACCGACTGTCACAGATTCTATGCCAAGACGTCACACGTCAACATATTTCTATAGGAAGTCTTCGGTATGGCAGTTGGAACGATTCAAAAAAATCGAATACCGCGTGCCAACTCATTCTTCAAGATGGAGGTTTGAAGAAACGGCGGGTACCGTAGGTAAAGAGCTTTTGTACGGAACATGCTTTGTGGTAATTAATATAAAATAAGAACACATTTTAAAAAAAGCAGTATACAGAAATGGTATATTTGAAATCAAGAATATACGGTTATTTAAATTTTTTTTTTCTACAAACATAACCTCCAATCTTCTAATGTCGAATTACCGCATCTTACGCTTACTTATGTCTTAGGAACTTTCGTGTAATACCTGTATATTATGTAGGCTCGTTATGCATTCTTACTAGCAGATAACTATAGAGTAGCGTATGTGATGAGGAAGTACAAAAGGTTTACTGTAAGTACAGTGTAATGGATGACGCTATTGACAGTGTTCCAAGGAATACTAAATTTGGCAGTTTATGCTTTTTAAAATTTTTTTAATACAAAGAGTATCTTATATATATGGAAATTTATAAATTTAGAATAATTGGGTGTGTTTTGAGATTGATAAATATAGTTTTACTTTTATACGTTAAGAACTTGGTATGCTTCTAACTGTAAAATGTGAAGCACGTGAGGATTCTGGACGCGTTTGAACAGTATAAAATGCTAAGCCTCGTTATCGAATATAACGTATGGGATGGTTTATTACCTGCACCGGAAGAATCTGCGTGAATACCTTTACTGCAATGTGCGTAAAGTTTTCTTTATTACCGTCAATAATTCTACTACCGTCCGCCATCTTTTGATGCGCATCGAACAAAAGTGCGCATGCGCATTGCGTCTAATTGTACGGTTATAAATTACATTGCTTCTAGCGGACAGACATTTAATCGTTTAATGGGTTACCGAGCGACAAGAATAATTTTGGAATCTGGAAAAATCAAATTTTTCACTTTTTTAAATGTCCAATTCAAATTTTCTACTCGCGATTACGTTGCGGCTTAGTCTATGAAAAAATGCATTGAAATATTAGCAAAGAGCGGCTTCTTTGATCAGTTTTTCACGATCCATTTGTTTTTTCTGCACGAGGTGTCGAATCGCCAACAAGTTTTTGTTAGGGAGGCTTTATGGGGTAGTTCACAGGCATTGTGGATCGGTATATCCTGCCGTGTTGCCATTGTATCCCAATGCCGATTGTTCTGTTCGTTTGTTTCATTCTTACTTGGAAATCTCGAAAATTAAATGAGGTTGGATAGTTTTTGATTCTTTTTAGTTTTGCCCGTACGCGTTGGCGGTTTTTTTTTACTTTCAGGAAATTCATTTGATTTCAAAATTTCGTTACGGATGCTCTTATAGGGGTTTAATTACTTTTGTGTTTTCGAAAATACGGAGGAACCTCGTGGACGCCAGGGTTAATCTTGAAAACTGGGCGGTTTTATGGGTTTCGGTGAAACAGAAACGATGGGGTTAGGTTAGTACTTTCTATAGGATTATGGGATTTCTCAGGTCACCTCAGACCCTTTTTTTTGTTTTACCGAAATTCAGGTCACTTTTTATTTCAAAAGTTCTCTCGTGTGGGTGGATAATGGCCGGAACGATTTTTGAAAAATTCTTCCTATATACTCGTCATAAAAATAAACTATGGCCAGGAATTGAATCGATGAATTTTTTAAGGTTATATCCGTTTCATCTTAAACCTCCCCTACCGCAAGAAGATATCGAAGACGTAACTCAAAAAAATGCAGAATTTTTATTTTTCAAAAAAAATACCGTACACGACGTTCACTGTAAAAATAATTTATATTATGAATCTGGTGGGGAAAAAAATCAAACCCTTTTTACGTTGGACCACACAGGATGCTCAGATCATTAAATTTTGCATATGAGTTTGCAAACAATGATTGGTAACACTATATTCAATTTTTAAATTGAATATTAAACAGATTCCTATTCATGAATGAGTACTGTCAGTATCTTCGTATATCGTAGAATTCAATATTAATCCTGTCAGGGATGTACCCAGAATATTGAGATGAATTTATAATGGTCCACCAGCATCCAAATCCTATAGCAGAGACCTCGGGAGAGTTCAGACTAGAATAAAATACTTAATAGCAACCCCTTGATGTTTGAACTATGATAAACTGTATCTCATCTAGCAGCTAGAATTTGCCTCGTTGATTTATGCTAATCTAATGGCTCCAACCCAAGATATTCGACTAAATGCTCTATTAGGCTTAAGTTAATTATGACGACCGGCCGGCGGTGTGGTCCGTTGAAAACGTTAATATATTACAATATATTAACTCCATAACTAGACCGATACTTTTTGAAAGAGTGAAAAATCATTTTTTTTTTCTTTTACAGATACAAACAAAAATCTCATCCAGCTTCACCAAACGACACAGAGATACGTCGCGTGTGGCAACTGCCACCAAGAAGTTAGAAGAAAATTTTGAAAAATAAAAATCCTCCTTAAAACAAACAGCCCGCCCTAGACTTGCGGCCGCCTTGTAATAACGCGTCTGACCAATACCGGATGGATAATCGTTTAACTGCAACCCTCGGCTCTTAAAACCATTTTGGCGCAGTTACAAACCTACCGATTGTCCTGCTAACAAGCCGAACCGTAGTTTCGGCAAACCTACAAGGACGAAGTATGGTCGCGGCATCTTTTGTAATCCCTCGCGGACCTTTAATTGTGCACGCGGAGAAAAGATACTTAGCTAAGAAACTATGGTTGTCATAGTTTTGAATAAACTGACAAAAATTTTCAAAAAACCTTCATACGATCATTTTTGTCATCGACATAAAATCGATTCGTTCACGGCCATGAACGACGGGGTTAGGTTAACTATGGGTGGACAAAATTTTTTTTGAATTTGTAACTAAAAAAAATGTCTGGAAATATTAATTGGGGGTTATTTTCTCACACGTTGATCCTCGCTCGGGGCACAATGATTTTTCTCATCTGCACCAATTTTTAGTGTGACACGTCCTTTCCGCCATTCAGTAAATTCGAGATGCCTACGACGTGATAAACATTTATAATATCATTAACAAAAAAAAACCAGTAGGGATTCTTCTCAGAGATAATCATTACAGGCGGTACCTTATTTTTCCCTGTAGTTTTTTTTTTGGAAATCCTTTGCTGTCTGATTAGGTCATAGTGCCGCCTAGTGATTTTAAAGCGTCCAATATTTGATGAAACTAATCACAAAAAAAAGGGCATGACAGAATACTTGTCACTTACCTGTCTTGATGGACAAAATTCTTATCAGCTTTTAAATTTTTCATGTTACATTTTTTTTCGTCCTTGTAACAGATTTTGACTTTGAGGATTTTTCGCGATAAGACTTCCAAGGCTCGCTGACACGCAGCCAGTAAAATTTGAGAGCAGCTAACGAGGGTCTCCTTTCGTGGCTGCCATTATGAGTAGCTGAAAAAAAAGAGTTTCTTACAAGAATAAAAAAAAAGGGCTCGTGTGGTGTGATGTAATGTGTTTTTGTCACCCTTGTAGCCTTTGATACGTGCCGACAGAACGAAGCCGCCATACGAGTGAAGTTATCTACACGTATCCCCATGTGGAAGCACTAAGCAGTATCTTTTCGTTTTGAAAAAAAAAGTCCAAGGGATGACCGAGGGTGATGATTTTTGAAAATATAAAAATTCAAGTGTCACCAATGCTAAGTAAAAATATATGTACTTGAAGCGCACACGTGCTTTGCTTCTTTGATTTAATCCGTGCGGATTGATAAATCCGAAAGAAGCATAAATTTTCTAATGTTATTGGCAGTGAAGAAGAATTTCCTTTGATCGGTGTAATTTGGGGCTGGATAAGTGGAAAACGGGAAAGCGGCACCGACGTGACAAAGGCCAATCCAAAATCTGGAAGCGGAACCGGATAATGCGATAATGACGTCCACAATTTCGAAAAAGAAGCGCAGCTCTATATGGATACCCGTGTGATTTGATTTTGGTATTTTTCAAAATTTCCAAAATTAATTTTAGTTACATTTTTTAATATTTTTCAACTTTATAGGTTGGTATGTGCAAGGATATTTTTTTCAAAATTAACCTCTTTGATTAGGATATATAGATATGGTTATTCGGCTCAGAACGGGTGGCAAGCTTGATTAGAAATTGAGCTGTATCCAACGGCGAAACGGAAGATTAAATAGATTTTTCTATATAGTTCATATTTTTTTTTTTGATTCATAGCCAACAACCTTACGTAAACCACACCCGTTAAAATCACATAATTTGTAATTTTCTTTTCGTAGACCCCATGCAGGGATCACCCACGGAGACTCCAACGTTGAAACTCCTTATAGGTTATCTATTCGAATTTCGATTGCTAGATATTTTATACTAAAAGATAATTTTGATCTTTCAATAATTAAAGTAATTGACCCATCAAAAATATTTATGCAGACTAATATATTTAAAAAATGTGTAATATACTATTACCTATAGAAAATTTTCAAAAATCATTAGATCCGTCATTAAAGCATAGTTAGCGCTTACGTCTCTATTCACAAATGCATATTCATCGACCAATAACTTGAGTTCAGCCTACCAGCTCATGTATTCTCATAAATAACTCCTAGTTGCCGTGTAACATGTTATTTGCCACCAAGCTCCACAAATGAGTTCACATTGTATTTAATTACTCGACTCACGCCCAGGGCGTATCCACATGGACCAGCCTCCCGTTCTTGTATATCAGCCTGTGGCCGCCCTGAAGGACTGTTTCTCATCGTGGCCATCGACCACTTTGCAAACTTGCGACGCTCCCAGATCTAGATTCTAAAGGGCAAAGATCCAATGGGCCAGAGGGATGTTCTTCGCAGTCCTAATTGCTGGTCTCGCAGTAAAACCAATCCTGGATGAGATGTAATAGATGAAACCAATTAATTTTTTCGACCGGACAGCCAAACGGGAAAAATCGATTGGGCAGTCCTGTCCGATTTTGTAATTTGTACGTTCGATGGATATGAGAATAAAACAATTTTATTCTTCTGATTTTCAAGGTAACGGATATAGCTTAAAAATTAAAATTGTTGTACCCGATTTAAAAAAATAATTTTTATTATCACTCAAATGGATTTTCTAAGGATTAGGTATTTCTATTTCAAATATACTTACCCCTGCGGATCTTTTCAAAGGCTTCACTAAATTACACCACACTGCCAACCCACAACCCTCATCTTCTTTTAATAGCAGGTCCAATGCGAAAAAAAAAATATTATCGGCTCGTTACGTTTTCGAACGTTCCGATGATCGAAACGTCAATGGAATAGACACATTTTTGGTTCTGCTAAGCAGTAGCATGGATGACTGTATTATTTCGAATTTCAAACGTCAACGATGTAGCTGATGGAATCACAAAAAATTACAAATTCAACTGACACCCTGTAACACTTGTAAGATTTTTTGGCACTGTTCACGATTTTCCAAACCCAAATATATCTATTGTTTATAATTCTTCCCACCATAGGAAAATACTTGTTAGTTTATGATTCGACAGGTAAAAAATATTGAATATTTAAGAATATAGAAATTCAAACTATCGATAATGCAGGGTTGCTTTTAACACAACCTTCCAGAAAAGCTTCTCGTCATTAAGTAGGCACGCAGCTTTAAGGTATGGGATTATCGTTCTCTGCTACTTAAAAAGAATTTTGGGACCAAGTTGATCGCGAAATCCAAGACGGCTCTGCGAAGGAATGACAGAGATCGGGTTGCCACGGACCACCGTCACGCTCACCGCAAACTTTATCCTACCTGTTTTCGCTAATTGAGCGAATAAAGATGTAACTGGACCTTACGCCCCTGAGGTATTTGCACCCTTTTTTGCAGATAAAATCTATTTTTCTTTCAGCAATCCTTACACTCACGAAACACAATGAGTCTTACTGAGTGATCATCCAGAAGGATTCAGTGCTGCCACTTAACTAAGTACAGATACCATTTTAACAAAGATTCCCTAGGCACCATTTATTCCCTAAATATAATACTAGATAAAAGTATTCTCTCGTAAAGTAAAACTCGTCCTCTCTACCATTGAAATTCAATGACTACCAGTTTATGAAACTGTTAAGATATCATTAGCGAAATATTCGAAACGCGCGTGCCAGCATCGAATGCTACTGATTTCTTGCATTAGCAAAGATGATCGTTCTAACCTAACAATAGCCCTAATAAGACGCCTACAGGGGCGGTCTTGTTGAGTTCAAGGAGCACATTGTATTCGTCTATTATCGCACAAAGGCGTTCGTCCGTTTGCATGATGGAGCTCAAAGCAATCTTTTTCTCAATCCTGGACATCACGTATGCTAATAGGACGGTTCCTGCTGTTGCTTTTAGCAAACGTAACAGGGAGTAGCAACAGCGATAGCCTATGGGCATGAAACGAGCATGATGCTACCTATTATTAATATCATTTTATTAAAAACGCAAAGATTCAAAATCTTTTTTTATTACGTCTTATCACAATGCATTTTTATAATTTATCCTTGCGATCGAAAATTCATGATGGATTTTCAGGAACTTCAAGAGGTCTCAGATTCTTTTTTTTTTTCGTCAAAGAGGTCAGTAGTAAATTTTAAGAATGAACAGATTTTTGTATTGATATTAATTCGAATTTGAAATTCGATTAGTTATTCTTGAATGTACTGAATTTCTTTTGAATATTTTTATAGGTCGGTCGAGTAGCGGATACCGGTTATATGTGAACCGTTTGTCATAATAATGATTAGCAAGAATCCATGTCAAGAGAATTTCTCTCTTGAAACGTAAACACGGCGAATGCTTCCTGATGGATCTTTTTAAAATTTCCAGAATACTCTTAATCGCTGTCACGCTTTTGTGGCAAGTCCTGAGTGTTATTTTGTGCTTGATCTCGTGAATCGGAGCTCCATAGATCAGTGACTTGGTTCAACAAACATGTTATATGAATGAAAATATCTAGAGTTACGGAGAAAATTCTTAGAATACATCGCAGCATCTGTAAGACATATATAAAATAGCACTCATATAAAAATACCTTAATTATTAAGAATTCTTAAATTAAAATTAAATGTTAATTCTCAAGTAACTCACATATTCTATATATAATTTTTTTAATACTCCTTAATCATTGATTGAATTTTTTTCAGAAAAAAAAGACATTGAACAGATTAGCAAAACCAAATTTAGACACCCACATTGGCGTCGACACCAGAAAAAATGTCGACGTCACGCGTGAAACGGTTACGCGAGTAACTCGCAATTATTAAGCCAGCAGTGACTCTAGTGAAGTAACGCAAAGGTGTATGACTAAGCACGTTAAAGTCAAGAGTCGTAGGTACAGGTAGCCCGCAGCTCACCCTCGTCATCTCCATCGCGCGACTCTTGGTTTATGTAGGTATGTATAATGGTTATGTGGCATTGGTATATAGGCGCCGGGCCACCTGTTGCAGTTCCGCTGGGCGTCCCTAAGGTTTCTGGTGGGGTGAAACCAGCGTATCCTGATTGGTCCTGAGGCACGTGCTGCTCGAGGGTGCCCTGCTCCCCGAACGCATAAATCCCCTGGTTCCATCCGGGGCACGTCAGAACTTCGTCGAGAGCCGAAGGGTGCTTGTCGTGTATCCTTGAAGCATTAAAAAGAATTAAAAACAAAAACAAAGGTTAAAAAAATATCTGGTTAATAAACACTAACCAGGTCCTTCCATCATCTTAAGTGTCTTGGACTGTCAATTGTGGGACGGAAGTACTTGTGCTATAAGGTGTAAGAGTCGTGAGTGTCATCCAGAAGAGGTCATCATCGGTGAAATGGAATTGCAAGAGATGTTCCGCTATGGGTATCTATTTCCACCTCAGGAGGACGTCGTGCCAACGTATCTTGAGCTACCCAGCTACTCTTATCTGAAAGAGAAGAGTGGTCTGCCACCGGTAACAACACTGACTGCACCAGGTTGTGCAGTCTACGACAATAACAGTGACGGCTGGCATACACCAAGTCCAGCAGCAAGTCTGAGGTCGATCAGTCCGACCACCACGTCAGTCTCATCAGAATCAGAGAGTGGAGTCCTGACCAATATGAGGAATCCGTCGAGTCAGCCCCAGGAGAAGAGGTACAAGACTCATCCGATACCAATGAAGACCACAGAACACCAGACTAGTGTCCAGGAACCTGAGAAGATGCCATCGTCCAGACAGAGTATCGTCAGCAACAGTAGCAGCCTCTCCGACAGGATGGACCTGGAAGAGAGCGATGGTGCAGAGAGCGAAGTCGAGCAGGAAAATTGTGAGAGCAGAAGACGTGGAAAATACGTGAGCTCCACCGTCGTCAGGAAGAGAAGGTTGGCGGCCAATGCACGTGAACGACGCAGGATGCAGAATCTTAATAAAGCCTTTGACAGGCTACGAACGTATTTACCATCATTGGGTAACGATAGACAATTGTCAAAGTACGAGACCTTGCAAATGGCCCAGTCTTACATTACAGCGCTGTACGATCTTTTGCAGTAACCTTATCGACAGTGGCGCCATCTACGCTGTTGTCTTTATACTTTTCTATGTGCTCAATTTTTCTAATGTAAATATCAGTACTTCGTAAAGCCAGTTTTACAATACTTGTAAAGTCTCCTGTGATACACCAAAAGAAACCTGACCCGCGCGCGCGTCCTTATTATACATTGTATTATATATCTAATCGCGAGAAACGATATATTTTTTCTAAGCTATTTATGTACATAATCGAATGGAATATTTTTCTGTATATACATATATATATATATATATGCTCTGTTGTACCATAGTAACTCCATTATATCTATACATACTTTGTAGGGAATTTTAGTGTAAGCGTTAGTTAGATATTTATGATGAAAACGACTATGACATTCCGTACGAGACTGAATTGCGCATTTACATAGAAGAATATGAATAAAAGTACCTTTTAAAATATTTAACTTGTATATTATTTACTTGAAAAAAAAAACAAAGCCAGTATCTAAAATTATTAAATGATAAAAAAATATAGGTACCAAAGGTTTCATAAAATAATCGGTTGTGTCTTCAGATTTAAAATAAGAATTTACAACAAAAGTTGTTTCATTTCCTTATAATACTTAAGGGACACCGTAAAGAATTCCGTTTCCAAATTGGGACCCCAGCGACCAGGAACCCACGAATTTCCAAACCTTACCTGGACATTCTCCTTTTCCATTGCCGCTCTTGCCACCCTAAACACCATCATTAGGAGCAAGGTAATGTCGCACTTCCGATGTTCCTAGGGTGTCTAATATCTTGGAAAGAAAAAAGAAAAAACTATAGAAGCACATAATATACAAAACTATATATATAAGAACAACGCAACAACATTCACATACCCATAAGCTTGCCCAACCGAATCTTTTATGTATATTCATGATCTTCAAGTTCAACCCCTAACTCGTCATCCCTGTAGAACGGAACGCGATATTTCTCCAGTTCACTCCTGAAGTTCAACTTTATAATTTTAAAAAGGATAGATACTCGATGGAGAAGCTTCGTCATCGGTGGTCCGGTTGTCATCCGAAACCTGCGACGCGTCGGTGCCAGGTTTCATCATCGCAATTTGAGAGCCCATCGTCTCCCTCACTCCGTGTTCCCCTGTGTTTATTAAAAGTTGAGTAATATCCGGGCTGATTCTAAAATAAAAATAAATTTGCCTGATATATTTCAAAAAATTCATTTTCCCCGCCAATTCCAATATTTCTGCGAATGACCGTTATTGTTTGAATTCTGATTCCATTTTTTTACTGATATCACACCCGTATCTTGTTATTACATAGTGCAACCAGTTATACAGATTTATGAGTTCACGCACGGGTGCAAAGTCCGCGTAATTTTACGATTCGACGAAGAGCCACGCGTTTTATGAGCTCTTGAAAACCATACGTAATTGAATGAATCGCAAAGATGCGACCACTTTACTGCCGCCTAATTTCCCATACGTCGTAGGGGAACTCATACTAAATGGTACATTACGGCTTTACAGCTACTATACCCTCTACCGCAGTGTACTTTAAATCCTTTACTTCTCCACTAGGTTTACGGCACACGTGAGAAGGCAGAAACTGATTCAATTTTATGCCCAGATTCCCCTATACAGTTTATCGACCATGATCACCACGATGCGATTAAAAATACAAACAAGCTATCAGAGATTGAAATACACTGATTACTAAAAGAATGAAATATTTATAAAAAATCTGACATAAACAGCACAACCATCGTCTCTTACTTGTTCATTTTCCTGAAGATGTTCGCAGTTGTAAACTCGCCCGTAACCCCATAGCACAAGTAGACGTATGCTTCGCTTCTAGTAACTTCGCCGCTGGTGGCTTTTCCATTGTTTTTCATTTTACCTTTCCCATTTTTACGGAACTTCACGAGATCCTGGCTACCATCGCTTCTAGACCGTTTCAGATGACTTATTACGTGGAAAGTTATGAGCGCAGAAGTACGTTAAGTGTGCCGCAGCCACCTAACCTACGTCGACTACCGTGCGCTGTTCTTACACGGAATGGGCCGCATTAGCTTAGTTTATGCGCAATTCATAGGCCGAGTAATCGTTGACTTTTAAGCTTGTCCAACACTTCACTACGCTTCACTTCACTTCCCTGGCTTACTGCCGCGTAAATGCACTCAACTGCTACAGTAACTCGTGCCATCATTTATAAATGCTTAATGAGAGGCACACTTTAACCAACAACCATGCAAGCCGACCAGAGTCGTAGTTCGGTACCTGGTGCGGATGCATTTGAATTGTTCTTACGCGGGAAATTCAAAATGGACTATTTGACAGCAGAGAGATATTTCAGTGCCAGCAGGTCATTCGAACAGTCTACCTTGTCTAGAATTGATCCTGGGCTTTGTTAAGGGATGCTAAGGGATGATCGGTAAGCGTTTCTTAGGTAAGCGTGAAAAAGGGTCCGAGGGTTAAAAAAACCTATATTCGAATTGGCAATCCTTTCTTCTTCTGGTTTCTCGAAATTCGTAGATCCAGTTTCTAGAGCGATACTTTGGCCAGCTTTTAATAACCGATAATTACAAAGCGCGTGCGCAACCCACCCTAATCGCTCTGACGTGTTCTGATCAATTTTAATTGCAGTCTTCTGCCGATAGGTTCCTATTGATATCGTGACGAGTTAAATGCTTTTAACCCTCCCAGTCATCAAAACCAAAATTCAACTAAAAATTCTATTTTATACCTAAATATTGCGTCCGTACGTATATCTACGTAAGACATACATATATATACGTATATATTTGTAGACGTGGGAAAGTTTTCACTTGGAAAAATTGATCTGAGAAAAAACATGAAATATTAAGTCTCACTGGTTTTCTCAAGAACAAACTCTCTTTTGAGTAATGCCAAAGAAAATCTTATCTCGCCATAGACTTTACATCATATATTGTCAAGAGGCTGTATGGACCAACTTCTCTACATTCATCTCCTTCACAAATGTCCATTTCTCACGTTTAATTACACCTGTCACACTAAAGACGCAGTGTTGCGAATATCAAATAAAACCTCGTGTCCGTTAGAATAAAAAAAAAGAGTCGTAAAACGTTTCTCGCTGAAGATAAAGATACACGACGAAGATGCAGAATCTCATCTCAATTTCACCGCAGACTGTTACGGCCCGGAGACGCGTTCCTCACCTGTATACCGCATGCGGAAATTCTTAAGGACTAACGTGGGAGTCAGTTCAGTGACTATACGTGGTCGGAACACACACGAAGCTTTGATGTTGACGGCGAGGGTTGCTCACTGAGTATGAACAATGACGTCACGCAGTGTTACCCACAGGGGGTTGCAATCGTTGCGAGAAAGATATTCCTAGTGGCGCATCCTATCGTTCCAAATCGAATTCACTATTCGAAATTGGGCCCACGCACGTGTTGTGCAATATTCTTATATATATATATATCCTTATATACTTTGCAATCTTCAATAGGATACACAGCAGGAAGCTAATACTTCTAATCGGTTCTAATTTAAAGCCACATATATCATATTCGCTGTTAAAGATCCGAGGGATTTTCGCTGTTCGATCTGCATCGTTTTTAAAATTTTCATTTCTAAAAATATCCGTGTCCAGTGACTTTTCTTATTTCGGCAAGATCAAAAGTTACTATATTCCTGTTATATTTATATATGTTTTTTGTAATTCGTAATTTTGTATACATATAAACATTTTTCTTCGTTATATAAGGCGATACTGTCCAATGAAATGTTGCGTTCGTAAAGTCAATAAAGTAAGACCATCATTTTAGGCGGTACACGTACACTGTAATCAGTGGTCATTATCCGTAACAATTTTACAAGGCAGTATTATTAAATTAGAGTATACAAGGTTTTTGCGAAGTGGCAGTTTCAGTTGGTAATGAATGTTACCAATGGCTGATGCTACTTGTCTTATGATGATGATAGCCAGTGGCATATAACTTCATACGTATCATCGTGTCTCGGACAAGTGTTTACTTGACATCTCACTCAGAATCAAGAAAGGCTGGTGTTGTCCTGTGAACAAATTTTAAATTTACCTTTCGTGTCAGAGTTAAATTATCACTAGGGTATCAAGGTACCCTTTTATTACGTCATTGAGCACAGTGCACGTTGATGCACACGAAGTGAGCAGCAATTCATTTAAAATTACTTCAAATTGATTTCATACTCAACTAGAGTCCATTGTATGGGTATTTTATTATATGGTTGTATAGATATTTGAATTTTCGCGAGTTCCCATAAAACGTAATTTTTATGGCAACTAAAATTCAGTACTTTCTTAACTATCTAGTCATCACCTTTCTAGGTAAGCACCAGGAGGTACAAAAATCTGAATAGCTGTCCTGTCACCGACATATAAAGTCAAAATGACGGGCGACCACATGGAGCGTAAAATATATTTCCTACCAAGAGAAATTCACTGCGGGAAACTATTTTCCCTAAGACAGGTAGCATACGTCGCCATTATATGAAGACGAGAGAAATTTGAATATAATTTTATAAATTTCTTGGTTAGGTTGGATATGCGTTCACTGAGGATCTATTGATGAATATTGATTGGTTAATGAAATTTTTTTGAATCCTTTCGTCGCATCTTTCAAAGTGTTTTTTTTTGTAATCTAGGAATATTCGAAATTGTAGGTTCCAAAGGACAAACCAAGATGGTCACGTTGAGAAAAGAGGAGGTTAGGGCGCCAGTCGTAAATTTCATAGCGGGACAATCCGTCCCGAGATCCGCATCAGTTCTCGACGTGGAGTCTGTGGCCACAAAAGGGCGCAGTGCAAAAAATGCTAATATGGGGACGACTGTGTCCACGCAGTGCAGTCCTTTACTTATTTTATGGATTGTTTAGAGCAAATTACGTCTCGAGTTAATTTACTGGCCAGTTGCGACGTAAATCTTACGACGAGGCACTTTTAAACGGTAATAACATCTCGGTTATGACTATTTGAGATTTAATTGTACTTCGCCGACTTCTGATACAGTCTTCTGATACTGTTTGTCATTAGAAATTACTGGCATCATATTGTAAGATAAATATTTCATATATTTTTCATAATATATATTTGAAACACTTGTCGATCCTTATAACTTAAAAATATACATAGTAAGTTATTATTTAAACGATATATCGGCCATTGAAAATATATAAGGTTAAAATCCACAAATATTTGTCACTATAAATTTGTATTGAATTCTCAAAAAAGAAAACTGGGTTTACAGTAGAAATCAAGTAGCTACTGTAAACTTCCGGTTTGGCTGGTGCAGATCAAAGAACAAATAAAAGTAAAAAAATGCAGGTACAAAATTTTGCCCGTATCCCAGTGACTATTTCACAAAAGAAATAGTTTCTGTTTCGACTTTTTGAAAAACATCTGTGAGATAGTACAAACGTTGAGGTATCGAAAGTTGGCGTTTCCTCTTAAGATGCGAAGATGGTGGCAAAGAGTGGAAGCGCAAAAAGAAGGATCCTAACCGCGGTAGAAGGTTTTGTAGACGAAAAGGACGTAAATATTTTCGAAAGCAATGAATTCCGAGTCTGGCATAAGAGAAAAGCCGCGCGGACTGGTCGACTACGCGTGCTGGCAAAGCCACTGTCAAAATACTTTGGATAATAAGGATAAAGAAGAAACGCCGCCGCTGTGCGTTGTCTGATCTTGAGATTGCTTTATTTGAATCCGTTAAACACACTACGCGAATATTTTTCGGTCCTACCTCGAAGCCTCGTCGCCCATGAGCACACAGAGGCGTAACATTAAACATCGAAATAATGCAATCTCAAAGGTAGGATCAACCGATAAATATAATCGGTCGTTGAAATTTGTCTGGTGCAACGTCGCGAGACTCCGACTGCACCTGTACCATGCCATGAGACTATGGTGGCCGTGGTAGTAGCATTAATAGTAGTAGTAGCAGCAGCAGCAGTAGTAGCTTAGTTCTTTTCTCTTTTTTCCTTTCATGGTCAGTTCTTCTTCTTGTTGTTCTCTCTCTTCTCCACCTTCGACTACATTTCAGTCTCCTCGTTCCAGCTGTACTTTAAAAGCATCTACTTATGCAGCCACCGGAATGACGTTTCGGACGAGCTGCGATATAAATCAGTTACTTCCGACATCGGCCTTCATTCACGACAAAGTTTGCCCATTAGGGAAACGTTTAAATAGATAGTCAAGCCGACAAGTTCGCCATAGCCTCGATTTCAATATCGCACGACCGATCGCCACTAATCGGCCGAGTCGCACTTTTGGAATCCAAACAGTCGCCAGGTTATCGATAAGAATGAAAATTCAATGCTGTAGAAAGGGTAGGTGCCGACAATGACACACCAGTGGCGCCGACCTGAAATCACAGCGATAAATCTATTTTCCATTATTTCATAGAATCTCTGAAAAATCAGTATCTCTTTTTTATTCTCACGACCATACACAATCCTTTACGTACGAGAACAGAGGGGTTAGCCAACCCTTGAAATAATTTCAACGTTTTCAGGGATACTTTTGTTCTCCCTCTAAGCTACCTGAACGACAGACTCTCCACGTATATCCGAAGCTGCACAGGGTTAGGATTTAAATGGCGCGCGCCATAAACCACACACGCTAACCGTCAAAATGTTCCTGTCTGTTTGATCGTCGGTATAGCAGTACTACAGGGTGGTCTGGCGGAAGTCCATTGAACGAACCCTGCCAACGAGTCTACATCGTTTTCCTTCTTACCACCAAGTTCCTCCAAGTCAATAGCACTTGATGCGTGCTGTCGCGAATACTTTTGGATTAGAAGCAGGTAGACAACACGTTCTGATCCCAAGGGACATTATAAGGATCATGGATGGTCCATTGTACACTTTGTATACCTGCCAAATCCCTGCAGTTAAAACCAAACTGAATTTCTCTCCTTTGGCCTGACAGAGTAAGTAAACCAATTCTATCACGTTACGTAGTGGCACAGTATAATAAAAATAATAATATGCAGTATCGACTCAGTCAATTTACATCACAAGCCATAGCCTTCATAACCTCACTTTGTCATAAAGATCCCTTTGCACCAGAAGCTAACCTATAAATTTTCAATGCACATTCAGAATCGTCTGATGTACTTTCAACGCTAACAGTCAATTGCATTAACTTACTTCTTAGAGTGTCCTGAGGGAATCCCTGGACGTCGGCCTGGAAATCAAAGAGCCTGAGGGTTCCCATCGATTCAAAGTCCTCCAGGCAGGAATATAATATCACGCTTGTCGTAACGAGATGACGCAATGATACGGACGAATGGTTTGTTTGTATGTCGTAAATGAAATCCGCTTAGTACGATTGAGATGCTGTAACGTGTACCATTGTCAAATGGAAGGGTGGAACTGGTAAGCAAGCGGCGGTGAACCCTCTCTAGTGACACGTGTACTCGACACTCGAGACTCCCTCAATATTAATTCTATTTAATCAAACACCGGCGCTACTGGGATTTAACTATTGTGTTTAAGCACGGACACTTGAAGTTTGTTCGAGTGGATGCATTTATTTTGGTACTTATTTGAATCGCGTATTAGTCGTTTATGAATCTGGCTGACGGACGCCATGATGGTTTTAGACATTAATTATGTATGGTTTATGAGTAAAAACAGACGCGTGTAATAAGACGATTATTAGATAGTTTGCTGAGGGATTCTTTGGTTAATCAGTATCTTGTTATTTTTGCAGCCCCTTCTTTAGGCTTCTTAGGCCTTCTGCAGGCCCTTAGACCAAACTCTGTTTCAAATTGTTGGGTCTGTTGTGGTTTCAGGTTGTCAATCGCTTTTGAAATTATTGACTTCAAGAATGGGAAACGGCGCACTTTTGTGGACAGAGAATGTAAATAAAAATTGATTTTATTGTTACAACTATGGCGATTTAATTAGATATTAAATACTTAGTGTTACGGGACGATTAGATTGCGACATGTAAACATATAGTACTGAAATTATTGAACGTACTTAAGACTTTATTATCGTACTTTAATTCTTATCAGTAACCTAGGATATGTGGTTCTCGTAAAGAATATTTATGTTCATACACTGTAAACGGTAATATCTTATCAGAAGTTTATTATTCTGTAAAATTTGGATTTTTTTAAAAACAGTCAACAGTTTGAGTTTTAAAAATTGCACATTTTCACTGGGAGAACAAATTCTAATGTATTTCTTGGATTGTTCGAGATGGCTGAAGGCTCTTTTAACCACTTTCACGGTGCTTCTTAAGCCAAGCATAATCCTCATCATCTCTCTGTGGTGCAGGCGTAGAAGGACAACTTTTTGATGTACCGCCATCTTGAATATCAACCAGCAGACTCTGTCTGCAAAGCATGGAAACGGTACTCATCTTACCTTCCTTATCCTTCCCACGCCTCATGCGCGCTCGCCTGAATTTATTAGCAATCTGGCTGAATCGACCGCTTGATTCGCGGCATCTCTTTGCCGATCGCGGCAAAGATTCACAGCCTCGACTCAACGACAGCCGTTCGTACGTGTCGGGATCTACGTTTATCATTCCAGCACTTGCCGATTTTATAAGATCCATCCTGAGTATCCCAGTCGCTACATTAAGATCAGATTCGGCCCTGGAGCCACAGGCGACATCGTCGAGACGATCAATCCTTGGATCGTGGGAATAGCAGCCTGGACCACGAGATAAAAAATCTTCCTTAGCTCTCTGGATCCTGAGAGCACGTAACTTCGAAGCTGGTTGATCATCTTCGGGAATACTACCAGAGTCAGGTCTGCGTATCAGTGTTGATTGCTCCGAAGATGATGAACGTGAACATCGACCTTCCTTTCGTGCAACTGCAGTTGAAAGTGCAGTAAGTTTATGAATAAGTGCTGGTGATATTTTATCATTAGATCCTCGATTAACTAACAGTTGATCCATTTTGTTGTTTTCCATTTTAGAATAATTTTCACGCCTTTTATCAGTACTTGGAAGAGATCGAGTACCTATGAAGCCTGCACTTGTACTTTTGAGAATCTCACGTGTACGATGTGTACGTTCACCGGAACCGGAAGCTGACGTGAACTTGACATCTTCCCTTATTATACCGGTGCTGGCACTTTTTTGAACGTCGTGCTTGTGAGGACCTGTTATTGCTTTTCTTACTTCCTCTTGATACCTTTCCATCTGCGTGCGCACTCTTCTTTCGCTCGAAGGTGAACGCCATATCGGTGATCCACTTCCGCTACTGGCTGGACTTCCGGCGTCTTCTAACTTTTGATTATATCTTTGTATCATCATTCGAATACTCGGCGATGTTTCCTTTGGCGATGATTTGCGATATTCTTTTCTTGAGAGTATAGGCGACTGGGGCAATGGCGGCCTTTTTGAATCCACTTCATGTTTTCTTCGGTCTTGCATACTGGGTGATGCCGAATTTGATCTGCTGTTATGTAAACGCATCAAAGCCTGCGCACCAAACTGCTCAGTGTTTGCTGTTTGGTTGGATGCACTGACCGGAACACCTGTTTGACTTTTACCGTCACCTTCGACCTCGCTGGAATTGCATCCCGCAGCTTTCCCTCTGCTGTCCCTTCTGAAGGGTGAGAAGATCATGCGTTTCGTCTTCACGAAAACGCTGCGTGCTCCGTTCTTATCTTTTTTTACTGACGATTCTTGTGTATCTGAGAAATTTCCACTGTTGCGATTTGACGAGTGGGCTGACGACGTTTCTTGTGAACACGATTCATTATTTGCTGTACGAACTACTATTTTGTTCAAGGTATTTTCATTTATTCTTATTCTCTCCACGTTAGGCGTTTCTCGAAATGCAGAAACTGTTAATGGTGTTGTCTTCACTCTTGTTGCCTCTTCACAAATGTCAGCTGGAACACTGGAATCTTCCACTTCTACTGGCCGCCATTTATAACCTACTTGTGTATCTGTTAATCGACGGGTTTTTAATATTTTCCTTTGTCGGGTATCCTTATCGACAGTGATAACGACATTTTCGTCTTCCGTGCTGCTCTTCCTTTCAGTAATTTGCATTTTTCCTTTTGTCTCTGACGTCTCGCTGTTCTCCCAATCGTCAACATTTCTTATGGCAGAAGATAAAGGACTGACGTGTGGTTTTTCTTTGTTTTCTTGTAATTTTGATGCTTCGTTTTCATGTTCCTTCAGCCTTGCTGGCGCAGCATCAATTTTCATCGGGAAACAGTCGCTTTCAGTTTTCTCGAGTTTACCTAAATGAAGAAACTGTGATAACTGCATTGTAGCGTGAAACTGTGTATACGGTTGTTCAATACATTTGAATTTACCTTGTGAAAAGTTTTCTTCTCCTGGTTCATAGATACCTGTAACAGCATCTCTTATGCTGGAGAGTAACATCTGCGCGCTCTGACGGTGATGATCTGAAATAGCTGGCGTCCTTTTCTCTCGGCTAGTACAAAATGCATCTGCATTATCCTGCAGGCACTGATTGTACCGATACGTGAATGTGGACTCCAATTTCTTTATCTTCAGAGAAATACAAGAAGAATTTATACATTAATTACAAATGAAATATTAGTGTTACTTTTTACAAAAATTTATAATTTATTTATACGATTTACCAGACGAAGTAAATTCCTTTTTCGGTTTTCGTCCATATCTTTGGCTTCGTTAATTTTCTTAATCAAATTACTGCACAAATCCTTTTGTTGCTCTAAGGTACATTCGAAAGATTTCTGAAACATTTTTGTTTCACTGTGAAATACGATCTTGTTTTTCTACTGGCAATGAAATTAAACTATGCAGTATTTTTTTCCGTCATGAAAAACTTATGGATTTTCTTGGAAGTATTTTCAATTATGTACTTTACACATCGATCGATATTTGTGAAACGGAAAATATGGAAGCAATAAAGATGAATTTAACGTTATTTTTGCTAGAAAACCGATCATGCTGTGATAAACACTGTATGCCATATGCATGTGGGTGGACTTATTGTTAGTTTTGATTTGCGCACGATGTGTACTTTGTAAACCGGAAGTTGTGCAAGCAATACGTTCGATTAATAACGATCTTGACGTTTAAAGTTTAAAAATAACGCAACATTTTCAAAAATAATAGCTTCCACAATTCATAATCAATATTCTAAAACACTTCCAAATTATATTCCAGACAAGTAACCTTTCTAACGAAAAATGTCTTTGCCATGAAAAACAGGAGAACTTCCGGTATCTACCTTTAACTTCCTCTCCATCGCGAAATCCTCTTCCGCACTTCCTGTCCCGACCTCACTAGCTCGTCCTGAAATCAGAACATTCTGCTTCGGATTTTATAATTTTAACTCTGAAAATATTCTTACCGGCAGTCTCATCCGTTTTTGAAGACATACAAGCGCGTTCTACAGTTGCTCGCCGAATTTTTCTATAAAAAATGAATATTTTTATTGCACACAGCATTCAATGAAGAAATCATGACAAATGAAATCCCTTAGAAAAATTACCCCAATTTTTCCACATTATTTTCAATCTCTTTAAAAATTGCCAAGAATTCCTGCCCATTTGAGTCACCATATCCATCGTCATCTTTAGATCTGGATGATACGAATACAGTTTGATGAATATTTTTTTTAGTCGCCACATCCAGCACAACATCAGCTTCCTTGTTGTCTGGCGTCGTGATGGAATCCAACGTGACAAGGCCTTCTTCTTTGGATCCTTTGAGCGTGGCTCGTGCAGCCATAGGATGAACTTCACCAGCTTCAACCAAAATGACTGGTGACGGCTCGTGGCTGGAAGTAACTGTACCTAAAGGAACAGCGATACTGGTCGTTTCACTAGCAGCTACACAATATATGGGAGTTTGATGAGGTCGAAGTTCAACCATTGGACTAGCAGTCTCTTCAATGACGTCTTCAATATCAACTATCATAGCTTCCGGTTCAGAATCGTCAAGTGCAATATCTTCAGCATTCTCTTCTGCAATCATTGAATCCGAACACATTCGAGAATCAGCTGCAGTAGAGAAGATCAGTTTTATAATTATGAAAATAATTATTTTCACTTTTTATATTATTTACATGACAATCAAGTACCTACCAGCCATGCATTCTGCTTCTAATTCCTCCATGTCATTTAATGACAAACTTGAAGGTTGTCGAATGGGTGTTTCATCACGTTGACTTCCTTCCACTACGCTGCCCACTGATTTTGATCTTGTCAATGGTAAACGCGAGACTCTCTCGTCTGTAATCAAAGAATGTTCAATTACCTGATACTTTTATTAGTAACTGACAAAAATTAATTATCTCACGAGTAGCATTAACTGTCATCACTCCTATGGGTCCTCTGTAAGCTGGATTTAGAAGACGGAAGGTTGATGATTCTGGTGAGATACCCTGACTCTTTTCCCATTCGTAAAGTTTCCTTGTAAATTTACGTGATATCCCTTCAAAACGATAAAATCCTGTTGACGTATGTACCAATACTTCTTTCTTTTGCGGCGACGAACCAACCACACGTCTTAGTTTGGATAATCTGATTCAATAAAATGACCTACTTCATTAATTTTGAACAAAAGTTCATTAAAATAAATTATTACAAAATTACCTGGCTTCCCTATCCAGTAATTTTTCCTTTTGTCTCTCGAATTTATGATACTCCCTTTCAATTTTACTCCATTCTCTTTCCAATAACTGAAACTCCTTGTCTTCCGGTGTCTTCCAGCTTTTCCCAAGCTTGGAAGTGCCACTTCCGGGCGAAGTCCCCGAGTCCATATCATCCTCAACACGACCTGCTTTTATCTTCTTCCATTCTTCCATCTTCTTAATGAAGTCTTCCGACAAGTGTGGCTTGTTATGCTCACCTTCAGACTTCGTTTCCGGTTTCGAAGTCGAGCGCCACAATTGCCAATCGGTAATACGTTTTCGACCAGCTTGTTGTTCACTGCTGATAGGACTGTGAGGACTTTTTTTAATTCGTTTCCACTCCTGCAATTTTTTCTTAAATTCCGGAGTAAGTTGCTCCTCGCCCAACAATTGCAAATTTGCAGAATCTCGTTCTCGCGCTGACGTACCTAGTCCACGTGGGCTCAGATCATGAGTCGGTGATACCGGTTGTAAATTGCTACTGTGCGAACTCGCCTTTAGCTTCTCCCATTCTGCAAGCTTTCGATAAAATTCGGCACTCAGTTTATCATGAAGCAGTTGGTAGTTCCGTTGTATCTCAGCCTGAATATTAGAATTCGTCATATCGTTCTCCAAATTCTCAGCACTGGCATTGTAGCTCTCCAAACCATCAGCTTCTGCAATTTTTAAACAACGTAAATATAATAACAACGGCGACCTGATAAATTACCATTTTAACATTAACATTATTTATGTTCATTTAGATTCGAGGAATTTGAAACAGCAACTATTTTCTCAGCCATTTACGCAAATATTTTGCAGACACTTCTCTACCAGGGTATTCATTCTCTTTTCATGTTTTTTAGCCACATTTCCTGCTACTTTTACCCAATTGTTTTGATTCACTTTAAAAATATGCAGTTCCTGTGCATCTACAGACATTTCATTCTCGTATCAACAATCGGAAGCAAAACTCTTTTATACTGAGAGTCTAAAGATATTGCCACGTGATCCATGAGAGATTTTAAAGTAGCATATTGAAAGCTACCCTAAACACCGATTCACCATGTGGCAAGACCTTGGATACAGAGTTATTTTTGTTAATACTGGAGAGGGCCGCAGAGTCTCGTTATTGCCAGCCGAGATTTGTGATCGTCGTGAGAAAATGTAGTTCTCTAAAGTGTTCTACGAATCCAGGAAATATTCAACGTAGAGTCGATATAACGCACGGTACTATTATTAATGGCTGATAAATTAATACGTGGGAATTAATGGGAATAATTTAAAATTTATTTGATTTCATAATGAGATCCAGATTAATAGAATTGCAAAAGCGAAACTGATCTTATTTTTAGCACCAATAAAAAAATTTATAAGCGGTTTTTTGCAAATCGTTATCTTGATTTACAACCTCGTAAATTGTCATTGCGTCGAATCATTTATACGTCATAAAGATGGATTAAGTCTAATTGGACGATCATGTCGATTTTTATATCACACTGAAGTTTGCACGCCATTTTTTGTTCTCTTTTGAATTTAATTACCGATCATAGGAATACAGGTATTTTGTATGCGATCGAATTACAGTCATCTATTTGACTCTGTGCAACGCAATTTTGTATACGCTCGTTATTTTGAAATAACTGTCACTCTGAATGTTCAAGGAGTTCAAACTTTTCGTTTAACGATCTGACAACATGTTACGATCATGTTGCCACATAAATTTACAGTATTTTTAGTTCGTGAAATATCAAAAATCGATAAAAAAGTTCCGTGCTTCCGTCGTTATCTGTCGAAAAAAATATGTCCTACGGAAAAGTCCTCGTGTAAATTAGCAAAGGAAAAAATTGGTGGTCGAATAATTCGTAATCGATGTATGGAATACAAAAAGTCTCTTGAGAAATGTCCAAAAAAATCATTCGACGAGTTATGCTGCAAGAAGCTTTTCGAAAAAGCGTTGCCAAAAGTATCTGATAATTATTTAGAAAAATTTGTATATTATTAAAAAATATTTGTATTATTACGACAGTGCGAAAATACAACATCGTCAGATGATTACAGGAAGGCTCACGTGTCGATAAAGATTCGTGGGAATAAAATGATGAATTACGTGGAAGAGTCGGTGAAGGCAATTCGCAAGGAATTAGAGGAGGAATCGAAAGTTGCGAGAAACGAAGAGACGTCCAAGATGCATAATATTTTGCAAAGCGTCGAATACAAAGCAGTGAGATTATCGGAAATGGATCCGCATTGTGGAATGTCTAAGAAAAACGATATTCTAATGTTGAACGATAAAGCAAAACGAGAATTAAACGTTTGGCAATGCGACAGTGCTCCCGGTATCCGAAAGATCAAATCAGACCTATCAAAACTTGAGCAAGATGCAAAATTCAAAGGAGAAACGGCAATGGCGTTGATACAGTGCTGTCGCAATTGCAGGTCGCCGTTAGCTTTAAAAGAATGCATAAAAAAGAATGCAGAAGAAGCCATGAAAATAATCGAAGCAGCAAACACCGAGGCGAAGAAACGTCTAGACGTTATTAAAGTATTAAAAAACACGACATTCAAAGAAAACCGTGCAGCAGCCTCCGAAATAACAAAATGGTACGAGAAAGAAATGGGGGATATGTCAAATCACTTATCAGACTGTATCGAGGGTGTTATAAAAGCACGACGTACTAATAAATCGAGACCTTCATAAATATCGTTCTCACTGACTCTATAATTCTTTTTTGAATTAGTAACACTTTTTTTATAGTAGCAAAAAATCTTAGATTTTCCATCTCGATGGTAATTATAATTTTCTCATTATAATTTTTGACGTGATTTTTCGAATCACGGTCCCAACGCGGCTCCGGTTACCGATACAGATGACGTTCTCGATTTCTGGTTCCCTTCGGGTCGCCACCCTGCTCAGAAGCTACGCTCTCGGGTTGATTCGTATAGTTATGTCAAGGCTCTCGGAAGATTTCGTTGTTGTTTAGTTGAGGTCGAGGTGCTCGAATCTGCCGTGGGGAGATAGTCTCGACGTACCGAGTTGCCCGGCAGAGGAGAGTACCCAGGAGACGTCTCCACGGACCGGCAGAAGCCCGGGTGAAACACCGGCGCCCCGCTGGAGATGGGCAAAGGGCTGTAGAGCGGGCGGAGATAGTTTTGATACGGTTAAGGGCAGGGGAGGAACCTCCTGCCCGAGTTAAGGATGTGGTGCCCAGCTGTCGCCCGATGCCCTGGGGAAGCGGCCGTGGAGGATCTCCAGAAGTTACGTACCGATTCGCTAAGGAACGCTCTCGATTTGGTTTAAAGGGACGACTCGAGGGAGATGGAAGAGTTATCGGTTATAAGGCTCTCGACCAATCAGAATGATTAGTTCTCGGATTTGGCTATTGTCAAAGCAGTCTGTCTCGGGGCACCGACCGAGGTGTCACGGGCTGGCTCGTGCTCCCGTGCTATCTGTTGATAGTTTTTCTTGCCGTGTTTCGCTACGGTATAGCAAGTTCACGATTCGTATAGTTCTCGCGTTGTTCTCGCGATATCCAGGAAATTCTATGAATTTCCTGTGAGTGTTACGGAGGTGTAGTGCTGTGCCTTAGTGCAGTGTCCACCAGAGTGTCCTTTGGATACAGTTCTCGGCCTCCCCGGATTAGCTGTATCAGCTCCGGTGAGTCTTCCAATTTATTAATTGGGGAAGGGATCTCGATGGATAGTTAAGATTCGTTCTGATACGTTCTCGGTTCGTCGCTCTCTGTCTCTCGCACTATTTGCCGGACTCTTACTCCGACCCTCTCTACCTCAAACCTAGCAGCCTGAGCGGCCGTGCATTTCCGTAACCGTCCGCTCCCGTTCGTGTATCCAGTTGCGTTTGCTGATTTTACGCGACCCCAAAGATCAGCACCTACGGTTGCGTTTCTCGATTTCACGCGTCCCCAAAAATCGAAAGGATCCGTTAAGCTACCGCCTCGTCTGATAGGTTCCGTCAGAGCTCTCGTTCTTGGTGGAGTTGGGCCTGTTCCACCCCAACTCCCAGTTTATACCGGCTCGTCAGTTCCCGGTGAAAAAAGAATTGACTGGCGCCCGCCTGGCTTGCGGATGCACGAACGACGGTTGGACGGCCGATGGTAACGTAGGTTGGTTCTCGAAGATAGTTCGTTCTCTGAGTTTTGCTATCGGTGTCGGGTCACGAAAAGAAATACGTTACAAATTATATCAAAGTTAGACAGTTCGACTTGCCGTCAAAGAACGATGCAATTTTGCTTGGACTTGGCGGAACGGATGTTGTGTTGGTTAGAAAAGCCTTTTTCACTTTGTTCCACTTTGAATCGTGTCGTTGCATCTTTGGGGACGATGCCAAAGATTCAGCCCTTCCTGATCGCTGAAACGTACGAATGATTTACACGAATCTTAGCAATATGTTTTTCGTGCAAACTTCATTTTCATATAGAATGCATAGAATTTTTGTATCCAAAATAATAATACCTGTCTCTTGTATTCTGGTACATCCTGACAGGTTTTTGACTTTGTTACTGTATAACGTGAACTGGATGATACAGGAGTTGTACCAGTTGACATACTTCTAGAAATTTCATATTCCTCCGAGGTCGAACGATCTTCCGCAGAATCTGGTAAAAGGGTAAACAGTGGCGATGTCGATTCTGGGGATGATATACTTCGTAGTTCTTCGCTAGATGGCACTGTAATCGTCAGGGTCGGCGTTAACCTCCTTGCAGCAAGGTCCACAACTTCACCACCAGGAGTCGATGGTTTTAGCGATAAGGTAGGACTTTCTGAAGTCACATGAATACGTGGTCTGCTGCATTCCGCCTGTTTTCCCATAAACGTTTATCTTACAATTGTTGCTACAGTATTGCTATACCAGTAAAATGTTATATCTGGTTGGTACTAGGGTAATTTCTACCTATTTAGAATATTAGACAATGGATAGATAACGGTTATGTAATAGCTGCCACTATCAAATTCTAAATTATAAGATCAAAGATCAATGAGTCTTGGCTGTATGCAAAATATAATTTTCAAATATATCGCACTTTGACATTGATATCTCGAATCTCTTAGAGGAGGTTATATTTTTAAATCCCAGTGGCAACGCAGAAGTCGAGGAATTATTGGCTGCTAACGAAGATCCACCTTTGTAAGTCGAACTCAATCGTATTCGAGATGAAATCTGAATCGTTATACACTGTTCATATTTCTCAAAGCAAAATCATCCGATGATTTTTATAACACAATTATCTTTTACCATAAGAATCTTCAAAAGCCACCATTAAATGCTTTTCTCTGATCTTCTACCCTCATCTCTCTGGAATCCATCTAATATTGAACTCTGGCGTAAACAATGCTTGATAACAAAAACAGCATGGCGGTATACAAGTGGGAAGTTACCTCCTGTAGAATTTCCGAGGATTCAAAGCTGGAAATTGAATAACCGTCTTCACTACGGAAGCTACCACGTACCGGATGTCGTCGTATACTTTCACGACGTAAGTTAATCATATCCTTTACTTTTCCCCATGGCGTCTTGCATCCCTTATCACTTTTTCTATTACCACTGGTACCGTCCTACAAAGAAGTTTCGCCAAAAAAATATTTCATACCGAAATCAAGTGATATTATTTTTGTCTGTAATCCTTTTTTTGATTTATCTTAATTACCTTAACAAAGCGATTATTAAATGCACTGCTGTGGGACATTGCCAGGTCGCCGTCAAGGGAACGACTTCTGCGACTCGAATCCTCATCTCTGACGTCATTCTGAACTCGTGATGATAGTTGACCGGAATGGTTTGAGACGCTTTTCTGTACACCTGTTAGACGAGTTGAAAATATTTGAAGTGGATAAACGAGGAGGGATAACGTTAACTCTTTGGATTTTGTGCTTTATAATTCTAACATGAATAATACATTGAGAGTGTATTTTTTCAGAAATTGATACGAAGTTGGTATTCGTTATTCCAGTCATTTTTAAACTAATACTCACTTCATACATTGAATGATGCAAAGATTATATTTGTATCTAGGGATGGATTGATGCTTTAAGAAATATATCAGACCAGATTCATTATTTTTAGTATCTATATATTATATCGGATTTGATATGTGGAAATCACGGGATAACGATGTTAATTAATAACAAAAAAAGTATAAATTAATGTACAATATATTAATCTTTACCAGGTGATACATCTTCCGTAGAAGAAGAAGATGACAGTGTACCAGGAGTAGGCGGTACAGACATTTCTGAAGTACGATGAGATGAACCGGAAGTAAGGCAGGTTTCTACATTTTCCGGTACCCTGAGGTGTCTGATGACATCAGAATCTCCAGTGCCGCCGGTATAAGCTCTTTCCCATTTAAAGGCAGCTTTCACTTTTGTCCACTTTGACACCTTCGGCGCTCCGTGCACTAGGCTGTCACGTTGCTTCCTGGAGATTTGATGAGCAAAAATACGTGATGAATCTGGACTACCAAAGACAGGTTGATCGACGCCGACGGAATCGCTCCTCTGGCGCTGGACCGGTGGTCGAAAGTTACGTCTTTGTGGAACATCTGGACCAGCTGAGAGCATAGCACCTAGTAAGGACTCAGCGAACCCAGCATCTTCCTCAGGTATAACAGGATCTTCACCAGATAAAAGTGCCCTCTCAGCATCCCTATGAGCAGTCGTGAGCGCTCTCAATCTTTCAAGCTCTCTGACACGTCTCGAGAGCTTCGCATTTTGTTCGCGAAGATTTAAAACCTGTTCCATGAGTATATACAACCGATCTAAGTGATCGAAAGCATCTTCAGCGCCCAGGGATGCTGCGAATGCTGACGCAGATCTGGATAAGGAAACTGGATGCCCTTCTCCCGGCGTAGGCAATCCCATGAGATAATCAAGAAACTCTCCCTCTTTTTGGAGCGCTTCTGCTTCCAGATGAGCTTTATGTTTCGAGAAAGCTTCCTCAAAGATATTTCCTTCAGGTATTGGATCCGGGGGTGGTGTTGGTAGCTGACCTGTGTCGACCTTATCACGACGAGTTTTTCTCTTCTCTTTACAGGAATCTCCAGGAGAAGACGTATCAGCTGTTCTACGATTAACTTTTTCCTGCCGATTCCCAGCATCTTCAGATTCGCGCCTTTTAACGCTGATTGGTCCATCCCTGCTAACGGATGAACTCGCAATCGCAGAATCATCAAGTTCACCAGGTGGACTTATCTTTTCAGCCATTTGAAATTTCTTCAGGTATCACGCAATAGCGCATCACTAGATACACTGGGCCATTTCACACTGTCTTCTCTGTTCCCAAAATTACTCAGCATCCGGAAACTGTGGAAAATACCCTAAAGACACCTCACTCTCTACCACGAGAAATTGCACTTTTCCCTAAACACAGTTATCTTTCACATCATTATTAAATAGCGGTCCAAGAGGATAGCAGATAAAAAATCAAAGAGATCTTATCGCGAGATGAGAGCTACGCGTTTCCCTGTACCAAACTGACATCCCTGGCTTAGATCCAATTACTCAGGAACGTCCGGTAGCGCCCTCGACTCTCGCATAGAAGCACTTCGCGCAAAAGGTTGCGCGGAACGTAGTAAGCTTTGAAAGTTTGTAACAAAAATTATTTTTTTTTTCAAATTTACAAAAAATCTATTAAGTCAGACCATTCGATGACGATCTTCGCGTGTAATTTTAGGTTAAAATCTCTTGTTTTACTTTCGGATTTCCGGAAGACGTCGACACTAGCAGTAGAGAATTCAGTAAGACGGTTAAAGAAGCTACGGAGAAAGTATTGCACTTTGTGTAGTTATTTTCGGCCGCAGCGCCGGCATTAACATATTTCCGTTAGGATGTAAGCTCAACCCCACCAATACCTTCGTAGAACGTGAAAGCATTCAGCGATGCTTTTCTCGGTTAGCTTTTACCGTGGCTTCTGGCGTTTACTAAGCGTGCGTGAATGCGTGCAATACGTTTTGGAAATAAGTGCGCACGCGCACACGAGAAACGGTTGAAAATAGATACGCGGAAGACGCAGACTCCGACGCCTGCAGAACATAGCTGGGTTCTTCCATGATGTTTATTTATGTTCAACAATATCCAATCAGTTCCGAGCTTTATTCCTTTGGCGTTATCGACGATATCCAATGTGTTATTCCCGATCGCATCTCATCTCGCTGTATCATAACAATGAAAACTTCTGTTTTGGATCGCCAGTCTGTGTACGGTAAAACCATAAATTTCAACTACAATAAGGACGTAGCTTTAAGCAGATAATTTTTTATTTAAGAATTTCCAAAAATTATAACATTTTTCATCCTGTTTATCATTTCAATTATTCTTGCATCGGTAACTTCGTCAAATCCGGAATTGGTATTGCTGTTATTGTTGCACCTAATTGTAAAAAAATAACGTAATCGTATGTATCTAAATACTCAATAATTTATACTCGCCTATTATAAGACCGGACATAATATAAATTGTTGATAGACATGACATCTTCATGTAGAGTCTCATAAAAAATCCTGCCACGTGTGGAAGTATTCTCATCACACCTATGACAGTACATCTGAATAAAATGGTTACTGTTATTGTAAATTATATAAAAATCTAGGATATTATTCTAATGGGATATCGTTACCTTACAGACGTTGGATAATTTTCCAAAATTGCTATATTTATTGACGTATAGTTAATGGCGTATGAAGCTAAGATGAATATTGATAGTACGACACGTGTGACGTAACGTGATGCAAATACAAATGTAAGCAATGCTGTACCGCCGATTAGACCAGATGATACTGTAAAATAGAGAATTGCGGTTAGTCCTCACGTGTTAACAACCGTCACCAGCGACTATGCTTGTACGAGATAATCAATGTGAAGTAGACATTTTATAAAACGAGAAATAACCGGTTGTCATCCGGGCGCTATTTTTAAATCTATAATTTATGTGTGACTGGCTGTGGATTTCGTTGGAAAATCAGAAGCTAGTTTTCCGTAGCTTTTTGACATAAAGAAGATCAAGTTTAACGAGCCTGTAATGTCTTTGAAGTACATTGGTGGGATGGACGTTGAAATATTTTCGCGTTGGTTTCCCAATTTATGGGTAAAGTAAATGCACGAGACGTTAGTTGGATAAATATAAGTGATATACTAACTTGTTAGTAATTTTCTTCCAACTATATCAATTCCAAGCACGAGAAATATTTCACCGAGTACGTAGCTCAGTGACATAAGTAAAAAATATTTGAAACGAGCGTCGTTGACTTGGTGACAATTTTTCAGAAATCCTGAAGCCAAAACTCCAGAATCTGCTACACAGGACGTATCGTCCTTTAACGGATTCATTTCCAGACCTTTAGAAGTTTCTTGCAAAACGTGAGAGTCCCACAATGCAAGCCACGTGAACCTGAGTAATAGTATATTAATATAATTTTCTGTGATTAAAGTAAATGATAAAATGTTTATCTTAATCACCCAGGAAACAATAACAGGGAAGTCAAAAGTCCCAATAGCGTAATGCGTCTGAGAGGCTGTTTAAAAATTTTTATAATTCTTTTTATAGTCACAATGAAATATCTGTGGAAATTATTTAACATAGTTCTTGACTGCTCTTCGGACTCTTCTTCAGTTTCTACACAACCATCCAATTCACATGGCTGAAACGAATGACTCATTTGATGACACGTATATTGCTGACTTATTATGACAATTAAGAAATTCACGATGGAATCATTGTATTCGTTAATTGTTAATTATTACTGATGGCAATAAGTGTTCCGGTTAGACGAAATCATTTTGTAATTCAACTTGCTAATTTACCGGATAATTATTGCCGTGCCTCGAATAATTAACTGCATATATTTGCTGAAGAACTGCAAGCGCTTGCTCGGGATGCCGACGATAAAGTAGATACCTAGGACTTGGCGGTAATAAACTTGATGCACATGCCATTATTAGAGCTGGTGCCCCACCTAATCCTGCCAGGACTCTCCAGGAACTTGGTCTAAATTCATTGCCAAGCATACGAACTACGGAAGGTACAAGAGACCAAGATATACCTTCAATTAAAGAAAAAATGAAGGAAAGTATTAGTAATATTTTATAAACGTTATACAATTATTATAAATTATTACCCAATGCTGACATATAGCCAATTATCCATAAAAGATCAATAATGACTAAGGAAGATCCTCTTCTTTTTGCAGGTAGACACTCTATTAGATAAACTCTTAACACCGCATTGCTTCCTGCCACTCTATATAGAGTTTACTTTAGATTCTAATCATTGTAATTAATTTATCAGGGTGAACTTACTGACAACTTACCCTACGCCAAGTATAAATATGGAAAGATTTATAAAGAAGTATGTTTGGGCAAATGAAAGTCCTACGGATGCACAGAATATTACAACCATAGTGACTGGAATTGAACCTTTACGACCATTCATGTCTGATAATGTTCCAAAAACAAAACCTCCTGCAGCCATGCCTGGTCAAGATAAAAATATATCTTGTGAATGATACAATCAGAATTGATTATGATGATATTACAATAGTCAGTCAATAAAATGGGTTATGACACACCATAGGTGACTGTGCAAAGATTCAATTATATAGAATTATAAAAATTAGTTTTTTACCGATTAATAACATTGCGTTTAGCGTCAAGTCAGTGTTCTTGTTGAGTTTCAGATCACATGTCAATAATGGTACGATTATGGGAACCGTAAGGGATGCACCAGCCTCTGCCAAAGTGCACATTCCACATAGGACAATGAGAAAATAATTACACAGACCCCATCCTGTGGAATCAAATTGGTTAATAATTTTTAAATACTAATTACAACCGCGCGAACCTGTTGTTGTAATTGCCGTTTCGCATTTATCATCCATTTCTTCGTAACAGGAAATCAATGCTGTTGTATTAGAAAATTTTCCAGTGCTATCAATTCAAGGCTAAATTCCGTCATTAAAAAATTACATAAATGACGTAGTTCACGTAATTGCGCTATTTGCCTTGAACGTAACGTTCAGAGCAGTAAAAGAGATATAATGCAAATAACCTGTTGATTGGTTTAGCCCCGTACCCATATTCTTATACTAGGTGTGACTTTCTAAAGAAAAAGAAACTACACATATAAAAAAGGAACCCATTTATTGAAAGAAAGTTTAAAAAAAATATCATTTTCACAAGTACAATCAAGTGGAATATCATCTCACAGAGGATTGCCAATTTTTGCAATCACTGATCTACAAAAATCTTTGCTCGTGGTTTATGCTTCTGATTGAAAAGTGAACGTGGAACACGCAATCGCCTATTGAGAATATGTATTACATAAGGAGTTTTTCCTTTACGTGTCCTTGAAATAATCCTTGGATGCATCAACATCAGGCTTCATTGTCTTTTTGCCTGGTTTCCAGCCAGCTGGGCAAACCTCACCATGTTCGTCTGTGAACTTGAATGCCTGGACCAATCTTAGGGTCTCGTCAACGGATCTAATAGAAAAAAAATAATAATTTTTATAATTTCTAATCGAATACTGCTTTGTAAGTAAGTATTATTATGTTGAAAAACAAGCTATTTGCAAAGATACAAATTAAGTAAAACCAACCTGCCAACAGGGAGGTCATTGACAGTAATTTGGCGAAGATTCTGTTTGCCATCGATGATGTATAAACCACGGAATGGAATTCCAGTCTCCTCGTCAAGTACTCCATAATCACGTGCAATCTTAGTACTCTTGTCTGCCAAAAGAGGGATCTTCATTTCACCTAGACCACCCTGCTTTCGAGGTGTATTGACCCAAGCAAGATGACTGAAGTGAGAGTCAGTTGACGCAGCAATGAGTTCACATCCAATTGCACGGAATTCGTCTGCACGATCCGAGAAAGCGATGATTTCAGTGGGGCACACGAAAGTACTAGACAAATAATGTTTATCGATTGGTCAGTTAAATATTAAATAATTGGTAATATTAACGCAATGACTACATAATTTCTTAATCAGTAAATTTAGGTGACTGAAAATACTTAAAACCTAAGCTAATTTAATTGATTTCAGTTTAGTTATCAATTATATCAGTATAGATAATATACATGACAAAGATATACTGTCTCTCTAATACACAAGGCAAGCCATATAATAAGTATACAAATATTAATACCACTAAATCAAATATTAAACTAACTAAATTAATAATACAGGGGTTCAAAATACTTACAAATCCAATGGGTAGAAAAATAGAATTAGATATTTGCCCTTGTAATCCTCAAGGGAGATATCCTTGAATTGACCATTAACAACAGCAGTGCCTTTGAAGGAAGGAGCTGGTTTCTGTAGTGCAGGAATAGGCATGATGAATTTTCTAGAAAAATAAAACCACGAACAAATATTAATATCTTTATTAAACAGAGTAAGAAAATCCAGAAATGTAATCCTTATCAAATCATATCACTGATGGTGCAATATAATGTAACAGACCAATGCTATTACGTAAATCATATCACTAAAGTTAAAGCACTAAAATAAATAAAAATAATAAACACCAGAAATTTTCATCTCTAATGAGACTTTCCATCATAGATAAACAATGATAGCCTTTGATTCCCATTTACGGCTGTTACTCCCATGGCGTCGTTAGTGAAAATATTTAAATGAACACCAACCATAGCAAGAAATGAAGCCGGAAACAATGATATGTTAAAAAAACGAATGTAACTTAGGACACGTGGGAAATGATTAGTAAAAGATAAAGATTCATGAATAGAAAAGAGTATGACGCCGGTATGTTAATCAGCGTAACTATGTATAAGTCATCCCTCGAACATATAAAGAAAGAAGCAGTAGAAAGGTAAAAGTCTGCGAATTGAAAGTGATATCTAATCGGGATGATATTCGTTAAATTATCGGTTAGACATTCTTTTGCCTATAGACTAATAATTATTGGCAACCTTGAAAATGATGCAAGAAACATCGAGAACCGCCTTAACTGTTATACCCACCGCCAAGGAAATGAGATAAAACCTAATATATATTAAACCTTGAAATAAAACAATAAAATAGCTAAAGAACTAAAGAACATACGCATAAAAAGTTGATCGATTACGCAATTTATGGAGTCAGTGTACTAAAATTGTGTCAAGTATAATTTTTTTCTTTGTCCGTCATGTTGAGCCCTAAGGGGATATATCGTTCTCAAAAAAAAAGGACCGTTACAATTTAGAATTTACAGATGGCCGTGCTCTCGAGATTAATTTGAAAAACTGATGAAAATTAAATTGTTGCATGCTTCTTTTGTATCATTGTAGTCATACGATTTCCCCAAGGCTCTGTATTAAAATTGTTTCTGTTAAATAACCAGTAATAGTTGTCAGTAGAACAGGAATATTGCTCACCGGAGTTTTTGAAGCTGGAGAGAAACCGACCGTTCGCTTGAAGATCTCGAATAAGAGTGAACTCCAGCAAGCAACCGGTTACGAAGTTACTTGCCAATTTAATGAAAGTACTAGATCACAGTGACGTGCTTTGCTTGTTCGGACTGTACGGCGATATAATTCGTGGCAACGCTGCTTCTAACCGTTCCAACCTGATATCTTTTGTCCTTTTCTTGTCTCCACTGTGATTGCGCATTGACTTGCGCAGAATATTTGTATGCCAGGGTTGCAACGGAAAGTCTCTAGAGGAACAGTGATTTTAGGTTATCCTATGTTGTATTTAAGCTTTTACATTGCTAATAATGTAGTTAATTCTTTTTAGATTATAAGTTAATAATGGTTTTACTTCATTATTCTGCGGTGGGATTCGTAAAATTATTATTGGGTTATATTCATACATGAGTTCATGGAATTTTAGTTCCTCATGCCGCTTCATTGTGTACAAAGTTACTAGGTACTTTTATGTAAAGTAGGTAGTATGTACATACAACAGCATATAAGTACAGGTGAACTTTGGTTGTTATCTATACTTGGATGAAGAAGGACTGTTCATTTATTAAAGTTTGAGTAGAGGCATTAAAGCTATAGGTCAAAGACGATAAGTTTGATTAGTTAGATTTGTAAGAAATTTAGTGTAATTTTACAATTATCTAGAATTCAAGAAGATTCTAACCATTTTCTGGAATAAATATTTTCATTACTAATCGATTTTGTAGTTGTTTCTAGTATTGTGCATTACTTTTATTAGGAGATTTCTTGTTCAATTATTTAATATATGTCAGAGTGAAACTATAAAACTTTTTTTAGTATGTCTGGAATCGTACAATATGTGATTGTTCGTGGTGATCTTTTAAAATCACTTGGGTGGCCTGTTGGTGCTGTGATTGCTCAAGCATGCCATGCGTGCTGTGCTGTCACACATCTTTTCTATAATGATCCAGATACACAAACATACCTTGCAGATTTAGATAATATGCATAAGGTAGTGTTAGAGGTAAGTTTCTCAATAAGATAGTTTTCATGATGTTTTACTGTATCATATTCTATTAATACTTACCGATAAATTCCCAGGCTCCTGATGAAAAAAGCATCAATGATTTAAAAACAAAATTGGAGGAAAACAACGTTAGCTGTAAACTTTGGATAGAGCAACCAGAAAACATTCCAACATGTTTAGTCGTTAAACCATATCCAAAGGAGCAAGTACAAAAATATTTTAAGAAATTCAAATTGTTTAAGCACTAAGTGTATATTTAGGATTTTCCAGAAGAATAAAGGTGCTGCATATTAATGAAAATAGAAAAATCTACTTGTTCAATATCCATTCAAATTTAATTATTACTACTTTGCTAATTAAGTACTATTATAAAGGATGTTTAATTGAAGAAAACACCTGAGTCCTGCGGCTGTTGCGCACAGGACTAGGGGGGAAAACCTCAGGAAAGGAAGGAAGTCTGGTCGAGCGACAAGGAAAACGCAAAAGATAAGTTAAACACGGAAGGTCTATCCTTAGTCAAAATTCATCGCCACGAAAGACCACGGGCGTAACACCCAAGGGTGCCCATGCGAGCACCGTCGGGACGTCCCGAGGGATGACATTTTACGCTACAGCCTGGAAAGTGAGAGGGAACAGAGTCTAACGAGAAGATAGAAATAATGAAGTTAAGGAATAGAAAAGTAGGGGATAGAAGCATAAAAGTAGAAAAGAAATAAGGAAAAGGATAAATAAGAAAATAAAAAATGAAAGATAAAGAAATAAGGAAGTACAGAAAAAATATAGAAAAGGAAGATTGAAAATGGATAAGAGGGGTGCTTCCAAGAGACCAGTACAGGAGACAGACTCGAGCAAGCTCAAGGAAAAATGCGCGCTCCGAGTCCGGGCACTGCCTTGATCGGTCCCCTCAATCCCTGGCTGCCCTCACTCAACGAGTCCTACGCGACGAAGTTGCGCGCAGACAGTTTTGGACAACTTCCAGTACTTCTAAACATTCTTGGCCAAGATTTCTGCTTTTCAAGTGTTACTACTTTACTTCATTATTTTAATATTCCAAACACCTAACTTATTAATATTTCAATTTGAGCGTAATTTATTTTCGACATTTTATAATTACAATTCAATTTTTATCTACTCCGTATATTTTTGTAAGACTTTGGTTTAGTTTCAATTTTATATGTTAAATAAATTTTGAAAGTAAATCAAGACCCAATAATATTTAGTAACATTTGGAAAGCTGTATTCAGTGTTTGAAATCTTCAATATTTCTGTGCAACTGATTTTTTCCTTCTTCTTCTCCCGGATGATCCAGCTATTCGTCAATCCCAAAGGTTTGAATATTTGTTTTACCTAGTAGTGGTAACTAAACATTAATTATGACCCAAGAATCGATCTATTTACAATGTATGGGCCTGTCTCCTTTAATATTATGTACTTCCTCATTAAAACCTTCTGTGCATATTTATCAGCCAATAGCTACATTCAATGGATCTTAATCATTTAATTTCAAACTGTATCGACCAATAAGTTACGTTTGTTACTTATTAGCAGCATTTTATTCGGCGCTGCCATGCGCAGCCATTCTACCAATTTCTGCGTATATATATATGTATAAGTGCATGGCGTCGCCTGACGTTAAAGTAGTGAGAAACAAATAAATACTGTTGGTTACTGTCGCAAAAACGTTAAAAGCGTTGAGCCTTGGTACGGTATCCAGGCTCCCTTCTTTCTGTATAAAGGTATTTTGTACAAGCTCTGTTACCTGAGGGATACGGACAGAAAACTGTGAAGTGTATCGTATAACCTACAAGCTTTGAAACGTAACTTAAAGTCGTACGTGTAACGTATAACACTATTTCATAATCTGAATATTGTGTTATAAATAGTGTTAAAATATTTGATATTAAACATTTTAGGCACCAAAGCCTGTTAAGCCAACAAGATGCCGAAATATTATTGTGATTACTGCGATACATATCTGACGCACGATTCTCCAAGTGTAAGGAAAACTCATTGCCAGGGTCGCAAGCACAAAGACAACGTAAAGTATTTCTACCAGAAATGGATGGAAGAACAGGCCCAGCATTTAATTGATGCGACGACAGCAGCGTTCAAGGCTGGAAAAATTGCATCGAATCCATTCGCAGCAAATAAAGGAGCAGCAATTCCACCACCTCCAAATCTAGGCCCAAGACCTGGTGTGCCGCCACAAGGTCCACCGGGAATGATGCCACCTCCGGGAATGCACCCAGGTGGACCGATGGGACCTGGAGGACCAATGATGATGGGACCACATGGCCCGATGCCACCAATGATGGGAATGAGACCACCAATGATGGGACCAATGGGTCCTATGGGTCCTATGATGGGTCCTATGGGTCCAATGGGACCTATGAGACCTCCTATGAACGGACCACCACCACCTATGGCTGGACCTCCACCAATGAAAAAGTGATGACATTATCTATGTGGATTATCTTCATATATTTTGGACTTCGTCTTTCTTGTATTGCGGATAATTGTGTTGAAATCATATAATCTTAATGTTAGACATATTACTTAGGAATAAACTATACAAATCTTTGTGAACGAATGACTGTAAATAAGATTGTGTTCAGTAAATCGAAGATATATGTATCATTTCAACACTGGAATACATAATATTTAAAATTTCTGACAAATCATTTTTAATCTATCATAATATAGATAAGGTAAAAGAATAATCATAAAGGATTTACATAAAAGTGTTAACAATTTATTTTACATTGTTTTACATTTAATTATTTTCTGGTATACAAAGATATCAGTTACGAAGTTATGCTCTTAAAATTCATTGACTATATACGGAAAACTTACTTTGTGAGCAATATGAATGATGAAATTGTTCTTTAAGATCCAAACTCTTCAAAGTAACAGTTTTACTTAATATATATACGCAATAATATCTATGTATTTGATACACTTTTGTAAGTATTATGTGTAACATACATAGATAAAACAAAAACAAAATGAAAATTGGTACATGTTACTGTAGAAGTAAATTATAACAAAATCTTTCAAGGTAGACATTGAAATTTTTAGAAAGAAAAAATATTTCAATAGGGAACAATAAAATTATATTTCATATTACTTATTCTTGAATCAATGATAGGTATTATCTATTTATTTATCATTAGCAGGTTTTACTATACAACCAAGACATATGTGAGATAATAAGACATTAATGCGGAGAAAGTTTTTGACAATAAACAATTGACAATTAACTCGTTTCTTTAGGTCTGTTTTTAGGTGATGACCATTGTATAATTAACTCTTTAACAAAATTGGTGTCTTTTTTTGTAATGACACCATGTTTCAATTTATTTCTTAACATATTAGCTGCTATCGTTAAGCTTGGTATTTTTAGATTTTCAGCTATTTGGATAGCAAATTGTGCATTTTTCTTTAAACCTGGTGCTACCTTCCGAGCGTTCTTGTTAATCTTTTGTTGAAAGAACTCGTCTAGACGCTTTTTCTCCAAATTCGCCCTCCGTCTTGCTCTTTTTGTAGTTAATATTGGCTGTAAGTTAGGTATTGTATTAGATGCATTTGCCACATAAGTTGGTGGATTCAGATTTTGTATTTGCGTTGACTGAGCATTGTCCTTGAGTTGATTATTGTCAACATGGATCATCGTATCAATTATGATGTCTGATGAAAAATAATCATTGGGAAGTTGATTCATTTGTATGGTATTCTGTGATGCATTATTATAACAAAACTGATAAGGACTATCCTGAATATTGTTTGAATGACTTTCGTAAGGCAATCCCAATATATTAAAAGGCTGATACTGCACTCCACTACAATTACTAATCCCCGTTGAAGGTCCATCTTGGTTTAGATTATGCGACGGCACATTGTAAGGGTTATTAATATCGGTATAAACAGATGATCTTGCAGTATCCAAAGGCAAAAAGTTTTCTTGGCCTACATTGTCAGGCCTTACGAAGCTGCTGTTGCTCATGAAATTAATGTTGCAAGGATTCACCAAGGGAGGTTGCAGTGGTAGTAGCAGCTGCGGTGTGGCATGAATATCGAAAATTGAAGGAATTGGAGCTACTGTAGCTGTACAGGTCGATGGAGCTTCAATAGGAGTATCACTTGTTATTGTGTGACTCGAATTTCCAGTATCACCACTGCACGGTCTTTCACCTGTAGAACTTGTTTCTTTGTTAGATATCGAAGCACCCTCTCTATCGGCAACGTTTCTCGCAACTGAATTATAGCGAGCAGTACGTTCTGGATTTCTACGTAATATTTTCTCTTTTTTTCCTTTCTTTTTATTTTCATTTTTATTTTTATTTTTTTTGTCCTTAATAGGGATCGTCCCATCACTTGTTAGTTTATTAGCTTGGTTCGGTACGTATTGTCCAAAGAATCTATTACATAACATCATAATACGGAAAAACGTTCCAATAGGTATGGTTTTACTTTTCATTTGACGTAAATCATGAATTACATTAGTTATATGTCTTAAGTTGTGTGTATTAAGTTGCCGTTTTGAATTTTGGCATTTCAAAGTCATCACTAGTCTACTTTCCAGTTTCAATAAACGTGTCGTCGCAATTTCACTTTGAGTACTACGGGTTCCGTTTCGGTGAAATTGCGTAATTTGGTTCTTCAAACTTTTTATCTCAGTTAGTAAATCTGCAGGATTTCCAAAATCTACCTTTGCCTCGTTTATTTTGTTTAACAACACATGGATCATCTCTGATTTTTGTAGTGGTAGTTCTTTCAAGATTATATGGTTCTTATCGATCTCGTCACGATGCAACCACATCATTATCATACGTTTAATATTTATAAAATATTTGTTTTCACATCTCAAAGTAAAATGTAGATACATTTTTGTACCACTGGAGATAGTGAACTCTAATGGGACTAAATCAGCAACATCCTCTAAAAACCATGGCATCGTACCTGCGTCTATAATGCATTGTATATTTTTATGAACTGTTTTCCACTTTTTTTCCCACACATGCGGGTTTTCAATTACATGACGAGAAGTGTATGAATATATAACATCTTCTTGTGCCTCTTCGGCATCATTAGGTACTTCTTTCGGTTCAGGTTCTTTCTCGCCAATGATATTTTCATCGACATTCTTTTCATTATTTTCATTCACAAAGGATTCGTCAGGGATTTCTATGACTTCGTTTTCTATGTTACTAATATAATGTGGACCATCAGTATAATCTGTTACGTATGACGGTGTTGGAAAATGTTGTGACCATCTATACTTAACACAATCCGTATAATCATGTCCACGTCGAGCACAATTGCAGCAATGCAATTGATTTGCAGGTTTCATTATCATATTCTTGTCTTCAGATGTTTTCACCGTTAAGGTATTTGTCTGAAAAATAAAATAACAAATCAAAATCATGAGTGATAAAGTTGCCTGTAATCTATTACAAAGGAATTATTTTTATACTCACGGTTCGGTGAAATCTGCGCCACAGGTCAGGACACGTGGATTTTTCATGACCTTTCGAACCACAAGTACTACATTTTAATTTTCGACAATATTCGCAGGTTTTTACGTACGATGATGTTGGTCTTCCACACTAAAAATTGATTAAATCTTTTATGAGATTGTTGATTATGACTTAACGAATACTGTAAAAGCACGATGCTTACAGTGAGACATTTTTTTTCAGGACATCGAGGTTCTGTGTGTCCTTCCTTTCCGCACATGTGACAGCTGGGAGCTTTTTTTGGAAATGGACAAGCAGCTTTATTGTGTCCATCAGAGTGACACTGTTTGCACTTTTGAGTGGACCAATATCTTTGTCTTCTTGAAGGATTACATAAATCTGAATCTAAAATCGCCCAATGACGTGGGTCCTCTACATAAAAATATAATTGTGGTAAAGATTGTTTCCACAGTTTGTAAAATCTAGTCAAACTAGTTTAATTATGAATCTGGTGATTAACTTACTCGGCATATCATCTTGCACCTGTTGGATATCAAAACGTTCTCCGCCCCACGATTCATTGTAGAATGATTTCAGCTCATCGCTCATAGGTAGGAAAAAATAATCGGCTGCGCAATTGCGACGACTTGATTTTTCAACATTCTTCTTCTTTGGCGTGTTAAGTCCCACACTACTTGGTCCAGCCTCCGCATCAGAGTATCTTGCTTGTTTAGAACTAGTACTTGGACTAATGATAGTATCTGATAACCTTTTTCTCTTATTTGGTGATTTTTCTTTATTACTTGTTTTAGTATGGGTTATTATAGGATCATTTTTTTCAGTTGATGTTTCTTCCACAGGTTCAGGATTTTCTACTGGATCTTGTATTAACGCCTGTGTAAACTCTGTAGAATTTTCTTCTTGATTATTAAATCTCTCTTTAAAGTTAAATGTTACACTACCAGAGAATTCAGGAATATCATTTTTCTTGGTAGCATCATGAGATTCCTTGGTGGAATTGTCACTACTTTTTTTGCTCTTAGTTTTCTTATGTTTCACATTTTTTGAATTGTCAGCAGTAACTTCGTTTTCTGATATTGAGACACGTTTCACACTGCTTAGGGCTGTTTCACTTTCATTCAAACTTATTCGACTTTGAGCTAGTTGACCCCAGTTGTCAGCCTCACTTTCTGTCATGCTATCATCGCTGCTTACTTGCTTAGATTTTGCTGTAGCAGACATTCTCTTTATTTCTTCCAAGCTAGATGCTCCCTTTTGGATTCCAGTGCAATTTAAAATTATATTGCGTTCTTCGCTTTCAACAACAGATTGTTCTTTTGTTGTCGAATTAGCATTACTAGGTAGTTTTGCAGTCGAGTCAGTTTGTAATGTGGTATTACTCAGCACAGTTTGTCCTACTGGTTGTGAATCATTACTACTTTCAGAAGATGTAGTTTCAAAAGTAGGTGTGTCAAAAGCACCTGTTTGTGATACAGTCTGATTTGTACCTTCGTCAGATATCGGTAGTAATTCAGAATCTGCAGTTTTGTTTGCTTTGTTAGTTCTCAACTGATGATCTCTAGTCAAAGAAGTAGTTGGTGAATCCGGTGCATTTTCTATTTCCCTAGATTCGTCATCAGAATCCTGTAAATTAATTACTGGTGGTGCAGGTTTTGGTGGTACTGGTACTTCAAGTATGGAATCGTCGGAATCGGAAGTGATGTAAATTCTGGAACTTTGTCTCTCTTTTATTTTACTCTTCTTCGAAGAAACTTTGTACTTGCTAAGAGTTTCTGTTATCGTATCTGATGAATCTGAAGATGTAAGTATGATTACGGGCGCAATATTTTTATCATTTTTTCGTTTAGAAGCTCTTTTTCGCTTTTTAGATTTCTTAGATTTTTGTACTGTTTCTTTCTCAGTTGTATTAGAAGATGTTGTTTCTACGTTAGCACTTTTTGAATGTTTCTTTTTATTTTTTGAAGTCCCTTGTTTTTTCGGATTAAATGTATCCTCTGCAGCTTGTTCAAGTACATTTAATAAACTGGAAGGATCACTTCTTGCTGGATTTTCAGAAATTGTTCTTTCGTTCTCTGCGATTTTATTTGTAATAGGATTGTTTTGACAGATTTTTGACTTTTTGCTTCTTGGTGTTTTGTTACCTTTATTTACTTCCGTATTTGTATTATCATTATTAATAATATTTGTAGCAGATTGACACTCCAATTGTGTTTCATGAACTTGTTTATTTTTTTCCTCAGGAACCTTATTCAATGAAGGAACATTACTTTCTTCTTGACTCTCATTAGTCACAGATTCTATATTCTGGCTTTTCTTTTTTTTAGGCGTATGTCCTTTCTTTGAATGAACTTTTTTATTAATATTTTCAGAATTGGTTTGTTTGAAATTACCATTATTCTCATCAACTTGGGAAGCTTGAATATTACGACATCTATTAGATGATTCTCCTAAAGCAGGTTGCGGCTTATCCACAATGTTCTGAGATATTTCACTATTTGTAGTAGGGTTATTAGTTTCTACACCTTGATATAAATCTAAAATATTTCTCCAAACATTATTAAGAGTCGTCATACTATATTGTTCCTGTGGAGGAGACTCTTTATCATGCATTTCATTAGAATAATAAATTTCAGCGTACAATCTAGCTTCAAGTTCACTATTAGCTTCTCCTTCTTCCTCTTCATCATTCATATCAGAACGATTTTTCTGTAACAATGATAATTTTAAATAGCATGCATCAGTAGAGAAGAGAAAAAGAATATAATATTCATATGCAATACCATAAATATGTAATATTATCAAATGAATGACAATGTTATGTAAAGATAAAGTAAGGTTAACTCATACGGGTTTCTCACCATAACTACATTGCTATCCATCTCTTATTACGCTTCTTCTTGTTATAGCCAATGAAGAATAGTTCGAGTAGATTTATACACATTTAACAACAATTGTATTTCGATTTGCCAATAAAATGTAAGAGTCACATTAATAAGCTTTGTTTCTCTCGTACAAATGAGCACATGGCCGAAACTTCAAGTTTAGTATGAGAATAGGAAGGCGCCTTACTGCGCCTTACCGTTACGTTAGTTTCGCAAAGATGCGTTTCGACCAAATACAAGGAAGTATCACACGGACCCAAAAGGCAAATAAAGAAAAAGTTTTAAAAGAACCAAGAGTAATTAATTTAATTATTCTTTTATATACTAAGAGAAATTAACATACATACGTAAAATTAAAAGATTCTGTACAACGTGCAATTTTATTTTCAGGTACATACTTCGAAAATGGTATACAGAATAGATACATCTTTTGGTATATATTCTTTCCATAGAACTTTACTAATATTTACTATAATTATGAATTGATACTCAATACGAATATACTTGTTATGTTACTTTATAATAAGTTTCTCGAAGTAATACTCGAATATACCGCGCATGATACGACAATAATTGAAGATGATGGTTGCCGGAAGTAGACGTCACCAGTGCCAACTGCCAACTAACTTGGCTCTCATCTGAGCTGCGCCTTTCATCGGAGAAAATATATTTTTCTCTGTTTCTCCTTGTACCCGCACATATTTCCACATTGGGTAAATATACTTTTGGTATTATTTAATAGTTTAAGGATATTATTATAATGATATATGTTTCTTTGGGTGGCGAGGAATTCTATGTTTTTCTCATCGTGATTGATACTTCTATTTCTGTTATTTTTGGAGCATAGGTGTCTGGGCTCATTCAGACTTTTTTGTTGGTTCCGCAACAATATAATAATACTGTCAATTTGCATTGTTCTGGATTATAATTATTTTATTCGAGCGATTTACTCATATGTAAAATTCAAAGGGTTTTTATGGAACCTAAAGGTACTGTGGAAGGGTGATATTTTTTGACGTATGTGTACTTTATTTTACGATTCAAGGTTATCACGTATCTAAAAGAATATTAGTCTCTTCATTAAACTTAATTTCTTATGCACGTCGTCATTTATTTTCTTTGTCTATTTGCAGAGTCATTCAGTAGTTAACATACATAGTGGGCCTGACACATAACACTGACAAATATGTTTATTTGGGACTGGTTAACTGGCGTTTTGGGTTACTTGGGTAAGTAAAAGATTGATCATTTTATTAAACTGTAAAGAATTTTTTAAATTGCGACAATATCCAGTATTTTATATATTTTATCTATATAAGACCATATGTTGGAATATAAACAAAGGATCCTATAGGGTCTTCTGTAAGATTCAATATATGTTTTTATATTTAAGTTAGTATGATTTATAATTAAGATCAGTAAATAGTACATGACTTTATTGAGTACATTGTATTTTTCTTAACTTATTTGATTTTGTTATCGCATTTAAGATATAAGTACAAGCTTTGTAGGTATGCCATTGTCTGTTTGTCGCGGACGATTTGCCATTCTCGGTTTGCCTAATTCTGGCCGACATTCGTTACTAAAGGCTACTTACGAAGAGCATCTTATCGATCCTGTAGCATATCATGAAAGTAAGTGAATTTTAAAACACTGCATGATGCTTGTTCTTCTATATTTCAGGCCTGTGGAAGAAGAGTGGCAAGCTCCTGTTTCTTGGCCTGGACAATGCAGGCAAAACAACGCTACTTCACATGCTCAAGGATGATCGACTAGCTCAACATGTACCCACGTTGCATCCAAGTAACTAACTCCTTTGCTAACCCTTTCAATGCATCGTTAGATATCTTTGGGTGCCGGATATACTATATTTTCATGTTTAGTTTAAGTATTTGATTGTGGATGACATCATATATAAGTGATAAGTCATTAACCATGGAAAACTAGAAAAATGATAGTATCTCACAATATCATCTTGTTAACACTAATTAGAAATAGTACTTTTTCACTAGTTTTCCTTTTTGAATAACTCTTTGTATCAACTAGGTACATGATATGCAATCTCACATTAAGCAATCAAAGGATGCCACTGAATATTGAAAGAATGTAAAATTTCATTACGCATTTCGTAGTATACAGAACGTAAAGATATCTCAGTGAACTTTGATCCTAGTGAATGACTTGGCATGATAGAAAGCAATACTCACAACATCCTACTATTAAATGATTGCTTCTATGCCAATGAAATAACTTGAGATAAAATTTAAGCAAGAAAATAAAAAATCACTAGAAATGACAGATCAATAAAACGAATGCTCTTTATTCAATATAACATTTTTTATTTCAGCGTCGGAAGAGTTATCGATTGGCAATATGAGGTTCACGACGTTCGATCTTGGTGGCCATACTCAAGGTACACAAATTCATATATTACTTGACTTCTTTAAGTCCCAACAATTTTAATTAATTCAATTTAATATTACAGCCCGTAGAGTTTGGAAGGATTACTTCCCAGCAGTAGACGCGATAGTGTTTCTCGTCGACGCAAGTGACAGATCCAGATTGTCAGAATCGAGGGCCGAATTAGACGCTCTATTAACCGACGAGCAACTCAGTGCGTGTCCAGTACTCGTTCTTGGAAACAAGATCGACAAACCCGGTGCAGCGTCCGAGGACGAACTTAGAAATTACTTCAATCTCTACGGCCAGACAACTGGAAAGGTAAGCAATAAGAAACCAGTAGTACATAATTGCTTTCACACGCTTACTAGTGCACGCAATCGCATACAGAAATATGCGCAACGTAAACATTCAGCAAATTCATCATCGTTCTGCTTTCCATTGCGCATCATAGTCTTGATTGTCCATCAGCGACACAGCCAACTATCTTCTTTACAGGGAAAGGTTGCACGCAGCGATATTCCTGGCCGCCCCTTGGAGCTGTTTATGTGCTCAGTGCTGAAAAGGCAAGGTTATGGCGAGGGCTTCCGCTGGCTCGCCCAGTACATTGACTGAACGCACGTAATCACAATCTAAACCAATCTAAACACTCCAATTTCCAACAATTTCCCAAGTATATTCCTTTCTACGAAATACCAGTTTACCCAGAACGTCTCTAATATCGGGGGGTTCCAATCCTTGCGCAGATATTTTCATAGACAGTACAATAACCTCTCAACTGGAGACTGTCTACAGATTGGGAATATCAATCATAGGACAATTCATTGTGATGTTCTTAGACAGATCCTCAAAGGAATGTGTAAGGGCTTAGACGGAACGTGTATTGTATGGCCGTGGGTAATGGACCTCCTTGTTACTGACGTTAACGTCATCCTGAACCTATCGTTGACTTCATTTCCCAAAAGTTCTCTCAATCCCCATAGATATCCTGCCACAGTTTTAAACAAATGTTACTTCAGTGCTACGGGATACGTCGATACCGCTGAGGAGTGATATAAAAACCATTTTGATAAATAAAACACGAATAAAGTAATTATTTAAGAAGTGCAACTCTTCGCGTGGATTATTTCTTTATTTAATTTCGACACGTGGCTCGATCATTCATAATCGGGACATTCATTCGTTGCATGCTAATGAGTTTTGAAGATTCTTTTTAATCTCGTTATAGGTAACGCGTTGCAGCTTTTTTTTTACGATCAATGTTATTTCGTACTTTTTAATAACGCTTTAGCGAACGTGTCTTAACTTTTAGATACAGGGTGCGATTATTCTTTACAGTAATGGTCTCAAGGTCATTCCTTCTCTTGTACAGTTGTACTCAATTACTTTAAACCATAAATGTATAATGATTGTTAGTCTTTTCTTCTCTTTTTTTCCCCCTTCAATTGAAACTCGTCAAGCTACCACTTTGCAGTATACAATGTTAACTGTATTATACAGTTCATTTAATCTTTCATTATTCAATTCTCGTACATCTGTCATTTAAACACGCTCATACCTTTATGCCAAATTGATTTTGCTATATCTGCACACGTCAAGTTAGGTTCATATTAAACGAGGATACAGGAGTGATAATGGATTGATAATAGCGACTAATGTTCAGATTAGTTACGTCTTGTCTCTTTTCCTCATGGAATGTGTCCAAGGTGACTAATAAGTCAGTTAGTATAATTAACATGCTGCTTAGCTTCGTTAGTAAATACATCGTAGCTGAAGATTTTAATAAAATTATATAAATTTGAATACGCTGCTACTTATTGCTGTTTGATTATCCTTGATCTTATCCTCTTCTAATGTGAGTCTAGTCTTTGGGTCTGTAATTGTAATAAACTAACTTTATAATAATTGAGGTCCGAGGTTTAAATTTGTTATCATTATTTATTTGTAACGGGTAAATAGTCTGTTCTAGTTAATTCAATCCCGTTTAACAGCTGTTTATAAAGTTGGGTTTCTTAGCTCAGTCAAAATATTCACACAAAAAAGGAATGAAGTATCTATTATACAGATAGTGATAGTTAAAAAGAAACATTCTTTTGTGCGCTGCTGTAGTAAATAAGTACTTAAAATTATTTTGTTGGTTGGTTTTACAAAAATAAAAAAGGAACACTGTATTTGTAACTCGTCTAATTATCATTCTGCTATATCACATCTGTTACAATAATTACAGATGTGAATGGTCTGTATGGGAATAACTAAATCAAACTGTTAAATGTTTAATGAAGCTTCACGTCCATACTTTGAGGATGATTTGATGTTACAAAAGAATATTCAATATTTACACAACTGTAGTTTCAGGTTTCGCTCACAACTGCAATTCCTTATTTGTTGGTAGCAATTCTAATCTTTGTTTTACACTTTCATCAGTAACTTCCTGTAAGGTTTTTGGATTCCATTTTGGATTTTTATCTTTGTCAATCAAAAGGGCTCTCACACCTATAAGCACGAAGGTTGATAATTTTCTTATTTACAGTAGATCGAGCTTCTGTACTTTTTTTTTTTTTTTTTTTTTTTTTTTTGATAAAATATTCTACGTACCTTCATAAAAGTCACTAGTTTTTGACAATGTTGAGCACATTAGTCTGTATTCCATTTTTAGACATTCTGCTAAGCTTAACTGACTACCTTTGTCATAGCTGATTTTGGCCATTTTCAATGCAGTTGGTGACATGCTATTTAACAATTGTAACACATCCTTCGCCCAATCAGAACCGTCTCCTTCCAGTCTGTAACAAATTTTAGTCAATAAGAATTGACAAAAACAATATCTAAAATTTAAGTATTATTATAAATGATTTTGCTTTTTAATTCAATGATTACCTATTGACTATTTCTTCGACTGTTGGAGCAGAAAAGTAGTTATCAATTTTACTGAGATACGGTGCCAGACTGAATTCATGATTAAGATTTTCGGGTTGAAACTTTTTTATGGTACTGTCAATATCGATATTTCCAGTTGTTAATAAAGCTTTGGTTAAATCTTCGATTCTTTCAGAAGGGACATAATGCGTGGCAATACCCGCAAGAAGAACGTCGACACCTTTAAATATATTAATACATAGTTATAAGATATATTTTTCCAATTGCTTAAATTATTTTATTTATTCAATATGCTTTACAACCCTTTACCTTTTAATCTCTGTCCAGTGAGTCCTAGGAACAAACCCAACTTTCCTCTTAGTCTTGGCAGGAAGTAATTGGTACCAACATCCGGTATTAGACCAATCGCTGTTTCCGGCATGGCAAAAAGTGTATTTTCAGTTGCCACCCTGTACTTCCCATGTATAGATATCCCCACGCCACCACCCATTGTTATTCCATGAATCAATGCTACATAAGGAATCTTGTATGTTCCAATTAGATAATCCATACTGTAAAGCAATAGTTTCACACAAAAATTGTATATCATTTAATCTGGCTCTTTTCTTGCATTGAGTGACAATAGTACTAAATTATTTTACATACGTATATTCAGCTCTGAAGAATTCTTCACTTATTGCTTCACCACCGGGTTCATTCAAAGCTAATGCAAGAGACTTAACGTCCCCACCAGCGCAAAAAGCCTTTCCACCAGCTCCTTTTGCGACTACCAATTTTTTCGATGTTTCCCATTCTTTTAGAACCGGATATATTTTGCGAATCATGGACAGATTTAGCGCGTTCAATGCTTTTGGCCGGTTGAGGACAAATACTCCTTTGTCACCTACCTAGTTCAATTTAAAATTGGTAATTTATTGGTCCTTTAACATACTGATTTTATTATATATAGTTATTTATTATATTACAAATCACTTACATCTTCGAACAATACGTCATCCTGGGCCTCAGATTTTGCGTCTTTATCACTTCCCTTGGTAGGTGCTGGAATTTCAGTTGGGGGTACAGATACAGGTTGTGGTTGTGGAAGTATTGGTTCAATTATAGGACCTAGGTGTTTTTATCAATTTTAATTTAATGTTAGTCTTTAAAACATTCTTGTACCTACAACGCTGTGTGCTTTCAAACGTGTATCATATAGGTATGGTGCAAGCGATGACGTAACTTTAGTTACCAGTCAAATGTTCGTATAGTGAGAAAAACTCATAGACCTGGTATTTCTGTGAGAGGAACGTGCCTGGGAAGTGGTACTCTTGGCGCAGGTGTTTCAGGATTTGGTTCCGAAGGGATTGGTTTGTGCTTTGGTTTGATCAAGTTGCTGATTTTCACTTGCTTACCTGAACTACTGTGGACGGAAAGCATTATTGTTGACTTGCGTATTGCGCGAGTCGTAAGTCCCGCGGGTTTCAGCTTTGAGGTTATGCTACGAATCTGAAGCAAGGAATTAATAAGTAAATCTTATGAAATAACCATACTTTATGATTAAATTAGTCGTTTTATTATAACTCGTTACCATTTTGATCAGTGAATTTTGTAGGTTGGATTTTCCTTTACGTATATGTTTCAAATTGTCATTTGATATTGCACTTGTTGTAGATTGTATGAAGTTTATTGTTCTGACCGTCCAAACGGCCTTACAGTGTCACGTGTTAATTTCTGATCTAAATATGGGCATTAATTACATAGCGATTATTTTTGTCCGCCGATAACGTTCTGGCATTTCATTGGAGGATTTGGATTTAATTTATGTTTTTTTTTGTGCTGATTATTCGTGACACTTTAACTGTAAAATGATTTTTGTATCATCGAAGAATTATGTAACGAGACGTTTGTTACGTAAATTCAAGCATTTCTTAAGTGCGTCGGTGTAGGAAGTTTTTTTTATTCAATAAAAATTTTAGGTTCATCGTTACGACAAACAAAAGTATCGATGCTTCTATTTTCCTTCGGCTTTCTATTATCAAGCGAAGATTTTTCATCGTGCAGATAACTACTTGTTTGCAGGAACAACTAATAAGATTAGTATCAGACACTTCATATGCCAGTGGATTTCTTTTGATAACCGTTCGAATTCGGTTTATATCCAGGTAGACGTTGCTTGAGAGCCTTTTTTTTCCCGTCACTACATATATTCAATAAAATGTTCAATATAATTTTTATTAAATCAGAGAAATATCGTTTGACAGCTATTCTCTTTTAAGCAAGTCAAATAATCTGAGTTTGTCTCTAGAATGGAATTTTGAATTTTTACCGCGCTAGCATGTCGACATCTACCAGGAAATATCTTCCTGTTTCCGCTACACTATCGTGAAATTCGAAAGGCATTTAAACGAATTTATTTATATATTTCGTTCTTTTTATTCCAATATCGATTTATTCTCAATGCGGACATGCTCCAGTCTCTTTATGCTTTTCGAAAGGACAATCGGTACTTCGCGAAGTGACTCGAAGTTGGCTGCATACATTCAGTCGTACCAACATTCATTTCAGTATGAAGACACGTCGCGCAACGTAACCTCTTGTGCCGCGTAAGATACAGTCCGAGTTATTTACACCAAAGCCATGGCAACGTTACGTAGAATCTTAACAATAAGTATGCCACCTTATCACGGTATGCCAATGAAGAACAATGCGAGGTCAATGAGTTTTCACAAACTAAAAATAGCTCTTCGAGGCTTTTGGCGCTCGGACAAAGATGCCCCCGTCTACGGTCACATCTGTCAAGTTGGCGACCCAGTGCTACGCACGCAAGCTATGCCGGTAGAACCGGAAATCATCGGCACGAAGGACTTTCAAGCGGTATTTATGAAAATGATTACTAGCGATACTTATAAAAAATTAATTGTTCTCCATTCCATTGCGTTTAACAGCTACTTGGACATTTGAAAGACGTCATGAAATGGTACAACGCCGTGGGATTGGCCGCGCCGCAGATCGGACTTCCCTGGCAGATATTCGCAGTGGAAGTAACGAAGAGCCACCTCAAAAGTATTCCCAAGGAAATGAGGGATGCTCAAGGCATGGAGGAGATACCTTTTCAATTTTTTATTAATCCCACCTTAAGGGTCACGGACTATACGGTGCTGCGATTACCTGAACGCTGCGAAAGTGTTCGAGGCTATTCCGCGGATGTTCCGAGATCAAAGGAAGTCGAGGTCACGGCTTTGACTGAGAAAGGAAAATCTATCACGTGGATAGCTAAAGGCTGGTCCGCAAGAATTGTACAACACGAGTATGATCACTTGCAGGTAATCATTTAAACAAAAAAAATGTTTATTTAAAGTACATCTTTCATACTGCTATCTTGGTGTTAATCCATTTTCTTTTACGTTGCAGGGTAGAGTCTTCACCGATATCATGGACCCGAAAACATTTAATTGCACTGCCTGGAACGCAATTAACGGTTGTCGAGGTCGCATCGAATTAAAATATATTCCGAAATAGTATTAATGCCTCGAGATCATATTTCTTGTGTAGTTTCTTTTGCGTAATAAAAGTACGGCTGTCTTTAGAGACGCGCAGAGAGATATTTGTCGACTTGAGTGTACGAGGGATTTGTTTGGCAGGGGTCAGGACAATTTGCGCTATTCTAAAAAATAAGATATTTTTATTGATGCATCTTCCAGGATACAGTCATAGCCGATTATACGATATTTGAATTACAACTTATGGAATTTATTCTGACGTAATATCAATTTGACGAGCCGGGGAGAAGGGAGGGAAGGAAGAGGCCAAGGCAATCGGATAAGCACGATAACGATCGACGTGAATTGAAAATTATTTTCTTTTTTTTCTTTTTTTTTTCTTTAAGACAGAAAATCTTAATTCTATTTTCTACGGATATTAATGTTTATCGATAATCATCCCGTCGCCTCTGTCACTTCTCTCGAATAATCATTGCCCAATTACACAAATAAATGCTTACGCGTAATTTTTCTTATAGTAATTTCTTTTTTTTTTTTCTTATCAGAGTAAGAGAATTATGCTCGATCATTGTAATAAATACTTAGCAAATTTAATGATTAATCGTTACGTGTCTAACTTAGCCTACTTATCATTAACATTTTCTCTCTCCTTTCTCCACTAATCGTCATATCGTTCGATCTCACGCGATCCTCGCTCTCATGCATTGTAATTATTAAGTGCATCGTGCCGAATTATACTGCAGAAATGTTTCATGATTTTTCATAACGTCCGTCAGCTCTCAGTGCTACAGGTAGGACGACGAGAGCATTGCGTAACACGATTAATGATACTTTAACGTGAAACAGCTAAGGATTAATGTGTTTCTGCGTTTTCTCAATGTATAAGGATTCGATAGAAAATTCATTTCAATTCCAGGTTTCTCCTGTTGACTCGATTCTTATCTATTAATCTATAGTACGACCTGTAATGAAATTATCGAAAATAGACGTTAACATGTATACAGTTGTCAATCTACATTCACCGTATACCCGCCTGTACACTTACTTACAGTTTTTAATGCGTTATCTTTAATTACAACAACTATAACAGCACCTTTATACACTTAAATTACTCCTTAAAAAGCGTTTGGTTTTCCCAGAGTATTTTTGCTCCGCAGTAATAGCTGAGAATTCGTACTGAAAACATTACCAATGCACCTTCGGTTTAAAAAATTGTCAAAGTTTTTTTTTTCTTTCTCTCTTCGGTCATGTGTATGCATATATGCGTGCTTTATCTATACGATTTTTGGTTTACTCGTAAAATAATTTCTGACTAGGTCTCTCGTGGTTGTTACTTATAAAAATTGTATTTAATATTGCGTCGCGCCATTTTTCTTTTTTTTTCTTTTACTACGAAGCGATTTTGTAATTTTTATTTGCACGATATTTCGAAATCAAAGTGCTTTGCCACTTAGTACCAACGGGACTCTAATTGTAAGCTTTTAGGTTAACTCCCTGTCGTCTTGTTCAACTTTACGAGATATAGCTCGTAATCGATTAACAATCAATGAGATCGAACTGAGTTGATTTTCGAAAAGCGTTACATATATTTTTTTTTTAAGACCAGCCACTATTTTTAAAATGTATTGTAATTCGCTCTGACACGTCATAAGACAAAAAACAGTTGATACCCGAGCTTTTTCTCATATCGAAATCGATTGAGTATCGATAGAAAAATTCGTATACCCTTCGATCAGACTGTAATTCTCTCCGGCTTTGTTTCGAAATTTCATGATTTCTTATTCAACGACGGAGCTTCTTCTTTTTTGGAAATTTCTATCACGGGGGAGAAGCTTTCTTTAGGACTGGTTAGGCGATATAGAGACGACTTTTTTTTTCACGATGCGTATATATCTATACATGCTTTTATCATTCGTTAAAAGTTACTACACGACTATAACGACAAACATGGCGACTGATCTAAAATATCTAAATCTAAATCTCGTTTAATATCTACCACGTCGAAAACCACCCTAAATCATTAATCCAATAGAAAAGACGGTATTTCAATTTTATGGAAACAAATTGTTACGTAGAACATTGGTCCTTTTAGTCTCTTTACATACGTTCGTGTATCTGGTATATATATATATAGTCTAGGTTTACATGTATATATATACATCATATCCTGTATGATATATGTATATACTGGTGTGTTATATTCTACGCATATCGGAATGGCCGTTTCTCAATTTTCTCGGAGAAAGGAACAAAAAATTCTGCCAACAGTTTCGGACTGCTTTCGGACTTCTCCAAAGATCACGTGAATCAGAGTTTTTATAGCAGTTGCCCGCGTTCAATGTACAGTGAGGTGCAAAAATGCGTTTCAATATAAATATTGCATGAAGGTATTACAATATTTATAACTTCTAAGGAATATTTTCTATTTTTTTTTTTTTCCAAAATTGCCTCTAGTAATACGTATAGCATCGAGTCGCCCGATCCTCGATATGCACGAAGTTTGCCTTTCCTCGAGACAGGAACATGGGACATCTTGTTTACTTCCGGATACGACCGACGCCTTAGCGAACTAGACGCGATTTTGATAGCTAGAATTATTTTTTTTTCTTTTTAAATTTTCGCGCCATTTCATTCACTCGCATGGTCATTCGATAATTGGAACACCCTGAGCACAATCGATTTATTTAGGCCACGAGAAATAGTGGCGCGATAACACGTATTTTATATGGGTAGCTAGAGGTTAGGTTAGTTCACTTAAGGTATCGTATATTGTACGTTTAAGGTACACTCTTCAGATGCTGTTATTTTGTCGCTCGAACGATTTAACGCTTTGGATTTTCTTTTTATATCCAGGTATGAACTCGTTGTTGCTGCGCGGTATCCTCTTCCTGTCAGGATACGTGTCCACGTGTCTGGGATGTCCTCCATCTTTTTCCGTGGCCACGATGGTGAACCGGAAATCGACTATTGCCGGCCATTCCTCTGGATGATTGTAAGTGCAGCGGTATCCTTACCGTGCCTATTGAAATTGAAAATAAAATCATTATTTATTCGAGTGTCCTATTTGTTTTTTTTTTTTAGACGTTTCTTCGTCACGTCGTCATCATCGTCATCGCCAAGAGGACTTTGGGAAAAGATTGGGACTTTTGGATGAGAAGCAGGTTCGGGTACTGTGATCAAGGCTGCAGTCGGTGCTTGACTTGATGGGAAGGTGGATTATCGTGGATGATCTCCGTTATATATAGTATACGATAGTTTATTCGTTACTGATGAACTTTCGATCATTATTATCGATGATCTCGAGCTCGAAGTGCATCTCGCTTCTAGAACTTGCGGAAGTGCCACTGATGTAAGGATGCTCCGAGGACGCGAAGGACGTACCGTTCCGTGATATCCTTGCGTGAGATTCGGGACTTCCGGTACAGCTGTATCGCGAGGTCACGGCCTCCGATCTGGAGAGCGATGGTTCCGGGGCGACCCGCACCCACGGACACCACGAGAAGAATTGGGCGAATCCACGGCGAAATCTGTTGGGCAGAGATGTCAATAGTATTAAGAAATTTGTTAGGTTAGGTTAAGTTATGAAAAAAAATAGTCTTATCAACGAGTACGAGGAACATTCGTGATCTAGCGTTGTGCGCATGCGCGGAACAGAATGTTCGAGTATTTTTAAACTGTATTTGCTGAAACGCTTGAAAAGTCTCTTTGAATGCTCGGCAGAGTGTTGACAGACCGGCTTGATTTTAAAAGCCAAAGATTCTTTGGAATTGGGAAACTAGGCCGGCGCACTTTGAATTACGAATATTTCTACCACCTTCTCACCAAACGTACAATCTGAGAGCAGAAGTACTGCTCGTAGCGAGGATTTGCTAATTGTATTAAAATGGCCATTCGAGATTGCTTTTATGCCGCGAACGCGATTATACATTTTAGTAATTGCACTTAACGGCTCTGCGGTAATTTTCAAGCTTTTTACTCGTCTGCGTTTTACGTAACGTTTATGTCATTGGTTGTCCGCCTTTCTCCTTTATTTCGAACTTCGTTAATCCTTTTGACTTTTCGTACTTACGGTCTACGTTGCTACACTTCCATTGAGATATTTTGGTATTCAAAATTTCAAATTTTATCTTTAACCACAAAAGCTCGTCGCTGTGTTTTTTTTTTAGTTTTGTAACTACTTGACTACTCACCTGGAATTCATCCAGCAATAAATAATCGGGTTGTACATGCTGTTGGACATGGCCAACCAATAAATGCCCAGATAGAGCTCCTGGATGTAGGGCTCGTTCGTGATTTCCGGCAGATATGACGTCACTATGAAGTAAACGTGAAAGGGCAGCCAACATACGGCGAATATCACCACCACGACGATCATCATTTTGACTACCTGCAGGCAAAGCGTTGTCTATAAAAATATTTATTTTTAAATGCGTCAGGCGAATCAGTAGGGATTTATATTTTTTTAGTCTATTCTCGATTCGACGTTTTTTTTTTTTTTTCAACGTGGACGAAAATGAATAAATAGGAGAAACTAAGTGTTCAACTTTTGACAAGCTGCTCTGTTGTTTTCTGACGTCCGATCAATAGCCATGCACGTTGTTCTTTATTTGTGAATCAAGACAAGAGTTTCGAGGCTGGGTTATTTTTCTTCGTAATATTCATTGGCACAGGCACCCTATTGAGACGCTGCTGGAGGGAACACACTCTCTCTCTCTTTCTCTCTCTCTCTCTCTCTCTCTCTCTCTCTCTCTCTCTCTCTCTCTCTCTCTCTCTCTCTCTCTCTCTCTCTTGGGCATCTTCATCTTCCTTCTCTTCTTCGTCACTCTATACCTCCATCAACGGTAGTACTATGCAAACACAGGTGGTGAAAGTGGTTTTTTTTTATGGTTAAATTAGCGAACAACAATTAGCAAAGTGGCTTATACAAGTTATCTTTGAGACTGGATCCCACGTTCGGAGAATGAATCCTTTTTCCTGTTTTTTTTTTCCAGTATTTGTTCGTTAACACTAAGTCAGGTTTACGCTGACGCTGATAGAGAATTACGATGAGTCTTGGATTTCTTTTTACGCCTTTCTCTCCATTTCTATTCTTCTCACTCGGACACCTTTCACCCTTTGCACAAATTTACTTTCACGAAATCCATTTTCGTTATATACGATTGACTACTTCTAGTTTCAGGGCTAGGACTTTGGGAATTGGCACATATAATTTTTATTTTTTTTTATTTTCGAATCTCTCACGTATACATCTTTATTTATTCGGGTGTTTCACTTTGAAGTTTCTACTGTAAATTCTCTGTCGTCAGTTAGCTGACTGCAATTGTAGTTACAGAGAATTTTTTAATTTTTTTTTAATGCTTTCAGATTCTTGGATAAATTTTATTTTACTATATGCTGAACATGCGTAGCTACAAAAGAGTTTTTATATGATTAAAGGATACCTGTTTATCAGTCCATGATATTTATTCGAGTTTTCAATCATGGCGATATTAAGCTAATTGTCAGATACCTCATACGAACACTTTCATTCGTTGCTGTTGAATCATACGTAGTCCTTGTGTACATCCATACACGTGCCAGTAGATATAATCAAATATTTTATAAGATTTTTTTCTTTCTTCAATGCGTCTCAGTAATGTTATGTTATTTCATGTATGATTTATAACGCACGATACAATATATTACCGCACGTAATGTATTTATCCCTCGCGTGTCGACACAACATCCAGTATCTATTTCGGAGCTAAGCAGAAATCGAGAAATCGTGTGTAAATTTCTCGGTAGGTAAAGTCATTTCCATAAGAGCGACATTACGTTACACGAATACCCCAGAACTTGGCCTCTTACGTATTCAGATATATACCATTAAGTCAGTTGGATGTTAAACATTATACCTACTGTATATTTGATATACAGAGTAAAATATGCCGGTCATCATAAAATCGTGAAGTATTGAGAAAGATGTAGTTTAGAAAAGAGAGAAAAATTTTCTGTATACTTTTTTTTAAATATATATCTATAATAACAATATGATATGTGGATACACGAAATAAACAAGAATTATTGCCGCGTTACGTAGCTATAATAATAGTATCGTAAATATTAATTTAATTTCCAAACTTTGTTATTATCTTCATATATTTTAATCCTATGTCCATTGTTAGCTATTTAGGGGTATACAGGGGTGTGTCTGGCCTTTGAAAATTTATGTCTCTCTACGTCCCTCAATTAATAGCTGAAAATTCGATTAAGTTTCCGTGTCCAACGTCTGGGAAGTTTGCATAGTACTACCGTTGATGGAGGTATAGAGTGACGAAGTAGAGAAGGAAGATGAAGATGCCCAAGAGAGAGAGAGAGAGTGTGTTTCCTCCAGCAGCGTCTCAATAGGGTGAATTACGCGTCTCGGTGTGATTTATAAAAGCCATTCGAAGGTACGTTAAATGGTTACTAAGTGATTCCCTCAGCACGATTAAACCTTGCTTTGGTGAAGTTCAAACGATTAAAATTTAATTATATAGATTCGCTCGAAAGATTCAATGTAGGGTTAAATTATATCAGCTTTGCGAATGTCTTTAAGAATCCATGGTATTTATGGGTCATTTGTATTTTTGGTGTTTCTTTTTTTAAACCACCTTACGATTATATGCTCGAACCACGTGGGACATTTACTCGTGAAAAATGGTTGGCCCTTTCCGGCTACACGTATATTTTCCCCCTTTTCACGGCAGCCTCATAAATCATGCAATAAAGATCCATTCGGTCGCGCACAATTTTCTGGCACCTATTGTGCATATGCAACGGTGGCGCCATCAGGTGCTTTTTTTTGGACATGCTGGTTACGTGAATAATGCATATACAAGTGACACTTTACTACTGTATATCTTTTATCGGATGGTTCGTCTTATTGCGAGGTGGATTGATTTATAGGAGCATCACGATTTGCGTGCTGCTGTTCGTATGCTTCCGCCATCTTAGAATTTATGGGTGACGCTTTACCGTATACGGTGGACGTGTATTTTACATATATAGTATTTTAAGTCGTTTCGGTACTTTGAAGATTTTAACGTCAACCGCGGAAAGTGATTATGTAGACTGACGGAGTTTCTTTTGTTTTTTAAGTTATTTTAACGAGTAACTGTTGTTAGTTGCTGGAATTAGAGGCTATCGTAGAAGTAACGTACGTCGGGGATATAATTATGTAAAATAGAATTAGAACGTACAGGAAATAGGTATGTACATTGTTATTGTTCTTATACCGTAATATTGGTATACTAAGAAATTTAAAGTTCAAACTTGCTGATTGTTTACATATTTATTGCTACCACTGATACTGTTAGTAATACTAGCAGTACTGCTAACAGTATTGGCAGTAGTAGTAATGTATTTGATTAGGAAAGGTGTAATTAACCTCAAATCCAGGGCCGTATACGTCTGTAGATATCCGTTTGGGGTGAAATATTTCTTTTTAATTCCTACTACAGTGAATTCGTCGAGATTTTATCGTCGAATCAGAATTTTTGATTGCACGATGGTGGTTGGTGAAATTGGTACGTAATTAAGTATGTATAATTAATGGCAAGCAGAGTTTTTTTTTCTTTCTTTATCTCGGTCACGTTATTTAATCTCTTTTTTTGGCGTCTCGTGATTCCTCGTCTCGTGTACGTAGAAAAGTTTTCCCATTACTTCGGAGACTTCTTGGAATATAACGAGTGACTAATCAAAAGTGTAGGAGTTCTTGCCGAGTTGAATTTTTTTTTATCTGCGAATATTTTTGGCCAAATCTTGAATGTTGGTCGTGAATTTTTGTTGTTGGTGGAAACGGATTTTCTAGGGCCAGAGTGACGTACTACGTGGTTCATGTGTACGCGATTGATGAGGTTAGGTAAATTGTAGGTTAGTTGGTAAAAGTGATCCTAATGGGTACAGAGGGTTTTAGTTATTTTTTTTTAAATCTTTTTCAGGGTTGTGCTAAGTTTGTTCGATTTTTATCATACGGGGGATGCCATTCTGTTTTATGGAAATTCAAGTGAAACGATTCATCTGGAAATTACTCTGGCTGCCTCTTTGACTTCGTAATTCGATTTTAATTTCATTACTACCCTGAGTGTCGTCGAGGAGGATGTTTTTACGAACACCATTCGCGAATTTATTGAATGCTGGATATAAAGTTTGTGATCTCAAGTATAATTGTCTTGGGCGGATAATTCCAAAATAGCTATACGTAAAGAATTCTGGAAAAAGAGGAAAAACACGTTCTCAGAAAAGATACAGTAAATTAAAAAAATCATCTCATGACTTAGTAGAACTGTGAAATTATTTTGGGAATTTTACAAAAATTTTGAATATTGTTCGTTCGTATTTTTCACTTTTTTTCATCCAATACAGACACTGTATATTGAAGTTTCAACTATTCAATCGACTACTGCAGTACTATTTGAATTTTACCCTATTTTACCGCCGTTTATCTTTTGGCAATGCGTTCTATGTGCTTTCAGAACTATTTCACACGTGGGTACCAGACTTTGCTTTGACCTCTATGATCCAGTTCCTTGTTTCAAATTAATGTGTCTTCATCCTCCTATACTCCCTGCATTACACGAACAACCTCAAAGTCCTCCATGCCTTTCGCTCTTCTGCTCAACTTCATTTTCCGCTTTACAGGACAGTCATCCTCTGGAGGCTCTGCATCCAGCTACGTAATTCCGCTTAACAACTTTGACAATCTACAAGTTGGTACCACTGCACTTCTGTGCTTCTCCATGCAACCGGGCATTTCACGTTGCGCCGTTCTCATTTGAGATAACGTTACTCCGGATACCCGAACCTCAGACTCCGTGAATATTTTATTGGAAATTCTAACATTCCCGGGGGTTCGCGTGTAATTGTTACGCTCCTGAATACAACCCTGTAAGTTAACTCCTGGAATCTTACACGTACCCTGAATGGACATTGGTTGAAAAATATACGAGATTTGTAACAATTTTAAAAAATTTTTTCTTTGACAAAATACTTTTTTCTTTTAATACATAAAAACTGCGTAGTAATTTATTTTTATTATATACGGGTTCACGTCAAATAATAGGAATACGAAAGTTAGGTTACGTTGTGACTCCTTTGGGATTCTTGAAGGCTATAACGAGATTGTCAAGTTAGAAGTTTTAATTTGTGCTTTTTATACGTATATCGGCTCGGCAGGTTTGGGTATTGCGAAAAACTTTTTGCTAGGTAAACTTGGCGCAACTCAACACAGTGCGAATCTTTTTTCTTATTTTTTTTCTCCTATGATATTCACTGCGGGTGGTACTGTTGCTAGGGATATTTGTGTTCTGTAATTTAATGGAATGTCCCATAAGAGATCTGAGGTGGACAATTTTGACAGTCGGAGTATAAATTTTGAAAAATTATCTTTTAATTTTGCTTGGAAAATTCTTTTCCTATAATTTAATATTTAATAGCATTGATCAGCACAGTAAATTCGTCTTATCTCTGTAAGATGAACCATAAGATTACCTGCTGTATCATTGGTTACTGATGGGTTAATCCAAATGCCCTGAGGGGCAAAAGACTGGCTATTGGAAAGGAGCGTTTACTTATCGACCATTTACTTAACGGGAGTTTACTGTAATGCTTAATTCGCAGTAGGTAGTAAAAATATATGATAACGTTATCAATTTGATATATACATCGAAATTCAATTTCCTTTGCTCTTCTGAGAATCAAATGTTCAATTTCGATGATAATTTCAGTTTTCACGTAAAATCTGTTATTTATTTTACGTTCTTACCGTAGTGACTATCGTATTTGAATATCCCGCGTCGTTATACTTTCGACGATCTTCAAATTTTTGAAATCACTTTGCATTGGTTTGCATTCCTCTGCATTGACCAGCACTGGATCTCAAATTTTTTTTTTCCTTCTCTTTATCTTGAGTAACTGTCTCTGGCATTGGATATAAGGGCGGATTCATATTTGCTGCAGTAGCAATTGTCGGTAATGGAAAACCAATAAGACTGGATACTCGTGCAAGATTACGTATGCAATGAGCGAAAAGGAGGATATTCCAGGAGGAAATTTCTTGCGAATGCAATTCGCATTGTTTATCAATTTTTTAATTAATTAATCTGACAATTAATCGTCAGCCGGTCCAAATTGTCTTACGGCAACAAAATTTTTTATACCAAAAGTCAGCAAATCTCGTACGTATCCCTAACGTGCGAAACCATCGTTGGTCCCAAATAACTCAATAGGTAGGAAACGTGATTTTCGGTTAAGTGGCTAGTAGAAGATTTTTTGACTCGGTTTGGATTTGGTATTTCTTTCTTAAATTTTCGCCGACGTTTTCAAATTTCAAAGAAAGCAACGTATAGCTATTAATATTGATAGAAAAATAATGCCTACGTCATAGGGATGCAAGGTGGTTAATATTTTTATTGTGAAAATAAAATTTCACGTAGATGTTGAAAAATTGTGAGAAAATGTTTTTTTTTTCAAATTATTTAACCCCGATCCGTCTCTTTGGGAATTTTAATACCATGGCACAATTATTGCCAAATGAAATGCCTTGGGGTAACGAGAAACGAAGGTGGCGTAACTTTCCCCTTGCTATTAGTTTCTTACCTACTACTAACCCAACCTAACCTAAAATTATGTCCTACGTAAACTAAAGCGCAGCAATTAATAGGGGAAACCTTTAATTAGTCCACCTTTTCTTCTTTAACAATTAACACGAAAAGCGTATGAAACCGTCTTCGTCCCCATTGCATCCCTTGCGCGTAAATTAGGTGCGTGATACGTAAAACTTATTTTCAAATGAATATACGAATTTCCGTAAAATTTTAATGGCGGGAAAAAATTATTTGAAAAAATTATAACTGCATTTATCGTAAATTTGCAATGGGTTAAGAAAAAAATTTGCATAAGCAACCCATAAATAATCCTAATAATTATGATTTATTTTTCTTACTTCAATATACAGGGTGTTTCAATAATTTTGGGAATTTCGAATTACTATGACTCGCGGGTAGATAGTGGAGCTAGATAAATTTATTAAATTTTATTGCATTTCCATTTTATCCCCTAGTGTTGTGTCTATTTGCAAAATATGTTCGGTCGTTGGACTTTTCTAAATTCACGGTATATGCAAAAAAAATTGCGATGTTCCTGGATTTTATCAAAAACCTTGAAAGCAACGAATAACCTCAAGGGTTTTTCTTTTATTTAAAAAGAAAACTGTGGATACCACCGAGTACCTACGTAATGTAGTACGTATACTGGGGTTTAAACTGACCCCATTTCCCTTATCCATGGATTACGGAAAAGAAATTCTGCTGCATTGGCACCACTGCTACTACTGCTCCCACGACACTACTCCGACAACGGCATTGCTGCCACCATGATCCTCGTAAAGCTTTCACATTTTATTCCCCTTTTATATTGTAACTCCCCTTCCATCAACGCAATTTCTGCGCATTCTCTTTCTGCTATTATTTTCGAACCGTATATACATACGTTTGGTTTTTCGTCATCCCCCTCTTTGATATCCTTTGCGATATTGGATTACGAAGCATTCCTTTTATTCGTTTTCTCTTAACGGCCGGTTTCAAATATTTCAAAATTATACGATTTCCCGCGCATTTTAAACCCTATTTATACAAACGGTTTTCTTTACCTTTCGCGACGTTATTGGTTACTCAGCTGACTTTCTTGCTTTGTTCGAATACGGTATGTCCAAATTTGGGGCTGTCGGTTCGTTTGCTCTTGGTAAATTGCTAAAAATTATATTTTATTCGAGCACTGCGGAATCCTACGAAACTTTATTATTGCGCGTAACTTCATTTGACTCTGTCGATAACGACGGGGGCTCTCCTCGTTACCGACGGATTCTTTGTCTTAGGAAAATTTATATCTCTACCCGGCTTGCTCGATCGTTAACGTAAGTTAGTTATGAAACTTTTTTTTTGCGTTCCTTCTCTTCTTATTTATTTATTTTATGGCTTTCATATTGGAGAACTTGTGCGGGAGTAAACTCTCTGTGCTTTTCGAGCTTAACGCTTTATTGTTTCTTGGATTTTCCTATTTGATTATGCAAAGCTGCTTCGTTCTATTATCCGTATCCTATTAGTATACCTTGTCTACTGTATCTATACTGGTTTATTAATAATGGCTAACCTGTATAACCATACGAGTTTATCAACTGCCGTGCATATCATAAATTTAATATGGTACAAGTATATATGGTAATACGGACAAGTATAGCCATTATGTTGCAAATTTTCTTAACCAATTTTATTCCATACCCTATTCGCATTAATAAGCCATTCAATATCATTACGTACAAGTTATTTTATTTTCTCACTTATTTACTTCGTTACATGGTCATTGTTCGCGATCAATTTTCTCATGCAATCACGAGCCGTTTCACGAGAAAACTTACATTTTTTCTCAGCAATTCTTTGGAAATTCAAAGTATAGATTTTTTGATAGAACAAATAATAGGCAGCGCTTATAATTTTTAAAAATACTAATACAACGGTTACTACGTCAAAACCTCACAGCGGATTCTCGTTATGTGAATATTTTTCGGGTGCAGGGGAAGGGAGGTCCCCCGCTCTTTTACAGTTTTTTTTTTCATCAAAATTTATTGTATCTGCTTCTTTTCAAACACTCAGTCTTTTCGTGCGTGTAAAACCATAAAGTTGGTAGCTGGCAGTGGGGATGATCCGTGTGTCCCAAGGGGTTGAAATACGCTTGAGATCAGGGAGGAATTGACTTATCGAGCATCGACTTAACGAGAGTCTACTGTATCGAGGATTTATAAAATTTTTCGTGCAATTCGAGGTGAGTGAATTGAAATTTTTTTTTTACAATTGGTTCAACATTTTTTTTTGACATGTCTTACAGGAGGCACCGTCGACGCCATTAATGAATATGATTCTTAAATATTCGAATGGGGTTAAATAATTAAATTTGTATAAAAAAATGTCGATCAGCATAGAATTTAAGAATTTTTTTTTTTTGAAAATGAACATGTACAAGATCTTTATAGGATCAGCCATAAGATTGCCGGCTATAGGCGGGACCACCTAATTACAAGTTATAATGGGGTTTAACGCCGAAACTCCCTTCAAGCTACGTGGCTTCTCGTCTCTTCGGTTCTCCGGATTGCGCCTCTGGCGTCCAGACGCTAAGCTGGGACACATCTTTATACGGGGTGTGCCTAAAACTAATTGGACCGCCATATTTCAGCGTTAGGCGGGCTTCGGGGAAGATTTCGTGAAAATGAAATTTAATCTGGTACACCTTCATCTTCACGGGGATGAGAAGCAATGACGATCAGCGACACTTCTCGATTTTCTAAGGTCTCTGTCTGACGCCTATTACACGCGCATACGTACAACGTATACAGGGTGTACCGAATAACGCAAGGCAATGCAAGCATCTTCGCCAAAGAAGATACAATGCAAAATAACTACAAAGGAAAATTCAGTTGCTGTCTGAAGCTTTGAGAAATATTTGTCTGCTAGGAGTAACGCTATTGGTCGACTTTTTTTTAATGCTTTGTAGATTTTCTTTCACTTCGTTGTATCAGACAAAGGGGAGACGTCAAAGTGATCTTGGAATTGTGGATGAATAATAATTTTGAATATTTTTTTTTTCAGTTATCAATGACGCATATCGACGGCTTTGAAGGGACGACCTTATAAGGCGACGGAAATTAAATGATTCGTTGAATATCCGTTCTAAAGATAACCTCCCAATTTTTGTGGAAGAATTTTCTGGAAACTCAACTGCAAGGTAAGATGGCTATTTGTTTTTTTTTTTTTTTAATTGAATGGAAACCTGTTGCGATTTAGATTGGCACGAACGATTAAAAAATTATTGCATATTATCATTGCAACATATACATTGTTGCGTTTATAAATCGAAATTTGTCAAAGTGCCAAAAAAAAATAGTTATCCAATTTTCTATTTAATTAGGATAAAATGATATTGTTCTAATGGTGCGTTTTCAGGTTCTCGTTGTTTTAAGATCCCGTAGAATTTATTTTATAAGTAGCTACTGAAAGTTTGTATTTTCAACAATATTTTCTTTATTCACCGTTTCCTATTATCGATACCCGTGGAAACGTCTTTGACACTAATTAAATTGCTAATTGAGTCATTTTTTTATTAACAAATTTAGAGAACCAATTTCAGGCACGATAAGTCAAGAGTAAACTCTCCCTCGAATATTTATTCCCTTTGAATTAATTGTACGAAGTAAGATTTTTCTAATTAAACATTTTTTCTCAAACATTTCATTCTCAATATTCAAATTGACTAGAAATATATTTTTGCATTGCCACCGAGTATACGATCGACGTATACAGCCCCTATATAAGGATAAAATAAGAAATTTTGTTTATCACAGTTTTCCCTTCGAATCGAACGTCCAAGTAACATAGATCTATAATATTTATCTTTTGTAGAAATTTTTTTTTCTTTATTTCTTTTATGACGAACCGACAAAGCGTTCACGGCTATCGGAAATAACGCAGCAAATCCCAATAGAATCGTATGGAATTTTTATGTCAGTCCGCAGGACTATTTCAAAGTGATTGGATATAGTATCGTGTTCGCGCGTCTGGTTGATGTCGTTCCAAGAACTCCTTTTTACGCGTAGCAGGTAAAAATACAATGAAACGTATAAAAGCGTTGAGAATTGTGAAAAATAGGTAAAATCGTAGAAATCCAAAAAAAGAAAAGCAAATAAAAACTAACTTGGCTACCCTGCTGGTAGTTGAGGGATGATAATGCCACCCCTGATCGCTGAGCGTGAACCGTAAATAAGGCAAGTTTCGCGCCATGGAAACCTGCCAGTAATAAAATAATAATATAAGTCAGGGTTTACGAGTTCGGATCAAGTCAATATTATCAGGCTGTAGAAGTGCGGGTTACCCCGCTAACGTCATCGGGTACCTTCCACCGGGGCTAATCTTTAATGTTATTACGTGTCTTAATGTCCGATATATAAGATATCAGCCTCGTCGAACCAAAGTGGGAAAAATGAAGTAAACTTGGCTGGAGTAAAAAAGCGGTATTATTTTTTTTTTCTTTTCTCAGATCATATGTATATAAAAGCATTCCCTTCTTGCACACGCACCCTTCGTTTGCTTCGAATATTATCCAGTTGTCTCTGCGTGGCCTCGCCGATGCTCTGCGAGCCCCACAATTCAAGGCCAACCCTTGCATAGGTATAGGTCATCGATCCAATTGGTAGAAAATACGTTAGAAACATAAAAACGACGTTGTACCTGAAACCCAAAAAAAAATAAGATTAATCTACACGAAGATTTAAGACAGGATGATAAAATTTGTGAAAAGAATTTTTTGTATGACTTGGTCACGTGATTTATGGAAAAAAAAAATTGTTCACTTTCATTATCACACGCTATTTGAATTGAACTATCGAAACGTGCTCGGATGTACATTTTGATTTTTAGATTTGTATTACGTAACGCTACTGCCAATGATAAGTACACTGGCTCCTTTATAAATAGCTGGATAATTAATGCAACGTTAATGAACGCGAATTGCTGGATTCTTGAAGCACAAGTACAAATGGGATTCAGCAGGCGGAGAAAGAGAACAAATTGCGCCAAGCGGAGGGTTGAAGCTTTAGAGCTTTCAATCTCGAAATTTCACTCCTAACGAACTGATCCTTATCCTTATCTCTTGGCTTGATTAATTATAGCGTTAAAGCGTTGGGATAGAATTTCTCAATATTTCGTTCAGAAATTGTCTGAGATTTGAAAAATGTTGTAGCAGTTTTTATTTATAACAGCCACTACCCCGTTGGCAAATAGGATTTTATATTAATTGAAAAATTTGACAGCGAGGCAATTTTGTAATATATTTTTGAGAAATTTCTTATTTATTAATACTTGCTTAGATTTTTAGATAAATTCTTCGTCAGCTTTCTTATCAATTGTTTTATGTATTATATTCATTCGGAGTACAGTCTGTTAGGTTGAATGGCTTTGAAGAGGTTAGAATTTGTAGTTGAGATGACAGTATGAGGTGGCTTGGCTCGTGACGATAATTCTGATAATTTTCCCAACACGTTACTGTTTCTATTGACACTGAACGTTTGTCCTTGTTAGACGGAAAATGCTTCACCAGACAAAGCTCTTGATTTCGAAATTACAGAACCTCTTTGTTCGATGGTCTGCGCAAATTGCGAAAGTGTATTAGATAAAATCGGAACCGTGTTGAATTCACTAGTTCCTTCGTTAATTAAGCGTATTGCAGTGTAGATGCGTTAGGTGCAATTAGTACGCGACAGTGGCGCCGCCACCCGTCATTTTCCTAACGACTTTTCATCGAGACAAAATACAAAAAGATTGTAAATACAAAAAGTGTCAAGTGGCTTCTCATAAAAGACTCAAGTAACATTCCCGGGATTGACTACAGGAGAAGAGGATCCAAGATAAGCCGTAGCTAGAGTAACGCTGCCATAATTACCGTATGAGAATTAGCCAACCTAACCTAACTCGAAGGAGATTGAACCATTGCCTTTTATAAGAGCAGCTTATTTTCCCTGGTCATTTCTTGTCTTCCGACCCTTTACATTACCATTGAACTTCTTTTAATTGGTACTAACGACCGAACGGAATTTTTAAAAATCCAATTTGAACGAATTAACGTCGTTACTGTCTAATTGATATCGAAGGACCACATTACCACAGATAACATCCGTAATATTCCAATTAATTAATTACAAATAATTAATCCCAAATTTCGAAAAATTCAAATGTTATAAGTTACTAATTTAACTTGTTTACATTTTGATTATAGCTTCTAACCAACGTGGATCGCACATACGTGAAATAGCTGCGCGATCTTCGAGCTGCAAGTTGCGGTTATCGTGCTGCCTTGAAAACTTGCTAAATTCGGTAAACTAAGTAAACTACCGTTTCCCATCGATATTCTACATATGGCAGGTGTGTGTATTTAGGCGGCGTACAAAAGATTCGTTTTGCTATAATAACGTGAATCTTCATTACCGGAAGTTGATTATTTTTTTTAACAATTCGATAATTTTTATGTACATATACACTTGTATGTATATACCAGTATCTTTCCGGTAGCTTCAAGAAACAATCTCCGGCTATAAGCGCACCAGTAATTGCGCTGGCTCGATATCAAGCGCGTGTTACGTTGCCTCGTATAATATATAACACGAGGATATAATGTGAGCCTTAGGGTCGAGTTGAGCTTTTGCGGTACGAGCAAAGGAAAGGAGCTTGTCGTAAAACGTTTACACCGTAATGTCGGTGTAAAAGCACGAGAGGACGAGGGGAGGAAAAATTCGGGCTTTATGAATTTAAGTAAGAGCATTAGCGCGAAGGGAGACACAGTACGGTGACATTTCGAGCGTTGTTATTAAAAAAAAAAGGAAAAAAATATTGGTGGTAAGCTTTTCGTGAATAGAATTTTTTTTCAGGATTCCATTGATCTATTTTTCAATTTTTTTTCTTTCATTCAAGAAAGTAACGTTGCTTACAGATATTCTTCGTAGCTGAGACCGTCGTCACTTATGTTTGGCCAATCGCTGTAGCAGATGACACGTACTTCGCCGTTGACAAAATTTTGCGTATACGTCTTGTAGAACAGTAACATTGGCAGTGACAAAATGGCTCCGACTATCCAAATTGCTATTGCTATGCAGAGTGTTGCTCTTCTTCCCATGCGTGGCTTCAGTGGATTCATAATGGCCATGTATCTGAAAGCATACGATCGTGGATTAACACAGTGGTAAGTGGCGCCATCTAGATTAAAAAAGTTGGTACTAGGAATACGTTAGGAGTTGGGTGGACGCCCTGCTCCTTAATAACGTTAAACTGAATTTGGTTCTTTTTAACTCTTTACTAAATATTGCATGTCAGGAAATAGAATCGAATCTAATCTATGCTTTTTTTTTAAGGATCAACCTTAACACTGGACTACCATCACCAGCCCATCTGACTGTTTTCAACGCAAATATGCCTTCAACGAAAATCTTTGGTATATCTAGTGTTAATGGCTTGCTGCTGGGAATACGTTAAGGATCGGGCAGACGCCTTGCTTATTGACAATGTCAAACAATAAGGTGGGTGCGACGCTTCTGTTGCGTCGTGAAATACGCAACAGCACACTGCAAGTCTAGTAAACAATCTTCCCACGAGTACGGGGAATCCATTAAGGCTGTGAAAGATGTTTTGTTAAAAAAAAAATGATATTTCTAGGTTGGGTTTACTTAGCGATGCTTTGAGGAACATAGAAACGAAGCTTTACGCTCGCACAGAGAAATAGGAGACGAGATGGCATCTAAAGAATTTTCTTTGGATTTTTGCGATTCCATCGAAAAAGTATCCTCTATGGTACTTTATCATTTTTCCCTTTTTCTTGTTCGTTCGAAAAGCTGAGAAATTCGTGGCTGCAGTTACGTCACGTGTATACTTTCGTTCTTGCTATTGATACCTGGACGCAATATCTCTTGCTGTTGTACGATATATACGGTGCACGTTTCCCATGGCGAAAGTCGCCTTTGGATATTGCATCGTATTGACTCGAAAAATGGAGTTATTCTTTATTTCTACTTTTTTTATTGAATTTATTTTTTTTATCAGTCACTGCGTCCACTTTACCTCAGCTTGCGATTAATTGGAGAAATATTGACGCTCACGGTGTTTAATTTGGTATTGCCAAAGGGCCGTGTTAACATTCTGATTATAGCCGAGATAGGTAATTAATATTTAACTGCTCGAGCGTTTGCGTGTCTGATATCGCCTCGCGTTCCGAAAGGCACTGAAAAAGCTCCTTTCAGCCCGTTTGTGAAATTTCTTCGTATAGGTATGACTTTTTAGATAACAGCGTTACGATAGCGATGGAAACAGGTGCCGGATAATATGTATTAAAGTAATTTTAAAAAGCTATAAAGCGATACTATCTATGGCACTTGATAAGACTTAGTGATTAAAATATGTAGAATGTATGATTAATTGAAATTCTAGCTTTTGAATAACAATCTGATAATTATTATCGCTTAGAATGCTATTGTAAAGAGGTTATAAATTCTATGAATTCACTCTGTGTGTATAGTATTGTGTACCGATATATTATATATTATTTAGTGAACAAATTTATATATACACTATAGCCCGTATTCAGAACTCGCTTTTAGTGCTAATAGTGCGCTTTTAAATTTTTTCTTAGTGAGTTTTAACTACAAGCGACTCTGTTAGTGACTTTAAGAGCGAGTTGTGAATACGGACTTGTATATTGGATACCTGTATCGTACAAAGGCAGTGACAAGTGTTAAATTAAGGGGTTATGCTTGAGGGTTGTGTCAGTAGAATCTATCACAAACAGGGCTTCCTGATATTGCTCTTGTAAGGGTTGTAAAATTTCAAGGGTGTCATAAATATTGACTCAAAATATAGTAAACAAACACTCACCATACTAACCCCTGTGCTTTACAAAAAAACTTAGTAAGGACTCAATATATTTTTGTTTGACTTTATTAATCAGTTCAGGGAAGCATGTTGAGTATAGAAAAAAAGTATATTAAAAAGTATACTACATTTGTAAAGTTTTTAAAAAATTTTTATATAAATCCTGTATATTCCTGGAATTTATCTAAATTCATCCTTATCTGGAAATCTACCCCTATGCAGCATTCGATTCATTACATAATCTATTCATTGATGTATATACCTAGCTATATATGTGTATAAGAAGCCACATGGCTAGTATATATATATCGGTTTAACAGCATATTATGTTATAGACTCTCGGACTGCCAATACCAGGCATATCCCGTATTTTCTATTGCAGGCTTTACGATTATCCCTATAATCCGAAAATAGCACATACGCACGTGCACGCATATGTGCATGCGTATTATTCGTATATGCGTGTAACATGTCACACGCATATTTCTGCGAGTATCGTTAACGTCTGCCCAGCGCGATAAAGTCAGCGTCATATCAGTGTCATTGATTTACATGTTTATGGTACTTTACAGGTTATCGTTATCATTTCCCTTTTAATTATTTTTTTATCGATGCAATTCACTCGACGATCTAATAGCGTGATTATCAGTGAATCGTTACAATTGTGCTATTTTTATTCGCCGCGGATATTTTAATTGATACTGGGCGGCTGTCAGTGAGACATGATTTTGGCAAATTTAGGTGTATTCGGGGGTAAATAGATAATTGGTTTTAAGGTACGAAGTATTAATTATTAATTTATACACTTTGCCTATATACGCTGTATTATTAATTTTGAAGATTTTATTTTTATTTTTTTTTCAGGTTTTTCAAGGGTTCCTACGTGTTTGGCTGCTGTGGGTTTAAAAAAAATTGTTTTACTACCCCTCCTCTACGGCCCCTTGGGTCTCAGAAATTTTCGAAGCACCGGCAAAGCTCGCTGCAAGCTCAGCAAATTGATGTAAATATTCCAGGAGCTTTTACGTCGAGGGACCAGGAAATTCTGTATCAGGTTTCGTCCAACCCCTTCAGGGTATTGTAGTACAATCTTCTCGTAAGCAGAGGCTTGAAAATTGTGTTAAATTGTGCAATTGGCGCAATCTCGGTCAAGCAGTTTAGATCGATAAGGGAAGATAAGGCAGAGTCAGATGCACTGTATGAGAAAACGACGTTTACAAGCTTTCAAGGGATACGGAGTATTCGTTTTCTTGGCCATTTGTGGAAATGGTAAGGTTGGGTTAAGGAATAGGAAAGCCTGTAATCTTATTAGTATGGACACGAACCTTATTTGGCTCTGTTGCGTAAGGGTAGCAAATAGTGTAATTGTCGGATTACTAACATGCTCAAATATTCAATTTGACTTTCATTACTTTTTTTTCGGTCAGTCCTACCTATATTATCATTTATTGGGTCTTTTTCTTTTTATGAATCTTTTTTTTTTTCCTAATCCAATCTCAGAGCTTCTAACTAGCTACCAGCTGTTTTACTTTTTGTGGATGTTTTGCTCTGTCGAGTCACAGGCGTAGCTATCTTTCGAATTCCAGCTTTGAAACTTGTCGTGCGAATGTAATATGACTCTCTTTTCGTCTCTTGACTATCCAAGCCATTTCTCAGATGGCGGATCTAACCGTAAGACACTCGTGCAAAACCAATCACTTTTTAGTCCCACATTCTCTGTGTTTTTATACACTGACTGATCGATAGACTCTCTTACTTCTTTCTATACTGCGAAGTCTCAGTCGATTTTACGAGAAAGGCAATTGTGAGAAATAAGAAGGGAGACTCGAGACTTTCATAACTGAGTCCTTTGCTTCGCTTTCAAAAAAAAAAATTTTGCGAACACTCGTTCGTTCTTATATCGAATACGGGTGTGTCTTTAGGAATTTAAAATAGCGCTTTTAATTAGTTCTGGTCCTGTTAGCACTTTTCTCTCGGTGGTATCAGTAATGCTGTTGGTACGTTTTTACTTAAGAATCTTATTAATTAATCATTTTTTATTTTAACTTTTCATGCTGTCTCACGAATATACCTTTAATCTACTTTTCTCGTACCGAAAGGGCAAACGATAATCGTGCGAAATTAAATAGCCTTTTTTTTACTTCCTTTACACTTCATTGTATCATTACAAAATGCCTTGGTACGCATATGTTGATATTTTCTCTCGTGTACGATAAAACCCCGTAAAGGTAAGCGAGGGGGTTAAAGCCATTTCCATACACTGAAAATAAGTGTGACCAAATCGAGAACGTAATACGAAATTCGATTTTCAGGATTCAACGAGAAATTCTTAGCCACTCCATTCGGCTTCTATATTCTATGCGAGGACAGGAAGACAAATCCCTGACTACGTACCGGGATCATGTTCTCCCTTGGAATTACTTACAGGAGCTCTCCTATCGCAGTCCACTGAAGAATGCTATTTCATCCCCTACTGAATTCCCTTCTCGGGGGAGGTTACCCTTTGATGTTTTGAAAACTCCTGGGACACGCATTCAAGAGACAGTTTCGATGATATTTGAAGATTCGTTTGGGATAAATATTTATGGATTATAAATACTTCTTACAGTAATGGGTATGTATATTTTATTAGAAGGGATGTTTTTTGACTTTCTATCTTAAAATTATTTAAGGGTTGTTATCTAAGACTGTTATCGATTATTGGTCGAAGCTGATTTTGATATGAACTATACGTCATGGCCATGGCGGTATCCTGACTTGGCCACAAATCCTCACGGTTCGTGTCAGTGGGTGCAGTATGTCATTTTAGGGGTATGTGTGATAGGGGATGGTCCGAGAGGGGTTGTTGGAGATATCTCTAACAACAGTAACGGTCGATCATTAATCATAATCCCTTTAGGGTGGTTTGCGGCTATCGGACCCTATCCTTCTTGTAATGCTTAAGCGTTACTTATGGTATCTTGAATTAGGTTGCCATTACCATCCTTATTAATCCCTTAAGGCGACACCGGTACGTGCCTTTATTTCATGTATGCTCTCAGAGGCAGAATCCAGGTAAAATGAAAAGTTTGTAATTTCATAGACGTTTACCTTTTTGTTTCAGGGTAAGATTTGGTAAAATGGCAGGAGACAAGTTTCTTTTTTTTCCTTACTTTTTTTTTCTTTCCAACTCCCTGACAAGGATTCTTACAATATCCTTAAAGCTCTATTCATGTTCTTTGTCATTTTCATGGGCATCGACAGGATCAATGTAGAAGCTGGAAGACCAAGCTTTGTCGAAAGGAAAAGCAGAAGGATTTTTCTTCGTAAGCCATCCCATTCATGTTTTTCATCATTTCATCCCTTTCAACTGATACATATATACGTCACATCAAACAACCCTTAGTCCCTTTAGTCCTGTACTTACTAACAGGTAAACTGATTCCTTATAATTTTGAGTCATTCTCAGATTTACAATGTTAAAATCAATTTTTTACTCGTAAATTTATTTGCCTATATAATTCCTATGATTTTTTCCAAGGGATTGAAGATCTAATCAAGATGCAACAATTCATTTATAAATTGATGAAAACTATTTTTATCCAATATCCATTGTGGGTAAGTAAATTTGAAAATTCTCATTAAAATACTGTTGGTTTGTAAATATTAAAAAAAAAATAAATTCACATGTTCCACAGGGATAGGTGTTGATATTCATGTCGAAGATCTCTTTCATGGACATGTAAAATGGCAACGTTCACCATGTCACAGTGATCTTATGTTTCAATCCCCTGTAATATATGGGGATGAAGTGGTTCTTGATACCCATGAGAATCTTTGCCATCAACTGACACGGTGGTTAAACTAGCTTTTAGGATATCAGAAACACTAGAAGGTGTTTATGGGACCATAGGTTTTATACTCCAGAGGGTGCTATCCAGCTGCATCGTAACCCATAAGATATATATTCTTATTAGGGTGAAAATACATAGGTCGTACCCTCCTTTTTTTATATTTAACCTCTCCATCCTTTCCACACCGTACGAAACCCCTGAGTATCTTCATCTTCAGTCAAGAATTATGCAAAGTAATAAAAGTCAGAAAAAAATAGACTCGAGCACAGTAACCTTAATGTCAAGTAAATTTAAAAAATTTACTAGACAACATTAAAAACGCAACTATTTCTTATACTTAATAAATTTGACTATTCGCATTAGCCGTTTTATATCTGACATTAATTTACCGATTAGCACAGACCCCTGAAATACTTCATCCTATATCCAAACCTCACCCTCGGTACAAAATCACGAAATTGGTCAATTATAAAATTTTTTAAATTATCCTAATTAACTAATATCTCCCCAAAAATACAATCCACTGTTTAACAGTCGTTATTCATATTGCCACTTCCCACGTTAAACAATAGAAAACATTTGCTATTGCCCCTCTAATAACTGTTATCTCATTCAATTATTAATTAGCAATTTATCCAATTACCTACTATCCCAAGCCAAGATACCATTTTAAAATTCCACACTATTCAGGTAATAATTATATTATCATCACTTTTGAATATCACCCTCCCTCCCCCCATATTATCAGTTTCCTTTCATGATTTTACTTTCCTATTGATACTATTATAGTTTCCACTGTGCGCGGCTCGAGTAATAAAGTGCATTACGGTATAAAATCTTAATAACTCTGTCAGATGCAGTTCTTTCCAAGAGCCCATGAAGAATAATGATTTAGTTTACGTTGCAGCGAGACGAGTGACGAATCACAAAGTATAAAATCTGTAAGAGTTTCTAGAAAATTTAATAAGATGCTATATATATATAGTATGCTATATACATATATATTGTACACACAAAAACTGTATAGTATAGTAACACTGTATACGCATATGCGTCATCTCGATATCTATCAATTAAATCTGGTTCAGACATATCTCTCCTGTATTTCGCGTATCGCAAAATGATTGAACCTGTTATTAAATAACTGAAATGTCCATCATTCAATAAAATGTGTCGTCGCAATGCGCACTGCTTGTATTACCTTTATCATTTCATGTGTCAGGCGTCAGGTCGATTATTTAATAACGACAGTACACGTTTAACTTGTTAAATAGAGTTGAGCGATTTAATTGGATCGCAGGTAGAAATAGTGACTGTGCTAATCGTTGCGTCATACGTGTATGTACAGTGTCATATTCATGATAAAAGTACCGCCTGAAGGTGGTTCTGTTATGGAAATCAAATGAGCCGGCTAACTTCGGGTGATGCGTTTCTCGTGAATATTCTTGTATATGTATAAGTATAATATAGGTATATACTTATGTAATATATATATATTAATTGTAATATAATAATATATAATAATTGTAAATTGTAAATATCTGACCAAGCAAAGATATTCATCCCTGACAGTCACGACCGTGAAGGCCTTGAAGTGGATACTTCAGAAATAATTAAAAGAAATTTTTGTAGAACGAACTAAAATTTGATATTAATTTAAAGAATATATTTTTTTTCATAAAAATACTCGTAAGGCGTCGACAAATATTTTTTTGAATGGTATGTTTAAAGTTTTTGGAAAATTCATTATTTCAAATGAATATATTCTTATTTGTGTCTATCAGTAAACGTCTGGAGGTTTGACAGATTTTTTAAAAACTTTATTTATATATTACAATAGTTTTTGCAGTCACCGTGATACTTCTACGAGTTTTCAAACGGGCGACAAAACGACGAACGACTGGATCGTTACTCAGCGGGTTTCAGCGCGATATTTCAATTTCACTGGAAAGGAATGACATTGGTACTACTTTATGTGTACATACAGTTCTCAGTTATATACTGTAAACCATATATCTGAATTCTTAGTTATATATCTATAACTGTGGAGTAATTTTGTTCAAGATACTTTCCGGGTTCAAGGGAACAACTGCTGCAACATTTCTGATATGGAGTTTGTCAATGGTACGAAATTTTTGTGATATTTTCAATGCTTGTGTTGGTTGTATAAGTAAATTTGAGTATGCTCTCATTAAATTTTATCTTTCAGTTTATGCAGTGACCCCTGACCTCCTTTTGGAATATTTAGGGAAGATCATCAGAGACGTCAAATTATATTATTCAAATAATGGCTGCAGTACCGTCGGCGTTTGGTATCCGTGGCACATGGTCCTCGAGGGATTTTATGTCGGTGGGAAACGTGGAAATCCTGAAAAACATGAGAAAAGGTTCACATTGGTGGTGAAGTAAGCTCGTCCTTTCACGAAGAAGAGCTACGGAAGACGTTCAAATAAGGAAGGATGTTTCTAAGCGGAAATTCGAAAAATATTCATGCTACGAAAAGAATACAATGGCGAAGAAATAAGAATTTCAACGTTATAATATGATAAAAGATCTGAAGCTGTCGTACAGCTGCTTTGAAATCCAAAATTCAAATACGAGGATTTATTTTTAAAATCGACTAGATCAAATGGGATGATGAATGGGTTGGAGAAGAAATTTATTATATAATTTATAACAATAATATTAATAATAAGAATAAGACTTTCAGTTTGGTACGTTTGACAGATATATGTACATATTATGACAAGATAAAAAAATTATTGTGCTTTTTTTTCATAATACTGGGTACGTCAAGAAATTGATATATGTATACATATTTTGGAGATTACATGGCCAAGAAATTTTCTTGGAAATTTAACGCGGATAATATTTCAGGGTATGTGTTATGCGTGTATGTTTACTTTTCTTGGAAATTACGAAAGGGTCCATCATGTTGTTATCATTATAAATCAAAATTTCCCTACGGTATTTATAATCTCGGGCTTGGAAAAGTGTTTGCGAAATTCCATTACGTGTCCTATTAGTTGTGAAGTCTGGTATGAGAAATATCGTTTGTCCCTTTTTGAATATTTTTGCGTGGATAGCTCATCGCGTTTAACAGTAACATATACGTTTTCTAAGGAAAAACTTATTCATTAAATATATATATTTATTATATATGTTATGTGCCTTTTGTGCGCTCTCCAAGATATATATTCAGCACGAATTCTCATATCGATATTCATCTTTGTTTAAAGGATTTTCTGTATAAATTTTTGTCATTAATTTTTGTGCCTAATGGTTGAAAATTTTTTTCATTAAAATCTGTCTCACATTGATATCTATTCAAAAGATTCATCAGTTCATTGAATCAGTACTTCCACTTTTGCATACAATGGAGGATGTCAGGTTAGGAATTATTTGTTATTAAATACAATAACTCAGTGTATTACATCTTTTCAGAGACAAAGACGACAAAGGAGAGCATCGAGTACTGGTACAGAAATTAATTAGTCTTCTTGGTATAGAAGGGGTGAAAGGTGGGAGTGATGGTTGAAAGCAGGTGAAAGGATGGAAGATGGGGTAGAGAAATGAAATTTGAATGGAGAAGAGAGAAGAAACGAGGAAACCGTGAAGTGGAAACAGGAAGAAGAGGACAGAGGATAATAAAGAAAATAGAATAAAGTGTGAAGGAAGAGAGTTGAAAAGAGATTTAAAATGGGGAGGAAGCATATACAGTGAAAGGTTGGAATGGGGTAAGAAAAGAAATTTTTAAATTTTATTACTTGGTTCTCCATGTGGTTTTACTGTCTGTCTGTATTTTATTTGTCTGACAATATAGAAGCAATTGCAGGGGATGCTGCATGACTTGTGTCCCTTTTGGTTTTTGGGCAAAGTCCAAAATTTTAGAGAGTGGACCCAGGCATGTTGATGATACGAATCTGTGTGAGGAATGAGAAAAATGGTTTAAAGAAAATTTTTCATGCTATGTATTTAATCTTTGAATTCTGTATGAATTTTATTTTCTTTGATTTTATACAGGGTTCTAATTATTTTTATTTGTTTCAGTGCAGAATAACTGGATATACAGGAACATGCATATGGGCTTACAGAAGGCTGTTGTATTCCTAAACTACACACTCATGAAATCTATCTAAGCTGGATTTAACGACTTTCCCAGAGAACAGTCTCTTGGTGGTGATTCCAAAAACTTTAATGTCCACTGAGGGACTTGGGACGACGTAGAAATTTATAGCTCTTAGACAAAGAAAAAGGGGGAAAAATAGATATTTGTGTCTCGTTGAAAGCCCTTCCACGATTTAGGATCTGAGATTTATCTTAAATCAAAATTTATCTTATTACAGAGGAAAAATGTTGTTTTATACGTATATCAGAGTATACATTTTGATTACGGATATTTGTCAATTAAGAAATTAGATATAATTTTTTGAAAAGGTATTTTATTTTTAATATCCTCTGATTAAACGTAATATTAAGCTTATACCTTTTTATCTAACTAAATTGACTGGTTAGTCGAAGTGGGGTTTTTTATTTTTAAGATTAAGTATATCTTCGTGTTGGTATGCTGGGCAGATACGCTCTCTTACTTAGGAGTCATTTGTTTCCCTGACTTGAAATTATTAGACGCTCTTATCGTTCCACTATTTTACGAAAAGCGATTTGAAAGCTCGCGCCAATTCTTCTGTAAAACGATAAATTTCCGGCTGTACCCTTCCCTTTCACTCGTTTATCTCTCTCCACTCGTCGCTCGGAATTTTTGTGATATCAGCTAACGCTTGAAACACGTCGATTTCTTTCGCGAGAAGCGAAGTCTAATGGTTCCGCGTATAAATTATATTTAGAGCTTTCTGGCATTTAGTCGGAGAAGTTGATATTTTGAAAATTTCACAGTAAATCTCTGCTTTCTTTTTTCCTTGAATTACATTTAAAAGTTTATGATCACACAAATCCTCCGTGTGGAAGGCAAATCCAGGCAAGTTCAGTCTTCGAATGAGCAAAGACGATTCATAACTCATATAACTCAAATCGTAATTTACATTACTCGTTATCAATCATACCCATATCTTTGCATTGGATCGTTTTAAATTATTTAATTACTCCCCTATCACCCCCACACTTTCGTTACCTTAATTATTTTATATTACAACCCAACTCGTTGAAAGGTTTAGTCGTTTTAATTAATACCCGCACGAACGTGGCGCCATCTCTGTTATTCAAACGAATCACTCAACGGGTACTGTAATAAATTCACGAAGAATCACAGGAAGCATTTTCAATTTCATTTCGTTTCCGGTTGATATTCTTTATCCTGAATGTATTCTCGCTTTCATTTCAAATATATCCTCTACTTAAACTTTATTATTGTAACGTCGATCAGTCGCATTGTTCACAAAAATTTTATAGTCAACTTTACATCAACGCGTGCCTTGTAAACCTTATTAAATTTATTACTTTATTAAAGAGCAGAATATTAAATTTGTTACTTTATTAAAGAGCAAAATATTATAGTTTATAGTGATCGTCGAATTACTCCGAGATGATAGAAAATATGGAATCTAAGAAATTTCTGTTAATATTCAAATATTTGTTTATTCGACCAAGTCTTTACTTTTTATATGGTATTATTTATTGTTCACCTAAAATTTATAACGCTATGACGTATCGACTGTTCTCTTATCTATTTTACGTATGGATATGCATGTAGAAAAAATATTCTATGATACCATTATCATCACACGTATCAAGCATAAAGTATTATATGACTTCTGTGTACGTTAACTGTTCAACAACTCATATCAAACAATCTTGTGACATGAGACTTATCAATTTGATCTTAGAGAATGTTGCGTGTCAAAGGTCATTTATCTCCTACATAAAGTTTACTTATATATCAGTAAGATAGAACTATTAGAATATAATTGATTATCATAATATATATATGTATTATCTGTATTATTATACTCGTATTTTAATTAATGCTACTTAGTATTTACAATTTTTATGTAACCGGAAGTGGCATCCTCTTGGTTCATACGATTGTAAAAATTTTTTAAAAGAATTTTTTGAATATTTTACTGTTTCCAAATTTCAGTCCTTATCATTCTGTTCATCGTTGTACCAGAGTTCGAACCATCTCTTCCTGTCGTTGGGCTCTATTTCAAATACCGGAAGTTGGCTTGTTGTATCTTTTCGAGTTGGTATTATAGTTTGTATCGTAGTTAAAGCTCGGGTCGTAGTTCATGTTAAATTTATCTTGTTGGGCACCTCGAGCTGTCACAACGGGATTTAAAGGGCGACCTGGTCCTATGGGGTTAGAGCTTGGCAGAGGATCGGATCTGTCTGAAGATGATTTCAAAATCATCAATAATAATAACGTTGGTGTTGATGGGTACTTGTATAGTGGGATTAGCGGAAGTTAGAGGATCTTTAGTAATTAAGCTACTTTTGAGTAGTTAAATGGATAAATTAGAGTAGAACAGTTGAGTCGAATGAAAGTGTCGATTGTTGATGTATAAATTATTATTACTAATATTGAAAGATTTTTTTTTGGAAATTTCAAGATGGGATTTCGGTTTTAATTTGATAGTTGGACTTTTAAGATATTTTTCTAATCTCTTGTTGAAAATGAGGGTTTTTCTATTTTTCTTCATACTCTTTGGACTGCTATTGGTTTCTTTGTTTGATTTTGGGTTTTTGTTGGTATCACTGATCATAATTATACTGATTTCCGTTGGTGCTAATTTTCTTAACCTATTAGGTCTAGTGGTTAATATTTGCTGCGAATCGGGTATGAGCGAATGTGGTTGATCTTGTGGTGATTCTTGGTTAGAGATATTTCCATTGTGGTTTAGGTGGTTTAGGTTCAGATTGATATTCTGATTCGTGTCCATATTGAATTTATGGTTTACATTGGTTATGGTTGTATCTGTGATTTTGGATTTTGGAATTGATTAAGAACAGGCGTCAATTTTGGCAGTGTGGACCTGAATTCATTGGGGTTCGTGGTTTACATGAAAATACTGGAAGTCTTTGATCATTTATTCTTATCGTATTAACATTTTGATTGACTCTCAGATTGGTAGCCCTGATTCGTGTCCGAATTTCCATATTGGTTTAAATTCAATTTTCCATCTTGATTACCAGGCAAGTCTGGTGTGAATTTTTTTTTAAATGGTCCCTTTTGGGTATAAACAATTTTAGGGCTAACGATTCGTCATTTGATTGACGATTTAATAATTTATCGGGATTAAGATTGAAATTATTATTTTATATTATTTATCATATTTATATTTCAATCCCAACTGTTTACAGCTTCCGATTCAATTGGTCCAGATTGATTTTTATCTGTCTCCGTTTCGACAGCAACAGGTTGAGAATCAACAGGTTCAACTGATACTGTTATTGAAGACTCGTTGCTTAGTTTCAGTAAATTTTCCTCAACAACAATGTATGCTTTTTTGTTATTTCAATTTTTTGGAAAAAATTCTTTAAATCTTTATACAGTACGTAGCTTTCCGTAGTCGGTATAGCGTCTAATGATTTTTCTATAACAAAACGTATCATCGTTGTCTCCGAATTATCGTTGGAAAGTCTCAGTTGATTTTTGCAAATCGTAATTTTGAACTTTTAAAGGAATTTCAAATTCCTTTACTATTTTCACCATTTTTTTTTTTATTAGTTATTTCATTGATACTTTTTATTTTTATCTTTGGTAACGTAGTCGAAAGCTTGCTTAGATATTTACTAGTGGATTGGCTGATATTTGCAGAAATTTCATAACGTATTGTTATTAGGTTTGGTTTGATTTGGATTTCAACGGCTACGACGGTTCGACTGATATTGATTTGTCGATAAATATTAATTTCAATATTTGCGAAGATTCTTTTATCATCTGCCGAGTTGTCTGACGGAGAATTTCTTCAGATATTTCTGACATAATATTTGGCGAATAGTTGATCAACCTTTTGTCAATATTAGGTAATATCGAATCTTGAATTAAATATCTTATCCCTTGATAACAGTTCCCAATATTTTATTGGCTCTTGGTAATGCTCTTTGTCTATATTATTTTTGGATTTTATTGGAGAATAATCAAGATTTTGATTTTTTTTCTCACTCAGGTAAAACACTGTCATTTTATACATTTTTATTATCATATATATTTCTCATGGTAAGTATATAAATTTTTTTTTTTTGAAGACTCAAATTTCGGAAATCTTATCTGCTCGTATTGTGTTGCCAAGTCGGTGCAAAAGATTCTTCGTAAGATTTTCAAATTCCAATAATACTTCCGGCGGAAGTGATGGTACAGAAATAAAAAATGGATGTTATTTTGGTATCACATGACCCAGCATCTCTCATTTTCCACAAATTCAAAATGTCTTGCACACATCAAAAAAATTTTGCAAAATATTAATATAAATACCCACAGCATTTTTTTCTGGGAGATAATACAATTTCCAGTAACATAGACCAATCCTTCTTCAGATCTTCTTTCGCCATCAGATCCTACCGTAAAATCTCACGAAGTTCGTCATGAATATAATCTTTCAGCATCAAACGCCTCTTTTCATCTTGAAAGATGCTCTCGACATTCTCTTTCCCAAAAGTAATCCTTTTGATATGAAAATTCCTTAAATCATTAATATCCCAAAACTTATTCAATTCCGAATCCGATTGATCACTACTTCATGGACTTTGATCATTTGCTTCAATAAAATCAAGACTGACGTTTATTTTTGTTACATCATTCGAAACGCTTCCTAAATTAGAATTTTGTATATTGACCTTTTCAATTTCCGGAAAATTTTCTGTAAACTGACCGATCGACTTATTTCTTCAAATATCATTTTCTGATGTAGATCTGTGCACGTCAGCATCAGTCTCAATAATTTCATCATCTGAATCAGTCAATGATGAATTTTTAACCGGACCAATCCGACTCAGATAAATTAATTGGTTCGTCCGTCTTAATGATTGTATTGTCATAGTCTGAGTCATCTTGAATTCCCTTATCAGAATCACTTAAATCGTTATCAGTATTCATTAAGCTCGTAGCTACTTGAAGTTTCTCAGTCGAGAGTGATTTTCTTAGTAAGGCCATGAATGGAAGGTCCTGACCTCAGTAGTAGTTTCAAACTTCAATTGAGCCCCATACTTTGCTAGACAATTCAGTATTGTGCGAAGTTTCATTAACTAAAATTAATTCCGTTTCACCATAATCGTTCTTGTTTTGGATGAAGTTCGTCGTAACGTTTTTCTATAAATTTGCATATCCTTAACTCTGCGTAAGATCTAGTACAGCATCCGCGACCCCCTCTAAACGTTTAAAGAAAATTCAAAGATTTCTCATGAATCTAATAAAAACTTAAGTGATCCCTACTGTCATTCGTGTTGCTAGAAACCAGTGAAATTTTCGAAGTCTACATATACCATTTTGGATTATGTTCCTCGACCGTAATTTGGAGTCTACAGGAGTCTTTGGGATTTAGATTATTCCTGTTTGTAGTCTTTGCAACCTTATTACGCGCTTCTGGTTGCAACCTTAGCAGCCATATGCTGTTAGGCCCTAGCAGAATTTTGCGAATTCCACGTCTCCTAGAGGAATTTCCGGGAATACCCGTAAGTAATTCACAGCACCATCTGCTGGAATTCTTCGGAACTAATAAAAATGCTCCACATCAAAATGAATGTCTTGACTTTTCGGGGATAAGGTTTCGTTACGATTAAGGGCAGAGGAGGAACCTCCTGCCCGAGTTAAGGATGTGGTGCCCAGCTGTTGCCCGATGTTCTGGGGAAGCGGCCGTGGAGGATCTCCAAATGTTACGTATCGATTCGCTAAGGAACTTTCTCGATTTGATTCAAAGGGACGGGATGAGGGAAAGGAAGAGTTATCGGCTATAAGGATCTCGACCAATCAGATGATCAGAATGATTAGTTCTCGAATTTGGCTATTGTCAAAGCCGTCTGTAACGGGGCACCCACCGAGGTGTCAGGAACTGGCTCGCGCTCTGGTGCTATCTGTTGGTAGTTTTTGTAGCTGCGTTTCGATACGGTATAGAAAGTTATCGCTCGCGTACTTCTCGCGTTTCTCTCACGGTATCCCGAAAATTCTACGGATTTTCTGCGAGTGTTCTGGAAGTGCAGTGCTGTGCCCTAGTGCAGTGCCCACCTGAGTGTCTTCTGGATGCAGTTCTTGGCCTCCACGGATCAGCTGCACCAGTTCCGATAAATACATCTCCACTGCGTTCTACCGTTTGCACCCTCAATTTTTCTTTAAATTCAAGTTAAGTCAAGAACTAATGTTAAAACCTATCAGAAACTTTAGAACTCCTCGAGTACTGTTGAAAAAGCTTATTGTTGAAAAATTTTTAAGACACTTTTAAGAAAGCGCGGTGCCAACTTAACACTTTTGAAATACTGGTACTATACTGGTCTCTTGGAAGCACCCCTATTATCCTTTTTCAATCTTCTTCTTTTTCTATATTTATTTCTTCTTTACTTCCTTATTACTTTATCTTTCGCGTTCAACTTACTTTCCCCTTTTGCGCTTTCCTCGTCGCTTGACCAGACTTTCCTCCTTTCCTGAGGTTTTTCCCCTCTAGTCCTGTGCGCGACAGCCGCAGGACTCGGGGGTTTTCCTCAAAAAAAAGAAAAAAAAAACACGGTCCCCTATGGGGCCTCGGAGAGGTCGTAGCTCCCTTCAGGAGAGGCAGGACCTCACGGAAATGGGCGCGGTGGGGCCCATTTCACTCCCTTATACTTCCTACTTTTCCCACTTTTCTCACTGTTCTCTTTTCTCGCTCCTCCAGAATAATCTGGTCTTCGTGCATACGCTTTACGCGTCTTCTTCTCCCCTTGTTCCCTCAGTCATAAACATCTCTCTTTTTCACTCTTTCTTTTTAACAATCTTCCTCTTTTCCTCTTCAACAACATCTTCCCTGTCTGCTGCCACCAAACGGTTCTACTCAATTTTCGAATCTCCTATTCCTTCCTATATCTCCATCACTCTCTTCCTAATATATCCTTAAAAACTAAGTTTTTAAAATGTCTTTTGGAAAAAGAAAAGTCCAAAGTGGTAAGTAGTACTGTAATGTATACAAAGTCCATGTACCATACCACACGTATATTATATTGCAGTGATGTATGAAATATATTTTTTATGGTACTGTTATTATTAATCTTTTGCAAGCCATATACTGTATACGTATACTGTATCATTATTGCATTTGTCCAATAAATTATCTTGTAACACTTATACACTTTTCGAATCCCCTATTCCTTCCTATATCTCCATCACTCTCCTCCTAGTATATCCTTAAAAACTGAGTTTGCAAAATGTTTTGTGGAAAAAGAAAAATCCAAAGTGGTAGCGCATGTAACATATCACATGTATATTATATTGTAGTGATATATTTTAATAAGTTTCTAATGGCATTGATATTACTAATCTTTCGCAAACCATATACATATGTATAACTGTACTTTGTATATTTTATCATTATTGCGTTCCAATAAATTATCTTTAAACACTTATACACGTTGATATTCTTTTGCCCTATACGAATATCCCAGAGTACGAGTGAGTTCTGTCTCTTTCTTACACTCCTCCGTTCTAACAACATCCTTTTCCCTTGTGCTTCGAAACCCCTTTTTAGTTGTGCCCCATTTTCCATTCCATCTCTGTGGTATTGTTCATATCTTGACTTCGCTCTTCTTCATTAATACTATCTTCTATGATAAAATGATTTCAAATGTAATTTGAAAATCGCATCGTCGAAACTTGAATGGCTCAATTTTTATTAAAGAAATCGCATTAGTTCGAATTTTCGCCGATAAGAGGGCAGCACCTCCTGGGCATGATATGTGGCGCCATCTCTGAGAGAGTAAGTGAACTTTTGCTGGGAAAAATTTTACAAATTTTAGTTCCGTATATCAACGGTAGGGGGCGCTTCAAAATCTCGATTTTTCAGCAAATCTTGCGAATTTTAGTTCCGTATATCAACGATAGGGGGCGCTTCAAAATACTGATTTTCCCAGCAAATCTTACAAATTTTAGTTCCGTATATCAACGATAGGGGGCGCTTCAAAATGCCGATTTTTCTTGCAAAAGTTCACTCGTTTTCTCAGAGATGGTGCCACATATCATGCCCAGGAGGTGCTGCCCTCTTATCGGCGAAAATTCGAACTAATGCAAATACTTTAATAAGAATTTTCCTATTGAAATTTCGTCTAAGTGATTTTCAAATTGCATTCAGAATTATTTTATCGAGAAAGTTCACTGGTTCTCTCAGAGATGGCGCCACCTATCATGCCCAGGAGGTGCTGCTCTCTTATCGGCGAAAATTCGAACTAATGCAAATTCTTTAATAAGAATTTTCCTATTGAAATTTCGTCTAAGTGATTTTCAAATTGAATTCGGAATTATTTTATCGAGAAAGTTCACTCGTTCCCTCAGAGATGGCGCCACTTATCATGCCCAGGAGGTGCTGCCCCCTTATCGGCGAGAATTCGAACTAATGGGAATTCTTTAATAAAAATTGACCCACTAAAGTTTCAACGATGCGATTATCAAATTACATTTGAAATCATTTCATCATAGAAGGTAGCATTGATGAAGAAAAGCGAAGTCAAGATATGGATAATATAACAGAGATAGAATGGAAAATGGAGCACAGCTAAAAAGGAGTTTCGAAGCATAAGGAGAAGGATGCTGTTAGGACGGAGGAGTGTAAGAAAGAGACAGAACTCATTCGTACTCTGGGATATTCGCATAGGGCAAAAGAATATCAACGTGTATAAGTGTTTAAAGATAATTTATTGGAACGCAATAATGATACAATATACAAAGTACAGTAATGATACAATATATGCAATATATTGCAATACAATAATTATTAAATATACAAAGTATGGTTTGCGAATGATTAGTAATAACAATGCCATTAGAGATATATTAAAATATATCACTGCACTGTAATGCACGTGTGGTATGTTACATGTGCTACCACTTTGCAGTTGTATTTTTCCAAAAGACATTTTAAAAACTTAGTTTTTAAGGATACACTAGGAGGAGAGTGATGGAGACATAGGAAGGAATAAGAGATTCGAAAATTGAGTAGAAACGTTTGGTGGCAGCAGACAGGGAAGAAGTTGTTGAAGAGGAAAAGAGGAAGATTGTTAAAAAGAAAGAGTGAGGAAGAGCGATGTTTATGACTGAGGAAACAAGGGGAGAAGAAGATGCGTAAAGAGTATGCACGAAGACCAGATTATTCTAGAGGAGCGAGAAAAGAGAACAGTGGGAAAAGTAGGGAAAGTAGGAAGTATAAGGGAGTGAAATGGGCCCCACCCCGCCCATTTCCGTGAGGTCCTGCCTCTCCTGAAGGGAGCTACGACCTCTCCGAGGCCCCATAGGGGACCGTGTTTTTTTTTCTTTTTTTTGAGGAAAACCCCCGAGTCCTGCGGCTTTCGCGCACAGGACTAGGGGGGAAAAACCTCAGGAAGGAAAGGAAGTCGGATCGAGGGACAAGAAAAACGCACAAGGGGGTAAGGTGAAGTTAAACGCGAAGAAGCTAAGATAAGTTGAACGCAAAAGGGACAAGTTAAACGCGGTCTACCCCTTATCAAGATTCACCGCAACGAAAGACCGCGGGCGTAGCACCCAGCAGCGCTCTTGCGAGCACCGCCAGGACATCCCGAAGGACGATATTTAACGCTACAACCTCCGTCCCTTCCCACCGAGCAAGCTCAGTGGGTTAGACGTAAGGAACCACGCCCGCCGCCGGCGGCGGGCCCCGTTAGCCATCGATCCCCGCGCAAAATGTCTCCGACAGAGGGTGACTTTATACTAGCAGGTGCTCAATAACACCCGCACCTACCCCAAGTGAAGAAGACCCCCAAACACAAGCACAAATAGGACTTTACCCAGAGCCAACGGACTACCACACCGACCTCCCCACCGACACATAGGATCGTCACTACCCACACAAGTGCCCAGGGGTCAACGACATATTGGAGTGTTTTTAGCAAAGCGAACAAATTATACTAAATACGCGAGAGCTAGACACCTGGTTAGATTCACTAAACGAAAGACCATGGCCGTAGATACCCTAAGGGGGCTCAAGGCCCCCGTCGGGAGACCCATAAGGTCCTGTTGCGGCCACAACTTGGGCCCGACCCACTGAGCAAGCTCAGCGGATGAGGCGGAAGGGCAACCCCCGACACCATGGTCTTAAGTCTAGCTGCACTAACAGGATGACTACTCTTATATGACTACTTGAATTAATATGCTCGACCCGACCAAAGGAATAGGAAAAGTAAGACAAATACAATGAAAAGTGAGAGGAGAAGAAAGCGAAACGAGAAGAAAGAAATGAAGATAAAAATAAAGAAGTGAAGAAGTAGAAAAGTAAGGAATAGTGTTATAGAAGTGGAGAAGAAATGAGGAAAGAGATAAATAAGAAAGTAAAAAATGAAAGGTAAAGAAATATGGAATTAATGAATAAATAAATATAGAAGAAGAAGAAGAAGGTTGGAAATGGATATAGAAATAAAGAAGTGAGAATAAGATAATATGAAAGAAATGAAGAAGTGAAGAAGTAGAAAAGTAAGGAATAGAGTTATAAAAGTGGAAACTAAATGAGGAAAAAGATAAATAAGAAAGTGAAGAATGAAAGATAAAGAAATAAGGAATTAATGAAGAAATAAATATAGAAGAAGAAGAAGAATGTTGGAAATGAATATGAGGGGTGTTTCCAAGAGACCAGTATAGGAGACCGGCTCGAGGAAGAATGAGCGCTCCTAGTCCGGGCACTGTCTCGAGCGCTTCCCCCACCATCCGCCTGCTCCCACTCGCCGAGTCCTGCGCGAGGAATTTGCGCGCACACAATTTTGGGCATCTTCCACTACTTCTAAATATGCTTGGCCATAATCTCCGATTTCTGAGATTTCTTTATTGATTTAATTAATTATTTTAATGTTTCAAACACTTAATTTATTAATATTTCAATTTGAACGTAATTTATTTTCAATATTCTACATTTTCAATTCAATTTTTATCTACTCCCTATATTATGCGAGATTTTGATTTGCCTCAATTTTACATATTGAATAAATTTTAAGAGTAAATCAAAATCCAATAATATTTAGTAAAATTTGAGATGCTACACGGGTGTCAAGTTGGCACTGCACTTTTTTAAAAATGTCTTTAAAATGTTTCAACAATAGGCTTTCTCAATAGTTCTTGAGAAGTTCTATAGTTCCCGGTCTCGTTTTAAGTGTTGCTTTGGGACCAGCGGTGAGTAGCGGAAAACTTCTACCCGCCAAGCTACACGTTCGTGTTCACGTTTACCTCGGCTACGACGGGATTCGCATTATCGACGGAGGCGATGATCACAAAATTCTACTTCGAGACTCGCCGCTACGATTTAGCGCCATGATTTTGGTATCGTCTAAAACCGTAGCGTTATGCATCTCTCTACTCATCTCTGGTGTAAGGCTACTCAGTCTACTAATGTTGCTACTGCTGGCACATCTCCTCATTGGAGGAGTCAGTCATAAGGAAAGGAAGGAAGGAATGCTGCTACTGATGCTAAGACTGATCGGAAACCGCAAACGTGCATCTTAACTGATATACTCTGTATATCTAACTGCTTACCAGGTTCAGTACTGCCAGCACATATCCAGTCGGAGACAGAAATTGCATTTCCGTCTCGACACGCTTATTCCTTCCAAGTCAATTTACAACATTCGGCTATAGACGACCAAATGGATTTGCCTTATCGATAACTGTCGGTTTTATCGGTCAATTCGAAGTACCATTAGTTACGACACATCTCGTAACACTAATCGAGTAATTTTTATCAAATAAATTTTACATCTGCCAACCCCATCGAAATGGCTCGTCATAATCTTGAAATTTCAAGTATTTTCTTGACTTCTTTATAAAGCATCAAATCCAACTCCAAGTGTTACCTTCGACTTTTACATGAATTAATGCTCTTTCGAAAGGAGCCATATCGCAATCTGATCTGTACCAACCTCTTCTCCGATTCATCTTCTTTTCTGCATTAACCCCCAAGTCGCTCTTGTTCTGTTATCCCGTCTCGCTTAATCCCTTTAGAATTTCCTTTCTTTTGCCTTCTCGAGTCAAGCATCTTCTTCGAACTCAAGAAATGACAGATCCTTCTGAACTTCATCACTAAGGACGGCCGTTCACCCCTTGTAAGTGATATCATCAAACAATCTTTTAAAAATTCCCATGGAAATATCATCGATCGATCCGCAGCATCCCTTTAGGTCCATACAGAAACAATTCCTAATTATCTTCAATGCATGACACTTTTCAAACTTATTTACTGTCAAGTGACATTTTTTGAAGTAAATAATTTTTTTTTAACAAATAAATCCGCTGATTATTTAATTTTTGGTATTTTAGGTAATCTCGATATCCACGTGCAATTTTTCTCTTCTCTTCACGTTTCCTTAGCTTTCAGGATATTCCGAAAGGAATTTCCTCGTTGACTGATCCTGTGTTCCCCTATTTCCTCGAGCAAAATACATCGGACATTTATTCGTTAATTTCGTCGAGCGTAAATGTCTCTCCAGGTTCCGTAATCCGGAATGACGGAACGATGGAACAGAGAAAAGGTCTTGCTATACGGACGGCAAAGGGAATCCCTTTTCCATGGTCGCAACGTTCCCTCAGGGAACGAATTAGCATCCATTACGGATGCGGATTGACCACGTGTGTTTCTGAAGTTCGCTCTTGTCATTAATTGTCTCGTGCAGAAAATATTCTATACGAAAGATGCCATTGATAAGATGAACAAAATTTTAGTAGACGATGGTACCTGCTATTAAGATAGGTAATACAATTAAAAAAAAAAAGTATAGATCACTAATAGTATAAATTTGAAATTTGTATCTATCAAAACTCTTTTTCTTATTGATCTCCTTGAAGGAAGATTAATAACTTAAAAAAAAGTAAACCAGTAACTAAAACATATAAGACTGATAATTAATCGTAGCTGTGTGATTTATTGTCCCTTTTATATATATAGTAAATTTTACTTTTCGTTTTATATCAATTTCAATTAATTTCAAAAATAGGGTCAATGAACTTTTTCTTTGACACTATGCTATCCCAGATTCAAGTTAAACTTTTCTCAAGTGCAGCATCTTGCCCGTTTGAAATTAAGGGTAAGAGGACTTCCGGCGGAAAGACTCTGCTTCAGGAAGTCTTCCTTGGATCCTTTTGCGTTTCCTTTATTAAACCCTGACCCTAAACTGACTTCGATAACTCATCAAGCTTAGGTGTCCATATTGAAAAACTCTGCTACGTCCATCATCCTGTAAATTATATTGAAGTAACGAAAACATCGTATACGAAAAACTCAGGGGAATCCCCGTTACAATGGTATGGCATCTGCTTAATCTTACGGCGGGAAATTTGAAACGTTTTTTATTTCCCAACTGTTAATTCCATAAGGACGATTCGTGAAATCTCTAATTCCACTGTCTACGTAATTTCCAGGTCGAGTGACATGAATATCTTGTCTAGGGGATTTAAGGGATCGACTTCACCCTAGTCAAAACGACCAAAAACTTTTCTGTCCCCTTTCCGTGAAAGGGTATCAACTTTTCCTAAAAAAATGACATTCCATAATAAAGTAAGTTGCGAAAAAAAATTTTTTTTTTCATAAAAATTATTATTATTCAAATTTTTATCTTCGATGTCACTGTACGTTCTAATAATTTTCTCTTACCTGTCTATAGATATGGCCATCAATGTGAAGACGCTGGCGCAGATAGTCAAAACGGCGATAAACTGGCTGATCTTGCAGTAAAGATTTCCAAATGGCCAATGACTGTTCAGCATATAAGTGTAATTGAACGTGACGTTCAACGTGGACACCATAGCGTCTGCAATGCTCAAATTTACCAGGAAGTAGTTGGTAACAGTGCGCATCCTTTTGTGGGCCATGACGATCCAGATGACAATAAGATTTCCACCGGTGGCAACGGCTATCATTCCAGCGAATAAAACGGTCCAGATCATCTGACGCCACCAGGGCAATATGAATTGATTACCCGATTGTAGATCGGTTACGTTCGTGTTGTTTTGGCTCGTCAAGTTCTGGTACAAGAACGAAGTCCAATTCAACGTAGACGATGTCGCGTAGAAAAGTTCCTCGAGCGACTGCATACCGACGGATATAAAATACAGCTGACTATCTTTACGGTCGGCTGGATCCTGGAATTTCGTCTAGTTGCTTTATTACTTTTACGTACGAGTCGAGTTGCGGTTTACGTGGGTTCGGCGAAGTCACTTTGATAATTTACGAGACCTCGTGCTTCACCGATGTTAAACGCTGTTTATTTGCCAAAGAGCTTTTTTTCTGGTCGGAGAGTAGCGGGCAGCTTAACGATGTTGGGAATGAAAGAAAGATGTGAAATGATGAAAAAAGAATTTTTCAAAATAATTATATAATACTCTCTATTTATTTTTGTATGGGTTTTAATATTGCTAGAAAAAAGGAAAAGTTTTTTTGGGGGGAATTTTGAAAATTTTTTTCACAAATTTATTATTTTACTCGGTACGCCGTCAGTCTATATTTATTTAGTTTTTTAAAAATTTATTTCGATATTTCACTAAATAATCTTACGTCTCCCCCTTGGGGCACCAGCCCCATTTCGCTTCTTGTAATTTACATAGTCGCGCACAATTTATGTAAACGTAATTCAGCGCTTTCGTCAACTCAATCCAAAAATTTGCGCACCTCGAGAATCAACATTTTCACGTTAAATTCCTTCCGCCACTTTCCCTCAGCGTTTCACGCGTTAAGCAAACACGCGAAACTTGAACGTTCAGTTTGTTAACACGTGATAAGAATCGACCCTGTTGAACTTTCGTTAAAGTAGCATATGTCCACTTATGTAATTAAACACTGGATATTATCATTATGAGTAATTATAATCAGTGCAAATTTTCATTACTATAAAAACAGATATAGTTTAAAAAATTTTTACAAAATCAACAAAAAATTATGATCCATACCGCGTGTCAAAATGCAATAAGAAAATAATTCTTATAACGTAATCGATTAATCGATTAATTGAGTCGAGTAAATTAATTAGATCAAAGGAGTAAAAAGTTCAATAAAAATTATCGATATATCTAGATATGCATTTCTCTTAATATTATTTTAATTAATTATATCCAAAAATTCGATTAATTATTCGCGTCTATTATTATTATTTTTCATTCATTTTTCTTTTCTTCTGATCTATCCAATCCCTCGTAATAATGATGGGTACTTCCAAGAAAAATCGAGAGGTCTCTTTCATTAGTTCCGCAAGCTATCCTGATACTCGTAACTCCTGCACTAATACCCACGCTCCAAGTATCTATCCTGCACGCTGCCGGAGTAGCTGGTCTGGTTGTCGAAGTCCACTTCCACTTCCGTTTCATGCACGGATGACCTCAACAGGCTTTGGATGAGTCGCTCTTTGTCTCTCTTTCTCTCTCGTGCACAGTCAATGTCTCTCTCTTTCTCGCTCCAATAGGAGTAACCACGTCAGAGGGATCCATATTCAATTCAAAGGTTATTCACCAAAGATAGGCAATTTTTTTGTCCTCCCAATATCAAAGTCCTAATGGGTTTTTAAGGTACCGTCACAATGTTTGATACCTTTGATACTGAGCTTGCGAATTCCGTGGCGATTTTCATGTAATTCAACTTCGTGCCGGTGAATGTATTCTATCAGGATTTTGTAACCGTCCTGAAAAGAAAAAAGAAATTTGACAAATTTTTATTTAAACATTTCTTGGGTCCTTTGTGCCACGTCCCGGTGCTTCATTCACTTCCGGTCTGTTATCAGGGTTTGCCATCGGGACGTATTTCGCTCGAGTTAGACTGAGCTACGGGGGTAGTTTTCAATTTTCTACCTTTTTCACCGTAGATTGCTATTCGTATTTTTGCCGTTTTTTTATTGTAAAAGCGTACTCCCTTTTCTTCCAATTTTACCTGTAATTTTCAGTTTCGCGTCTGGATGTTACTTGCCCTTTTTTTTTTACGTGCGGTTCCACCTTTCACCATTTCTCATCTTTCTGACTGCAACACGTCGCGTTCCACTTGCAATTTTAAACGGACCTTGCATTTCTGTATGGACGCTGAGTACTTTTCTTTTTTTTTTTCCCAAAAATAAAATACCCAATACCAGCCTTTCACTCGCTACTCATCTGTACAATGTCCCGGCGTCCAGTCGCAGAGTCGCCAAATTAATTTTCCAGTCCCCGTACGGAGAGATGTGGATAATAATTTTTTTCCTTCAATTCGCCAACCTCTCCCCTGTCATTCACTTTTAGTATTTTTTAAAAATCTTTTTATACTCTTCCATTTTTCTTCGTAACTCCTTCTCTCCGGGACAACAATATCAACCTGACGTCAGTTCCTGCTGTTTCTCCTTTTTAAATGGAAATTTTTCTTGTTAAACTTGACCCTTGTCGCTCTTTGGAATTCTTATATCCGATGATCGATGCGTTATATTATATATCGCGATACCAACAGTCGGTAAAACAGATTTTTTCACATTTTCCCCTAGTCACTCTATCCGACAGCTTCTGTACTTCTCTTCTCTATACGATTCTATAGAAAAAATCCAATTGCATTCTCTTCCTAGTTACAGATACAATTCCAAGAGAATTTCTCTTCTTTTTTTCCCTTCACTCTCTTCACTTTATCCCAGACAACAGTATCGACACTTTATCGCATACAAGGGCATCCGAATGCGAAATTTTGAAAAGCAGAATCGACCTATTCTTTCTATTTTACACAAGAATTTATCACTTTCCCATTTACGTCCGACGACGACTCCACCCTTAGCCTCGCACGATTTTGACCTGAAACATAAATAACAAAGGTTAAATTTGATCGTTCTCAGGGGTAGTTTTTTATAATTTCGACAAAGTATCGTTTCGCGTTTCAAGGGTTTCAATTTTCAGTATAAATGCAACAAGCATATAACTAGTTTAAAAAAAAATTAAATAACAAGATGGCTGTCATAATTTTTTTTCATAGGTCTAATCATATATTTAATCCAATTCGTATCCCATCAATTTATTATTATTATTCAACGAATAATCCACTTATCATTCTCAAAGGAATTTCACACTCTGATCACTTAGTCGCTGAAGAATTCAATTTTACTTCGAGACTTGATCCTTCGTCGAACCAGTACAGACTTTCAATTAGTTTTACCGATCGATTCTCCTTTTTTTTATTCAACCGGATATCGGTAATCCTGTGCATACTGGCACGTGCCCTCGATTGACGCCCTAATATTTTATTCCCAAGAGTCCCGGAATATCTCGGCTCGTTTCACCCATGAATCGTTTCGCAAGAAATTTCGCAAAATTTCGTTTGCTTCACGCAAATATTGCACGTTTGTCGTTCTTAGCAAAAATTACATCCCTTACTTAAAGGGCAGATTCGTACAATGAAAAATCGTTCTTTGTTGAACTTGACGATTTATCGTAGCGTTGGAATAAAAAGTTTTTTTTTGTGGGGGAGAGATGACGTAATTTAGTTCTGGGTGGTACGCGTCAGTTGGGATATGAAATTTTTTTTTTTACTCTGACAATATTCCAATTGCAAATTTTTAGGGGTGCAAGAGGGGTAGTTTTAGGGACGATTAATCTATAGGGATACTTGTTTACGAAAACGAAGGCTTTACCGCGCGTCGATTTGGTCGACGTTCCTTTGGGGGTGAAAATTTTATTTTTTAAGTAATTACGAACGGATGACTAATTACGCGAAGGATATTCATTTACGTAACGTGATTCGGGTCGAAGGCTTTTGCGAATTTTCATTGTTATCGCGTTTCGGAATTTACAAGTGGTGACAGTTTATAGCGGGGGTTGGAGGGGGGATGAAATTAAGGGACGGGTAGTGCAAGTGGCAACTTTCTTTTTTTTTTCTTTTTTTTCGTATATTTGAATAACAGTCAGTTATGTAAAATCGCAACCGGCGCGGCGTGAGTCGTGAGAATTTTCATGAGGTAGCCCAGAATTTATGATGGATTCACGTAAATGGATTTAAGATTAAGATAACTCGATAGCGAGGAATTTTATATAGCTACTGTAAAATTGTTATTTAACGGGTGAAAATAAATGACCGATAAGGTCGTTCGAGATTTTGATAAATTTTGAATTTTTTTTTAAGTCATGTAAATCGACTCGAAGGTACTCGAACCAGTTTCTCGAAGGGCAGTATGCGTGAGATTTCGAATTACGAGGTCGAAAGAAAGAGCCACCCCTTTAAGAGGAAAAACTACCCCCGATTCATAAAGCCTCCTTGGCTTGACTTCCGGTAATTTCATTTATTTGAATTCCACTAAAAGCCTCGAAATATTCGACGACAGAATATTAAGAGCTTATTTTAATTCAATAATAATTCATTCATGCCCGCGTCTGTCTTTCTAGAAGCATAATAATAATTTTTTTTTTACTTTCTGTAATTCTTGGATTCATTTATTTTATCCGGTATCCATCGATCCTCTTTATTTATTTAATTTTTCATAACACACAAAAAAATATATATATATGTATAGCCACTTTATCTTGATGCATTTGAATTTTAATTTCAATGCCATTCTCCAGCGCATCTCGGGTCACTGGGTATTCTGGTCAAAGTTCGTAATTACGTTACAAGTTGCATCAGTCCAGGAGTTTTGCTATAGGGATCGCTTGATGCTCCAGAATGCATCCCACCACCGTAAACAATTCCTTGACCATGATTCGGAAATTGGGGAAATTCCAAGATAAGTACTATCAATTCCATTGACTGGTATCATTGTTATTTTTAATAAAAAGGCAATTGCCTTTGAATTCATGGTATTAGCTTTGAAGGAAAAAAAAAGTCTAGATATTTTAAAAGCTTGTCAGATCCGTCGAGTATACACGGGGCGTGACAAGGTGCTGTAATTTTTGCAATTCGCGAAATTTTCACTGTATTCGTTATACCGAATATATGAGATTTCGCGACATCCGCCAAGAGCAGACCCTATGTCAAATATCAAAACGTTTTACCCGTCTCTGTGATATTAAGAGAAAAAATTGGCGATTTCGTTATTGCCAATTTTTTTTATTTGCCAAATTTCACGTTTCATAGTTTCGCGGAAAATTGGCGATAAGGAAAATCAGCCTTGTTGTTGTATCCGATGTCGCGGTTAATTAATTGTCAAATTTTTATTCACTGCCAATTATTCGTCGGTATTTCGTATTTATTTTTTTAAGCAGGATTATTTATAGCTTTTATTGATTTAATAACGAGTTTGATTTGTGGCAGAGTCGAATGGGTTGTAGCTACGTTAATTGTAATGGAACGTACTATAGACGGAGGTAGCACTCTGAAGTGAGCACCTATCTGAAAATAAAGCAATTAACGATCGAACTTGTCCGGGTTGAACTAAAAATAGTCGGAGATCGATATTGGGTAGGCATTTTAAAAAAGTAGCACCTCGTTACGTCATTGCCCATGTGGAATTTTACCCTTTCATAGACTCGAGTGGGTTTTTGCATCAATTTAAAAAAAAAAAAAAAACGTCAATTCTTACGACTTGCCTTTTCTTCCTAGCCAACAGTCGACGCAATTTCACTTTCACTCTGTCTGTACCTAATTCGGGAATTACGTTTTTCGCGGTATTTTTTGTCTTCGTGTTTTTTTTTTTTCATATTGTATATATATATACAAAAGGAAAGAGGGTGGATAATTCCCACCCTTTTTCTTGTCAGATGCGGAAATATTAGATGCAGATTGAGAAGACTACTTTCCCATGGGAAGTGACTGTCGGTTATGAAAATCACAAGGGACCTTGAAGAAAAGGGGTGGAAATAGAAAAAAAAAACGCAAATTTTCGAGACACGAAGTAAATCTCAATGTAATAAATAAGCTTAGCATTTCCAAAATTTCTTTCGTTCTCGCGACAAACAAAGATAAAACTTCTTTCCTCCGTGACTGTCAAGAAAGAAAAAAAAATTTTTAATTTTCACACTTTCCCCCAAATTTTCATCTTTCCGTCCAATATTCACAGCCTCCATGATTAATCGCGATTCCGCGAACGAATCTCGGTCGAGGTAAATAATCGTTCTTCCATAATACTCATTAACAATAACCAAGATTTAATCCAAAAGCAGGAAATTGTCGAAAAATTAATTCCCAACGAATAAACGACTTTTTCATGAAAATCCAATAAGAACTACCCAAGAAATTAATGAGACCTTTCTTGAAAATTGAAATTCCAATTATCACCAAAGAAATATCTGACAAGTACGAAAAGTAGCCAATTCGAAGAAGATCACGAAGGCAACTCCAAAAAAAACAATCGTACCGATCGTCACCGATCGAAGAGTAAACCAAGAGACCGTAAAAAGATAAGATGAAAATACAGCGGAGAACGTCTGTACGGAGAATTCAAACAAAAGAAGAAAAGTAATTCGGAGACTAATAGAGTCAATTAAAAAAAAAGTCCCTCCCTACAAGTAGAAAAGAAAAGCCAAGCAAGAGGACGCGCCGGTGGCGCCACCTTCAACTCAAGTGAAACCAGACGCTTTTCGCATAAGACAAGCAATAAAGAAAAAGAAAAAAAGGAAAAAGACAAAAGAACAGAATAATAAAGCAGTCCGGTAATTCAATAGGTGGAAAATGGCGGCGTTGGTAATACAATCTCACGTTAAGTAGTCAGCACCCTTATTTGTTAAGATTACCATCGCCTATCCCACGAGTCCTCCATCTTGTTATCTTTTTACCTTACACTCTCCTTTTGCCCCATAAGCTTCCCTTTTATATATCACTCTCTAAACAGACCCCTTCGTCACGGACCAGCTTTAACCGCAAATTACAATTAATTTTCATCCACCCTACAGACCCTAATACGTATTATCACTGATCATTGATAATTTATCTCCTCCTTGACCCTGATTGATAAGCTCTGGACGCCCTACAGTCCAAGCTTTGTCATTTTCCAAAAAGTACGATTAATCCCCCCCCAAAAAAAAGAACCAGTCATAACTCATCGAATCCAAATAATTCAAATTATTAATGAACCCCATGAAAATTTTTTATTAATTAATTCACCAAAATTTATTTCACCTCATCCACCCTCTAATCCCACCTACGAATCCAAAATCATTGTCGTTGCCAATATTAATTTTGTTCCTTGTCACTCCAAAGTGCAACTGCATAAATTCAAACAAAACTGCACAGATGCACCAAGTTCAAATGCACTCCCTCCCGAAGCACATCGACCGTACGCAGCCAGTATCGAGAATACAATTTATTGCAAAGCAATCAGCCACCCCGAAATACAGCGTGCTTTCCAAGAGGCCAAGAAACAGGCATCCGGCTACCAGTAAGAAAACAGTAAAAAGTCTTATCAGGTTCCGGCCCGATAAGGGTTCATTCATACGACAATCAGATACCCCGGCACTTACTTAACTCCCCAGCAGTTATTTGTCCCCAGACGTTTCGTCGTCTCCATTCATCCATACCCTTCACCCGCAGTCTAACAGTATACCTATATCTATACCCCTATTGTCTACAAAACCCTCACTCTCCTTTCGCGAGTTCGCCAGGTCACCAATACGAATTTTTTGAAAAAACCCCAAAAATTAGTTTACTAAATTTTCAAAAAAAAAAATTTTTTTGTCACCAGCCAAAATCCCCGTCAAACTACCGCGTGATCGAAAAGAGACACGGGACGCGTAACAATTTGTAAGGAATCCTCGAGGCTGAGCCAGTCCAACCCCCCTTTGGAACGACTCGACTTGCCAGGTACGACACGTAAAGCTGAGCTATTAATAACGTAGCTGACTGTTCTCCACTTCCTTCTGGCGGTGCAGGGTAGGACGCTGCTGAGACAGAGACAGGAACAAAGACTTGAGAGAAAGATCTGGTGGGTAAGAGAGCGTAAATAAGGGGAGAGAGAGAGAAGGAGAGATGGGCGTAGAGGGCTGCGTTTACTTGGGATAGAAAGAGAAAGAGAGAGGATAGCATGGAAGACAGCGTCTGGACAATAGAGAGAGAGAAGGATATATATATGTATATGAATCTTTTTGCAGAAATCTCAAGGAAAAAAAGTTGCACAGTACAGGAAAGATTTTCCTCGAGCAAACAGCCTGCAGTCTGATACGTACCTGTAGGCTTCAGACTGAAACGACCCCTATCTCCATTTTCATCTCCACCTCAGATATCATGCGGGGTCGCTTCCCTTATTCGTCCCCTCATTGCTCGCGCCCTTTTATATCCACTTTATACGGACCCTGTAGATATATATGTATATATATATATATATATATATATATATGCAGTTGGCGACCCTTTTCCGATATTGAAGACGGAATAAGAGGTTGGGTTAGGTATCAGGAAAGACAATAGAAATGATAGAATTAATTAGATCGAATATATATATATATATATATATATATATTTGATCTATAAATATATACGTGCTTCCTATTATATATATATTTATTTAATAAGAAGCATTTGGTGAAATTTAATTGAAATTTATCCGCGCAATTATAAGTCGACTGTATCCGAAAGGTATCGAACTGATTAATTCGATATATAATCGAGAAAATAATTATATTTGCGATATTGAAATTTCCTCGAGTTATTTTCCCAATGGGCGTGTCCCTGATATTTCCTACGGGATTGCCTTCTTGGGACGGAAGCACTCGGAGATACACCGTGAGATGGAAGAGAGAGAGATACTGGGATAATATACTCCGTGAAAGGTTAGTAACTCGTTAACTTTTCACATAACCACATATACACATATATATGTATATATAGATATATTGAAACTATTTTTTATCTCACCGCAAAGTCCATACTTTTCAGGCTTAGGGAATCCCTAGCCAAGTCCCTCGCTTCGCATCCTCTGCCTTATCCTCCCGTCACCATCTTTAAAGATTACGTTGAATGGTACTCAGGGATGCCAACTTGGCCGACGGTACCTGCTATCTCCAGCATCTTACCAATCCAATATTTACACTCCGGTCCATTCGCAGATTATATCTTTTGCTCGAAATTTAACCGAGTCTTTTGATATATACATATATAAAATTGAATATCAATTGGCTCAATTTCATTTATCACTAATAATCTTGCTCGATTCATTATTTAGTATAGATTATCGTTAATATGAAATTTTAGTAATTCAGTCAGAATGACTTTAATTGCCATCGCCCATTCCATTTGATATTCAATTCCGATAGATTTAGCATAGAAATTGATATCTATCATCGATATCAACCTATATATATAATTAATGTTTCAATCATGATCTTTGCAGATCCATTATATTTAACTCGGCAGGATGTTTATTCATTCGTACGTTAAGACCGCGAATGGTGCATTATAATTCTACTAAAATACCACGTGACAGCCGATAGAGTGACAGACGCTTTGGATTTCAGGTTGTATATCGGTTGCGAACGGTAATGCTAGAGGGATGCCTATATATAGAGATACAAGCAGTACTAATACGGTTAGTTCCGTGGTAATGGAGGACGCAATAGGTACTTGGTTACTACGGCAGTCAGTTACCCGTATATCAGTTGCTAGAGTAAAGACTGATCGTGTTATCAAGATACTGTCACAATACTGGTCCGTCGTATATAGATTGAATGTGGACGATGGACTTGGAGTAGTTGGACCAGGCGAGTAATGGTTAGGAATTATTAGTATAATAATATTTTAATGATATATAATATTAACGGTGGTAATTATATTTGAATTTGAATGGATACGACATTTAGTTTAATAAAAATGCAACTTGAAGTTAGCTCGTGTATTTAGATTCTATAATAAAGCTAACTTCAGTTGGTACGACAATCTTGACGAACCATTAAAATTTATATTACATTTATGTAACCATATACTAGATATTGCTTTAACTCTAGCAGTAGGGTATACGATATCTGTTAGTATATGATATTTATTGTGTATTATATATCTAATATATAGAGTAATACTTGCTAGGAAGCACAAAGCATCTAGAAAATATCGGATATATCTCGGGGGCCGATGCATCGGGTACCAGAAGGGTTTTGATACCCAACCCCTGGGTAATGTGGAAATTCGATTCCTATCGGAGTGCTGAGAGGCTCCATTTTGCTAGCATGAAATCGAGCGGATGCACGACCCTCTTTTACCACAATGTAGATAGACAATTGACTATAGTGAACATTTTACGGTAGCAGCAAGTATTCAGGCTTTTGTTCCATTTAGCAGGATCAATTTTATTGAATGATTGTTACCTCGATACTCGAAATATCAGTAAGAAAATTAATACAGAGAATATATTTTCTTGTATGGAATTCACATGTTGTATTTAAAATAGTTAATGGTCGTTAAATACACAATATGAGTATTATGGATTTAATAGAATCTATGCGACACATGTTACAACTGGTACAAGAGTTCAATGTGTTTTTTGACAGATGGAATCAGTGGTCTTTATAAACCACACGTGTGACTCAGCATACAATTTTTGTTACCAAGTATTGTATGCGCGTGGTTTTGAATTGAAATATATTTTATTTTTCCACATTGCTCTAAATATATGTATATCATTTTGATTGCATGTTTAAAAAGGGGAAAGAAATATCAACAAGTTTTCTTCGAATAAGAAAAATTCATACTATCCAGTCATTTTGTATATGCTCATATAGGTACGTTTATGTGCTGAAAATTGGTATGCGTAGTCATGTTTATTCTATTATATTTTCCATGGCACTGCGTACCACCATTCTACAGAGCAATATGGATACAATGTGGTAATATACTTATATTTTATATAACAAGTATAGAATAAAAGGTGTTGCAATAAGTGTGACCATAAGAAAATTGAACAATCCCATAGTCTGCGTTGTAAGTTTAATACAGCAAAGGGGAAAAGTTTAGTCAGATCCATAAAGAGCATCGTGCCAATAAAGAAGCCCACAGCTGTTGTCCATGATATCCATAAAGAAAGATCTAATAACACCCTGGCCTGTATCATTACACACAAATGTAAAATTGACTTTCAGAAGATAACATCGACAGACTCTATTTGACCCAATTCCCATATACATTACAATGAGCCTACTGTTAATTAAAGTTAAGATCCCTATCGACTAATACTAATCCTGTAATACAATAAAGAATGTATTAACCACCCTTAAATTTCAATCAGATAATCTAATCAGTTAAAATTCCCTACGGAAGATCATACAAATATATGTACCTTTGACTTTCGCAGACCTAAAAATACACCAAATACTGACAAGCTACGCAGAGGAATCTTTCAAGGTCTCCATAACACAGCATGATGGGGTTCATCAAGAGAATGGGTTCAATTTCTCAAGTTTCCCTTTTCGACACTCCAAGTTCAACTCGACTAATTGCTCCAGGGAAACTCTTCCTTTTTTTTTTTTTTTGGTGGTTTCAGATAAAAATGCAATTTAACGTAGCCAGCGACAATAACGAAAAGAGAAACGTATGGCGATTAATATACGTTCTTAACCCTCTTCTCCCTCTCCAAACCCACCTCATCCCTATCATCCTGAATCCTGTGAACGTTAACAGCGAGTATACCGCAGGATTGGAGGGGAAAGAAGTGGGTGATTAATGTACCTCCGGACGTGCCTCTGATAAATAGTCCCATCATTGTTTTTATTCGCGAAAATTAAGATTGATAGTAGTCGTACAGCGTTACGCTCTGGTAATGGGTTATTGAATAGTTGATCGCTTGGTTGCTGTTGCATCTGTTAAAACTATATATTATACGCAGTCATATCACTGTAATGTCTCTATTAAATGCCGGAGTGGAGTATATCGACGTTGTAACGTCATACTTGGTACTTTCGTAAGACCCATACTGACACAGGCACCAAGTACAGAGACTTGTACATAGTTGATGGTACATACTTGGACTGTCGTAAAGCGTCATGGCTTTTATGAGCAGACTATGCCTGTACAAGCTATTATAGAGCTTTACACTCCGAAGGATTCTCATAGTATGAAACGTTCTGTATTTCAGTAGATATTAACTTTCTTAAACCCTTTAAATTGTATTAACTGGCAGTGCAGGTGTTTTCTGGGGGGATTAGATTTTTTCTTCCTTTCTTAAAAATTCAATTTATGACTTTTAACCTGAATCTTTTGAAGGGTGAGTTATGGGGTACCGACTGGATCTGTTTTTTGTAATTGTGAGAGTGGTAGAGAGTTGTTTTAGGTTACACTTATGTTGATTTAATGTTCAAGTATTTTTTTTGTGCAATCAGTAACGGGTACTAAGAAAAGCAAAGGTAATTTTTTTTCGTCACTAGGCTTATTCAAAACGGACTGACAGGTAAAAGGTTTTCTGAAAGCTTTATCGAGTATATATTTTAAGAGAAGGGTGCGCACCCTTCTTTCAAGTGTATCGTTTTAAGAAAAGCGTTTGAAACTTACGGACCATTAAGCTGCTCAATTGTTCGAGGTAGTATACTCATACCTAACGTATACTTGAGGTCTTTGGTTTTTCACTGTAAATTAGGTTAGGTTAAGCTTGGCTATTATTGCACGAGGCATTTTTAAGAAATGCATTCTACGTATGGTCTATTACAAAAAAAATATCAGTCATACCGCATGCTACTTCTTTTTTCTTTTTCATCCTTTTTACACTGTGAAGCCTTTTCGGCAGCGAATTATTTATTTATACGGAAATTCTAAAGGGAAATATCCGTTTCCAACGAATTTTACCTAATTTGGAAAACCCGATGGTTACTAACGCGAAATACGAGGAGAACGAATTTTGTTAATTAACACAGTCTAATAATGATTACTAACCTTCATTTATTCAGACGGTTCTCAATACACTGAATTTCTATTGTTCGCCAAACTTTTCCTCACTTTCCCGTCCCGCTTGATTCTCCACGCTGAAGCAACTGCCCGATCGCAAAACTTTGTCCGAGAAAGTTCACTATGAAGTTAACCCCAAGTATCACGATCAACCGCCGACTGGCATTTCCTATTCCACAGTCGGCCTATAGGTATTCCTGTCCCGCAAACTTTTCAAAACTTCCAAGTATCTACTCACCGCGTTAATTGTGAAGGGTAGGTCCGATAGTGACCGTGGAAAGGAAGGAACGGAAGTGTAAAACAAAAAGAATTAGACAATTCTGATACCCAAGAAAAATTAGCTATCAGTTGGAAATGAGTTGTACAACCTTTTATGGTATTTAAAAAAATTGGGTGCACCCTCTTATTTTGATACTGGCCCAAAAAGTTTTTGGTTTAATGATTTCGTATATTATTGGTAACAGACAAAAATTTACACGTCATTTCATATGACACAGTATTGTCAATAATATCCGAGGTAATATATCTGTATATCACTTGGCCTGTTCCTGTCTGGCATAGAAAAACGTGGCATTTAATTAATTGAAATTGAATTCGGTACACCGTATTACCTAACGACCATGTGTCAAGCGTATATTAAACGTCAATTATTGAATGCAAATTTAATTTAACGCTAGTTGGAAATTTTGAAATTAATAAAATGGCATTGATGCACGGTGTGGTTTTGGGTGATATTAAATCAGCTATTTACAGGGATGAGATATTGGTAATTAATTTGAATAATGTCACTTGTTACATTTTTTTTTACATACGAATCTCCGTTGATACCATAGTAGAGTTTAATCTGTCACAGCGAAATGTATCTGTCGGTGCAGATTGTAACTTGGAAAAATAAAATTGTGTAATGATAATTATTTAAACAAAATTAATTAACCCTTATATCGGTATACCGTGTGAAGTTTTTATGGGATTATATTATTTAACGTGGTTACTATGGTTACCAATTTCCTTCATCCAGAGAGATGAATTCTCGCTCCTATATTTATCTCTTGATACGAGTTCGTCGTAATCCGTTATCCGCGTCTGTCATTGGTGGCTCGGTGAAGGAGTTAAGGCCGAGATAAGATAGCGAAAGGGATGAAAGAGCTCTCGTGTGATGACACAAAGGGCGAAAGAGAACATTGGAAATGACGGAGATACAAGACAACTACGGTGAAATAAGTGAGTAACAGGAGTAATAAGGATCCAGCCTTAAATTGGATGGACCCTTGCTCCTTCCTTTCCGAGAAAATATTTAACAAGAAGAAGACGATAAGAATGAAAGTGATAAGGGAATTTTTGCATGTATTTATATGTGTGATACGAGACTGTGACTTTTGGATACAAAAATTCTGAAGATTCTTATAAGATTTTTTTTTTATAAATTCTTGGGAACGGGGGAAAATCGAGATTAACCATTTATTTCGGTATTTAATGGGTGGGGGGTTCGAATTGTCTCACGATGAAGAAATTTTGGGTCAAAGGTCAATGTATGTCTCAGATGTGGAAAAAAAATTGTAGGCTGGAAATAGGTGGACGTCTGGTGTGATTATGGGTTAAGTGGTTAAGGATGAAAAAATATGATACAATTGTTCGTTGAGCAGATTATCGCAGGATAATCTTTATCAGTCTTGAAGGACCAAAAATATATTCTCTAAATCTCCACCCATCTCAATCCATTTATAAAAGTCGAGGCAGCATCTAGAAAGCGGATCTAGGGTGTCACCACCTCCTGGAACTGGATGACGATTTCTGGTCGATCTTATCGTTCGGAAAAAAATGGCTCGATTTTTTCAGGGGATGAAAAAGGGACTGAGAGAAGCTTCCTATGGGACGAAGTATCGACTACCCTCATATTCAGTTCGCACTTAGAATATTAAAAGTTATACAAAATTTTGTCGACAGTTTCGCTAGGAAAGACAATTGTTGTATTTTTTTATTATTAAAAAAAATATCTCTTTTTTTCGAAAAATAGTGTGAATTTTCAAAAATCGATGACACACGTTTCCTCCATTTTTTTTCATTCTCTGAAACAACACCGGATGCGTAATAAAAACATATCGGGATGAGAATCTGTCAAAAAACCTAATCTTTCAAAAATATCGTTCCGTCCGAGTATAACGAGAAAATTTTTTTAATACAAAATATATATCTCACTGTATAATTATTTCGTACAAACACACGAATCGTCTCGTACATTTTGGTATTTTTTTTTTCAAAACTACCCGACACAACGCATCCAATATACATCAAACGGCAAAATGACCAAAGACGATACATAGAACCTACAGCGATATAGGTCCGACCCCGAGAGATACTAAGGGATTTAGTTTCATCCACAAGGATGAAAGAAAGCCTACAGTCAGTTAAGATTATTCAACGTACAGCGAACATACGTAACCCGAGATCGTAAGGCAACCCCAAAAAAAAATGGTCCCACAGGGACCGAAATAACGGGCTCGATAAGACGTTCGAGTGATAACAGTAACAAAAATACACATCCGACAGAAAAAAAAAGAAATCTTCAAATCCGCCTCGAGGGACTATTTGAGAAATCGTTACAGACGTCAGAGATACACGAAACAGGTGGATCCTAGTGTTTCCGAAAATGGTTATACTGTTGCGATTGTCATCTCGAAGGGTAGGTAATAACGGGCGTCGTATTTTCACAAAAGCTTATTCAGCGCTTTCCTATCTGCCCCTGCCCGTCACAATAATTTTCGACCGATAGGCTTTTATACGGTCGCGCTTGTATACTTATAAAAATTATTTTTTTTCATAATTCCAAAAAAAAAAAAAATCCGAAATTCGTCTCCCACGTGAAAAGAATCTAAGTAATATTGTGAAATATTAATATTGTCAGAAAAAAAATAGTCTATCACTCTTACGTAGCCCTATTAAATACTTCTCTATTTTATCTCTAAGGGGTGATCAATAAATACGGGCAATTAATAATCCATTAGATCCCATAGAATTCATTGCTTGAATTAACAGAAGCACAGCAAGCCTATGCTTATATAAAACTGGTATATGTATTATACGTTACACCCACGTATAGATGTAATATATATATATATATATATATTCCCTATCAACGTAAAGTTACCGAATTACAAGAAAAGCCATAGAACTATATCTGTATATCTCGAATGAGCTTGTATACATACGTCATACCCACGTATGGATGTAATATATATATATATATATTCCGTATCAACGTAAAGTTACCGAATTACAAGGAAAGCCATAGAACTATACCTGTATATCTCGAATGGGCTTGTACACGTATATACATACCCCTGTAACACGTAAATGAATTTTACAGGCAAAAGGGCGCGGCTTAATCAATGAATAATTTAATGTTATTGTACCCGTGGCTAATCCATCAGTTTGATCAAAGCCCACACGTTTCACTTAGTGAATATGGTTCTAGCCTGTTATCAGTCGTGACAGGATGTAAACAGACAAGATATACAAATTATTATTACAGGTGGATAGAAGGGCGAGACACGTTGAACGTTTCTTAATTAATTTACGAAAATTAGGTAAACTCGAGTGACGGAAGGTCGTAACGAAGAAGTTAAAAAACTTAATTTACACGTAAACCGGTGAACTCTCGATTATTTACAAATTTTTTGTATATTTCTCCTTGATTATTATTATGATAATTTTGCGATACGAATTTCTCGTTCATTTGTCTCCTCGCGCGCATCTATTCGATTTTCAATTAATTCACGTTTTCCTGATAGGATCGCCGTTCGCTGTATATAGATATAAAGACAAGCTAATCTCCCGTCAATAAATTGTTTTGGGTCTGACCCATAAATAAATGCCGGATTAATAAATGCGAAACAATTCTAGCGTTGCTGAGTTGTTCTGTTATTTGGATATAGGGTCTTGTAGAGATAGAGAGAGAGAGAGAGAGGGGGGGGGGGAGATAGAGAAAGAAGAAGAGTGGATGCTGTAAATCTATCAGGTCGTTACCTATAGACATGGGTAGCCCCGTACGTGGATTTTTGAAATGTCAGAAAAAAAAGTGTCAAGACAAAATAGCTGTACTAGAATCCTCTCAAATTTTTTTATGGGATGGAAAATAATTTCGAGCAATTTTTCGAGATTTTGCCTTAGGTGAAAAAATTGTATTTTGAAAAAAGTTGAGAACATTTTTTTTTCAGATTATGTGACAGGTCCCCCCTTATACAACCCAAAACACTTCTGTCCGATATTTTCAACAGTCGCGAACAAATTAGGTTCGGTATTCCTTGCGGGAATATCCCTCGTCCTTTTTTTTTGCCCCTACAGTTTCTTTATTTAAGCCCACGATCCATCTTGCCTTTCCTATTTCCACGGCTGCCTCGCAAATACCTATGGGAAGTCGGTTCTCCCGGGCTTCATCTTCTTTCGGTCCAGCGGTGTCATCAATTTTTCCAAGCTCTCGCGTGTTGGATTCTACCTACTCTCTTAAGTACTTTTTAATCTTATTCGATCTGTCGACTTCCCGCTACTATTGACCTGGGTTTGGATGGGGGGGGGGGGGGGATTTTATATTAGTTGACAGAATTTCGGTCAGGGGCGCTGCCATCGACTTTGAGATTTTATCTCTGAGAGTTAATTAAATTTTATATACGCGCGTATATACGTGTTTAAAGTATAGTTTGGGGACAATTTCAATAATACAGCCGCTAGTTTGAGAACAATTGTATAGTTTCGGGTCGGGTCTCAAAGTGATAGCAACATAACGTATGTTTTGAGGTCCATAAAGCGACAGTCACACCAAATTTGTTTACTTATTTTTAATGCTACACATCCGGAGTTGTGATGAGCTTAGAAAGTGTTTCGTTAGGTTAGGTTAGGTTAGGTTAGGTTAGGTTAGAATTTCAATGCTGTGATGCGTCAGGGTTTTAGCTAAAAAAAAACGTTAGCTTGCTATTGTGAATGCCCCTTAATCGCCTGGATCCGCAAACTATACTTGTTATATGATTATATATATATATATATATGTATAGGGTATATATATTCAATATGTACGTGGTTGTATCCTGTTCACCGCACAGCATCCAAGAAAAGTATGCATCTTATTGATATTCAAGCTTATCTCCTCGAACGTCTATCTTTCCCATAGGACGAGCTTTCGAGTTAATCAATTTTGCAAAGATAAGCTATAACGGGGGTACAAGTTTTACTTGTAAATAAGTACTGCTACCAAATAACCCAATGCCTCGTACAGGTCTCGCTTATGCTGTAGATTTTGATTATTTATTTTATCCACGATATTTTGAGTTTCCTCTGTCTTCGTCTAGAGACGATCTGGTGGTTTTGAATTTCTAAACTTTTGAGAACTTGGAGGCTGTTTGGAAAGCGCGTACAGACGATGGGTAGAAGATTACTTGAATTTGAATTTCCCGCCTTTGCTTCAATCACAGATACCTTGGTTAATCTTGGTAATTTTTTTTTCAAGCTTTAATGACTTTCTCAAAGATCTTATAATATTTTTGAAATAATTCCAGCTTCCTTAGCCGATGATAAAAATTATATTTTTTTCTACTTTTTTTGATTTTATCGTCGACGGATATCTTTTGCTTGTTTTAACTTCGTGTATTGTAATATAGATTATACGTATATATTCTTTTTTTTTATCATTCCGAATATCCCAGGTTAGTATGGCGATCAGTCGCATGAATTATTCAGATATTTTCATATAAATTTTCTCTAATATAAATTATCCTTGAGTCTTTCAAAAAAGCTTTCTAAAGCTTTCGTAAGTCAACTCGAGTCTTTCGACATAACGAATATCCTCGTCGTCCCTCTGCAGCCCGCAGGATCCATTCAAATCCAAGTATTTTTATTATCGATATGATATTTTCTTGGACGATCGATATTATTGAAATTTTCAAAATTAAATTTAATATCCGCCTATTATTATATGAAAATCAGTACCTTGATTATTATACCGAGTTAGTCAAAATATCTTCTAAGTACTTGCCAAGCGTATCAACCACCGTGCTCGGTTTCTACGGATTATGGGAATAAGGCTGCCAAATGTACATTTCAATACCTTCAAAGATAAGACCTATCTCTTCCGCAAGAATTTTCAACGACAATATTTATCCAAAAGTTTCATAAAGAGATAGCGGTATAGTATGGTTGGTAGCCCTGCAATATATTTTTACGAAATTAAATTTTACTTGCCTCGCCAAGGCTGGAAAAAGCCTTTCGGTTTTACATACTTGTGTATTAGATTATTAGCACATGATTTTTCTTATAGGTTCACAAGCAGCATTTCAAAATTCCCGCTTAAAGTGACGTATCTCGATCTATTTCATTTTTCAATAAAAAAAAATTTCACCGATAAACATCTCGAGCATCTTCCGTCTAAAAGATTTGGCGACTTGTCAATTACCTAAAGTGCACCAAAACAAGAACAAATTTATGCTCGACTTGCAGTCGCGTTGGTAAAGTCAAACGAGGATTTGATAATGGTGCATCGAGTGCATCGTAATATTTACAGTTATTAATTTCGCTATATATTATATAAAATTTGAATAATCCCTCATCCACATTATAAAAATATACGATACGATCGTTATAACGAAAAAAAAAATTAATCCACAACATTTCTTTTCATGAAATTACATTAGCGCATTCCTCAAAAAAATCATCCGGTCCAATTACACGATTCGAACGACATAACGATATTTTCTGTTATCCGAATCTTCGACATGATAGATTATACGATTTCGTAAATATCATCCGATTGATTTTCAAAAATATTATTTTTTATACCGTTGATAAAAAAAATAGTAATTTATTTTTCTTCAAATTTTCATATTATCTTTCGTGATAACGGGGTCGTATCATATCCAAGTCGTTTCGGTATTATCGAACGTGAAATTACCTCGTTCTCCAGATAACAGACACGGGAGTGAAAAGACGTGTGCATCTGGCAAGATACGACACAATCTGGAAATATCTTCCAGAACATAAAATGACAGATTCACATGATTCGGATAAAACGGCTCTATCACTAAATCCACGAGCGATTTACATACACGAAATAACCAATTCCAAAAATAAGAAAGATAAGACGTATGTAGAATGGAAATTCCAATGAACATCAAAGGCCCCGTCGAGGTCCCAGTAAGTCACGTGCTGACCCGATGGGGGACCCAGCCAGTCGCTGAGGTTGTCTAAAAAAAATTTTGACAGAAAAGGGAAGAAAAAAAAATAAAAGAGAAATCCGAATTCAAAAAAAAAAAAAAATTCTACCAAGGATTTCCAATGGGGGAAAGCAGCTTGAATTTCCGAAGAAAATCAAAGATATGTATGTATATATATCCTTTCCTTCTTTATCCAACTAACGTCTGGTTAATGAACCGAATAGAATTCGTGATTCCGGGAATCCCATTCGTTGGATTTCTCTAAGAGATTTTTCGACCAATTTAGAAAAAACAAAGTTTTTACGGAATCCACTTTATCGTTAAGACAATCGATTCGAATCATTATGAATAACTGGAGTATTGACGTATGAGAAAATTATTCAGCCAATTTCTGCACAGTCTGTACGATAAGGAATTATCTTTTTTTTTTCGCATTTACCTAACAACCGTATCAAGAAAATTTTCAAAATCATAATCTCTTGTTTACGTCTATTATGTAATTTTAACTTGACACTTTCGTTTGGCACCAACTTCAAATGGTACCTTATTTCGGAACGAATCTGTATAACAGTACGTATCGAATTAATTTGAGGGTTAAAGTTATTCCTAAAGCCGATATGATCATAAGGGTAGCAGATTTCATTCGGCTGCCTAACTGTATCACATACATATATTATATGTAATGTAATACGAGTAGATAAAAAATTGTGTAATTTTTGACAAAAATATTATTTACTCACAATATATCTATATATAAACGATTTAATTAATTATTGCACATTTTTCAAAAAAAAAAAAAAAAAAAAAATTAATATATTAATAAAAATAACACATGCCTTATCTTGGATCACATATCGACCATACGAAGAGTCGAAAACTGCAAGAGCAAGGATGCAGTTGCATAATTTTACCTAATCTTTTTTCTTTCCCGTTTGACTTTCTCGCGAGTTACGTATCCCGTAAAAAAACTTTTTCCCTCGTACCTGAAAAGGGGCTTAAGTCACATATTCTCGCAGCGTTATCTACAGCGAGAGGTACTTAAGAGAAAAGTCTAGAGGACAATGGAATTTTTTCTTAAAATTGATGAAAAAAGAACAAAAAAAGTGAAAAGCGGAGAAACGGGCTTACGCTTGATTTAAGGTGAGTTGACATCGGGCTGGTAAAAAAAAAATGAATAAATTGTTTCGAAAAACAAAATCAGTTTTGCAAAATTTTCATTTTACACGCGTTCCGCATTTCATGAAATTTCATATAAATGTTTATCCTACTTTCTTATCTCGAAAAAATACTTTCCCTCGCGAAAGCGACGTTACGTGACTATCATTTCCACAGTCAAGATAATCTCGGTCTTATCAATTTTCTCAGGACTTTGGCTGATACCTGCTAAAGTATTTCTGACGTTGCCAACTTTCCAGTATATACCCAAATACATAGAAAGAAAAGTTTTTTTTTTTTTTTCCATACGTCACGGAAAAGAATTTACTTGCTCCGAAATCGGGACGAGTCTCCATTGTAATTTCGTGAAATTACGACGACGGGCGTCGGGACGTCGTACCTTCCGGTACTCTTGTCTACGGTGAACTTTCCGATCCGAAGAAGCGTCCCCAAGGATCGATCGATAAGAATTACCCAAGCACCCTCTTGCCGTATAACGATGTCTCCCTTACACACAAAAATCTCCCCTCTCGTTTCCTCTCTCTCCCACTTCACCATTACAGCCCCGGTACGAGCGGGAAATAAGAAATATTAAAAATTTATTCAAAACTTTTTTGTAATTTTTTTTTTTTTTTTTTTGACAAATACGTAGTACATTTTTCCTATACCAAATTTTTTTTCACTTTTCTATTATTCCTATTTCTCACAGTACGATTCAACGATATCGGTTTTTTGGATATCCGTTATAAATATTTAATGTATGTACGTATATACTGTTTACTTGTACATTTGCATTTTCATTGTAGTTCTAACTCGGAATTCAAATCGACCAGAGTATATATTTATTATATATATTATATATACCATATATATTCGTACCTTTTCAAATCTTGTATCGACACGAGGCTATAAGCTGTAAGCAAACACATTCGTGGCGCAAGATAGTCGAGGACGAGGAACTCTTTCGAGTAGTCCTCGAAAGTTAGCTGAGCTATTCAGTGACAATAGTATATACATAGAAGGTACTCTGAGCGAGGGTACCGTACAGTCGTCAAAGTACATATACATTGTACGTATATATAAACACACTATAGGTATACCCAAGAACACGGTCTTACGTGTATCTCCAGTTTCCAGTCTTCGGTCGATCTTCAAAAGTGGAACAGACTGGGATGCTGCGATAGAAGGGAACTTGACTATCTTAAAAACAAAATATACGCTATATGTATAAAAGTCCATACTTGTGACCATTAATGGTGAATCGATATTTAAACAGCTTTCGCGGGCAAATAAAATTACAGAAAAATAATATGACATTGTTTGTGGTCCATTATGGATGCTGGGAAAAATCAAGAGGCTTTGCTGCTGATAATTAATAATTTATGATACGTCGACAGATTATGGATTTTTTTTTTTTTTCTTTTATCATACTTCACATCATCCTGAACTTTTCCTAATGCAACTGTCACACCGAATTCCTGAATCCTCTTATATCTTTCCTGATGAGTTTTAAAGGTCCTACGGCTGTTCAACTTTTGACGGGTATACGTTTTTATGTACTTTAGGGAATGTCGACGCGGCCTTTTCGCCGCGTTTTACCCGCGTGACTATCCTAACGGATTACGTTTATCGGGATAACGAGGGGGGGGGGGGGGGTTGAACATTTCGTCACGCTATATAACAGTCTGCTCCCCGTGAACCCCCCCCCCTCCACCCCCCACCTACTTACCCCTCACTCTTCTCGTATTTCTCACGTGTCTTTTCACGACCCTCGCGAGACTCGAGAGGGTTGAAAAAAAAAGCGAAGAAAAAAATTTCATTTTTTTCCCCCCAAAAGCTCAAGGGATTGGCGGGTTTGCATGTTTACTCAAAATATGTGCCCTTATTTATTTTTAGGGTTCACGAAAACCACCGGAAATTGATTTAGGATAATATTGTCTCCCTGTATATTGTTATCTTCGCTCAGGTGGTTCTGTGCCTGATATCTTGCCCAAAGATTAGAGTGGACCGTGTATAAAGTATCGTAAAAAAAGATACGTCCAAACGAATGCAATTTTGATAAATTCTTAGGCCTTTTTTCATCGAAGTCCGTAGAAAAAAATTTTAAAGGGTGAAACGTATTTTTTTTTGCGGTCCTTACTAAATATCGTCACATAAATTTTCATAATCTAAACATTTACTATGTCTAAGGGAGCATCTTCTTTTTTGTGTAATTATGAATATACTTTGATAGAACGTTCTTATCATTTTTTTTTTTTTTTGAAAAAATTTAAAAGAGACTTTTGGTATACGTTGCATGGAAAATGACCCACGTTAATTTTTTATAGCCGGTAAAACTTCGAGCGGAATTTCTTCTCGTAAACTGGGCTGGACCTTAATGGCACATTTATGCACTGTCTTTGCAGGGCTGTATAAACTTAATATATCCCCCTGTCACTCGGGCACCCTTTCCTATCGACTCCTGGATCCCATCCGTTCTGGGCATCGCATCGTGTCGATAAAAATTTACTTGTCATTAAAAATTCACTGCTACGCCATTAGAGACGTTAAACGAGGTAAGAACGTCTTGGCGTATTTTTCGGGTTCTCTCGTGGGCTTTTTCTCCGACTCGTCAAACTTTCATGCGTTCCCGTATACGGATAACTGAATGGAATAATAAAGAGTGTATTCGTGGTAAAACGAAAAAAAAAAGAAAAAAAATTATATCCATCTCGTACGATAAATTATCGAAAATTTATCCCTCGTGAAATCTCCGTCTGGGATTATCGAATTTTGAAAAAGCCTATACGAAAATTTACGATCAACAAAATCCGTGTGTATGAATTACGAGGATTGTAAAAATTTTTCGTAATTCAAGTTATTTCGAAACTCTTCCACGCGGTGAAGTTTAACGGCTAAAGTGACAAAATAAAAGTCCAAAGCACATAAGTACGTAAGTATACTATGTAACGTCAACCGCCGAAATTCGCGTTTGTTTCAAAGTAAAATTGTCTATTTATCCGAAAGGATTAATGTTTTCAATTATGAGGAAGGAAGCTGCCCGGATTCCCGCTTTATGTTTGCTAGACAACGCTTTTGAAATTTATAGTTGACGTAATAACACGAGAAGCGTCGAGGCTTCGCCGTTGTCAGGGTACTGTTAGGAGGATTTTAACTTTTCCTCTGGGAAATGAAGTCCTGAATACTGATTCGCCGACTCTGCGTCCCTGGGCGAGTCTCTTGCGTGCGATTGAAAATTCTCAAGTAGCCGGGTCTTAAGAAAAATATTATGTACGTAGATACATAAATATAAGATCGCGATATCAAGATAAATACCGTATTGATATAACTACGTTGTAAACGTAATTTAGAAAAACGTACGATAACAAAATATTATATATTGCTGATATCGATAAGCAGCGCCAGCGATCGATATATTTAATTATTTATTATATATCCATATACGTATTTGATTCGCGTTATATATTCATATTCAATAAATGGACATAAACGATTCGTACTGTTCGGTCTGCAGTTAGTTCGTCGGTTGGCCACCGTTTGAAATTGGCGCCACCGACAATACGCTTTATGATAAATCGGTTACGCTCCGCAGATAATGGCAATCGAAAAATCGTATCGTTCAAGCGATCGATATATTTAATTATATATCCATATATGTATATTTTATTCGCGTTATACTATATTCATATTGAATCCATGGACATAAGCGATTCGTACTGTTCGGTCTGCAGTTAGTTCGTCGGTTGGCCACCGTTTGAAATTGGCGCCACCGACAATACGCTTTGTGATAAATCGGGTTACGCTCCGCGGATAATGGCTGATGAAAAGTGATTGTTGTAATTTTAGGACGTTAATTATTATTCACGGCGATGGGACGCCGTAAGGCTCGATTATACTTAATTCGAGGATCTCAGGTCCTAGCGGGATATCTACCCTTTTGCTAAGGACCTACATTTGTCAGGGATATTGCTGGGTAATTTCAAATGGGGTTCCTGATGGTTTCAAAGTGTCTTTGTATATCATATATATTATGTTATTATATATTATAATATTATATATTATAATATAACGTAACATTAGGTATAATGAAATTGACGTATATAGATATACGCTTACAGAGTGTTTTTAACGAAAATATAAGTACATCGATTATGACTATTCGTAAAGCGATATAGCGATATTCAAAAATGGTCTTTAAGTATATATTTTCATAATGAAATAACGTACACAAATTTTCATAACTTGGACTGAATATCCAAGACAAGGTTAATAAGTTCGAGAAAGTCACGTAAGAGAGAACTAATAATATGTAGAGTCGTTTTGGAAAAAAAATTTGTATGCACTTCTTAGAAATATTTAATATTCAAATTTTCGCGCATTTTTACTTCCCTTTGACACTCGCCCTTACTCCAATCTTATGCCACGGACTTCTAGCCACTTTGCGTTAATTACTAGGTCGAGTGACGGATCAGAACGTATTTAGAAAGAAAGAGGAAAAAAATGAAATTTTTTAACTTTATCTAAAAATTTCAAAAACTTTTTTTTTTAACCGTCACAAAAAATTCATCGTAACTCTATATTTATCCATTGTTTACCTTTTCTTTATAGTAAATAAAAACTATCGGTTATCCGTTATCCAGTAAATTTTCTAAATATCGAAAAATCCACTCAAAGTTACCAGCCTGAACGCTTCTAATCTGAAATTGCCTTTTTTCGGTCCCTCGAGTGGGAAAACTTTCTTTTATCTATATAAGCAACATGGACGCCTATATTTTTATACACATATACACAGTGGCCATAAAAAAATGTTCCCAAGAGACCGCGCAAAATACCACCGCCACTTTAAGCGATCTTACAGCAATGGCGGTTCACCTTGCATATATATAATATAAATAAACATAAAATGCAATAAATAGCTATTACGCACAGTAAAGAAATCAATAAAACAGCCAATAGAATCGATACCAATACAAATCGATGTACGTTACGTAATTTTTTGCACCATCAAAGTATTTCGTGAAAAAAAAATTTTCGGTTCAAAATTATTCCAGTCCTCGGTACGAGTGAAATTTTTATCTCGCACCAGGTATATCGAGTCTGTCATTTTTTTCATCAACCCTCTTCTCGATCGAGATAAATCAATAACGTCACACGCAACCTCGACTTTTAACCCTCAATGTACCTTGCGAATAACTTGCCAAATTTATGCGACCCAGCGGATGAACGCCAAAGCATTATTAGCGTGAACAATTTCAAAACCCGAACACCATATGTTGCGAAATGAACCTCGCGTGAGATACTGCAGGTTACGTAATCCTGTACAGTACTTAGGGGATGGAATACGTAATACCTTACAGTGATATATATCGATATATCGATATACATTATATTTTCATTCCGAAATAGTATATGCCAAAGAAGCTTATGATATCGATAATAATAACATAAGACTACAATAAATTTCGTCCATCGTCATCGTATCAAGAAAATATATCGAATCCTGCATTTTTGGTTATAATTTGAAAAAATCGAAAAAACGTAATTTCTTCATTCTCTGAAAAAAATTCACGTAACGAATTTCAAAATTACCCAAATTATTATTCAAAAACTTTAATGCGATTTTGGTTATTCAGATGGCATTATCTTTCATACTGATTTAGTCCTTATCCATATCGTAGGGAGTTAACGTGTCTGATTAAAAGTGAATGTCACAGGAATGATATCACACGTGATATACCAGAAGGTTTTATCACAGTGATGATAATCGATAAAGATTTTTCGTTTGAAAAAATTTCGAAAATTTTTCAAATTTTCGTGGAATCTCAAATTGTTGTCAATGGGTGGTGAAAAATTTTGTAAGATTTTTTTTCTCTCCCTTTCCTTCCTACTTACTAGCCTCTTGACAAAAAGTCTCGAATCGCGAATTGCTGAGGATACGAAAAATCCATTTCACACAGTCCAATCGCGATCCAAGACGATTCCCTTAATAAGTAGCCTTGGGTCATCTTCGTTTTCTCAAAGATAGATATACCTATAGATATGAGGTAACGGATAAAATAGCTCACGTTACCTTTGATAGTTCTGTTGTACCAGATCCATCTTATTGGGTCCGAGCAGAGGGCAGCACCGGAGGTATCTTTATCATCGACGTGTATTATTTCCTGCGTTATCACCCTGGGTCAAAGTTCACGCCCTAAGCACGTATTCCCACGAGTCAAGTAACTCCGTCAACTTGACTCTCTCTTTTTTTTTTTTTCCTTTTCTTCGCGCGCTACTTCGATGCTGGCACTTCGTACCACTTTGCCGACCACTTCGCCGCAGCAGACGCCATACGACGCCGCGTAGTGCTCGGATCCCAACTATCTCGATGGATTATTAAAGGGTGACCTGGAGCGTTGAAAATATATGTTCCCCATAAACGTCCGAAACGTGGATAAACGTTGTGATTCGCCGTCCCGGATATAAATAAGGGAGAAACTGGTGCTGTTTCGTCGTAACGGATGGGGGATGCTGCGGTTCATATTATTATTTTTTTTTCATGATTTTGTCATACATCGAAAATCGAGCCCAATTATTTTGTCGACATCGATTACTTGGGTATAGAAAAAAAATTAAAGTTTCTTTCCCATGCGTTCGACATATTTTGTGTTAAGATTCAATTTTTTTTTTTTTTTGAAAACAATTTTCCATTCGCGATTTTCCCAACTTTTAACTCGATCCAAGACACTTCCCAGAATACCTCACGAGTTTTCAAGTTTTATGTACGTACCCTCCGAGCGCTCTTATAGATGTATATCCATTGTATACAAAAGAGGGTGGGTTTTCGTATATACATATAGTATGTCTGCGATAACTTTTTAAGGAGTTTCAACGAGGATACGGATTCTGATAAAAATTTCTTTAACCCAGCAGCTTTTCATCAATCGTGCTGTCGCACGGTTGTCACGAGAATTGTAATATCCCACGTGTTCGCAGAGCGAAATTCGAATTCGAATAATTGCAAATAAATTTTATCTTTTCCAGGGCGGGACGCGTCACTATAATTTAACCTATATTTGCCTTATCGTAACACGTACAAACATTATTCATCCTCTCCGCAACGCGTTCGCGTGATATTTATACTGTCGAAAATTTTAACTTTCGTCCTTTCGCATTTTCCAAGTTATCGAACGCTAGCCGCTGCAATCATTAATCACGTTTATATAATGCGTGAATACGCGAGGCACAGATTTATGGAAAATTCAATAACAAATTGCAACGTTACCTCCGTCTGATTTATCGTACAGTCGACTGTGCTTCCATTCCGTCCTATACGAGATATTGGATATTTACCTTAATCACGTAAAATTAAAAAAAAATTTTTTTCACAATTGCCTTTTGCAAAAATGGCTTCCTCTTGCAATGGCTACTTTTGTTTTTGATTTTAGTCGATCGAGAAAATTAGTATCGATTTTATCGATTGGTTCGAATTTGCTTTCGTAATTCACGTGAGAATTGAATGGGGGCGCTATCGTGTGTGTATTGAAAAAAATATATATGGGTATATTTGTTTTATACAGATATATTGAGCACCCGGTAGAAAGATAAAACAGGAAGTAGAGACGCGCGAATTTGCCGTGATAAATTTGTCCTACCGAAGATCTGGACCAGTGCCAAAAGATTTCTTTCAGAATAGCGTCAAGATACATTTGCTTATTTCCTCTCTATATCTTCTCAGAGACAAGACAGATAAGCCCGGTACACGTAAAGGGGCATGAAAAAGGACGAGAGTCTAGGATAATAAATTTACATAGAGGATATCCTATGTAAGCGACATTCTGCATTGATTGCGCATATGGAGTCGTTAGGTGAAAAAAAGAAAAAAATTCTCACCTGTCAGGGTACCGATAAATCGTCGTGTTACAGATACATCGGATAGGTCGGATACAGCGGGTTAAACTGATCAGGCAGTTTTTTTAGGAATAAATTAGAAAATTAATTTTTGATTAAATTTCTGCCTCAACTATGGGGGTTGGTGAATGTTGTTTTTTGTGATTGTAAAAAAAAATTGTACTACTTGAAAAATCAAAAGGAAATATGGCTGTTGTCGTTGGAAATTATTTTCAGAATCTGCATCTGACACCTGGTCCAAAAATTGCCCTGATTATCAATTATCTTTTTTTGAGTACTTTAAGCAACTATTTAATGGAACGATGATTTTTTAAAAATACTTTATTATCATTAATAACGAATTTTATTTTGAATTATTCTTTTATTTTTATACCCTCCTTTGAATATCTCTGCCAATTCCTTGCGATCCTTCACGAGAACTTCGGACGATTGGATAATGGAATTTGTATTTCGATAAAAAAAATTTGATCTCCCGGTAAAGTGGGAGCTAAAAATAAAGTGACAAAAGAAAACGAAAGTTAAGATAATAATTTTGAATTTTACGCAGCGTCCGTAAACATACTTCTCGCTTTTCCGTATAGGATATATTTTTAACCTGTCATTCTTATAGAAAAAAAATATATATATTTCACATGTCATCCCAATAATATATATTTCACAGACAATCAATTTTATATCTACGTTTTCTTCTATATTCTGTAGTCTACTTTTATCATACACTTTTTTTTTCTACTCATTCATATAGTACAAAACTGTATACGGTTTAAAATTTGAGGTATTTCGAAATATTTTTTTTTCTTATCAATCTTATAAAAATCGCAAAATCACCATCATAAATTATTAATCGACATTTCAGCCTATCAATTAATTTAAAGCTATTCCATGAAAATTCCATCAGCACCGCAGCGTGTAATCTTACGTGGAATTTCGTTTTGCTGAAATTTCAAACTGCATCGCAGTCAGTCGCTTTTGCACAGTGAACGATATTGGTTTACGAAGCTCGTTGTTTGTAACGTCGATGGTACAGTGCACATTGCACAACAGTATAGTAAGTTTGGATTTATACATATGAAAGCAAATAGACGTCCACAGTTGCGCGTAACTTGTTCATTGACGAAGAACAGGTGCGTTTGATATTTTTTTTTATCAACTGGCGATACGTTGATAAAATTTGTTCAGGTAGAGTAAGAGGGAAAAAAGCATATTTTGATAAATTCGAATTGAAGAAAAAAGTGCAAAAAAATATGAGCCAAAGATGATACACGTATATTATTAATCCACAGTATTCTCATGTGTGTATTAATTGAATTCGAATAACGGGGGATGAGGGATTTGGTATTATTTTTCAATTTTGTCCTCTCATTCCCACCTGATGTATTCTCACGTGTTTGAATTCGCATCTGCACTCAAATTGCGAGTCTGTTGCACTGGGTGTTATGTAAATGCCGACAAAAACTACGGCCACGTCCTAACCCATTTTATATACGGTGCTTTTCAATCTCGAAAAAGAAAAAAAAATACTGCGCAAACATTCTCTCAAGGGATGTCAAGTCAAAGTACATACGAAATGACATATAGAAAACGTAAAATTCTATTTGACATTGTAGAAAAATTCAATTCGCACACAGCCTTACACCCCGGGTATATTTCAATTTGCATATAGCTCGAGGTATGTAATACATTCCAGGTGACTTTATTCTGTTGGGTAAAACCCGTTTGATATGTGAAATCGCAAGAAATGTATACCACCCAGTATAAATTTCGAGATACAGTCCGATAACGATATGCAGGATAAGTGAGTAGAAAAATTGGTCGAAAATTTTTAAAGAATAAATTTAACCTAAATTGAAAAAAAAAGTTATTCAGCAAAAAACTCTACCAATTTTCATTCGTTATCTCCAAGACAATTTTTCCAAAACTCTTGTACGGACCGTAAGAAAAATTTATTTTCCACCTCCCAAAACTAAGTGCCACCCAATATAGCGACGTTTATTCGTCTCGGTATAAGAATGAAAAAAAGGGAAATACCTAGCCCAACCCCTCTACAAGGAAATAAAAACGGGCAAAGTACGTGAGATTACGAAATTCCTACATTAAAGGAAAAAGGGGTTCTTCGCCTCGAATTTTCAAAAATCGTTTTACACCCTTATCTCAAAAGAGGTAACACGCTTTTGCCTTTTGCGCGGGAAGAAAAGTAAATTTCAAACTTCATAACTGCAGCAGCGATATAGCATAAATATGTATGAGAAAGTTGCAAAACAGGTAAACTCGAAGGACTGGCATGGTAATAGGGGCGTTGGAAAAGCCCCCCCCCCCCCCCACAGGAAAAAATAGGAGGAATGAAGGGGATGCTAAAAAAAAAAGGAACAAGAAGGGCGTCGCGACGCGAGATAAAAATCAAGCGAGAACGTAAAGTTCCTTTGAAGTTCTTTTTGTGGCCTGAAAAAGGACGATGGAGAGGGAAAGGGGGGATGACATAAGAAAAAAAAAATATTGAGAAAAAAAAAGAAAAAATTCCACGAGGCTAAAGATAAACGGAAATCTTGTATCCCAACCGGAAATTGGTGGGGTTCGATCGCGAGCGTCGCGACGCCCGAGCGACAGTATAAAAATTCCGCTACCAATACTCCCCCCCCCCCCCTTCGATAGCAGCCAAACGTCATTGTCAGCCCTCAATTTCAAGTCCAATCGTACGAATTGAATTTTCAAAAGGGCCCAACGAGAATCTATATCTGTCATTTTGCGTATACCTATATATATGTCCATGGGTATCTATATGTATATCGATAGACAGATATACATATATAAACGTGACTAACAGTAAGTTCCAGGACGGTGGTCATCCACAATGGCAAGCGAATGCGTTTTTTAAAAAAAAAAACTAAACCTTGGGGTGTGACAGCATTGGAATTCTAAGCTAAACTAACCTAACGAAACTCATCTTTTAGCCCATCACAACTCCGAGTATCTAGCATTAAAAATTTTTTGAAAAATTCGGTGTGGATGCCGCTTTATGGTCCTGGAACTTTACGATTCCCAGAAAAAAATTTCCAAGACTGTCTTGGAAGTAACAAAAGTCCTGGAACTTGCCAATACGTATCGAAAAAAGTCCTGGAACTTAGCGAATGATATATTTATAGATATACACAAAAAAGCAGCAAAAGAACGTAAACGCTATAAGCTATCGGCTGCTTTCGTATAACAGACCGGAAAAGCGAATGAAACCGGAAATACGCAAAAGAGTGGTCCAACCCGTATACCCGACGACGTTCAAAGTCCAAAATAACGCGGTAGATATAAATCTTCGTGAATAAATGAACAAAGTGAAAATTCCAGACGAAACGTAAAGCTCCCTATCGTAGACGGCTGTCATGGCGGCGAATAGAAGATAAAGAAAGAATGAAAAGCTTAGAGGGGACGTGAAGGGGGGGGAGGAGGGTTAAATGAGGAGGTAAGGGGTGAATTTGAAATAAAAATCGTGCCTCGTCAGCAAGAACGTATAAATTAGTCCAGATACTCACAGTGGGAATGGCACCTTAAGGCGAGGGTAGAATTTTTTTTTTTTTTCCTTTCAGAATGGCGTCTGCATCAAGCTGTCCTTATCGCGTGCGATAATCGTAAACGTTAGAGCTTTGCCGATAAGGAAATAAATGTCTAGTTTTCAGAAAATATATTTTCACGAAATATCTAATCGATACTGATAATAAATTTTTCACGTGTACAAATTGCTACCTACGACAAATAACGATTCGCTGAGCTTCGCTCAAAGCCAGTCGATTTATTTTTAGACGCCGTATACTCACGTTTGTAATATACCACGAATCCATATATAAAGCCTTCCTTCCCTTTTCTTTACCATTACAATTCACTTCATTGTACCACCGACATAACCCGGTATACGACACGATATATATATACGTATACCTTGATATAGTAGGAAAATTAATAAAAATATCACTTTATAAATCGTCAAAAATTTTTAACTAATTATTATACACTATATTGTATAAAATTAAAAAAATATGACAGTACAATCCGTAGGAAAATTTTTTTCCCAGATATATCATCTGTAATAAGATCGTAGATAGTTTTCGACCTTAAGTGATACCCCACTAAGGGTGGTCCCTGTTACGGCCTATAACTCAATAGACGCTTATACTTGGACTACTTGCTGTTGCTATGTATATATATATCCATCAACCAAGAGGAGCGTCGGGGTGGAGGCCTCTAAGTGAGACGTCATTTACAGATACGTGTATATACAAGAGATAGAGATAGATGGGTGCGGACATAGCAATTAGATCATTGTTAAAAGTCACTCGACCACGCAAACGCCCAGGGAAAAGTTCGTGTAAGGGGATGTTCGAAATAATTGGGTTGAGGCGAAACGCGCGACGGGAAATAGTTGAAAAACTATATAGGGCTAGGTAGCAGGGCGTCTGGAGTAAAACAATAGTTTCGTTACTGGCTACAGGTATAGACCCGTTTGGCCTGTAGCTGCGTATATACGACCGAGGGATGACATGGTAATAATTATTGAATCGCAAAACCTATAAGCGCAGGCAGAGAATCTCCGGGCAAAGAACAGCCCTGATATATTGATTTTGACAGCAACCCTTATCCACTGTCATTTGCATATGGCGAAAGCTCGAGGGAAAATTTGTTTTTTTTTTCCATCATCGAAAACTTACCCCCGAGAACGGAAGTACGTGTCGGAAGGACGCTTTGAACGCGCTATACTTTAATTCGTTGCGGGATGTGACGTCGGGGGTGCTTTAGAGAGTCAAGAGCGAGGGTGGAGAAAATGAGTGCGCCGGCACTGTGTTAGTGACTATTACGTACCAGGAGAGCCTTAGAAACTTGCGTGTGCGGCAGGTCGTACGTTGCGGACGACCTTTGATCTTGGCTTTCGGTAGTTAGGGGTTGGCTTACCTTACCCTCGGAACACGGTTAAAGGGGGTCAATGTTACTGGATGACCTGTTGATTATTTTTTTTTTATCGAGTGATATAAAAAAAATATTTTCAACGGTGAAAGGGTGTTAATAGGATAGGGGTGGTTTCGGTATGGGGCGTTGGAAGGGAGTGCTTTAATTATCATGTAATGCTTGTAAAGGATATTATTATTATCTTGCAGTTTAATTATATGCCTTTAGGTGTGTTCAAGGGGAGGTAACCTTAAAGGGGTTGGACGTGGATTTGAATGTGGTATTTATTTTTTATATTGGAATTTTGAAAGGTCTCTTTTTTTGGACGGTTGGTAGTAAGTATTTTAGACATTTTTTAAAATTATTTTTCTTCTTGTTTAACCCCCTCCCCCCCCCCCCCCTCTCCCGTCCCGCTATATTTTGAGTAATAATGCTTTTTATTTTTTTTTATAGTCGTTTTTCTTTCTTTTTCTTCTCTTTTTTATGTCTCTCTCTTTCTCTGTCTCTCTTTGACGCTTTCCTGCGTTACGTAAATGCCTTTTACGAATATTCTACTGTGCTTCACTTCGATTACGACATTCTGCCTTTTAAAGTTTTAATTGTGGACTGTTACTCTTGTCCTTTGAAAGTAGAACAAACGCCGTGATAAATTACAGAAATTTCTTGGAAAGTGAAAAAAAAAAATTAAAAAATTTTATTTGAAAACGATCTTTACGTTAAATTACGAAAGTTTTGTATTTTATTATGGATGTTAAGAAAAAAAATAGTTATTGTTATCTCTCGTGTTTCTTGACTTGAAAAGTTTTTCGAGTTTAGCGAGTAACAATTTGGCAACTTTATTCCGACCGAAAGGTCAGTTACAATTTAGAAAAATTTGACGATTTTCAGTTTTTAAAAGAACCGGTAACCAGATATTGAAATTAACAGTTACGTCGATGGGAATTTACACGGTTTTTTCTTTAGAATGGTACCAAGTGTTATTTTAGATAAATAAAAGAAAAAAAGGGTCCAATCCCACGGAATTTTCGAAAAGACCTTTTCCATACCCTTTTAGACCTTTTACATCAACCCTTGGTAAACTTTTACACTTATCAACGGGAAAGGACGCAAATCGCTTTTCCTGACATTTTCTCTGGCCCAGTTCTCAAAATGAACCCAAATTTCGATACTATCAGACGCATTGCCTATAATCAAATACCAACTCGATATTATACAATATTGTAGTTGTCAAATTTGAAAAAAAAGATTTAAGCTCAGAACTTTGTCCAAATAATATACTTGCTGTCTTAGAATACATTGCAAAAAATGTTTTTTTTTCTAACTGTGCGAAATGCCCAGAATGTTTTTTTGCCAATGTTGCGAATTTAGATATTTTCTCTCTTGGGAAATTACCAGACCGCTACCCACGTTTTCGTTCTCTTTTTTTCTTCGTACTCAATTAATTGTATTTTTTTTCCCCAAAATAACCATTATAAAGCTCGAGCGTTTTCCAAGCAAATTAAAATATATACGACAAAAAGCCAAAAAAATTATATCAAATTAATCAAGAACAAAAACGCTTGCCGTACGAAATTGATTGTCTGTAAAAACAAAATTGACCATTTTTTTACAAACGAATCATATTAGACCTATCAATTTTGAAATTAAACGAAAAACTACGCCTCGTTAACATCTCGTTCAATCGATCAAAATCGTAATAAAAAAAATTTCTCATTGAGCCCAAAACTCCTTTTTTCCCCAATTTCGATTGCACAGCCACGAACAATATTTGCATATTTCGCAAACACAATACCTAATTCTACCCAGAATCAATATTTATCGAAAAACGTACAAATGTCCGAAAAATCCACAAAACGAGATGTCGCGCTCGGTATAAAAGTCAAGAACCACGTGTACATACATAGGAACTAGGTAAATATAAAAACAACGTATATAAAGGAACTACGAATAAAGGGGATGATAAAAAAAAAGCTTTTTCTTTTAACCGCAGACCCTCCGTCTGCCTCCAGCAGCCGCAAAAAGGGGAGTAACGTGTTTCGGTCTGTAAACTTTTTGTCGCTTCGTTTCGCGCAGATCGAGCGAATAAGGGAGATAAAGAAAGTAAGGGTGAATTTCCAACGGACGAAAATAACATTATGGTCATTTTTGCACGCGACACCATACTCGCTCCCAGTGTCTTCATTCGATTAACATACATGCACATATGTAACATAAAAAAAAAACTTCGTTTCGCATTCACCCAAATAATGGTGTTTCGTGACCGAAACGTTCTTTTCCTTTAAAGAAAAAAAAAAGTACAGGTACAATATCGCGTGAAAGGTTACTAAAAAAAATCACTAAAAATAATAACAATATATAACACAATAATCAAAAAATCCACGTCCTGGTTGCATTGACGTCAGTCGATAAAAAAAAAACTTTACGAAATGACTAAAATCTAAATGACCTAAAATCGAAAATCTGGTAAAACTCGATTTTTCGAATTTATCCAAATTCAAAGATAAAAAATTTATCGCTTAAAGTTTATTTCAAATTTATCAAATAATTCGCGAGACACCCTGTACATCGGTTACACCCTGTGGCGAATGAAAATCAAAAGTGAGACTGTAATTTCAGATATTACCTAGAATCCACTAATTTGGTCGTGACTTAACGAAAATAGAATTTCATTATATAAAATAGCGTGCTTAACGCTATATGACGCCTTCACTTTGACGTATTAATGTCGAAATTTCCTCGAAATTCGTACTTAACGTAAATCCAGACACGGTACAATATATATATATATATCGAGCACGACAAGACGATTTCATTGATTCATCGAAAATTAGGAGCTTTCGATAACGAATCGTTAATCCAGTTTCAGTGGCAAATTCAAAATTGGAAACGTGACGTGACGAAAGGACTTTATTGTAGGTTCGAACAAATGACCTTGATTTTATTGCGCGACGAAGAAAGCGTGATAGAAATTTTTAATCATCGACCGTTCCGGCGATATCAGACGTTGCGTGCTCAAAATACTACATGCCGAAAATACAGTTCAATTTGATGTGACCTGTCAGACATAAAAAAAATTATTCCAGTCGTAACCCAAATGTTGGAGAATTAATTTAATCACACATTACCCATAGCTATATACACCAAAGCGTAAATCCTAAAAATCTCAACTTTTTTATTTAACATTGAAAAACAGAATTAACGTTCGTATCGTTTTTTCTGTTTAACATAAGGCGCAACATAAAAATTCATTACGGACCAACAGCCAGTAGCTGATTCGTCAATTGACGAAGACAGAAAGCAGAAATATTTTAATGAAAATACTTAGAAAAGAGCAGGAACGCTTTTCAATGGGCGACAAACTCGTAGTAGTGAATTTTTGGAAATTTCCTCCCCGTCGCTACATAGAAACCCGTTGAGAAACACATAGTGAAATAAAGTATATTTCATAAGAGGGGCCATCTTCTTGTACGGTTAAAGGTAAATGAGTCCCCTGATTCTCAAAGTTTAACGTCTGCGACCATTTACGTAGTGCTTGTATACGTATACATATATGTATATACTTTGCACGATACGCGACATGTCCCCGGCAAAGTTTCGCGACCGTAACTGCGGAATATATTGGCTACGGTTTTCGCTCAGATAATAAGATTTATTAGGCATCCACCCCAAAGCCCCGCAATCTGCCGTCCCCATCTTTGCCTTCTCCAAATTTGCTTACAGTGCCAATCACGGGCAGTAACCCTTGAATCTGTTTATCCCTAGTATTATTAATGTCACTAGGAAGCAGCGTATGGAACAAACGATATGAAAATTACTATTTTTTTTTTTTTTTTTTTTTTTTTCGAAATCCTACTTTTTATCATCAGGCAAATTCGTCGCTGCGACGTAACGCGTTAAAAATTTGTTACGCAAGTCCTAAGCAAGTCACGAAACCACTGCTGTACTTTAAATCTGCTTTAATCTACTTTTCTAGGTTAAAACAGTCTGTGGGTTTGACTTTATTTTTTATGATCTGGTATGAATAGCAACGCCGGGCAAAAAGCAAATATGAACCAACGTTGACTCTGTCGACTTCAATAACGCAACACAATGTCGAGTTAACGTTGAAGGCAAAGTGCTCGGCTTACCTTTCGCGTGACGAGCAGGTACGCGAATACGTAATGAAGGTCGGTCTTTGGAAACAATGGCGGGAATTTCGAATTTATTGTTTTTCATTGTACGACTGTTTCCTTCATTTGCCGTTTTCTCGCTCGCGGGGATGTCGTTTTTTTAAATTAAAAAAAAAATTTTTCGAATGTCCGTCGCACGGAGTCCAAATAATTTTGGTATACGCAATAAGCACCGAAAAAAAAAAAAAAATTATAAAATTTGGTATCAGCCGATTTTATTATTTTCACGACCCTTTCGTCGATGAGTTTTTCAAGTTTAAAAAAAAAAAAAAAAAATCAACCTGAGTCACGTTCGCTACTTTCTCAAGACCAGCCGTCCAAGTGGCCTCCGTTCAGTCATTGTGGATTCTTAAAAGTTGTCAAAACTCTTTGGATCCCGAAAGAGGGATGAGATGCGAGGTCGAAAGGGGACGAAGGAGAGAGAAAGAAAGATGGCGCTGACGACGTGCGAGAGAGACGAGGATAGATCGAAAATATTTGAAAAAGAACGTTAAGATGGCGCTGCCATCGGAAACGCTACTTCGGACTTTCTTGTCGCCCTTGATTCTTCGCGGGAAGTAAGGCGGGAGGATAAGGGGAGCGTAAAAAATTTTTCTGTTCTTTTTCAAAGTTACACAAGACTTTTTCAATTTTTGTTTATCCACGTTTTTTTTTTTTACTTCCCGTAAAATTGCGATCAGTGCCACTTGCGTTATTTCCAGGCGCGGCGGACGAGGCCTGGAATCGTATTACGTTACGTTATATATTGGCTGTTCGATTCTCAATGATTGAACAGGAAATTAACATTTACTCAAGTTCGTTTGCACTGCTGGTAAAATGCAACATTAATCAATTAGCGCGTTTATATTCTCGTATTACCAATCTAACATATTGAGGGTGGAGAAAAATATGATATCATTTTCTTAATTTTACATCAGAGAAATTATTATACCCGTTAAACGGATAGCGCGAGACTTTGATGCAAATTGAGAAGATCTACGTAAACTTTCTTTTTTTCCCTGTTTTTTTTCCCGTCAACCCTCGTTATACGAGGGGTCAAAGGGTTGATTAATGCGACGGTCACTTTTATATATTTTATTACAAGTTTGCACTAATAGTTTCTTTTTTTCGTCAACGTGTGTCGCGCATGCGCAGGACGATACTTTGTTCGTAAATAACGTCTAGTTCAAATTTTATTTTTTTTTTTTACAACGCGATAATGCGAAACTGTCGAGATAAAAAATTTATATGTATGTATGTATATGGTAAGTGTATAAATATCCTAATAACGCGTACTTTTTACGCGTCTACTATACGTTGCTTTTTTTTATCAAAATTCTGTAAAACCAAAGCTGATAGCGACTAGTAATGACATCCTTACGTGAAATAAAAATTTGATCGACATGTAAATTTAATTTATTTCCAATTTTCCTCAAATTTCAAATGTACAGTCGTCAATCCCCCATTGAGCTACCAGGCTCCGCTGACCCTTGACCCCTGACTATTTATTTGCCACATGACAGAATAGACTCGATAAAATCATCCGTCTTAGTCCGCACGTGCGTTTCTGGGCATTTCTGCGGCCCAGCGGTTACGTCAATCGAGTAAGGTCAAAGGTCGATAGTTCTCAGATACGATAAGCCGAGATATGGAATCTTCAAGGGTCGGCAAAGCTTAATTACTGGCTTCAACATATAAAGTATAGATAGTTTCGCACAGCCGACGTCAGTTTACGGGTGGAACTGATAATTTGGAAATTTCCAAATTTCAAAGTGACAGCCCCGCTTGTTCAAATTGATTATCAGCATCTGATACCAGCCGTCCCCAAAGTCCTACGAAGGTTCAGAGAATCGTTTGGTGGGACTTGATTAATGACGGTACCAATAAAATTAATAAATTGATTAATTATCCGTCACCGGGTATATAACTTAGTACGTCCCGTATGAAATGTTAAAACTTATGTAAAAAAAATATATATTTTTGAAATTTCACTCTTCTTACAGGAATCGATAATGAGTTTGATCCCCCGCTTCTGGGGATACTAGTCTTTCTTGATACCGAGACTATATTTGGGATGATAATGGTCCAGCGATTTTCCAAATGGTCTAATAAAGTCATTTCACGCAACTTGGGTTAAGCATAAGACGGATGATAGGAAAAGAATAAAGAGCTTCAGTAGGGGAAAAAAATAAAGAGATTCTTCGCGAACCTTCTACGCCCACCTCGAGAACCCTTATCAACCCCTGTACGCATCTTGAATTTTTATAAATTTCACGCAGATATGGTTCACTTCAAAATTGATATCCGCAGGCCTTTTTCACTGTCAAACGCAAAATAGCTAACCATAAATGACACCCGTTACTAATTTGCATAATAAAACAATATTACGTTTCATTAAAAATTAGAAATTTAAAAAAGTGTTTTTTTATCAAAAATTTAATTTCCAAAAAAATTAAGTTCCACGCTCTCCACATCGAAACTGTATCGAACGTACAGAAATTCTCAAAAAAAAAAAATATGGCGTCTATCGCGTTTTTTTGCAAGTGAAATTCAACCCCTTTTCAAATTTCCCATAAATCTCCCATGGATTTACGTTTACGCCCGGGAGCTTATATTGGGCAGATAAAGTTCGATGCATTAAAATGCATAAAAGATTCGCATCGATCTGGTACGCCATTTCTAAAATGCTTCCACTCGTACCACATTACACCCCCATACGACCCTCTATTCGATTTCGAACGTCGATAGCAAAGGGTGGGGAGGAGGGTAGAAAAAAGAAAAAATTTATGAAAATTGCATTTTTTGAATTTTTATTATATATTCGCGTACACGTTTCGTACACTCACCTTACCCTTTACTGTATAACGATTACGCAATGGAAATACAGCAACTTTGCCATATAGTATATACATGTGCCATATGTATATATATACACCAAAAGCACGAAATACCAATTTGCAAATATAATACGATTTTCACAATTTTCAACAAGAATCAAATATTGATATCGATATCGGTATGCATACACATATATATATATATATATACTATGTAGTTTAGTAACATGAGGGGGTGGCAATAGACGCTAGGGGATGAAACGGCAAACTACGGATATTAGCGGCGACCATTTCCCGTTATCCCGCAAATCGGTTAATCGTGTAGCCGAGTCATTTCGGAGCGGCGGGACTCGGAGTCCCGCTGCATTGTGCTTCCGGGTAAAATGACAATAGGCACAGGTTGTTCTTTCACGATCTGCGCCATTGTACGTGACTTTGTTGTCCGATGTCGCCAAAAAGCTTCGGCCACCCGGTATACAGACAGGTAAATATATCCATAGACTCGAGGTATATATATATATACATATATTTACTACGTATCAAGCCCCGGCGTCTTTTATTCTCGAAGCGGCTTTTCCCCTTTTGATCTGAACGGCATAAAAGATTAATAGCTGTACTTTGCGAATATTGATAGTCGAATGGCTCTAGGGAAATTTGTATTATTGCATTGCAAGTTACTAAAGGGATGCTAGGGAATTTTTTTTTTTTTCAGTACTAGAAGGTATCGTTTTTTTTCTCCCTTTTCTCGATCTCTTCCTTCCCTATTTACCTGACCTCTTTTCATTTTGTAAATTAAGCCAAGATGGACGCGTGTAAATAATCGGTCTAGGGACTTTTACCGTGAATTTGAATAATGTTTGGAAACTGATTATCATAACCATGCCCAAAAAAGAACATGAGAGATTAAAAGTTCGACGGACGCGATGCTCGTTTATTTATGTACTTATTGGCTAGAGATATATTTTTATTTTTATTTCGTCATTGCTGCCAATCGATTTATTTTTTTTAACTAACTTCTAAGTCGTACACCCTTTAAGAGCCACGACGAGAAATAAAAACCGCAAGACAAGTTGTAAAACTGGATCCAATAACATTCCAAGAGAAATGTCACTTGTATTTCGATAAAGTTTACAATAAATTAATTAAAATAAATAAAGCCTCTCGTTGAAGTTTTTTCTATCCACAATCGACACCTCGTACCATTCCTCAAAGTTCACTAAGGTTCACGAAAAATTTCGAAAATTTTTGTAAAAACCAGAAAAAAAAATTTCTGAACTAAAAAATGCGCAAGAAAAAAAATATATGGGGAAAAGCGACGATCGATAATTCATTAAATGTCCGTGACGTCACGCAGCCTTAATTTTCAATGAAAAATAACCGCAACCCCATATCGCCATTACTATACTAAGTGCAATTCCAACCCGATACGAGAGCGATTCGCGCAAGAATTTCAATGCAGCCACATTCATTTCCCATACTTGAATACAGTCCAACGGGAAGCTTCAGCCGATTAGACCTCGACGAATTCTCATCAGGATTTCACGGAGACCCCACCGACAGTTCCACTTGGTTTTCAAAGTTAATATAACCAGACGGAAGGGCAAGGTAAGTGGAAAAAAAAAGTAGCCATATATACACACAAGAACAAAGGTAGAATCGTCTGCGCTAGGAATGGCGAAACTATGCATTACTTTCGATGCCAATTGCAATCGCTATTGAAACGACGCGTGGAAAAGGATAGTTGAGAGCCGGGATTCAATTTCTGTCGTATGAACGCCTGAAATATCGAGTCCTTATGGGAATCGATATAGCCGCCTGTGAAAGCAACTGAGCCTCGGAGATTTGAGGGTTTAGATTGAATGACAAATTGCTTTTTAATCCAAAGTCCTGTTACTACACCCCTGGACCGCTCCTGCTTTTTCTTTGTCATTAGTCTGTTGCACCAATTATTGGATCTTGCCACTGGGGTTGTCGAGGTATAAAAAAAATTTTTCCCTCCAAAAAAAAAAAGATTCAAATTATGTTAATAACTCACGGTTTTGAGATACGTGGCTAACGAGGGAAACTCAGTGTGAAAATGATTTTACTAAATTTTTTTTTTTTTTCGGTAATTTTTATACATTTCATTTATTTGAATTGAGCATTAAAGGGGTAACGCAGCTCGGATTTGTCTGTGATATGGCTGATCGGTATTGCCTCAGCGCCGCTGCTTTATGCGGTTTTTAATGGCAGCTTTTGCTTTATCTCAAAAGCGAACGATTCAGCCTAATTCGAAGTTCAATTCCATTAAAATGGCAAATTAATAGAAAATAGGGAGAAAGGGGGGGGGGGCTTTTACAGTTTTCACGGATTTAACTGTATTCTTCATAGATTTGGAATTACGTTATGTCACAGTATATATATGTATACAGGGTGACTTACGGGAAACGCACCAGCTGAAGTTGGTCACAAACAGATAATTTCGTCATTCAAAACAGTGTGGTATCATAGAAAAAAAAAAATTAATAAATAACCTCGTATAATCGTAGCTCGAAGAATAATTGATCGATAATGAGAAATAAATAAATTAAAAACTATTACGAACTTACTTTAACAATAGCGAAACGTGACGATAAAAATATTTTTCAATAAATTTTCAGTCATTTATTATTTCACAAGTGCAACTTCTAATCTTATCAAATCTCCCGATCCGCGGGTAACCCGAATTCGCGATTTTACGAGAATCTTATCTTTTCAGCCAAATCCCAAAACTTTACGATATATAGATATACATACTACAGTCAGTCTCCGAAATCAGTTCCACTTTGAGGGGCCATCTCCTTGGGAACTTAAACGTAAATATGTATATATATATATCATCTTATAAAGGCGATTTCTATGTGTAACTTTGAAATATACGTGATAAAGTGAAAAGCGGGTGAATCGATTGTAACGAAATTTATACCGTTGCAATTGGAATATCCAATTGACTTTAGGCACAAAAAATAAAGCATACAGGGTGTCCGGAAGATAGAGCGACGTAACTGAACACGAAGAAGATAATACAGCAAGATATTACTGTACGCTTTTTCTTTTCACGTAGAACTATGAAAACCGAGAACAAGCTGTTTCGTGAGAAATTTAATATAGTACACGTTATACGTGGGCGTATTCATATGTACATATATATATATATATATATATATATATATATACAGAAGTTTACTTTCATTAAACCGCACGACTCTCACTGTGTGTTTTTTTTTAACTCGTTACTTCATCGAATTGAATTGCGAAATATAGACTATCGTATACATTCAGCGTATAGATTTCAGGCTTTGACAATACTTTGATATGCCGACTATATTTCTTCCACTATACATAATAATTGAAATTTTCGACAGGTAGCCGCCAAATGTATTATCTTGATTGATTGCATTATCCACAGGATTCTGAGAATACTCGACGACTGTGGACGTCGTTTTATTCGCTATTTCGATATCCCGCTTATTTTACCTTTGACCTTAGAGTTGCTACCTTTCATGGTAATTTCGAAAAATAAAATTTTATTTATTACGAAATTTATGGATTTTTTTGTTCCGTGCAATTTTATTTTTGGCCAATTTAAGGATGAATTTGAAATAATTTTTTTTACGTACGCTAATAATTTACACGAAATTGATTACGGTGCGGAATGATGTATCGCGGCGAAAAAAATGACTGGCTAAAAAAAATGATTCATTCTTGAAAATGTCAAATATACATTTTTCCCAAATTTCGACTCCTCGTCACCCTACAGTCAAGTTGAATTTCACGCGTCGAGCCACGCATAGCGAATTTCCTTAAGCTGTGAAAATTGCCTTGAAAGGGGTATTTTTTGTCTAATAGAAAAAAAGAATGGGTACAGTATTTTATAGAGGGGCAAAAAATGGTCCTTGAAAATACTACTGTAAAATTATGATATTGCACTGATAAACAGGAAGGCAATTGTTGCTTCCTATTGTAATATATACTACCCCACTTTTTTAACTTTTTTTTTCAACCCCTCCCGGTACACACTGTCCGGTAACAGGTCGAGCAACGGTTTGTCCCGAATCAACCAATTAAAGCATTTAATTACGGGCGCATAATTTCCAGCGGTTAACGAACGAGGGAGAAAGTAAACCGCGGAGGAAAAAATTGCGAAATTTGAATTTAAAAAATGGTAAAACTGACGAAAGTCGAAATAAACGTAAATAACTTTGTTTTTTCCATTTTCCAAAAAATTCGACTAAAAATCTGCCGTGACAGGGACAATACAACAATAAATTCGGTTTATCCTCTTCCACATGTGGTTACAAGTTTACAAAATACGTGTAAGAGCATATGGGAGGAAAGTAGACTGTATATTTTTTAAGCTAGGAGCGTGAGAATTTCATTAAAATATGTTTTCACGTAATTTTTGTCAGCTGACATTTTTAATTGTGCGATTAACATTAAAACTTATCGAATGTCAGAAAAAATAGAAAAAAAAAATTATTATTTTTAGGACAACGAATTTTTCTTACGTGAAATCCACGATCGAATTTTCACAATCAATCGACTCGTTCGAAATTTATTTGGAAATTAATGTTGAAAAAAATTAATATTTCTTTCGTTTAATTACGAAATCGTTAAAATAACAGCTACTCGAATAGATAAATTTTCCAAAAATAAGGAAAACACCCAGCACACGTATATACATATTATCGAGATTTAGCGCAGCCTTCCTCGATCCTTCGCACAGAAATTCTATCTTGGATCTCAGAAAAGATGAGAAATAATTCTACATACCGTTCAGCAATGTAAACGTTATCGCGAGTTATCATTAAAAGAGAAGCAAAAATACACCAAAATTTTAGCACATATCCGTCAAAAAAAAAAAAAAACACCGTGACAAATTTCACATTTTTTTTTAAGAACAACAAACATTTTTTTTTATTAAAAAAAATTATTTCAACTTCACATATCCCCATTCGCGTCAACGTATGCCAAGTGGAAAGTGCGACAATGAATTTCAATCACTTCAAAGTAAAAACTCACCGGTCCAAAATTCGCAGATTTTTCCACGTGCTTTTTTCGCGCGCGAATTTCACAACACGCGGTCGTCACGCTAAAAACGCACCGTTAAAGTTACACAGTGACGATACCGAGATACCCAATTTTAGGAGGGTTGCCGAAATATATTTAAGGGACGCAGACGAACGGGACGGGACGCGCGCCACGACGGTACTGCTGGCACGGAGTGATGCGTCGCGACGCCCAGTGGTACCGCGCTTACTCCTAGACGCCGACCTATCATCGCCGATCATGAACTCCGGTTACAGCTTTTTTGCCATATAAATTCGTATATCCCAAATAAAGACGAAGTCGACCCCAAAGTTCCATCACGAACACCCAAATATTTTTTGCAAATGAAAATTATTAAAAAAGAAAGTCAAAATATTATTTTACTCAAAATTTACGTCCCGATGTATTTTTACGTTAAAAATAAACATTTTCCTGTAAATATATATTTAGAACATGTACTACCGAAACTACACATCCAATACGAACGGATAATCCATCATATGTGATATGTTTGTATTTGCAGACATATAATAATACACATATCGCGCGGCAAACGTTATTTATGGCGGTAGTCGAAGAGCGCAATAAATCAACCTTGAGAAACCGAATAATCAGGGTTAATTAAGTCTTTTTTTCCATATTTATTTAATTCGACTTTAGGACCACCGCTTATATCGGTCGATCAATAAAATATTAAATATAACAAAACAAAAAATTACCATCTATACACGCGTTAGGTAAATTTATTAAAAGAAAAATCAACTCTAATAAACATTGTGCTAAAATCATCAAAGCTATCAATCCGATCGCCCTTGTTAATAATTTTCCATAAAAACGTCATTTTTCGTTTATCACCATTTTCTTTGTATTTCAATAATCAAACTTTCAAATTACTTCGATTTATGTCAAAATATACAATATACCCCGTTCGCCATAACAACGTGCCCGGCACTCGGTCCTCGTACGGATTTGCATATACCAACTACTAAAATGACCTATATTAGGTAATTATCCAATAGAGTCAATAGAGTCAATTATTACCGTACATTTTCTCATCGTACTTACAATGAACGTCAAAGTGTACGTAAAGTTAGTATAGATAAAATATTTCGAAAAAAAAAAAAAAAATTATTACAGCGAAAACAGTACGCGAAGTTTCCGAAATTGATGGATTTTAATATTCGTTAATCTTAGCTAATAGCTGATCCGCTAATTACGCTTAGAACGTGAGAATTTTCGGAATCTTCACGTGTGTTTGAACACTTGTACGAATTCATATGTACAATTTATAGGTAACACACGTGACAGCGTATATTAATGTATGATAACCGTATGTGAAAAGTTATATATATATATGTTGCATCGGTCATCAAAAATAATTAATATCAGTATGTTACCATGTAAAATTATATATGTAGTCCTAGGTCAGTACTACGTTGCGTATGATCAGAATATTTTCAATTACTCGTGCATACAAACCGGTAGCTGCATTAGTAATTTTCCGCTGCACTCTATGAATAAGGACTAACCACCCGTGTAACGTTCCATAACACTTGCATATCTATTCCCAACGCTGCTAATATATACGTATAGCAAACACGTGCGAATTTACTTTCGCAAATGCAGAAAAGCCACAGTCACGCATCTCGCATATTGAATCAGTCCCAGTGGACTAATTTGATAAAAATGTTAATTTTCACAGCAGCACCTTAACATTTTTTTCTTTTACGGTATGCAAGAACGGGGCCGGCTTCATTTTCTTTTTTTATTTATTTCTTTTTTTTTCAACAAAATCTCACTGTTTCATTTTTCTTTTACACATTTTTGCATCCCACTGGGAGTGTGCATAAGAGATGACGTGCATATGCATAAGCTTGCTGGATTACTTGAGTGGTTTATTAATGATTACGTGCACCCCTATGCATTACCATATAACTGGTATATATAGGTTTTAGTATGACTAATTTTGACAATGATAAAATAAAAAAAATTTTTTTTCGTATTCCTTTTGGAAAATTTCCTCATCCTTTTGGAATTTTTATTAAGACTGAGGTTGCGTAAAACTATGAGAAGAATTTTTTTTAAATAAAGTAAAAATACTAAACTACATTTTATTATCGCGCGCGTCGAGGGTTCCGTGATGGGAATTAACTATTTTTTTTTTTGGAATTCACATTAAATATATTTAGTTCTTTAGGTCCGTCCGTGGATTCTGGATTAAGAAAAGAAAAAAAAAATTAAAACGTGTTCCCAAGATAAAAAGATCTATGGAATCTTCGTAATTTCCCGCAACGCAAATTTCGACAGGACCAATTTGACATGTGGACTATTTTCAGAATAACTAACGCGCCCACTGATCTCCGGTGACTAAAAAAAATTGTCCCATCTAATTTAACGATCCCATTATATGTTGATGTCTTCCTGCCGAAACGCATCTGGCTAATCATAACGATTCAAAATAACCATAAGCCACATTAACATGCGAATCCATTTTTGAAATTTTCAGCCGATATACGCGTTGCGATTACGAAGCATCAGGAATGCGTTCGTAAAATTACAAAAAAATGTTCTCCGTCGACTCGTCCATTTGACTCCTGCAGAAAAAATTGTTTCTGCTTCGAGCCGAGCAGCCGATATACGAGGGGCAAAAATAAAAAAAATTTTCACGACAAACATTTGAACCGACGTAGAATATAAAATTGCGCAAGATTTTCGAAAATTGGGGGTCAGGACTTTTCAATTTCTAACCGATCGTACAGGGTTAGTCCTCCGTGTTAATTAGGTCGCCCTAAACCCAGGAGCGCGATAAGTGACCGTAGGGTTGCCTAAATTTCCCAGATACAGTATTGTAGTACACAGACGTTGTATACAAAGCCAAAGTGAAATTACAGCCGCGTGCGACGAAATCCGCCTTTGCCCCTGGAAAGTCCGTAGCGGTTAATTGCACGCAAGATTGGGTGTCAAACTTTAAGTAATGACGTCATCAACTTTGACATGAAAACTCGTGCCGCCGAGAGCCCAAGAATTTTGACGCTGATCGTGACGTCACTCCTCCCTACCTGCCGAACAGAAGAACAGACTTTCTTCCTTCGTTTTTCTCATTTTTCGGCCATTAACCTCGTTCGAGGCAAATTTATACTTTGACAAAACGTCACCCCGCTCCGACCTCGTTAAGTGGTCAATTACCAACCTGACCTTTCGTATTTGAACAACTACGCCCTGCGTGGCTTGCAATATTTATTAAGGTCTCCCCTGTCACTTCAGTTTGTCTTGAAAGGTTTTCAAAAAAAAAAAAAAAACTTTTTCGTCCCCTAAAAAAATGCACGACTTGAAAAAAATGTTCGATCGTCACGGCGACTCTCGATGTATCCGTCCCTCCGATTGGCTGTCGGTGTCGTCACTCGCCGAGCGTAAAGGTGCAGCTTGACAAATAGGCCGACAGCCTTCGGGAAAACGTCACTCGACGTTCGTCAATGACGAGGAACGTCGAGATAAGCCGAACCGGATTTTACGATCGACCATTTTAAAGGATATCCAAAAGATACTCGAACCTGACTCTGACTCAAGTAAGTTATCGATTTTCGAATTTACCCCAATCGCAATCGACGCCTCGAGATATTCGGGAGGTCCGACAAAAAAAAAAGAAGTTCGGGTCAATTAATTGAAGCCCGATAAATTTATCTCCGCGAATCGCCAATCCCGCATAGACGGTGAATCGAGTAACGAAAATCGGGATGCTGGGCGAAACTGTCAATCTTCCGGAGTAACGAGTTCACCCAAAACCCACAAAATTACATTTGCCGTACGCTAAATTTTCGCCGATCAAAAATTACCCCGGCGACTATCGGAGCACGTGACTGCCGTCGATTTTTCTTTATCATTTTATTCGAAAATTCCACCCCCAACCAAAACCTCCCCCTCGTCCCGTACAATTTGGTCTACCCGCCTATCGCGTGCTTCCCAAAATAAATTCTCGGACAGGTATAACGGTAGATAAAAGATTGCCAACGAAAAAGGGCGAAAAAAGAGGGTGGGGATGATTTCGTTCAATAATTTCATCCCTTAAAATATTAGGGGTTGCTATGCTCATACGGCTAAAGGAAAACTATTGTAAAAAAGAAAAAATAATCCAGTCTGGATCCACCCTATATTTTTATGAGACTGAATCTTCTTTACAACTTCTATTATAGATATACATATACATATGTATATCAGCAAGGGTACCAACCAACATCCACCTTCGACGATCTGGACCGAATCCTTTTTACACCCTTAAAAATATCTTATCCTTTCTCCACCCTTAAACCCTTTTCATTGTTGTTGCACTTAGCTCCAGCGGTCGAAGTTCGAGTGGATTACAGAGAGATTGCAGTGATAATGAAATTATTGGTGCTTTTGATCGATCCGTTCCGATGTCATACCGTTGACTATTCATGATAGCAATCCAGTTGTGACGTTGACGGGCTGCTATGGGGTTTGAGGGGAAAGGGGAGGGGGTGGATAAGGGAGGAGAGGGGGAGGGTATGGGAGGAGAGGGGGAGGGTATGGGAGGAGAGGGGAGTCTCAGCAACCCACGGAATCCTTCATAGTGTTGGACTTGGAGGCAATTTGATTTGTACGTGTGCGAGGGAAACGAACAGCTCGGGTATTCCCATATGAACTACCCCATAGAAATTCCATGGCGTTCAGCGAAGAATTACGTATCGTACGTGTGGTGGATCGTAATTGCATATTTGGATTTTTACGTTTGGGATTTATCGAAATTACGAGAATTAATTATAAATATATTTGCAAATTTGCCAAATGCACTGCGCCGCGAGCGTTAACGATTTTTTTCGGAAGATAATGTACGTTCGAACGTTTAGTCGGACGAGGTGGGAATGGGGGAGGAAATAAAATTTTGAATATTCTCGGTGCAGCTACGAGCATGTGAGACGGAATGAAAAAAAAAAATAAAAATAAATTTCGTATTGCACGAATATCGTTGTGGAATTTGTCCGCATAACCGGTGCGCTCTTATCGATAAAATATTCGTCATGCCGAAGCATATTAATATCGTTAAAATACTTTCGATATGAGAGTTCCGTAGATTTTTACTTTAACGAAGGCAGCTTGTCAGATTTTTCTAGGAACGGCGGTTATTGTCAAGAGTGTATAATAAGGATCGGGGGGAGAGGTGGAGACGCGAAATTTTATGCTTGAAATCAGAGATTAATAGGGAGATACTTAAGGCTACGGTTTTAGACGATATTAAAATTATGGCGCTAATCATTTTCTTTCGACTGAAGATTTTACTTGGGAATAATTTGGAACGAGATGCCTTGTTAGTGGTAGCGTGTAACGTAGTGTGTTCTAACAGAATGGTTTGGAACTAATTGTAAAACTTCCCTTGTGTCAATATGCATCTTGCAACGTTGAAATTGTCGAAAAACTGTTACGCGATGCATCCGCCGGTATTTTCCCAGGACTGTTCGACAGCGCCATCTGGCGGAATTCTTTGGAACGTGTTGAGCAAAGCTTTATGAATAATTGTAAATATAAACCCGGTTATCTGTAGATCGAGTTACCGACTGAGATGTCAAGGCTACGAATATTTTGAAAGATGGTAGCAACTATTAGAATAATAAGCAAAATAACAGAAGAACAATTACAAACAGGCCGGTAGAACTATAATTTTAGAAATATAGAGATAGCTTCGGGATGGCCACTTACGCAGACGTCTATTGCGAGTAGAAAATAAAGAATACATAAAGGGGTACTCACCACAGGATCGTCTTCGATGAATTGAGTCTGGTCCTCCTCGTATTTTAAATTTTTATCCACGTTCATAATTCACATGTCCACTTTGTTTTTTTTTACATTCCAGATCCGCTCGCGCGACCACTTGACGATTCGAGTCAATTATTTTTTACACTGGGCGAATTTTCAGATACAGACTAGTTTACTTATTAAGACTAAAATCGACACACGTAGTTTCGCGCGCGATAGACAGTAACTCTGATGCGGTTACTTGAACAAATTTATTTACTGTCTTGTTTTTTCAGAAGTGTAGGTAAAAACTAAGGGGTATAGGAAGAGATTGCGTGAAATGGGCTTAAAGCCTGAGGCTTCAGAAGAAAGACGATGACAATGTAAATAGGGAACATTTGTTACGAACGTTACAATCAAGAGAAAACAAAGCCATAAGCCGAAGCTGGGGCAGGATAGACGTAAGAACCGCGTTCGTCATCGGAAGCGAATTAACTGTCGATCAGCAGACAAAGTGTTCCTGACGGAAAGTAATTAGAAGTTACCAGGCAAATTTAAATGAACTCATACGCCAAGTGTAATAGCACAAGCGAACGCAGATTGACGTGACTGTTTTCCTAGAGTCCAATAAGGGATGTTGACGCCAACCTATGACTCCCCACTACTCAAATCGTCTTGACGTATTTATTGCGAAGTTGACAGTGATAAAAAAATGATATCGCGAACAAGGTATAGTCTAGCAGAAGAAATAGAGAGAATATGTAACACAGAGTTCGCGCTAGAGGGAGAAGTAGATGATTAATTGAATATACCTTAGCGGAAATATGAGAAGAGGAAGTGATGAATAAATAATCACAAAAATGATACAGAGAGGAGGGAGGCGGGACAGAAGGAAGAACGGAAGGACGCGGCGTTCAAGAAATCCACACAGGCGATCGGCTCCCGGAAGACCACGGAAGACTGAATTCCGCTTTAAAACATACATGTACATTCTTCCGCATACCAGTCAGTACCCCCTTCCACTGGAGTACTGATCGGCAAGCGCACCCTCCTACGGCATACTTTAGGATTATAATTTTGAATAAAGAGCATCAACTATGCCTCTGGTATTTGACCCTAGAGGAGATATAAAACTATCAAAACAATAAGATTAATCTTACCGATCGGTGCTTCGCAATGGTCTTCAGGTTGGGGCCTTCACTAGTAGGTAATTCTCTTAAATAGGTGATAGTTACATTTTTATTTTGAAAATTTCGTGTTTCCACTATGTTTGTATTATATGAATTACTAAAAGTAAAAGGTCGAAAGACGAATAGGTACTACTTGGAAGACCTAAAATAAGTCATAAAATTTCTAGATTTTAATTTATTTCCATCATATTTTTACAACGACCCAGTTTACATGACTTTTGATACGCGTGAACACAAAATGCGGACCGTTTCATTTGGAAACACTCCCTAAATATCGAGCTCGCGTCATGATTGGAAAAAAAAAAAACAATAGATTAGAATTAAAATCCTTTGCCGATAAACTCCAATCTATGTACAATAATAATTTTGGAAAAATCAGGCAAAGGATTCTCTTAAATAGATTTAGGACTTGCTAGAAAAAGACAGAATATCCATTCTTTCAGTTAATTTAAAAAACTAATATGATAAACGTTCGACTATTTTCGAAAATACTGCACATATCGATGTAGATTAATTTTATAAAGCACAGAGTACTGGCTTGTCTCGTATCAAAAGAAAATTGTGAAAAAGACTCAAAGTTCTTTTAAAAATTACAATTATACAAGTCCATATAATTTCTTACTATTTCCAAACGTTTCAGCCATTTTTCAACATGATACTTCCGCGTGAAAAAAAATGGACATGAGTAAAGGATGTAATAACTTTACGTTAGTTCCAAACGAAAGATCATAATCTCGACCCAGCAGTATCTCTATAATTTCGGACATCAAATGGACCAAAATGGACACTTAAAAGTATACAAAATTGTCTCATGAATTGAACTGCAGTCAGAAAAAAATATGTGCAAGTATCTATCAGTTTCGAAAATTGTCATATTCGAATTAAAAAAAAAAAAAAAATGTTATTCAGCGAGTTCAATAGTCTCATGTAAATATGATCGATTGGAAACTTCCCGAGCGTAGTCAATATTCAAGTTAGGTGATCTCGTTCTAGAAACTCGCAGAAATTTGCAAAAGGACAGAAGGATTCAATAACTAATCAGTACTTGTGCTTGTGCCTGTGCTTCCTGGGAGATGGCGAAGGAGGACTATTCGCTCTGTGCTTAGAAGTCGAGGTTCTAGGAGGAGGTGGTGGTGATAGCGATGGGGATCTTGCACGTCGTTTCCTATCGCCTCGTTCACTAACGGGTGATCGCCGGTTCATTCTTGAAGATGAAAATTGTGGCGATGGTGTTCGCCGGATGCGTGGCGGCGATGGAGTTACTGGTGCACGTTTCTTGTACGGCGAACGTGATCGAGGACGCTTGCTACGTGGTGACCTACTTCGAGATCTACGACGAAATATATAAAACCGTACAGTGATTGTTATCAAGTGATAAAGAAATATATTGTTAATGAAATGCTAATTTTAATTTACCTGTATCTACTGCTACTCTTCGATGGCGGACTTGGTGTGTTTCGCCTTCGGTCTCTGTGATGTCCTGGTGATTCCGGTGTTGTACTGTGCTTCTTCTCTCTTCTTCGATCATCGTCACGATCATCGTTCTTCAGATCTTTTAAATCCCTCTCTGATTGCAGAGCGTACTGTGGATGATAATTGTCCTTAGATTAGTTTCTGTATTGATTTGAGCTTCGTTTTCTAACTGACCTTTCTGATAAGCTTTTTTCGATAATGCTCAACTTGACCTTGAATTGTCATTCCAGATTTTAGAGTCCTTCGACCACTCTCTAGTTCATCTTGGTATTGCATTGTCTTCACTTCGATTTCACGTAGCCTGTTACGTCTCTCCTCATTGTAATCGCGACCACTAAAGCAGAACATAAATTTACTTTATATATCTCTAAGTTAAATAAAAGAAAAGCTTTTAAAAAAGTCATTCCACTGATTTAATCTCGCAATTGGAGCATATTACATAAATTGTTATATGTACCTGGAATCCATACTGGCATCCTGTGAATTGGAGTCATCATTTTGACCCAGTTCTTCCCATTTGCTAGTAGTCATTGCCTGGGCCTCGACCTTTATAATAAATTGATAAATATAAATTAACATTGATCCAACGTCCAAGATAGGACTACACTGTTATTTTTGAAAGACTAAATTATATATTTAAAGAGAAAAGTTTTTTTAAGTATCTAACCTGATCAGGATCAACGGTTTCCCATCTTGAAGGTACAAAACCCGCAGGCATCGATGGCTTCTTGTCATCCTCCTTATTCAGCATACCCATGTTATCATCGTCATCCATAGGTATCCCATCGATATCTTCATCCACTAGTATATGAAAAAATGATGAATTAATAAAATTCCAAAGCAAATTAAAAAACTTGATGGAATTCTAATCGGTCTAATAATTGTTGACCTTACTTGGTACTCCATCGATATCATCATAATTAGTTGTCAGCTGCGGAGTTAAACCATGCTTCATAGCTCCTTTGAGAAGAGCTGCTCCATCCAATGGAACTCCATCTAAATCTTCACCAGCATCACCATCCACATCGGACAAGGGTGCTCCATCTATATCTTCATCATTCTCCGGCTCTGGTTCATCCATCTGAAATTATCAATGATTCTCATATGCATCGTCTACCAATATTACAAAGCAGAAGATATCGTTCTTACTCAGGTTTAGAAAGTGTATGGTAAACCATAATTAAACATACCATAACAAGACCCAAGAATGCATTCTGTAGCTTAACGAGAAACTCTCTAGGATAAACAGCCCAGTCCTCCCAAGCTCGAAACATCCTCATCACACGAACCTTAAAGCCCTCAGCTTTAAGTCTGCTGTCAAATTGCTTATAAGCTTGATGGACTTCATTGAATATATCAAGTAACCTGGTCTCAAATCTGATTTAAAAGTGTTTAAAGAAATAATAAAATATTATAAAATTATTGTCCATCTGCATGGCTATATTATTCAATGGTTTAACAATAATTCACATACGCTTTCCTGTAGATGGTCGCATTGGTCACCTTGACTCCACAATTGTGCAAAATATCGGATATCAGGTAGAGCCGAGCAATTTTCTTGTTGGCCGGAGTTTGCAAAATGCCAAGGGACTCTGAAATACAATCGCAAATTTCTTCGGCTGCCTCCGCGTGTTCGATGCAAAAGACCATAGTTTCGGCAACTTTTATCCGTTCCGGAGAAATATTTCTTAAGAGATCTTCCAGACGATCTCTTTGACTATAATTTAAAAGATAGTCATGAATAACAAGGCACGTAATTTCGTAAATGCAATAAACAAACCGGACGTTCATAAATTTCTCTTTCCACAAGTGATGCACCGATACTGGTTTAGAATTAATTGAAAAAACAAATATCCACTCAGTATGAATTACCTGTTTGATAAGCTACCCCTCCTGGGCTCCTGTCGTTCCTCCAATTCTATTAATTCATCAGGCATCCCCTGCGTCCACGGATTAATAGGCGGAGGCCTCCAAACACTTCCACCCTTAAACATCCTGAAATCCTCGATTCGCCATTCTTTCTGACCATCCCCTTGCAGAATAGAATACAATTTCCACCGGTAGTACGTGTGGGCAGGCGAGTAGTTCTCAAACAAGAATCTAAAACGGATGACAAGATATTAAATCGGCGCATGAAGCCCAGGCGTAAATAAGGTTAAGAAAAAAGAATTCAAAATTCTTACCTAAACATGGGATTGTTAAGCTCGCGGTTCATGATCATCGCCTCGAACATTGGGCCTTCGCGAATGACGAATTCCACCATTCTATGTATCAACATGACTAAGTTCCTATAACGCACAAGACGGATTAAGGACTGCCCGAGCATCCGGGAATTGGGATGTGCGCTAAAAACTCGAATTACGCTCCTGACGACAGTGTCGTAAGACCGCGACCACATACTTACAGACAAAGTCGGGCTAATCGTACTAAGACTAAATACCTTTCCGTCGGAATAACCACTTTGACAACGGCATTCTGCAAAATCTGTGAAGATGCCACGGAGCGATCACAGTTGATCACAGTGCAACAGAGATAGTTGACAGTCAGGTGTTTTGCGCCGGAGACCAATGCCAATATTTGCGCCCCGGGTGACACAGAGAGTACGGACGCCGATGAGCGAACACAACACAATTTGTAAAGGTGGATTAGATGCTGCCATTTATTTAACGCTTTTTGTGGGGACTCATTTTTTTTTTCATTCATTCATTCATTTCCTTTCATTTCATTAGGATTTGTTATTCACGTTATCACGATAGTAGAGAAAAGTCATTTTGCGTGTCTTTCTTTTTCGTTACCGTTAATTTGTCCCTTTTTGATTTTTTTTTTTTTTTTCCTTTCAATTTCACTCAATAAATACAGTGTGTCACTTGAGGATGTTACCCAGAACTTACCCATTGTTTATGGAGTAAACACTATTTTTATCAAGTCAGGGTCTTGCGGTGCAACTTTTTCTTTTTTTTAAATATTTTATTTAAAAATTCGTTTGGAAGGAACGTTGGATTTGCTCGGTCTTTGGTAACTTGACGTTTCATAGTAAAAATCAGTTTCTTGCACTCTTTGCTCCCTCCAATGATTTTAAACTGGATAAAACCTTTCTCTGATATATTTCTTAAACATTTAGCCAAGCGCTATAGCGATACTGACAATCGAGCTAAACCAAAGTTTCTGTACTAACATTTTATTTGCACAGACTTGAATTTATTGGAATGAAAGAATTCGAAAAATATTCATATTTATCCCCAGTTAATGAGTTTACCGAAAACGATTCGCAATATCAAAATAATAATAATCATTATCATGAACAGAAGTGTATTCAGGACTAAAAGAAAATAAATGTTTAAACACAAATGAGGGGGGTGAGAAATAATAAGGGAGGTATCACAGTACTGAATTGATTGGCGATCGGTAGAGATATTTGAGAAAAATGCTCTGAGTACGTTCTAACAGAAGAGAATGGCTTTACCTTTTCAAAGTTTTCCTTCTCCTGGGGGTCCGCGCTCTGGAGGTTGCGGATACGTGGTATCTGAGATTATGTTTCAAAAACATGGTTACACGGTTCCGGTGGTGATTCCGATGGAATGTTCATGAAAATCATTATTCAGCATAAGAAACAGTTTAAAAGTACAATCCTTCGCGAACAAGTTAACCATATTTTGGCCATACTTAATAAAATCACCGGGTACACATACTTGAGCACAAAAATTGAGTATTGGGGTTTTCGTAAGGTTTTGGAAATCTCATTTTCTAGACTAGATCTACATTTACACGAGCTAATTCAGAGATGGAACAATAAATACATTATTTACAAGAACTTTTACAAACTGTAGATCAAGGATAAATAAAAAAAAATAATCTTTTAATAGATATAATCACATAAAATTACTAGTTATCTAAAGTATTTTAAATTAATACAAAAACCCCAAAACTCACTTGGCCTGATAAATCAATCAACCAATCATCCCAGAAGCTCCGATGAGGATTTGAGTACAAGTATCAGTGCCACATCGATGACTTTATATAATGACAGTCTAAGGACAACCGGTTGTCTAAGTCATTTAAAAAATGACCATTGCGATAAAAAAATCGCGAATAAGTTAGTTACAACAAGGGATGTTATCGTAAGTGTCAGTTGTAATAAAACGAATTCAATTAGAACTGCAATTGAGCGCTTTATTATACGTGCTCCTTTGGCTTTGATTAGGTGTACCTTGTGTCTGTCGCGACGATGCGGCTGGGCATTAAATGGAAGACCTGAAGGAGGTGGTGGCTGCGTGATTTCCATCAGAGCCGGCGGAATGTAAATTGGATATGGCGGTATTGGCACGCTCTTTCCCCAACCGAGTTTCATTTCGTACTGCATTATGTCGCGACCTGATTAAACGAATTTATTAGTAATACAATTACTTTTGTTAACATTTTTGAAAGGATATTCACGGTAAATAAAGAGGGATGTACAGTTTAGGCAATGAATACATAAAGTTCACTCACCGTTAAGGTTCTTCAAAGCCCTTTCACCATCTTTGCGACTCATGAATGCCACAAAACCACAATTCCTTTGTCTAGCTTTTTCTTCGTCGCTACGGGGCCACATAATTTTTATACTCGCCAATGGTCCGAATTTCCCAAATATTTCCATCAATTGTTGTTCTGTTATCTGTTAAGTTTTTCAATATTTAAAGTTATGTTCAACAATACATTTAGAAGTAACGATTTTGATAATAGGTCAAAAAAGACACATACCTTTGGATTCAAATTTCCCAGGTATAAATTTGTGGTATTAGGGTCACCATTGTCAAAGGATCCATCTATAAATATTGGAAATATTATGATTTGCTCGAAAATTGTTAAGGTACAGATACAAACCAAGAACGTCAATTCTGATATTTTTATCATGTAATTCATCATGAACCTTGAACATCATGTAATTCAAGGAACATTTCTGTTGTTGTCTAACATGAAAATTTATGGACTCCTTATGCATTGTATATAAATATGTAAATGTAGGGACTGGGATATTACCCTCATAGATCAGAGATAGGAGGTGGGGATCGTCGATGAAATTACGCAGGTTAGCCTTTCGCGGGTCCGGATAAGAAGATAAACCACCTATCGAAATTGCTATTAGACTATGGGGCTCTAATTTATTTTGACCATGAACAAAGTGCTGCTGCTCATTGCTTAAAGTATTATTGGTAATAATTCATAACTTCTACTCGCACTGTTTAAAACTTTTCCTTGCACAAGCGACTTTCTTTTAGTTGGAATAGAACCAATTCACGAGTAAATTACATATAATAAGAAAACCTGATGTATTTACCTTCAACGCACTTCAGAGCAGCCATCATAGGATCTTCGGACTGTGTTGAAATGACAGTTTTAACAACCCCTTTGTATTTGTGCCTTTCTTCCCGCTCTTCTTGAATCATCTTCAATTCTTCTTTGAAGAGTTCCAGATTGCTCTTCTTCTTTTCACCTTCCTTCTTTTTCTTTCCCAGTCGATCAAGCTTCCGCTCGTTTGAACCAAGAAGCCTTGCATATTCCTGAGCTTGCTCAGCAGACGATCGACTATCCACAAGCTCAGAAATTTTTGACTGGGGCTTGTAAAGCTTCCCTTTTTCTCTTGTATCCTCCTCTACAAATTACAAAAACATTGGTTTTACAATGAGACAAAATATAATGTTCTTGGAAAGATATCAGTCTTTTTGAATTTAGTAAAACAGTAGAAATCAAAATGTCACTAAAATATATAAAAACTTGATAAGTTTTCTTACGTCTTTTGCCTGCATCATATGTTCCTGCTTTGACCCAGACTTTGCTTGTTGTTTTGTTAGGTGTTTCTTGAAATGTAGCAACAAACTCTTCAAAGGCCTGCAGATGAAAAAGACAAAATATAGACTTGAAATGTCTTTATGAATAAAAATATATCAGTCAATTATAACTGTAAAATTAACTCATAACTATTAATTTATTATAATACTGTTACATGATTCGTTAAAGTAACAAATACTAAAACTATTCACCTGAGCAGCAGCTTGTTCCTGCTCTTTCTTTCGTTGTTCTTCGAGTTCCTTTTTGCTCAAAGGTCTCTTTCCCATTGTACCAATGGAAAATGCCTTCAGCTTTTGCTCAGCAATTTGCTAAACACAAATCAAACCGTTCAATTATCCTAATTCGCTAACAGTATTTACAGTAACATAATATTTTATGATTCTTAAAAGCTATGAGCAACATAGTACTGTACCTTCATAATGGCCTTATCCGCCATTTCTGCGATTGTAAAACCTAACCTAAAATATTAAAGTTGAAGTAATAAAATTTGATGAAACTCACGGGCAAGAAATAAAAAGTTTCTCTCATCTAACAAATTGGCTTAATATTTAAAAAAAATGAATTGTACCGTCAAAAAGTGCACTGAATCTGCTCCCTTAAATATCACTTAATGAATCGCAACAGAAACGCGACGTTGATGGGAGAACGTAGATTGATATCATGCTTTAAAAATATTCACGAAAATTATGGAAACCTTCAGTAACTTGAGTTCTTCAACAATATTCATTTATAGAATAAAAAGCTCCACAAAGATTAGACAAGTACGCGATCAAACGCCTATTGTACCGCAATCAACCGGAATTTAATGAGACTCGGGAGATGCGATATACTAGGGACATTTTAGATATTGAAATAACGCGCGGAACTAGAATCACATTGCCAACATAATATTTTTAATCCAAGGATAAATATCGCTTATAATTCTTAATAACACAAATTTTGCAAATTTTGCTCAACATAATGGACTATCTAACATATTTTACAAAGCTTATAATCATTTAATTATCAATTTAAAGGAGATTCATTTAAAACAGAGTAATATGACACATGTTCGATATGGATTGAATGAAAAAATCACCAGACCTTGAGTGCCGACACGTTTACCTTTAAGAAATATCGCAGATGATTGTGTGAATTCGCATTAGTGTTGATGCAGACAATATGAAAATAAACATATAGTAGAATTGTTTGTGCTAGAAAAAAATACAAAATTTGCGTCACAATCTTTCCGGAATTATATTATTCGCGTTACCGTCGATCGGGCAAACAGATTCGCATTTTAGGGAATTTTTTCATTCAAAAATTGGTAATAACACAAATTCACCGCAATCCTCGAGCACAAAACATGGCCGAATGTTTTGTTTGCGCAGGAAGATGGTTATGCCGCGGAGCAATGTTTATCGTAATTACATGGCATAACTAAGAGAAAAAGCGTGCTGGCGTGAAAACCCGCGCATTATTAATTCCGCGAAAATGAACGCGACGAGCCTCTACGTGTCGACGTGTCGTCTCGTCCTGCAAGCCGACGCCGAGGATCCCAACTCCTGGACGGACTTATACAGGCTAGTTCCTTACCTTAGGCAAAGTTTGAGTTGCACCGTTTGTTCAAATTTATTAATTGAGCCTCACACACCAACCGAGACAAACTGCCAGCATCATGTATGCCGAGGATGTCGTGGTGGCCGTAAGAAACTCAAGCCTTCCTGTGGATGGTGTAAAGATTATGAAAAATATGTGGAGAACGTGCAACTTCGAATACTTCTTCAGTGTTATAAGAAGCTTTGCGAATATCTTACAAGTACTGCCATCTATCGCAGTCTGGTCGTCTCCGTAGCATCCAACTCTGCTAGCAATGGCACATCCACGAGTGGAGCAAACAGTCTCATGGAACTGGTTCAGGAAGGTGCTGGATTTAAGGATGAATTCAAGAGCAATGCTGGTCTCTCCAAATCTGCTTATTCTATTTTACCTTGTGTTTATACAAGTACTACCTCTACGCAGACCCAAGCCAATTCTGTACAGACTACCGAACCTACTCCACAAAATGTACCTGGTGGGTTCTGCCAAATAGCTGTTTGTTGTACTCGCACAGATTCTTCTATTACACATCTTCTAATCTATTTCTTGAACGGAAACTACTTTCATTTTCCATCTGGCAATGCTCATTTCAATAATATTACTAGTTGTATCTGGTAAATAACAGCTGGAGTGCTTACAATTTGTTTATTGATATCACAGACAAAACATTATAGAATTTATTGTCTGTGACACAGTATGAACCTACAGAAAGTATTTAGTCTTATAATTCTATAACAATATCCATATGAATATTTTATAATCAAAATAAATTTCTTACGCAGAGTCTCCAGCAATCAGAACAGTTTCAAATGGCTCCTCTATATACTCAGTGATGTATGCTGGTTCTGGCAATAAAATTACTATAAAACGCAAAGCCGCAGCCACAACAGCAGAGGATACCGAGATGACACATCAAGAGGCAGATGGAACATCACAGAGCTCTGTAGGAGGGGTAAAATGCATTCCACCTTCCCACCTTACATATGGGACTCCCTCTCAGAAAAAGTCTTCGAAGGGCAGCAAAGTAATTTCAATCGATATACAGTTTGTCTTATGCCTTATAAGATAGTGAAACTTTCAAATAATACTTCTACTGGAATTGAATCGTATACAATGTTGCACGAAATGTCTGAATAACCATTACTTATAAGGTATAAAATTACAGAAGCAAATAACTATGTACTTACAATATTCACCGTTCATATCGTTTGCACTAACCAGTCAAAAGAAATTCAAATTAACCATTCGCAACTTCTTCGGTCCCATACCAATCATTAACACGAAAGTTTTTCAAAAAGTTAATAATAATCTCAATACCATACTCATAAATGTGAAACAGATTTCAATAGTTTTGTACTATTTCAAACTTTCGTGTTAGCTTATTACTGCTGAGTTCTACACTTTGAGCATGCATATCAATACACGAATTCTAAATTGCATCTCTCTATCTACTAGTCCTCGGGCAGCTTTAAGAAACCCCGATCCAGTTCCACCAGGAGTAAAAGAAAAGGATGCAGATGTGGGAATGCAACTGCAATACCTGGAAAGTTAACTTGCTGCGGGCAACGATGTCCTTGCTACGTTGAAAGTAAACCTTGTATTGAATGCCGATGTAGAGGATGTAGAAATCCCCACACAGCGGATGGATTGAAGGTATTTACTTATTTATTTATACTCAATTCAAACTTTTTATATACCTGTTAAGTGATTCTTCAACTACACCGTACATTGGACCCAGATAACTAGTTGTACTATAATATCTCTGTTTCAATATTTTATAGATTCGACCTCACATACCAGAATTGCACAACTTGCAATTACAGCTCTCTACGCCATTAGACTGCGACTCGTTAACTTCAGATCCTCTGACCTCGGTCCAACAGTGTCTTTCTACGTCGCCAACGACGATTCAAGTTCTCAATGTATATTCAACACCCAGGCTGGATATTGACAACGTTCCCCAAAACCTACCCGCAGCACTTCTCGTTGGAGAAGATGCTATGGTAAGCACGGAGAGCGAAGCCGAGGACAGTGACGTTCAGATTGACGTGTGACGACGTATTTGAGGACGCCAGAAGGCGTCGCCCATTTATTCAGACCCATCAAGAACTACTTCATCTTTTTTACCGCAATATAAATCCAACCAGTTAAACGTAATAAAGTGAAACGTGTTTTTTTTTAAAGAGGAAAGAGTATAATAACCAAGTTTTTTTTTTAAAGAGGAAAGAGTATAATAACCAAGTTATAAGAGATAATACCGATATATTAAACATTTATTGACCAGTGTAAGAAACAGTAATAGAAATGAAGAAGAGATAAAGATGGAGTACATTAAATAATAGTGTTTGATCATAATGATGGTCAGAAGAGATAAAGATGGAGTACATTAAATAATAGTGTTTGATCATAATGATGGTCTGAATTGAAGTAATATAAATGTAATCTGATGACGGAGTGTAGTAAAAGAAAGAGATGACAAACAATTTGCTAAATATCAGTGATGTCTACGAACAAGTTAGTAACCAGTGTAGAATTTTAAGGCTAGAGTGTAGTGAAGAGAGAATATACTGATGATCTGTCAGTCATCTTTAGAAAATATACAGAGACTTATTTCAAGTAACGTGATTCTTAAGAATGTAAATGAGATAAGGTGACTTAGTTAGTGGGACGATAAGCAATTTGCAGGGAATGTAAGGCATGTTTTGGACCATCGATTTACCTATTGGTGTTTAAGCTTAATGACAGGTTAGTCTGACTCCAAATTAATTTTATCCTTCGGAGTCTCCCAAGGTTTAAAGTTTAACTGTGGTCGGAATAACTATTCAGCCCCAAGGGTCATAGATAGGAAAATAAAAATAGAATGAATCAAAGTAAATCAAGGCAAATTGAAATCCATAGTGCTAGACTGCCAAACATAACGAGACGCGAATTGAATCAGTTTAACGTAATAGGATAATATATAATAGCTAAGCAAAGTAAAGGCAAATTTTGAGAAATGTAGTCAAAAGTGGGAACGATTATGTTAACTGGATTTACAGTTGATATTTCTAAACACTGACTTGTCTAGATTAATACATTTTTTCTCTGTCAAGACTCTCAACTGTACGATATATTATTTTTCTTCATTCTTCTTTCATCATTAAAAATCATCGAGATACAGTATTGAACATTATAAACAATCTTCAAGAAGATTGTGAAAAATTACAATTCTAACAAGGAAGGACTTGTCAACTTTGTCATATTTTCCGCATCTGTAGAACTTCGAAGTAAACAAACAGTATGAATCATGAATTAATTATAAGTTTTTCATATTCATGACAAAGCCATTAATGGATTCTAAGACGATCGATGATACTCAATCATAATATATAAACTGATCATTCAATAGTACCATGAGAAGATATATGTTTTAAGATCTAAAGCAACAATTAATCATTGAAATACGTTACGCGTGTTCTCGAATAAATTCACGAATTTCGTACGATACCAATTTATAAATGTTATGCACGTACAAGTAATCCGTCATTGTGGTAGTTGATGCATTCGAAAGTACAATTTTTTTATGATAAAAAAAAAAAAGAAATCACATTAATGCAAACTTGTAAATACTTCATATTACGATAATAAGACGCCCTTGTGTCGTGTCAAAATCGCGTGAATCTTCGTTCTGCACGAAATGAACAAAGAGAATCCGATTTGAGTCGTGGCATTAAATTATGTTTTAAAAGAAGTAGCGTTCATTTCGAAAGCACTGATGCTATTAGATAAATCTCTACCGATCTATAGATCAATGTTTTCTCAATGAAACGCCACTTCTCGATCACAAAGCTATTGCCGATTATTCCGCGTTTATATATTATAAAGCGTAGTATATATACATTGGTTATACAGAGTGCGTCGTAATTTCATAAGAAATTCGAATCCATTCTCTACCTAATGTTTAGGTAAATCATATTTGTAAATATAGCGCACTATGCGCATACTTCATAATCATTGTATAAAAAAAAAATACTACCTTATATCAAAGACTTGTAGATTATATATTTCTAGACTAGACCACATTCGTTGAGACTTTGAGAGCGGGAGGCGGAATTTTGAAAAGTGTAAATAAAGAAAAACTGTTCTTTGCGACGAAAGAGAAAAGAAAAGAAAATACAGAAAGAAAAGGTACATGTAACGTTAAGAGAGCGAAGTGTAGTGTTCCGTTTATTTAATGAGGGCGGGGAGGTTGGAGAATGAAACAAGTTAATGAATAATGATTAATCACTCTCAAACACTAGTACAAAATTACTAACAATTGGTGTGTAGCGAATTTTAGGATTACAGAAGAACGAAGCTCGCGTGGGACGTATCGAAGTCAATGTAGTTTTGTTTTTACATCCTCATTACCGGACGAGCTAAAGGAAAAGAATAGTTATGTTTATTGCCATGTATTGCGTATGCGATTATGAAAATTATTAATTATTGAAATTTCACCATTCTCAGGCAAACTTTAATGAATGAAAACGAAACTACGATGATCGTACATCTTTTTTAACACGGTAGAATTCAAAAATAAATTATAATTTTGCAATTATTCAAGGTGTATCTCGATTTTACAATGCTTGCTTCAAGTTGGAATTTGAAATACAATTTTTTTTTTGTAACTTTTGATTACCCGTCCCATTAACGCGCTATATAGTCTCATTTGAATTCAATAAAGTGTGAAGGAGAATATAGCCATTTCGTTTTTGTATTTATCTAAAGAAAAAAAATGACATCTCTTCAGCGTAATGCACGTCATGCGGACTATTAATTTATAAAGCCTATCTGTGGTAGTAGCAAGTAGACGCTCTATCCGAATGATCAATGAGACATATTAGAAATATTATGTAAAATGTATGCCGATCGTTATTTTAAATACGGCCAACAGAGGAAACGGAAATAAATTATTTAACAGTTACGTAGTTTCAATGAAACGCTAAAAAAGTATCGGCTTGATTTGAGTAATATGTCTCGTTGGAATCGGAAGCTTAAAACGAGGCACTACTGTTTCGAGAAAGAAAAAAAAAAAAAGAAATACAGTTATTCGTAATGTCGCACTTGTAACTTACCTTTTAAGAATTAAGCGCATTCTACATAATGTCGTAATATATATAGAGAAATAACGAAATAAAATTATTTTACATACCACACATGTCTGATATATTTGAATTCGATAGATACTTAATATTCGATTGATTTGGAAAGGCAAAAATTATGTGTTACTTTATCACTCCTATACGCAAGAAGAGGAATTCCGTTTTTGACGTGTATTTACGAAGAAAAAAAAATGAACATATTCCCATCGATAAGGTTACGTGGAGTGAAAAGATCTCAGCAGCTCATAGAATAATAAAATGTTATATTCAAATTAATTTCATTCGCAGTTTTATTATCACCTAAACGATCAGTCATTTAATAAAAATGGTACAATGTTCTTCGAGTCAAGTTTCATTTCGATCAGTTCAGTGATATAGGTACGATCGTTTAATTGGGCGAGTCGGTAGGAATTAATACGAACGCGATATATGAAGATAGACATCGTCGGTATTACGTATTGCGTATGGGGCGTTTCACGTGTGACTAAAGTCTTATTGAAAAGCATCTATTCAGTTTTACTATAGCTCGTGCAAGTTTTTCCTTAAATCTGATAATGCGCAGACGCCCTTTACATATGGAGGAAGTGACGTAAGCGAACATATGTATACATTTTTAGCAGCATTAATACCACTTCCGTTACGCTTCGTCTTGGAAAGACGGAAAGCGTTCTAATCAAAATCTCCCTCAGAAGAGACTTTTAATTTTAAAAAAATGTTACACCGTTATTTGTTTCCTGAGTTCCACAAAAAAAAATCTTTGATACTTCTAACAGTAAATTTTCTAATCTGATCGTACGGAACTTGGAAGTTGAAACGATTATTTTTGAAAATCCAAATATTCGCGTTGCAAAATATCCACGAGGGATTACAATCGAATGCAGTGGATGTACTGTATAGGGAAAAATGGAGATTGTGTCGTAAAAAATTATTAACGTGACGAAGTACAATTGTCTTATTCCGGTTTGCACATGCGTCTTTGTTTTTCAATGAAAATTCATTGCTTCTTTCTCATGTTTTTTTCAGTCCAAGTTATACAGTTAAACCTAGACACAATTATTGCTATGATTCGAATTTCCGGGGATGCTTGTCACGTGATAACCCACGAGTTAATGTTAAGATTAATACAAGCACGTTTTTTTATAATTCGGCTAAATTATTTATCTTCGATCAAACTACGAAGACACTTGTCTTAAAGCTTTTCTGCTTTAATGGGACTAATGGATGAAACTTTCCTGATGACTAATATTTTATCTATCGTTAAATAGCAGGACGGCTTAAAACAACAACAATGCAATTGATGACAAACCAAAAAAAAAATCTTATTTAAAATTACTTATGACCCAGCGCTCTTGTCTTAGCTGATTTTGTAATGACAGTCGCAACGGACAAAATCGAAGAAAGAAAACAGTAAAAGATCATCAAAGAGAAGACGAAGGTATATCTATTCAATGAGCGCTCAAGTAAAAGTCTAAAAGCCATGTCAATGGACATTTGTGGTAAGAAAAAGAAAAATGATATATTAAAGTGAGTCACTCGATTTCACTATGGACTTCACTAAACAAGAGTGGAAGCCACGTGAAATTCTTAATCGGTCATAATAAATCCTACTATCATCGTTAAGGAGGGTCATTTCCGAAATGAAATATTCGTAAAGCGCATACACGTATGTCCTCGATGGAGAAATCAGCACGTACTCTGGGCATTCTTAGACCGATCAGAATAATTTATAAGTGGTCGGATAACGCGTCGGTAAGCTCCTATTCAAGTGACGTGCCAAATGATCCCAACCCAAAGTTCTTGCCACTTCGATGCACTTCTCGTCGATCTCCTTCAGCGGTTTCTCTTCGTAGTAACGAGCCAGAAGTTTCATGTAACGTCCATGATGTCCATTAATGTACGAATGCCACAACGAGAGTACAATTACCTGAATAAATAAAATAATTTCTAAAAGTCATCGACGTACAATTGAACCCAACAGTAAAATGTCTAATAAATATTTTTAAATGAGCATATCTCAGCTAAAAATCATTATTTACCTTATTGTCTGTCACTTCGACAAACTTCTGAACGTCTCTCCAGGCGGAAGTGACGCCTTCGAGTAAATGCTGATTCGATCCATCGCCATCGCCCTTCTGACGTGCACTAAGATATAGTCTAGCCAAAGCGCAGCCTTTCTTCACGAGGGCATCGATCAAAGCATTCTTCTGCTTTTCCATTGTTGATTTTATTTTGGCCGCATCGGAACGCTGATCGTTTTTCAAGCCATAATACGCCAGTAGTTTCTCTTGATCGACTTCAGCAATTACACTGTCGGCCACTATCGTGATCTGTTTCGACTGCTCTAGGACAGTCTCGGTGAAATCATCGTGAGGCACATGGCGACGTGCTTCGGCCGAGTCCAAAGATGTCAGCATTGAAGTGTACAAGGGCAAATGATCTGGATACGCAGTCTTCAATTCTTCGTACAACTTGGACGCGTGCTCACCCGGTTCTATTCATTGTAATGTCCAGAATTAATGCTCAAAGTTATTGGATTACTATTTTAAATGATCATGAATATTTTTTGTAACTAGGAAATATCATTTTTTAAATTATTATAAAGAAACATGGCTATTCAGTGTATGAATGATACTTCGGTATATTCATGATCCAAGAGATTCTCCAAAATTTGGATCATAAGGGTATTCATCAATATTGGGGTGTAATACTTATTCTGCAAATTTGACATTGACACACGTCAAATACACACTCCAGACTACTGACAAATATATTAACCATTATTGAATGGCTTTAAACTGTCCTTTTATAATTCATAAAAAACAGGTTAACCAGGGTAAACTTGAGTACGCCTAACGAACATATGATATTGCAGAATAGCGAGCACAGAGTTAATAAATGGGATTAAGCAGCTGGTTGTTAAGGTACGTATTGTTAAATCAAAGTAATGCCATCAGAAACAGAAGTTTACATGAATACAATAAAAACATTGACATTCACAGCAACAAATAATTGCGAAAATTAACTTACTTCTTGATGGAGCTATATAGCGGATCAAATCCAACAAAAAAATTCATTTGATATAAGCATAAGAGTTTCATAGCCGGAACCAATATTTCTTAAAGGTTGCATTTCTTCGGATGCATATAATAAACTTGAGAAATATTGGAAAAGGCCATTTGCAAAATTAGCAAAGCGTCAAGTAATAAATATCAATTTATCAGTACTCACCCATCTTAGCTAACCAGCTGCATTTTAGGTCCCTCAGAGCCTCATTGTATTCATCCCATTTCGTCATTTTTTCCTTCTCCGCCTTGCTTGACTGATTGTTACTTTTTTTAGCTGCCTCCGAAAGGATATATTTGAATTGACGACAATCCACTTTCTTTCCTATGTCATCCTTACTAAACGTTATTGTTCCTTGCAGGTAAGTTCCCAGCGTAGCTCCCTTTGAGAATCTTTGAAGCAAAATAAATAAAGTTGTAACTAAATGATTATTCTTGAAAATATCTTGTTACGGCAAAATCATAAAGTCTGTTATCTGCTTAATAAAGCAATGCAGGATGAATTTTTTTAAAATACCGATTCTTAAACATTAGCTTACTTTTAAAAAAAGAAGAAAATAGTCTTAGCGTTTGTCAAGGTTTAAGTAACGATTTTAATTAGACAAGATCAAATGTTTGCATTTGAATGTCCCTATAGAGATAATCTGGTACTTTACCGATAACCAGCATGCGTTATTTTTCAATTTTACGGTTTTTAACAAAATTGCACTACCGAAAATGCACGCATAGTAATGGAAGCTAAAGCACTTTTTGATATCTACTAAAAAAAACGCACGTAGAAAAATTAATGACAATTAAAGGACACACATTCTGTTTTTTGTTTTAACGTTCTTTTAAAAAAAAACTTCCTAAAAATAAAATAGCAAGTGTTTCTCTGATACAAAATTTGATCAGTGCACCCGTCCAAATTAGACACTCATTCGAAACGACATTCGTTATGTAATTTATTTGATTTGTTTACTGGAATTATTTAAAATATTTTTTTTTATATTTCCAAAAATTCAGATTAAGCATCCTAGCCCCATGTAACTCATAGTTTGTATTAATACTCATTGTAATGTATTTCCTATTATCTATTAATAGCCTCACAAAATTATTCAAAATATCGAACATTCACTTAAGGAACGTGTGTCCTTAAAAGATCTCAAAGCAAAAGAAATATCGAGAATACTACTGCAAAAATAAACGAAGAATAAGTATGGACTCACTTGTTCTCGGTACTGTCACGCAAGATAAAAGAAGAAAATAATTATATCAATATCAACACACTACATCCGACTTAATCGATAAAATAAAAACGCTTTTAATTACGTCATCTAAATAAAAAAACTTACTTGCTCTCGTTGGACATTGGCGTAATGTAGAGTGGAATGACACTGCCAGGTGGCATTGAGGCAGTAACCATTTTCTTTCCACCGACAAGGGCTTGCGATTGACTGGCATAAACTTCCAAAGTAATCGGTGAGCTAAGTTTTTGGTTGAGAAGTAAAGCCATCTCTGTTAACTTCTCGAGCAAATCCTTTTTCTCATGTCGGACCTGCATCTTCAAAGTATAATCTCCCTTGTCCAACTTGGGAACGGTATACTGAAAAATCATCAAAAAATTTAATATAATATTCAACACAAGCTTGCGAATCATTCACACTAAATGATTGCAATTTGTAAATTAGAAGATTCGAAACAATATCGAATCTAGAGACGAAAAAAACTTACTTTAGAAGGATATGCATCCCCGCAATAAACAAGCTGCTTGTTACAGTCGTAAATCATCCACATTTGACTCTCGTATTCACTTTCATAAAGCAAATCACTAAGCAGAGCAGCATTAGGCGTCACTTCCGTGCTCTTCGCTATGTGGAATGTGTAGGTCAATTGCAGTTCATAAATCTGACGAGCCGGTGGGATAACGTCGCGAGCACGTAAGGGCGAAATTTTCGAATCTGTTGGTCTACGGAGAAATAAGAGTCTCTGTACTACAATGATGAACTCTTCGAGCAAGCAAAAAGATTGAAACACGCCAACGGAAAAAAGTAATAATCAAATGTATATTTTGATTATATACTTGTTTCTTACCTTAAAACCTGAACGGATGATTTTAAGGATACATTCAGAACGACTTCTTCGTTTCTAAGAGAACTTCGTAATTCAAGGCGATTTATACCATCTCCGGATTGCATTGTCAGATTTCCGTTGACTAAATGAATTCCATGAAACTCTATACAATAATCTATTAGCATATCACCCAAATTGGCCCAATACTTAGCAATCACAACTTCCAGTATTAATCCACCCTGTAATATATTAACAGTGAGACTTTTGTAAACTGACACGCAGAATTGTTCAGTTTATAAAATTAGATTAGTCGTGTTTTACTACTGATGAATGTCTTACTAATTACCTGAACGGCAAATCCTTGAACAGTCTCCGACTGAGACGTTACATTAACCATTTTGTTAACTTCGAGCGTTTTGCAAGCCATTCGAGGCTTCAGTTGAATTGTGTGAATAACAAATCTACCGTTCTTATCCTTCTCAGTGCTTTTTATCCTTAAAACTGAAAACAATTAGGATGCGACAATACCGTATAGTAACTACGTTCTAATTTAGACATTTCTAAAAATTCTTATTTTAATTACCAGCCCATGTTGCGTCATCGGGAACGAGTATAAAATGCCGTTGAATAGTATTTGGTTTGAAAGGGACGTTCGAGAACGATAAATCAGGGAGCACCGAAGTTTTTGGCACAAGTGATGGTTGTACTGCGGTTATTGGAATTCGAAATACAGGACCTTTCTCAATACTTGTTACGTCATAGGCACGAATGCTATAACAAACAATAAATACCATACGTATTAAATGATACAAAGATATATAGACGTGGACAACACGATGACGGACCGTTCACGTTTAAAACGGATGGTATTATACAATAATAATAATTAATAAATTCCTTACCAAGTCGTATGAACACCTTCTGGCAAATTAGCAGCTTCTATTCTAACAGCAAACGCTCGTGGCATATGCATCAAGTCCAAATGCGTAGGAAATTGTACCCAGGTCTGATCACAGACCAACGAGAGCCTTAGATTAAAATCAATCTTTCTCGAAGGATCTATAGACACAAAAAAAAATTATATGATAGATTGATCAATTATAATTTTTACAAAGAAAAAGTGTCTATGTATTACCTGTATTATCGCTATCAAGAAAAACTGGTTCTACCGTGATGGCATAATCCTTTGGCCGATCGATGACGCCATTGCGAATATGTATTCCCTTGGAATTATTGAGGCCACAATTAATTGAGAATCTAACGTCTCTTTCCGGAGATTCTGCAAATGTAATCAAATTCTCGAATGCTCGTTCAACGTGCAGGAGTCCAGCACCTTGTGCAAAAGGATCTAAGCCATCTACAAAATGCGCAGTGTTCTCGAGCGCCCTCTTTATACTGTACGGAGAATATGCAATTCCTTTTGCAAGGAGCCCTGATATGAGAACAGCTGAAAGACAATAAAAACGTTAGTTGAGAGTATTGGTGCTAATCAACACCTGTTTTCATATAGATAATAAATATGGGGCATTCCACGCCAAATCGGACGATTTCAAAAACTTTTTTTTTTGATTTTCCCAATTATTTGATATTTTTTAGTACCTATCAAAAGACCCAATCTGGTAAATTTTTAGATTTTTTTGATTACCGGTTCCGAAGATATGGATTTTCAAAAAAATCGCTGTTTTTTTTGTTTTTTCGTCCTAACTTTTTCAAAAATGCTCCAAATTTAAACTTTTTTTTTTCGAAATTTTTGTTGTTTCATACACTTTTCAAAAAAAAATACAAAACAATTAAAAAAAAATTTTTTCTGTGTGATTTTTGAGTTTGAAGGTTTAAATCCTTTTTTTCAAAGTGATTACATATTTTGTATTTTTTCAAAATTTTTGACGGCAAACTAGTATATTTTCCACAACTCTTAAGCCCGGTCCGATCGTGGGACCACCATGGCTACTATTTTTTTTCGATTTTTGAAAATCTGAAAAAATTTTTTTTTTTTATTAATCACTTAAATACACGTTTCTGGCACTATCTATTATATTTATAATTATTTCTAAGTATTTTTTACAAAGTTTTACTGTTAATAAGTATTTAAAATTAATAAATAGTCATTAAGTCTGTTTATTAACAATGGTAACGAAAATATTTATTTATTTCCGTATTTTTTAAAAAAGTCTCTTAAAGGTTATATTTTCCATGCTATTTTACCTAATATTGCGTAAAATTTTCACCGGAAAAGCATTATGTGGATGCCAAAGAAAAATTAGATCTACTATACAAAACAGCCAAATCAGTCACAGGAACACAACAATTTCACTCTATCGTTCCAATGGATAACGGAAGTATACGAGCTAAAGACTATTCTAGTTCAAATAATGATCGAATATGTAAAATTTAAAAAGAAATACGGAAATAAATAAATATTTTCGTTACCATTGTTAATAAACAGACTTAATGACTATTTATTAATTTTAAATACTTATTAACAGTAAAACTTTGTAAAAAATACTTAGAAATAATTATAAAAATAATAGATAGTGCCAGAAACGTGTATTTAAGTGATTAATAAAAAAAAATTTTTTTTTCAAATTTTCAAAAATCGAAAAGAAATAGTAGCCATGGTGGTCCCACGATCGGACCGGGCTTAAGAGTTGTGGAAAATATACTAGTTTGCTGTCAAAAATTTTGAAAAAATACAAAATATGTAATCACTTTGAAAAAAAGGATTTAAACCTTCAAACTCAAAAATCACACAGAAAAAATTTTTTTTAAATTGTTTTGTATTTTTTTTGAAAAGTGTATGAAACAACAAAAATTTCGAAAAAAAAAAGTTTAAATTTGGAGCATTTTTGAAAAAGTTAGGACGAAAAAACAAAAAAAACAGCGATTTTTTTGAAAATCCATATCTTCGGAACCGGTAATCAAAAAAATCTAAAAATTTACCAGATTGGGTCTTTTGATAGGTACTAAAAAATATCAAATAATTGGGAAAATCACAAAAAAAAGTTTTTGAAATCGTCCGATTTGGCGTGGAATGCCCCATATATAATAGTATTGATAAGAGTATACTTGATAAAAAAAAATTATGTATGTTAATTGAACAATTATTACACACCTACTGCTCCAGTAACATGAGGACTGGCCATACTGGTTCCATTCATCAGTTGACACTTTCTCAACATAAAATTCGGTACGCTAGTGATAGCTCCACCAGGTGCACAAACAGTTATCCCAAATCCTCCATCGATCGTAGGTCCCCGCGATGACCAGGTGAATGGCATTCCTGGCATTTTTTCTCGGAGAGAATATTCAGCTACCATCATATCCGGAGATACGTATGCACCAACTCCAATGACACTGCTCGAGCTGATATCCGGTGGAGTTCCTGATTTTAGTTTTAATAGTTTATCAGTAAATCGACAAGGATTCAGAACCGTGATTAATACAATTGGCATGGTTAGTTCTGTGAAATAATTATTTACCAATTGTGCACAAGGCTGGTCCTAAATTACCAGCTGATGCGACCCAACACACTCCATACTTGTCAATAACCTCATTCATGAGGTCTCCTATTCTACCAGCATTTGACCAATGAGCATGCTCTCCGTAACTCATATTGATCACGTGAATTTTCTCTTTCCGCTGCATGACCCGAATGATTGCTCTCACAAGGGCAGTACCAGTTTCCATTGTACCGATACGACCGTCACCGACAGTCAAAGAAATTATTTGAGCACCGGGTGCCACTCCATTTAATTCTGGATTTTCAGGGAAATAAGCTGCTGCTATAGAGGCTACGTGTGTTCCATGACTCGCTGTAATGGAAGGTTATTATTTTTTTTATCTCCTGACTGTTATAATGATGGTATTTGGTGTGAACGGAAAGTTAGATGTTAGACACGGTTGGAATTTTTATAGAACAGGAATGGAAAAAATAATGACACTTACAGCACATACTGACGATTTCTAACGTGTTTCCATCATCGTGAACGTTGATCGTGACATTTAATTGATCATCCTGAGTCAAAGGTGCGAATTCTCTGGTTGTGGAATATTCGCCAAGAAAAACACCAGATTCGAGATTACCTTCCTCCGATGTATCGATGCAAGCTCTTTTAGAAAAATAGTTATTTGATAATGAGATATATTTTTTATACAAATTCTTAACGTTTTTATTTTTATTTCTCTGTTACCTCCATATTTCACCATCGTGAAAAACGACGCAGTCATATGTCGGTCCTACATCTTGATATTTTTTTTCTGCATTCGCCAAAACTTCTACTCTTGCTTCCAATTCCTCTTTATCCAATTTCTCTTCTGCAGTAGAAGGCTGTGGAATTTTTGCTTCAAATTCCTGTTGGAAAGTTATAAGAGAAAATTGTAGTGCTACTTAAAATGATAAACCAAAATATAATATACTCATTGACATTTGTACAATATGGAAATATTTAGATTATTTTCGATCACAGTCTCTGATAATTTTTACATCGCGCATAAATCAGATATATGTTGTCAACGTTTTCTTCTTATCGCGAATCACTGTGATTACATAAATGCTGTGATTACATGAATGATACCAAAAGTTTATTTTGAGAAAATAAAAGAAAATTTTCATGAATGTCATTATATACCTGAAGATAATATTGAAAGAAAGTCGCGATTATTTTTAAACCTTTTTCTATGAGGCAGAGAATCGCCTTTCATTCCAGTGCATGTGTTATGCAACTGATAGAAACACGTCCTTTAATTAACTGCCAAAAACAAATATAGCTAAAGGTGTGTGAACCCCAGCATAGATAGCATTGTGGAACTTCGGCCTGATCCAATTGCATGGTTTAACGAACGCTTAAGAATACTATCTTTAAACTGAGCCATCAAAATGTCTGACTACTTCATTTGAACAATCGATGAATCAGGTATACGTATGTATCAGGTATCAATGTATTCACATGAGTGACTACAATTTAAATTAATTTCATTAATAGAACCTTCACAGTGGAGTTTTTAGGAAAAAAAAATTTTTTACTTGTTTTAAACTCACTTTTACATTTGATGTTGCACTTGAAAATGTTTGAGTAGTTACCTGTAATTGACGGGTAGCCTCAGCCAAATTAGTTTTGTGTCCATCATCCCAGAAACGTTTCTTTCTCTCAGCTTCAACTCTCTCCCGCAACTTTCCAGGATACAATGTAAAGGCATTTTTAACACCAATGTGGTAGTCCCCACTAGGATTGACCCAGCTGCTAGGAATCTGTAATAAGACTATTTATAATATCCTGTATTCCAGAATCATAGTAACCAAATTAAAAGTATCGAATCTAATTAGCCTTATTTTTAAAATTTTACACAATTATTTAGTCAAGTCACATTACTATTACAATGTCCAAAATAACTGATATTTCCAATCCCAATAAAGATATTCTTATTAAAGTAAAATATCATTTCCTACACTTATAATAATTATAAAACTTATGACTAAGCAAACAAATAGTTCTATTGGCTATAAAGTTTACCTTTAATTTACGCCCTGTGAGACCAACAATGATTTCATTCTCAGCTTGAACAACCTTGCTGACATCAACATCACCAGCACCACTGCAGTCATACCGTTCAATAACCTTTGGCTTGCCGTCTGTTGTTATCTGCAAATTTCCAAGTCCAGGTCATTAGAAATTGTAAAATACCTGTATATATAACAATAAACAAATAATCTGTTTTCATAATGTAAATTAAATTTCAATTATGGAGTTGCGGCTATCCATGTGTCTTATGATCTTGCAATTATTAAAATAATATTTGCAGTTCTTAATCATAATAAGAAACATCCATAAGCATGTTTTTAAAATAAGAAAGTGATACAGATCAACAAGAAATAGAATCGAACGATAATATAAGTCATATATGAAATTGTATATTCAAGATGACTAGTGCATTTTCGTATAAGAAAACGGAAAATTGCGTCATCAATGCTCTGGAAAATAGAAAAGGAGTAAACTCAGAGAATGAAAGGAGCAGATACATGAAAATAATTTTAAAATGATCAATAAAATAATAAAATAAAATAAAAAAGTAAATATTAAATTATTACCTACAATTTTCATAAAGAAAATATAAAGAAACATTTTAAACAAAGAAATAGACTAAATATCTTACAAATATTTAAGGATACCCGAGGCGTGTCTGAGGTGGAATATTTTTTCTTACCTGCATACCAGGAGCACCAGGATCAACGCCAGAGTCAAATATTGCAATGACCACATTCCTGCCATCATATTCTGGATATTTTGTGATAAACTGAGTGACACCTGTCTCTTTTTTTGGCAAAAGGCCCCAAACAGGAAAATTGCAATCGATGACGTCCGCCATGTTTCGAATCTGCCACTGCCACCACGACTGGGAAAAAAGGCACTCGAAATGTTTCCTTTGTATCATCCCAAACTATATATATATATATATATATTATATATATATATTGCCTCTTAGTTGGACGCATGCGCCTAATATACATAAAAATAGTTAAGCCACAAACGGTACCATCTGAAACACAGAAAACCACCTTATCGACGGCTATATCAATAACTTAACAATGTTAACGTTGACAAAATATAAAATATAATCATTTAATCATAATTACTTACATATTTTTGTATCTTTAACTCTTTGGTTAACGAATCCTGTTTTTTACGATTTTTCTTTACGCTTTACTCGCATGGTAAATAACAGGTCTGGAATCCCCTTGAGGTATTATAAAAAAATTAAATGTCTACTTTATTTATCTTCTGTCAACAATGCCAGTTTATGAGTGACGTTATCCTGGATTGGAGCGCGCGATACGGATACCTAAAGAAAGAAAATCCGTGACGTGCGTAACCCACATCCTTTCCCCGTGAAATGTTCGTGTTCCTGTGATATCCGTGTGCAATCCGTGTTTTCTAAATAATTGCGGTGGCTTATTTACTAATTCGTCGCTGACATATAGTCTGGTGCTAACTTCCTCGAGTGAATCTGGTGCTGTGGAAATAATGCTCTACCCTGGCTGCGCACCCACATACGAGACACGTTAGCTAGGTAAGTGAAAGACATGGTGCATAGTTCTCTGAACGCCAAAGTGCTTCACTTGGACAGCTGGTACGCTGATTCTCGCTTGGCCGATAGTAATTTACATTATTTTCTTTACGCCTTTGTTCACCGTGACGTGGAAGCTGTCATAAAAGTGCTTCTATCATGATTTGGGTTATATAATCCGCGGGGATTTACAATTCTACGTAGGAAATTGATTCCGGGTGACTTTTCCTTCTTTCACTTTGCCCTGCCTCATATTACTGTTTTTCAGCGTAGTGTTTGATTTTTACCAGAAAAAAATTCCTCGATGATTTTATTCGTAATAATAATTGTTAGGTTGAGCATACGTGGTTGTGATTTTTATTAGGTATAGTTTATATTCAATTGTTTGATTAGCTGTTTGTAAATATTCTTTCTATGGGCTTGATAGGCTTGCCTCTCTTGACCCACATTATGATTTTCTGATTACCAAGCTGCTTTTATGAAGGAATTTGATAGTTATTTATATTGTTTTCTTTTTATGAATTGTGTTTGCAGTATTTAATGCTGTCACATAAAATTCTTCATCTTTCCATATTGCTTTGTGCAAGTCACTTGAACTCTTTAGAGTTATCGATAACTATGATTTGTATGCTTTGCAATGGTGGTTAGGAATTTAACAAATATTTTCTTCAATCAATTTTGCATATTTTAACTATATTTATTCACGAATTTGGCATTTTTTGTTTTATACAGGTTTTACATACAATTCATAGGGTTAGTGGAATTATAGCAGTACTAGTATGAACGTGAGTAACTTTTATATTTAATATTTATTGTGATTGCAGTGCACAAAACTGTTTTGTCAAATGTTATTCTAGAATCCATTTCGTGCAAGACCATCCAGATCAAGAGTAGATCCTGCTGTGGCTGGTTTTGGAACGCAAAGTCAAACCGTATGTGGTACTGTACCAACCTTACATCAACCAGCAATCCCAACAAATAATGTTTACCAACATCAAGCTCCTGTAACAAACCAACTGCAGCAATCCTCGGATCCTTGGGTTTGGGGTTCGGAGAATGTAAATAATGGCAATGACTCCTGGAATTGGAGCGTTGACCAATCGACTGATTCTCAGCCCCAGCAACAACAGCAATTTGTTCCTACTTATACGAATAATGGGCAGCCTGCAACAAATCCAGTTCCGAACAATTATTACAAGAATTTAAATGGCAATAACAGAGCAGGCATTCTTAATCAATATCCCTCGTCTGGAAAAAATACACCAGGAAGTGCTAGTAGAGAATCCACTCCAAATCATTCTGATTCGTACAGTCATTATACAAACTATAGTTTTAATCAGCATTATCCCACGCCACCCCGACCTAATTCAGCTAAATCAAGTACAGGACATTCAGATCATTCGCAATGGTCAACAGAACAGCAACCTCAGAGTATACCTTACGTGCAACCCACATCGGCCATGCTCAATCAAAAAAATCAGACACCTCCACTACCCCCACCGGTAAACAGCTACAACTGGAACAACGTTGATCAGCAGACAATTTCCTCAACACACACTTGGCAAAATCACACGAATGCTCCTGCATCTTCTGGTGGCTATTTCGAATCCAATGTCCCAACGGAAGGGCAGCATGTGGAGAACGTGGGAAACAATTGGCACCAACAAATGGTACAACATACTGCGGAACAACATCCCCAAGTTCCAGTTACTGCCCCTGCCCCGTCAGGAAAGGAAACAGGAAGCATTGATCGCTCTGCCAATTGGTCAAGTCAACACCAAGAACGCGAGACATCTAATTCTTGGTCAAGTCAGGGTAACGTTTCTTCTAATCAGTGGCCTAATCAAAATTCGGAAAGCACCGTGCTACCTCAGTGGCAGCAAACTGTTTTGAATCAGTCCGAACAACCAGGTAGTATAAATTTAACTCAGCAATGGCAACAACCCAATGTGCAACAAGATGTACAACCTAACCAATGGATTCAGCACAAACCGGAAACTAGTAACATACCGGAAGATGTACCACCGCAGGAAATCACTTCCAACAAATTACCATCAAATGATTGGCAACAAGTTCAACCTCCTCCATCACATTTTCATTCTTCCAACGCTTCTACTGCTTCAGGATCTACCTTGAACTTAGCCAATAATGCAGATCGACAGGATGATCAAAATAAGATTGCTACTTTCATTGGAAGTTCAACATCTTTAAATGATATTCCTGCCCAAACTCAGATAAATCCCATGCTGATACCTGAGCAGAAAGATTGGGCTGTTCCTGATACCAATCTGACTTCTGATAATTCAGAAAAAATTCCAGCCCAGAAAAAGGCAGAGACGAATTGGAATTCAGATGGAGAATGGAACACGATACCTGTCAGTGAATTGTCTAGTGGTTTCAACGAACTCAGTCTTGTAAATAAGCCTGACAAGAATCTTGAAAATCAAAATTCCCAGATGGAGACGTGCCCACCTCATTCTGGTGATTGGACTTCTCAATCTACTTCTAGTTTTTGTCCACCGAACACTAACAATGACACTGCAACTCCTGATAATATGGGTAGCTCAGAAGTTTCTAACCCTGCCGAAAGTCAACCTATAGCTCAGGAGCACTCACTAAATCAGACATATCAAACTGGAAATTCGAAAACGACTGAAAATGTATCTCAAGCTGGATATGATCAATGGTACAACAGAAACACGCCTGCTGCTCAACCGGAAGGTGGATGGTATGCCAATGATCGTGCAAGACCACAGAAACAATGGTCGCCAGAACAGAATGTGGAGAACTATGAAAATATTCAGCAGTCTTCTGAATTCGTCAACTTGGAAGTAGTAGCGCCGGTGTTACAGGAACGCGATATTTATGGTTCACGAGATTCCATCAATAGAGAGACCCTGGATAACGATCCCAAGCTAGTTTCAAGTCCTCCCAAGGAAACAGCGACTTCTAGAGATTTCCGACAGGAGGCAAATAACGTGGAAGTTCCTGCCTTACAACAACCTCAACCGCCTCTTCAGGTTGAACAGGTAGATATTAAGGATACATTTAATAAATTAATAATAATATTTGCTAAACTGTTCATACTTTATTCTTCGTTTCTCCAGGCGCCTGATAACTACGAGTTTGCATCGAACGACAGGAATACTTTCTTGGAAACTGGCGAACTGACAGATTCTCATCAGGAACACGAACCAACTCCACCAAGTCAGGATGATGAGAACGATGAAGTTCCCAACGACATTCCTTTCCTTCGAGAAGTTCCTGGCCAGTCAAGTTCCACTGATCCTAGAAGAAATGATCCTACGGGTCAGGAACAGTACGTTCAGACACCGCGAGCAAGTGATCCTAGAAGGAACGATCCTTCAGGACAAGAGCAAAGTGTTTTAGGAAGAAATATCCCTGAGAGAACAGAACGACGAGATGTTCCTTCCGGTCAGGAAAGGAATGTTCCTTTATTGTCTCGTGGTGATTCTGACACACTGGAACGCAGAAACGATCCTTCGGGTAGAGAACGATCTTTGCCACCTCAACAATCCAGGAACGATCCCTCCGGTGAGGAACGCATTCCTTCGCAGTCGCAGATCATACCGGAACCTGCTGAAACTCGTGAAGTACCTGGAAGAGGAAATGAAACGGAAGATCCTGTTCAACAAACTCATAGTGGAATCAGACAGATACCTGGTGGAGCGTCTCCAAATGAGTCTGTGCAAATTCCCGACGACAGAAGCGATGCCAGGGTTGTAACTGGATCTCAGGAGGTTGCCACATCAGTTCGTAAGTGTCTTATTAATAATATTAAAATCGATTAATAGACATTTAATTTCACTGGTTATAAACATTTTAGCTATGGCAGCGATGCAAGACCCACCAAATGAATCTAGAAATAAACGTGAGGAGGCTGTAGGAGCATCCGTAGCTGAAAATCCGGGAGTACCTGGACCACCGAATCGCAGAGATTCGTACGAGGACGGCGATGACGAGGGTTCGGGTAACAGTCGCGATGAAAGTCGAGATAGAAGACGAGATGGCAGCCCTAGTGGAAGACGCTACGATTATGACAGGAAGGGTAGATTGTGAGTATTTAGATATATACACTTTTTCTTTTATTTATTCTCATACAATATAATATCAATTATTCAACTAGTTACGACCGTGATCGAGAGTACGAAGAAGATTACTTCTATGATCGTCGACGTGGACCTGATTACGAGAGAACTTATAATTCTCGCGAGGATCTAGATCGTCGTGATCCCTCTTACCGGGACGATGATCGTCGTCATCCCAGTCGAGATGATCTGGACCGACGTGGACGTGAAGATGTAGACAGAAGAGTCAGAGGCAAGGACGATCCTGATGACAGCAGAAGAAGACTCGACGATCGCAGAAGAGACAGAGTGGATGATCCAAGGCGCAGAGACAGAGATCCACGGAATTTCGATCCACGATTCCCTAGGGATAGAGATTATCCAGATCGGGATAGGAGGAGGGATGACAGAAGACGAAGATACGACGAATACGAAACTAGAGAACCTTTCAGAAGAGAGTACTACGATGATCCTTATGGAAGAGGGTAAGATTCCTCTTATATTAGACTTAATTTTTCTATTTTATTTTCCGTTATTAAATAATATTTTTCTAGGTCAAGGCCATCCAGTCGATCCTCATACAATGACAGAGATCGGGATTATTATTTACGAGCTAGAGATCCCTACTACGCTTACAATGGTTTGTAGTTAGCGCTTATTTATTTTTAATTTTATTATGCTATTGTCCTTTACTTTTTGCTTATGTACAGGTTATGGCGGTTACGACTACGGTACCAATTACAACAATAATTATTATGCCTACTTTGACAACCTACGAAGAACCAATCCTGTTGCTTATGCCGAATGGTACAACAAATATTATGCAAATCAACATCAACAGTCACAAGCTGCCAGAACTGTTGGCAGTTACACAGAGGACAGAGCCAGTGTGCACTCGGGACGCAGTTCTTGCGATGACAGGTAGAATCCTCATTATTTATTGCTCATTGTTTATGGTCAATTTTAAATTGCACAGGATCGGATCTAAGAATTATAAAATACTAGAACAAAAATTTCAAAATCGTAAATAGCCTCTTAAATTGAACAGTCTTTTCACTATTATGTCACTTTATTAAATGATGCGAATTTTTATAAACCAAAAAACCTCATTCAGCGGCGAATCAGTTACAATTATTTGTAATTACATGTTAGATTCTTTGCAAACCCAACTATTTACTTCAACTCCCCCAACAAGGCGTTGTACGTCTCTTATTTCGGGTATCCCGGATGGACGAGGAGCCCTCTGCGAAGACGAAATCTATTTAGTCGCAATTCGACTAGGTGAGATCGGGTATAGTCGAGTATCTAGAGTTCCTCTTCTTGTAAGCCAGATGTACGAAGCCAGTTGCGATAATGCTAGAGCCCTGAAACTTAAACTGAAATTACACTTGCTTATGCAATCTTGCCCGACTTCTAATGAATCGTATAATCTAAACGCAGTTACACTCCGCAAAAAATTTTTTTTTCCGTCACAGCACAAAGAGAAATAAGCTTGGACAGCGAACATTGCTTGTACACGTGTATATTTTTTTATGTATAAAAATGTAGATGCGTTCAGTAATTACGCAATAATTGAAATCATGCTTTAAAAATATTTTTGTTTTAGAATCACCGGAGATAAACGTACTCTGGACCTTCTTGAGGACTCTCTGAACGACGCACCACGAAAGTTCTTCGCGGCTCACGTGCTAGGTAGAATAATTTATAAAATTTATATATTTATTATTTTTAATTCGTAATACCATTACCCACACTTTGTTTTTGTTAATCAGGTTCTTTCACTATCGGCTCACTTTTACACGTGTACGCGAATAATCCAACTGATGGAGAAAAAGCCAAGGTGGACATTTTCCGTGTGGACAGTCTGACACTGCATGATCCTGTTGCACGAGAATTACGTGCCTATCCTGGACCACTAATTAAGCAAGTGTAATTAGCTGTCTACTGATCTAAGCATGCGTATATAAATATCTGTTTAATTAAAATCAATTGCATGTATATCTTGATACCATGTAACTATGCCGAATCCTTTGTGTACGCATGCTTCGTAGTGCTTCATGAGAGAGCAGGCAAAGGCATGTATCATTTAGATTAGACTTTTTGATTAATGTAATATTTTTATATAGGGGCGTGACGCATAAGAAAACGATCATTGAATACTGTGAGAATAAAATTAAGAAAGCCGATGTTAACGAAGATATGGATGATTCTGCATCGTACATCTTACTCTACGAGCTAATGATCATGTTGATTCAGCAGAACGGAGTATGTATCTTGATCACGTATGATTATAACTAGTCCAATGATTCCTGCGATGGTTAAAAGTTTTTATTTTTCAATGCAGAACGTTGTCGGAGTGGACATTGCTGCTTTGTTATTGAGAAACAAGGATGCGTATCCTTATGACGCAAACAAGCAACACGTACCGGTAAGAAGAGAATCTGTTATGTCACAACGTTCCGGAAGTTTAGTCGGAGAAGGATCCGTTCACGAAGGGTCGACGTCCCATGAAAAAGAGGACGCAAACAAACCGAAGAAGCCATTGACGGTTGAGCAAATGACCAATGAATTCAGGGACACCTTACTCTATGGTCTTGTACAGGAGGCTCTAGGTATTTTATTTTCAAGCAACACCAGTTTTCAGATTTTTGAAAGATACCTTTTAATGCATATTTTATCTTTTTATATTTTCAGAATATGCTATGGATCAGGGATTGTGGGGACACGCACTGTTCCTGGCCAGCAAATTGGATAAACGAACTCATGCATCGGTTATGACCCGTTTTGCAAATAGTTTGCCAGCTCATGATCCTCTTCAGACATTATACCAACTTCACTCCGGGCGCGTACCAGCTAGTGTCACGGTAATGTATAATTTGTAGACTCTTTTTGAGTAATTATAATAAATGACGGTTTCTTGTTCAGTGCGTAGCAGATCCAAAATGGGACGATTGGAGGCCTCATCTAGCTATGATAATCTCAAACACGTCAGCCAATCCTGAGATAAACCGCAGATCTATAACGACCCTGGGCGATACCCTTGCTGCTAGAGGAAACATTCACGGCGCTCATTTCTGCTATATCCTGGCGCAGATCGATTTTGGTCCTTATGGCGCCAGTTCCGGGAAGCTGGTGCTAATTGGTTCTAATCACAACAAACCCTATTCCGAATTCGTAACCTTGGAAGCAGTGATGCTTACCGAGATCTACGAGTATGCACGGAATCTGAGCGAACCTGGTTTCACTCTGGCCGATCTCCAGACCTTCAAGTTCGACTTGGCTGTTAAGATGGTGGATTATGGTCTGATCGAGAAGGCTTTACTTTACATAGAACAAATAGCGGTGAACATCACGAATGAACCAGCTAAATACAAAAGATCCTTCATCGAGCAGGTTTATACAATTGGAGACAGAATCAAATATCACGATCCTGTTTGCAAAGATTCTCTCGAGGATGCCGCAAATCTGGCATGGCTGAACAACCTCTCTGAAATCGTTGGAAAGTGCCAGGTAATTGTGCTCTAATGAATGTAATTAGTTTATTATAACGTCTTAAAATTCTCAATAATATTCAATACTTCAAATGATTACAGACTGGTGAGATAATTCAGGACGATTTACACGATCCTAGAACAGTCACGGATATCCACCAAACACTACAGACTCAGAAGCATCACGAGATCCAACAACAACATAAGTGGAGTGTAGCGCAACCAGATTATTCCGATGGACCAACTTCTCTGATGGAAGGTTCAACAATGGATCCCCAATCAGAATGGCAACCAATGTCTCTGCCAACAAACATACAAGATCCTTATAACCCAAGTTCACAGTATGTGGATAATAGTATGGATCCCAGTCAATATCAGCAGAACCAACATCAGCAGGATTACTGGAATCAGCAAACATATAGTCAGCAGGATTACTCAAGCCAGGATTACACACAAGCTGATTGGCAGACACAACAGGCTCAAGCACAGTATCCATCGGAACAGACGGATGCTGATAATCAGCAACAGGATAAATGGAATTATGAGGTGAGTCAAAGATATTATTAAAATAATCATATTGTAAAAAATATCTCATTATTATTATTGATATAGTCCCTTGTCAAAATTAATATTACTATGAATAGACTTGAGTTAAACTCCACTACCTAATCTTCATAATGTTCTCTGATCGCATTGATTATGCTGAAAGTACCTTGCGTGTTTGATCGTTGAGAGGTATCAAAGAAAAATTAAAAAATTTTAAAAGATGTATCATGCCCACACTTTGGATTACATAGAAATTAACAACTTTCGCATCTTTTCTCACGCTCACTCGCTCGCTCGCTCGCTCGTTCGTGCGGACAGTCGGAAAAGGAAGAAAAATCAGCCACACCGGAAGTAAGTAATCACACGCTTGCATTGCGTAATAGTGGAATGAGATTGGGAGCCAGCGAAAATTTGCTGCGTCGACGAAAAACGATAATCAAACTAGAGCCAAGTGATGCCGATCGTACATCAATCGTGGTCTATAAGAATGATAATAGCGTTAGGAACGAGGAGCCATTGTTGCAAGACACATACTGTGCTTATAAAGACACTAAGGTTAAATCAGATAAATGTCAGCAATCGCTGAAATATCCAAAAGTGACAATGAGCTACCCAAAGATTTTTAATCCCAAGAAAGTTCATCCGGAGAATCCTCCTAGAGTAAAGAGAATCGATCCAAGAGTGGTTAGACCACCATTGTCAAAACCACCAGTGTTTTTGAAATGTAAACCCAAAAAAAATGAGCAGTTACATGAGACGACTTATGAGGATTCAGAGCATGAAACTGAAAATGAGTCAATTAATAAAGGGCCAACCGATTTAGATATTCAGTTTGGTTCTTTTAGGATGGAGTCGTTAAATATTTCTTGTTTGCCATCGGACAATCAGGATAATTCATCTTTATCCACTACTAATAATCGATGCAAAACTTTGAAAGAATATTGTAATTTTGATGAAAATAATGCACTCAGAATTGCACCTCATGTACATCGGAGGGATATCATTTGTGACACGGTGGATGCTTGGTGCGATGTCAATGATGGACACACTATGGGAAGATTGAATAAACCACTTATTTTTGGTGGAACTTTTCCCATAGATATCCCATTGATTAGTGGAAGTATTAAAAATAGTCCTACGAGTAAGGGAAATGCACTTGCTGGAAAAAATATATCAAAAACCTTTGATATCGATGCACCAGTTGGTGAGAATTGAATCATTTGCACTCAGAATAAATACAGAAAATAAAATGCGATTGCACTGATGATTATAGGAACTTTAAGTAACAATAACATTAATATCGAGGGGCAGATATTATCTCTTGCTAATTGTGTGGTTAACAGTCTTACTGTGAGATAAAAATTGTTTAATGTTTTTAAGCGTCCAAAAAAGAACAACTAGTTTAAATGACCTGTATAGTAGAATTGAAACGTGAACAAACACCATGATTTATTGAACAAAAAAAAAATACCATTTGTATTTCTTTGTACTCAGTTTTTTCTTGTATTCTATTTCACATGTTAGAATTACAGCTATCTATAAGAATTAAGACTATTGTTATAAGATTCAGAATGTCTAATAAAAAATATGGCACACTGTAGTGCCTCTACATGTTCATAAATGATGTAAAGGGTGTGTTGAAGATTTTTTTTTTTTTTAAATCTTTCAGAACACATTCATCTGTTAGGACTAACCTGAAGTCAAATAGAAACAATATAGTAATAGAACAACCGCATATGCTAAGTGTTAAGACAAACTGGATGCTTGCAGAGTTTCTCGTTGTTTACTGTAATAGTACTATAACTCAGTGAAATGATTCTAAAGTTGTGCAGAAACACTTGAATAAGTAATTTGTAGAGAATACAGTAAATTCTCTGTAAATTTCATTTGCACTGGATCTCTCTCTCTCTCTCTCTCTCTCTCAAAATATATATGATATATGCATATATATATTAATATTTCTCTGCGAAATAACTCTATTACAGTAAGCGACGATAAGCTTTGCCGGAACAAGTTTGCGATAATGAATTGTATATTTTATTACAGCCTCAGCCAACGATATCAATGGCACCCTCGTCCTCGAAGCAGTACGATCCTCTGGAGGAGCTGGATTCCCTGGATACACCCAGATCAGGATCAAAACCAACAGCTGAAGAGAAAAGGGTCATCGAGAAGCAGTCAGACAAAAAAGCAGCTGGTGGAAGCGGATCCTGGTTCGGTGGACTGTTCAGCAAATTGGCACCAAAGCCTAAAAATCAAATGATCTTACCGGACGACAATAATCCTACGGTAAGTCCCATCCGTGTGTGAACAAGAACGTCCTCGTTGATCCACCCAAGGAATCACGGTAGATGGTTTTATGTTTTATGTCGCGAAGGGCTCTCGAGGTTACTTGTGGTAGTTACCTCGACTATGTAAGACGGAAGAGAAAAGGCCAGTATAATGGGGCATTCAGATACTTAACAATCGATCCCACTAACGAACTTGTTAATTAGAAAAGTAGTTGATCCCTAACAAATTCTAAAAGCGCGACAATGAGTTCTTGACTGAAGAGACGTTAAGCTAACGAAGAGAATAAGCTAAAAAAAATAGATTAACTACCTCAGATTAATTATAAATATTCTTTTTTCTTTCCATCACAACAGATTGTTTGGGATCCCGTCGCTAAGAAATGGATGAACAAGGATGAGGATGGCGAAGGTACTTCCGGTCCTCTGGCTCCACCTCCAAAAGCCACTGACATCGGTTTCAGAGCATCAGCGGCTGAAACTAATGCTCCCACAGTTCCAAACCCGTCGGCGTCATCGAGTGCAATTCCAGATGACTCGTCAGTGGTTAACAGCTCGAAATTACTGACTGGCAGTAACATGTACAAAATGCCAAAGGGAAGGAGTTTGCGTGCCAATTACATAGACGTGATGAATCCTAGTGGAACAAAGGGTGCCGGACCGCCATCAAACGTACCAACACCTGTAACATCACCTCTGGTGCCAATGGCCGCGTCGTCGCCACAATTATTTGTCCCTGCCCCAGGTAATCATTGGACTGAGACAGTATTCAAAAATCATCCCCTAAATTCTTCTCTGTAATCTCTAATCCTTTTCTTTTATTACAGTCAACGATCCAAACGCTCCTGTAGACTTTTTAACACCCACGCCAGCAGCAGCTGTTACTGAAAATGCATCCCAGGGGGTAAGTGCGACACAAAAACATTTTCTGTTACGTAATTATATTTAATTATCTCTTCATCACATTACGTTATACATGAAATTCTCTTGTACACTTCTATTCTCATGGCATACACTGCATTTAACAGTACAGTTTCACGTGTATACGTTTTCAATTATCTTACTCGACACACCATTTGTTATTTTATCGTTGGTGCCCGACCCTCTTTATCCACCGACACAAAGCGCTCTGGCTGCAGTATGCTGTTATGCAGTTTTCATGTAACTCGAACGTCTCTCAATGGAACTGTAATGTTAAAGCATTCGTTATTTATATTAATTAAAAATATCTTATAACCCTCTTAGCAACGACACAATGCTAATACGTATGCTCGTTTACTTCTTCATTAGTTTTATGTATTTATTTCCATTCTGTTAACACCAGGTCCAAATCTTCTCAGGATTCGTTTCTCTGTTATCCCTTTACTCTAGTACCTAGAAGCTAGTGTCTTTCTTGGTTTTATTCCTAAGCATGGGTTTTTAATATTTCAAGTAAATCCAATTTGTACAATTAACGAAGCCCGTACCATAGAGAGAGAGGTTAAAGCCTAAATTACTATTAAAGATAAAAAGCGATACTCGAAAATGAATCTCCATACTTTTTATTCTTCTTCGCGGTTACTGTAGCACAAAGAATAATAATTATTGTATCTAATAATCTTATCTCCCTCTAATTACATACACGAGTTTACATTTAATTCGTGTTTCGTTTCATGTTCCTCTTTTTGCAAGCAGTCGGGGACGCAGAATGACCTAGTCAAATAACAATTCTTGACAATAGTAAGGAGATCTTCTTCTTTATTCATACAGTCTACTTTTATTTTTGGTTTGCCTATTTATTGGATTTCGCACATAGAGATGCACCTTTTTTTCCCTGCGCATGCTCACACAGTGTCTGGTCGTTAAATATTCGCCTAGGTTTATGCGTGTAGTCATAGTTATCTTTTTTTTTTATTGAATGTCTTAGAAAATAATTTTTTTTACTTTCCTACAGCTTGTACCATAGCACGCAAAATCCGTTCCCATTTCCATGTCGTTTAGACGTATTCCCATGTAAAAGTACACTATTGATCTTTATCGATCATCATTCACGTTGCTTAAGAAACTAAAAAAAAATTTTTTTAATTTTCCTCAACCTGCCTCCCTCCTATCGTTTGTCATCCAGGAGCTTTTTTTCCTGTCCCCATAGCACGATAGTCCCTCCAAAAAAAAAGTTTCCATTAAAGGAGACAATCCTCACCACCAGATAAGAATTTGACAAGTGACAATTTAAATGAAAAATAAAACAGCATGCTTGACACTTGGCTTACTTTATCTCTACGACAATACGTCTATCCGTATCAGCATGAAAATCGCTTAATGTCCATATTAATGTATAATTTGAATATGCTCTCCCACCATTACACGAAGAGCGCGAAAAAGTGTGCGCTCGCAAAACCGACATCTAGAAGCCAAAAATTTATTCAAAATGCATGGAAAAAACGTCTCTGCACGTTGCCAGTAGTTCAATAAGGTTCAGTCGGTATTGCGCGTCCCACTTTTCTTCTAACACATTTATTTGAAGAATTAACGACGATTATCAGTCTGTGAGACGACATTGTTATTTTGTACATGGGGACTTAGCTCTCTCGATGGAGCTCGACCAGCTCACTATCGCGAGAAGTGCAGAGCTACACAATGAGGGATCCGCGCCTCCTCCAGCGGGAAAAGGTAATTCACAATTATCCTGTATCACAAAGTTTTAATTGACTTGTCAGTCAGAGTGACGAGTCGCGTGATGTAATACCGGATACACTATTGATTATCGTTCTGGAAGCTATCCACGGTAAGACGCGTGAAAAACCTCTTCGCATAATGGCAGATCGTACGTTCATTTTTATCATTACTCTCGTCCGACTAATATCCATATACATTTATTCATTAAAATCTTCTAACGAAGAGCTAATCCACACGCTGTGATTAATTATCATTGAAATTTCACTGATATTATTCAGAAATCATCGCTTCTATACCCTGTTTAAGATACTTGTGTGGTTTTCGTCGGTTTTCATTTCAAAATTAATTTTTTAAAATAATCTCTACTCTGGGACAGCTTGGTGAAGGAGGTCGCTGGTTATCTTGGTTTGTTAGAATTTTTGTTTTTTTTTTCTATTGCCATATTGCTTTCACGGTTATACAATTTATGCGCAGAGTTTATTTATCGATCAGGTCTGTTTTTAATTGTATGAAATTTTTCTTGGTACTTTTGGAACTCTTGTAATTTTATCTTTCTCTTATTTCTATCTTCGTAGGGACCAATGATGTTCAATCCGACAGACATGAAGGATCGTTCGATGAAAAACACACCGAGAAGCAGATACCCTCCACGATAAGATTGTCAGAGGCTGCCGCTGCTGCTGCTCATGGAAATGCAAATACACTTTCGAAGAGGCCATTTTCTCGCTGTACGTTTAACGTATATGGAATAGTGAGAGTTCTTAGTAATCGATAACGAGGCAAATTTCATGAAGAGTCATTTGTCCTCTTGGCGACAGATAGTTATGGGAATTTTTTTAAAAATTAAGATCCTGAGATCAGTCTGTTCTCAGTTATACGTATGTTATCTGCGTTGTTATACAGTTTGGAAGTGATAAGCTTAATTACGCTAATTAATTTTCAATAATCCTTTCGTCTTTCGGACGTGTACTAGGGAATTCATGAAGCACCGGGTCAGAGTGAAGAATTCTTTTTTTTTTTACATGGTCAATCTTTTAGAATAATACGTTTCACCTACGAAACTGTGGATAAATGACTCGTTAATTGAGGATGTCAATGAGAAAGTGCGAGAGAGAGAGAGAGAAAGAGAGAGAGAGAGAGAGAGAGAGAGAGAGAGAGAGAGAGAGAGAGAGTAGGCAAATATCGTTGAAACTAAGATTAAATCTTTATTAGGGATTTAAAAGTGTCATGACGTTTCTTTGTTTCTATGTAAACTTTTCCATAATTACACGCTGCTTTCTATCCGCAATCTTCTGATGAGATAGTTGCCGAATAGTCATATAAAATAATAACATGTGTTCTGATATGTTATCATGTTATGAGAAGAATGGAATCGCTCTTAGATGAGTATAGGTTAAAGGAAATGGTGCTGGTCTAAGATACGTCTACTCAGAATGATAACGTGCAATTAACTTTTTCTTATTGGAAAACAAAAATTATCTGTCAGTACAGTCATCAGTTAAGACACGTGGATTCTCAATTGATGAATGTGTCACAATAAGAAAAATCCTCGAGAGATTATGGTAGTTTTCCAACGATATTAGCGATTACACAGTTGTTCATAAAACTTGAAAGTCATCGAGGTTCCACTGGGGAATGATTTTCAGGTAATCGCCTGGAATGCGATTAGGATGATGAATTATTTAATTAAATGAATTTCTTCTGCACGTGGTTCCATTTTTGCTTACTATGCACGACCAGTGCTGCGTTAGGTCGCCGCGAATGATGATTAATGATTTAGAAAAATTCTTTAGGACGTCAATCATCAGTGTTTTTCCGCTAGCGATGCAAAGTCTGATTTTATAAGCTGACAAGTGTGTCGCAGAGTCGCCTAATGAAAATGGGAATGTCAGTAAAGGAGTATACATATATGTTAGAGAAAATAATGGGAAACTGAATTTCTCTTAGATTAATATTGGATTGCTATCGATCGGAATGATTTAATTATTTAAGAAGGTCTGTCCGTTGATACGTCACTGACCAACTGCCAGTTTGTGCTACTGCGAAAAGTTTGGAAAAAGATCAAAAGAAAGATAATTTTCGTACAGATTCGTTAGTTTTAAGGATTTCAAGAATGTTTTTCAACATTTTTCTTTTCCTTCTGGTCCTCGTTAGTCACGTGGGTACTGATATCCTCTTTCCTTTGGATCTTTTATCATTCTTTTTTAAGCTAGGAAAGACAGGACAAACTTTAAAGGTCGCTTAACACTTTCTAACGTTTCTGGCCAAAGCTGATTATTACAGGCATGAGGTTAATAAAAAAATGATTAATCGTTACAGTTACATAAATTATACTTATCGTTCTGGTCGATGATACTTGGTTTTTTTTTCTCGAAACTATGCGTGTAATGTGCCACTAGAATTTATTGATTTTACCGAAATCTGTCAGGCATACGTGTATTCAGTGGTCAATGATCAAGAGATTTTTTTGTTTGTTGTGAAAGTGTTGCAATTATTGATCAGTAATTCGTATTTTAATGATAACATTAAATTATTGTACATAAATAGACGTTCGGCCTGTACGAATTTAGATATCCGTTTAATCATAATGTTAGTCCTACTAAAATGAAAGCATAAAAAAAAGAAGATAAATACCAGAGACAGATCCGTTATTCTTTACTAAAATCTGTCTGCAGCACGTTACTGCTAATTTGTCATTTTTCCACAAATAGAGGCATTATCGTTGAAATAGACTAAATTATATTTCTGTATCCAATTTTATACACGCGACCCTCTGATAGAATTCTAACACACGTATAACTATGTATAATATCCTTGTCCTCGCAATTCCTCTTGTATTATTTTATAAACTGTTGAATCTGCACCGTGTCCCAGTTAATTATTAAAATCAATATACTTTTTGTACTCGTATCTCGTTTAGCGTCTACCTGTTATTTATTGAAAAGAAAAACCGTGTTTCTTTAATGAATCAAGTCTCGTCTAATTTATATGAAACAAAAAGAAACGATACTATTTGTGGAAAATGCCAATGAAATGAATAAGCCAATGTTAAAACATACTGGACATAACAAATTGTTTAAAAGGAGTCTCGACTTTAGCCAGGAGCATTGAAAGTGTGTTAAAATCCCTAGAGCAAAAAAAATAGCAAGCTCTCGTAATGGCGACTGAACAACTTCGTAGATTTTCTTGGTCCATAGGCGCAATCTGAAGGAATAAATATTTGGGATATAAAGAAAAGACAAAGGAAGCAGAAAGGGTACGGCAAACCTAGTGTTCTATTTTCTTTAGTCAAACAGAATGAAGTCTGGTAGATTTTTGTATCTTTCGTCTACCGTGTTCCAATGGCGAATGGCGAAATTGAATTTTATCTAAGGCTTCCCATTCGACATTGTAATCAATTCGATTAGGGATGATATGAAAGGGATGAATGGATGGCGAGGTAACGTTAAATCGTCCTGAAGAAGTTAGGGTTAATGTTGAACGGAAAAGTATTAATTGAGCTGTACGTTATTGTATGTATAGGGTGGTTTACGTGTAAGCGATGCAATTTGGCTTGAGGTGTAACATATTATTACGACATACGCAATTTACAATTCAGAGTTGATGTACGTTTATGGGAAACATGGATAACGATAACGTGTATTATATATTATTATTATTATTATTATTATTATTATAATATTAATTAATGTCACTTACTGATATATAATAATAAAGTATATTATAAATTGGACTTGGGACTTTCTTTAGTATTGTTATTTAATTTGATTGAAGATTATTGGCAAAAACTAATTGACTGATCTGACACTACCTGGTATTGTTAAGGGTGCATCTCAAGAATAGGTGTAGAAGATTTGTATTGTTGTACAAATAAAATAGCTCTTACCTGGATTCCTTTTTTTGGTTCTATGTTGACATGTCAATTCCAGTGGAAAATTTTAATTGTGACAGTTGAGTAAAATGGAAGGTTTGATAGGAGGATTAAGAAATCGGTTTCTGTGCCATTGTTAATTTGTGATTGTTGAATAATTCGTTTATTTGTTTATTTACAATCGCCTATATCTAAGTAAAGAAAGGATAAATATCTTTTGGTTGAAATGAAAAAAAATTGATTGAAGATAAATTCGAAAGAACCGTTGGGGGGGTATGGCAGTTGGGTTTTTGAGTGTGTAGTAAAAAAAAAAAGTGTCACAATGCCTGTGTATAGTATTGGCTTTGGTTAATTGGGTTTGAGAGTATTTTGACGCTTGGGTCTTTTCGAATCACTGATGCTTTTTTACTTTTTGCATATTTTGCATATGTATATTTATTTTTGGTTTATCGCGTTGCTCAGCCGTCAAAATAAATGTTGATTCGCGATATATGGCGGTTTTGGGAAAAGTCTCTGAAATCATTGTCAAATCGAATTGTTATTGCGACATGTGTGATTGAAAAAAAAAAAAACAAGAAATTCGTGAAAAGCGTTATTATGTACAGAATGTTTTTTTTTCTTTGACAGTGGGTGAGGATCGAGTGTGGTAGAAATAAAATTATATCTGCTTTTCACCCAGCATAGTCTGCGCTTTCTAACGAAGAATAATAATTCGTGGTAATTTTTTCTTAGGATGATTTGCCTAGTAGATATGATTTTGTGATCGTAGGTTTTAACTGTACGTATATAGCATATACGTATGTTATACACATAGCACGTATGTTGAGGCGATTATTGATTTTAAAGCTTTCATTTGGAATCTGACGATCGGCTCGACATTTTGCGACATTTTTTTTCTTTAATATCTTAAGACTTAGAGACTAGGATTATTATTACGGCGTGATAGAAATTCCCGTGACTAGATTAATATATATATACGCGTTTTAGACGCTTTTGCGAATATTGTGCAATTTTTGGTTTCGCGAGTCCTCGTATATACGCGATAGCGTTTATTTTTTCCCTCTAAACTTATTTCGTTAGTCTTATCGCTAGATTTAGGCGCAGATACAGTACCGCGAGAGAGTATCTTTTTGTATTTTTTCAAAAATTGCGAAAACTGGTTTAGTGCGAAGATTCGTTAGTTTTTTTTTGCATTATTATTTCTCTCTCGAGAAATTTTGGCAATGAAGGGTGGGCGGAGAGAATTTGATTTTTATTCTTAGAATTTTCGTTAACCACTTTTTTTTCGATAATCCTAGCTAAGGATTCTTTTTCTTTTTCTTTACCATCTCCGTCGGTAAGGTAGAACGATCTTTTAGTCAAGTTAAAAAATACTTTAAAATATTCCCCTATGTGTCTCATTCTCAGAATATAATTTATAATTTGTTACATCCCCGCGAAATGATCCTCGGACTATTTAATGTCACATAAAAATATACATGTATATATAATATATATTCATTTATATATATGTATATATATTTTTTATTTTCGCAAGGTACATAGTCGTAACCTGACATTAAACCATTTTTCAGGTGCCATCCCTCGATAGATTCTCAGTGGAAATAAGTCCCCTGAATCCTGACACTCGCGTCGTCACGCTATAACTATATACCTTTCGCGTATTTATATTCTTACGTATACACTAAGCACGCTAATATTTCTCCTTCTCTTTATTTATATACTCTCAAGAAAATACTCTTTACTCTTTGTCATAAAATATTCAAAGGATCAACAGGTTTTTTTTTTTTAAATATCATACGGCGATTTTCATTTTATTTTTGGCATCTCATATAGTCATTGCATCGGTTGAAACTGATGATAATTATCTTTCTCATAGAATATATATCTGTATATGTATATATATATATAAATAAATATATATATTTACGTATAACCGATAAATGGAACATTTTCAATGCAAGACAGTGTAAATAAGAAAATAAAAGGAAAAGACAAATCTTTTAATCTTTTCTTTTTCTTTGCATTTACATTAAACACTGCGTTGACGACACATTTTCCTATAGCTGTACAGTTTTGACGTATCTTTATCCTTTTATTAAACGTACCCATAATAATACTGTTCTTTGCATCGTATTTTAAATCTCATCAGATTAATCAACATTGCCTCTCGTAAGATTTCAATCAACGATAAATTATCCACCGACAGTACGCACTTCCGGTTGGTTAAAGGAAGTAGTCAAAAAATCCAATTTCCGGTAGGCATAAGAGTCCCGAAACGCGATGGACTGTGATTTATGTACAATTCGTATATAATATAATTTTACATGGACAAGAAGGTACAAGCGTTGTAAACAACGAGAAACGCGAAGTGAAAAGACTAAAGAATAAGGAAAGTTAAATATAAAAGTGAAAGAGGAAAAAGAGAAGCAAGAAAGTTCATATCGAAGAACTTTTCCAAATACGATCCCCCGAACGAATTCGAATTAAACCTCAAAGTTCCAGCTGATCCAACAAATGCCAGACAGATACCGGAAGCTGAAATTGGAGGATGATCGGTAATCATTTTCCAGGGAATTGAAATAGAAAAAAAAATAATAACACTCACGTCCCAAAAATTCACATTTGGACCAATTTGGTCTCGCGTGACAAGAACTGCCAAGGAATTTCTTCTTATTCTGAAATTCCTTGAATTGTAACGGCGGAACTAGGAATCCCCGACAGGATAATTATGAGTTTCCAGGAAATCATCATATACAGTCATTTATCAAGTCAGAGATACTCCTGTTCACCGAGACCCTTATTGCAGGGGCGTATCCGCCATGTCACTCTTGGTCCATCCATTTTGGGCGCTCGAGGTCCTAGACAATTGACTAGGACTCCGAACTGGACTTCTGGCTGGATAATAGACGCAAGGACCTGGACTGGCTGATCTTGCTATCCCTTTGACACTTTGTCGACTGTTCCCATTGAGGAGGACATTATTGTTCCTGCTGATGGTCGTATTGGATCTATGAAGATGGGACCTCCTTATGGAATTACGTAACTCTATGTTGGTAGTATTCGTGGTAACGGATTCGTCGTTCGTCTGAAATTCAGGACTGTCTCTGCCGGGACCGAAGAATCTGTTGCCGCAGAACAAACGCAGGAAGATCCTTTTGAATTTACGTCCAAATATCACGTAGATTATGAAGTTGACGCTGCTGTTTATGGTCACCATTAAATTTCCCAGCTGGACCATCCAGTTGGGTGGCTGCCCACGAAAATTCTCATAGATGTTGGTAGCGAGGGGCAAGATGTTACAAATTATAAATACTATCACGACGCAGAGTAACATGACGGCCAAGCCAATTTCACGTCGCTGATGTCGCGACAGATGCTGTAGATCCCGATTGGCTTTTCTGACCTGAGTACAGAAAAAAAAAATTTTTTTGGATTATTTTTATCGCTTACAAAAATAAGAATCGACAGATACAAATTTTTTTATTTTTTTTTCAGTCGCTACTGAGTTCTTCGTTCACTAAGGATGATCAATAACCTCATACAGCCTCGCATGGGACTCTTGGGCAGACTTGGAATCTGAAGTTGGGAACACGTGTGGAAATGAAAATGTAAGTTGGCAAAAGTATTTGGATATTTTGATTTATTGTTTCTGCCATTTTCTGACTCTTTGTTCTTCTTTGGCAGGTACACACTGCATTCGGCACCAAGAAGAGGTACGTCCTGGTACAACGAGACAACGAGGGAAATTAAATGGCTCCCTTGATCTCTTGGCTGCGTAAAAAATAGCGATTGCTCTCCTGTGAATTGGTCGACGTGGTTCTCCTGTCGGACCTCAGTATTATTTTAGTGCGTTGGGACGCCTTCGCGGCAGATGAGTGGAAATAGGTTTGGGCGAGAGGTGAAAAAGAAAAAGAGAAGAAAAATGCGAGAGAGAGAAAGGAGAACAGACGACACACTGAGAACAAGAGAACTGAATGAGTAAGCAACGTGAAGAGAAAAAAGGAAGAGAGCAAAGAGTAATATTGTATATATATAACCATTACTCCCACACGGGGTGTAATGCGTATATGGTAGACGTCATTTTCTCCTTTCTTTTTCTTTTTCTCTCTTTTTCTCAACCCACGACTTCACCGTTTTACGAGGCAATGAAAGCACGTTCCCTTGTGCGATTAGCAATGGGCTTTTTCTCGTACTTAAAATTTCATGGACGCCCACCGACGCCCGGCGTCGGCATTAATTTACCGTCGGTATACCACTTTTCTACTACGTACTCACTGATTTCTACTTTTTACATACTTTCAATCTTCTTACATGCTCTCTCTACCTTTTTTACTTCTCTAACCTCTTTCCGCTTTGCTTACTTTTTCATTGCGTCTCTTATCACCGAGATTTACCGCGTTGCCAAATGTCCACTTTGAGAAACTGAAACTGCAATCGAGCACGTGCAATTTATCAGATGTAAATGGCAGAAGGGAAACTGGTCTGCTTGGATAAACGAAAAGAAATTGTACGTCCCAGCTGCTACACTCTTTCTGCTACTGTGCTTTATGCGGATATCTATATTACTTTATATATGCTGTGGATGCATATGCGAAACATTATACGTACGAATTGAATAGATAGTATATGTACGCTCTTGTATTTCAATATTGTTTTTGTGTAGATATATATATATTTATATATTTATTGCGGGTATAAACAAGTGACGCATATTTAAGTCATTATTCTTTTGAAAAAGCAATAGATAGCAACGCAGTAAGATAGTGAAGGGTGAAATTCCTATCTGGCGAAAGGGTTGACGATAAAGATAAGATATTGGTAAAGGGAGACGCAGTTATATTGAAAAGTTATCTGATAAAAATGTTTTCCATCTTCTGATATATGGTGCATGGTGTAGATAAAATTGACAGGAGAAAGTGTAGCAATAAAAATTTACATTCATTTTAGGGAGAAAGTTCGTTTTTAATATGCGGTTTTTTGTACCTGGTATGAAATTTTTTGTTTAGTATTTAGATAAACATTTATGCTATGCTGTAAAAATAACAAGTCAATTGTAAGCTGAGGTTAGGTTAGCTACTTGGACCATAATGCTCGCATCGAGACTGTCTGAGCAAAGTATTCTATTTGCCTTTTTCACTTTCGTATGTGGGTCATACGCTGCGTTTGAGACGAGGAGACAGAAGAGATTTCCTTATTTATTTTTCATAGAATAAACCAAGCGTTACTTGACTCGATAATTGAGGCCAGAGGGGTAAAGGGGGAGGAAGAAGAGAAAAATATGAAAAAAAAAAAAGGTAATTGAGTGCATGCATTGTTACCGTGACGTAACGTGACCTTAGGACGTTTTATCAGGGGCCATAAACTTATGGGAATCAATGTAAATGAGTTACCTGATATGGCGAGGATGGAAAAAACTAATCAAAATCAAAAAAAGAAAGTCAAAATTGTATTGCACGAGGTTTTTTTGGGATTTAAAAAAATGGTATTTATCTATTGCAATTATAAAAATTTTTCTCACCTGCTGGTATATCGCGTGGTTAAATATAACCAAGAACGCAAATGGCAGCTCGTAGTAGAACACGAAGTACATCCAATTTACCACGGACAGGTAAACCAAATTGGATCTTAGTTGTGTAGGTACGATGCAGTAGATGGTTACGTTATATTTCCAATGTACTTCCGTTTCGAAGTCCACTTCCCAAAATCTAGAATGGCAGATAAGAATCTTGGCTATGTGTACTGTGACGTCCGCCATGTTTGTGTTGGCTGTTACCGAGCGTTTTGAATTATGTAACTGATAGTTCAGCTTACTTTTGGAGATTATATACAAATGCGAAGAGTATTATGCAGAGGACTGCCAACCGTGCTCGACCGTAGGTGCAGAGTGAACGGGCCCTTAATGGATGACAGACTGCCACGTATCTTTCCATGGTCACTGTCACTGTCAAATAGACAGTGACCATTTGCGTCATCGCTAGGAGCGGGTAGAGGAATTTTACTATTTTTGGATACACCACGAATTTGTAGGTGAAGAAAAATCCAGTGTAGTAGTAAATGGCTGGTAGGCCGAAGCAAAGAATCTGTAATGGATAATTAATTAGGATTAAAATTAAATTTTTTAATTAAATATCATACAACTATAGAAAAATTATTTATCCTACATTTCTAAGGAATCAAGCTTATCTCGTACTTCTTTTATTTATTGTACGCCTTTCTTCTTACAAATATTTTACTTCTGACATTTTCAAAGAATAACATCAAAAGAGAACTCTCAAAGATGGCTGGGTGTATGTTCATCGAGCCGAGACACGAAATTGCTACGAAGATGGACTACGGGAGCATGAAGCGTGAACCTGAGAATTTTTCACTCTGCGAATTCATTTCGTCTCTGTTTCCTCTTTTTTCTTCTACGAAAGTGCTTAACATCATTCATGCTCTCTTCTATACGTCTGGGATGATCTTCCTGATCCGAGATTAATCGGCGTCGCGACGCGAATCAACGTGACCAGATAAAAAATTTTGATAAATTTGATAAGTTCATTCGTCTAGATTAATTTTTCTTATTACTCACGTTTAACCTGTCAGGGTGCATCATTTTTTTTTCTCACAAAAATTATTATAATTATCCGATCTAACTTTTTAAGTCTAATTGAAATCTGTCTACGACGTCCTAACGGACGCCTGGACGCTGATTATGTATTAGACGACGTCCTGAAGACGTCGTCTGCTTAACATGACCCATTAAAAATAATGGCACTGGAAATTACTTAAGCTTATGAATATTATAAAACAATGCTAATTTTACGCTAAAGCCACCCTAATTAATACTACATTAAAGACCAAGGTTTGCGACTACCATTTTATTTTAAAAACTTTAATTAAGTCATCCCTTAAAAATTTATCGTGGCAAATAAATTCACAGAGCAATTACAAGAGCAGAAAAAAATTACTTACCGAAGTTATGATAAGGATCGTATCGCATCTCGCCAAACCGATCAATAGGTAATTTATTGATGATTTCATCTGCGGCCGTGATAAGATGATCATCGAGATGAAATTACCAAAGAGTCCAAACAGGCCAATCAGATTGAGCAGGATGCCGTTCACGATGAATTCAAAGAGCGCGCTCTTTTCCAAGGGACTCTTGCACTCGTAGATCACGGTACCATTTTCGGTAATGTTACCGATTAATTTATCAGTTACGTTATCAGCAAGATAATCGGTCAGATTGCTAATTGCTTCATTCGCTTCCATCTTCTTGAGCTACGTAGATCTTATTAATTAATCTTGCGTCTTAAAACTCAAACGATTAATTCACGTCACTTTTGCATATATTGCTGGCTCAAAAACGCGGAATGAATTACGTATTATTATTATTATTATTACACTTTACATCCACAAGGGATGAAATTTCCACGTGTTTTTCTCATCTCCCCGAAACCAGTACACTTCGTTTTACACTAAGAATACGACACTGGCAGACGTTAGAACGCGATTATCATTTACGGTTATTAATTTTGCAGAATTCAAAAAATTTTTTTTTTCAAATTCCTTCATTGAGCATTATCCAAATTATGCGAGCTTTAAAATCAGCGACGGTTATAATTGCACGGAATATTAAGGGTTGCCAATAAGGGTCAGAGGGTGGAGAATTTTGAAATATTCAAGCTCCGGTTTTGGGGGATTTCGGAGTGAAAATTCCTCGGGGGGGGAGGGGGTGGGGTAAATTTTCAGGTTTTCGAATTTTTCAAATTTTCTATACCGATACAGACTTTTTGGATTTTATTTATCGAATCCACCAGGTACGACTTCATTTTTCCATTCAAATAGATACCTTTTTGTATCTATCTTTTTTCAGATAATCCAAATCGCACTCTTAAGAACTGTTCACTACCTTTTCAATTTATGGGACATTATCGCAGTGGTCCAGAGCGCCATAATCTTCGATTCCCACAATTCACCTTATTATCTCGATTCCACGTAACACGAGGATTGCAGCCACGTTCTCATCTCCCGGAGTTCAAAGTTCACCTGGAGCCAGTGAATCTACACGATAGAGTAGTGTACTCCTTAACGAGATGTCGCTGAGAGATAAAATCCAAGATCGAGCTCCTGGACCCCAGCCTCTTCATGATGTCTCTCGCCGACGCCAGGAGGATGCCTGCACGAAATATGATAAGATTTATTGGTAAGATAACAGGATAAAAAAAAACGTCAGAAAAATTAAGAGGGACACCGTATAGGACCTTTCTCCCAGCCCACCCACCCTCTAATCACAAAGAGAGGGACAGCCTCTTCCGTCTCCAGGAAGTTTGACAAACTTTCGAGATTCCTGTCAGGCAGAAATAGATATTGCGAGGAAATAAAAGGAAAATGTCGAAGAAAAAAAAAGAAAGAAACTTAGCCAGACGTGAAATCCCTTATTCGTGGACATTCAATTAGCTGAACGTTGTGGTCAATCAATTTACCAGGGAACGATTCCCCCCATATATATCATATGTATTTCACCCGTATATATATACACGTGTATTTCATATATGGCAATGTAACACGTAACAATGCGTACGGTCGAACAAACACTCTACCAGCCTCGTAGTCTAGTCCTCGTTTAATGCATCATCGGCCACTGTCATTTAACCCCTATATATTAAATACAACCCACCTATCCAGCCTCCCCATATCTAATTGATCTCAAGAAGTGCTGCTCCTGACAGCGGTTTGACTTTGCTGACTTGTTAAAGCTGCTTTAAGAAGCTGTTATCATGTCTTACGCAACACGTTCATCCCTCGAGCATCTTCAAAGCTAGCTGGCAGCTTTCAAGGTTAACGATTATGCCAAACCACATAATATTAGCCCTTAGGGTTACAAGGGTGATAACGAACCCCCTACAGTGACGTCATTAAGCTGGGTCCGTTAAAACAAAAAAAAATAATTAAATCGATTGTGAGGTTTTCGAAAATTGGAAAATTTTTCATTTTTTCAATTTTGAAAAAAGATTTTACTTTGATTATGGTAACTTTGAAGGAATGCTAGATCGTAAATATTCTGTTACGCGAAAACGTATTTGTACGGTCGTTTCGCAATTTTGCGAATATTTATGTCAAAGTTGAGTGACTTTAAGCGTAGCGCTGGGAAAGTTGCAAATTTTTTTAATGACGCGAGTATATCCGTTGCTTGTACACATTTTTTTATCTTTTATACAGAAAACCTGTGACTTCTGATTTTATTCGTACGACGACCGACGGCGCCTGCTGTTGCAATTTTCGTTATTGGAAAATATGCGAAATCTTATGCACACGTGCACGTGTGCAATAACGTTATGTATCTGGGGATATTCCATAGGGAATTTTATTAGGGTAATGTATAGTTGGTATACGTAGATCAGTTGCGTGATGAAATAAATAATTATTAATCGTTATCCTGATTTTTCCTATGACCTGATTTTTCGATTCGAGGTCACAAGGCGACTCAATTGCTACCGGACAACGTTTTTGTTTTTTGCCTCCCTTCGAGTTAATACTCTGATCGAAAGCTACGCTCTCGGGTTGATTCGTACAGTTACGCTGATGCTTTCGGAAATATTTGGTATTGTTGAGTCGAGATCGAGATGCTCGAATCTGCTGTGGAGAGATAGTCTCGAGGTACCGAGTTGCCCGGCAGAGTAGAGTACCCGACGGAAACGTCTCCACGGACGGCAGAGGTCTGGCTGCGATACCGGCGCCCCACTGAAGAGAGACAAAGGGCTGTAGATTGGGCGAAGGTACAGTTTTGGTACTGTTAAGGTCAGGTGAGGAACACCCTGACCCGAGTTAAGGACGTGATGCCCAGCTGTCGCCCGATGCCCTGGAGAAGCTGCCGTGGAGAAATCGTCTCGAGGTACCGAGTTGCCCGGCAGAGTAGAGGACCCGACGGAAACGGCTGAGATACCGGCGCCCCGCTGAAGAGAGACAAAGGGCTGCAGAGCGGGCGGAAGTACAGTTTTGGTACGATTAAGGCCAGGTGAGGAACACCCTGACCCGAGTTAAGGACGTGCTACCCAGCTGTCGCCCGATGCCCTGAGGAAGCTGCCGTGGAGAAATCGTCTCGAGGTACCGAGTTGCCCGGCAGAGTAGAGTACCCGACGGAAACGTCTCCACGGACTGGCTGCGATACCGGCTCCCCGCTGAAGAGAGACAAAGGGCTGTAGATTGGGCGAAGGTACAGTTTTGGTACTATTAAGGCCAGGTGAGGAACACCCTGACCCGAGTTAAGGACGTGCTACCCAGCTGTCGCCCGATGCCCTGGGGAAGCTGCCGTGGAGGATCTCCAAGAGTCACGTACCGATTCGCTAAGGAACTCTCTCGATTTAGTTTAAAGGGACGACTGGAGGGGAAGGCTAAGGGTTACCGGCTATAAGGATCTCGACCAATCAGAATGGTTCGTTACCGAATTTGACTATTGTCAATTGACGGCTTTAAGGCAGTCTGTCTCGGGACACCGATCGGAGTGCTTCGCGATCCGGGCTGTTTGGTGACAGTTTTTCTAGCCGTGTTTACTATACGGTATAAAAAGTTTTCGCTTGTGTATTTCTCGCAGTGTCCAGAAAATCCTAACGATTTTCTGCGTGCCTTTCGGAAGTGTAGTGTTGTGTTCTCGACCTTGACGGATTAGCTGTACCAGCTCCGGTGAGTACTCCCAAATTATTAATTGGTAGAGGGACTTTTATTTTATACCTCCAATAAGGTCTGCCACGGAATAATTCCAAGCCCCTCTAACTTAACCCAGCAGCCTGAGCGGCCGTGCATTTCCGTAACCGTCCGGTCCAGTTGCGTTTGCTGATTTTACGCGATCCAAAAGATCAGCACCTACGATTAGGTTTCTCGATTTTACGCGTCCCCAAAAAATCGAGAATTATATCGGCTCTTCGGTTCCCGATGAAAAAAGAATCGGCTGGCGTCGTGTCGGCCTGGCGTGCGAATGCATGGATGAAGGGCGGACGGCCGAAGATGACGTAAGTTAGCTCTTGGATTTTTGTCATCGGCGTCGAGTTAAAAAAATACGTTACAATATATATGTATACACTATGTTCTAGAATTTTTAGTGTGACGTCATAGACCATAGAAATTCCATATTCTATAGATACATCATAAGCTTTTTCCACTTAAACGACAAAATAGAAGCATATAAAACCAGTAGTCGGGTCTTGACGGTAAGTGACTTATAGGTGCGGCGTCGCGACGACTGGCGTCGACGGTATTCATTGAATGAAATAGTTTCCAGTACTTCTCTGAAAATTTAAAGGAATTCACGTATACAGCGTATTAACGTAATTGCCGTAGAAGATGTAGAGTCACGTGGTCTTAACGAAAGAAGCGCTAAGACGACGCCCGGCGTCGAGGTGCCTAATAACCTAATTAACGCTCTAACAAAACAAACTCGTTAAGGTCGCACGGAATTTCCAAATAGGCCAAAAGACTAAGAATATTATAAACGTATACTAAAGTCAACAATGGAAAATTTTTTACGAACGATTCTTCGTGCATCTTCGTACAAAAAAGACACGCGTAAAAATTACTCGTTTCACTCGAATTTCCAAATAATTTCGCGAAAACTATTTGATAAGGACCAACAAGTCACCATTTACGAAATCCCAATTTTTTTTAAATTTTTACCATTAATTAAATATATTTTGCAAAATTCAATGTACGCAACTATATATATATACACTTAAGTATAAAATATTCAAGCTATAAGTAGTTTCTGTTAGACAAGTCGTGGTATCTAGTTAACGAGAATTACAGATTTAAATATAATATAATATATATATACACCCGATATATAAAGATGTGCCAAAATAGCGAAATGATACGAAGATTATTTCGAGCTTGTCTCAGTCGCCGCTTATCCCATTTTCTCTATTATTTTCTCACTCTTCCCTCTCCCCCGTTCCTTCTATCTCTCTCTCTCTCTCTCTCTACCTCCGAAGAATAAGTCCCTCGCACCGAGATCATTCTAAGGTAGACCTTACGCACGACCCATTTTGGAAATAGACCCTGGTGGCTCATCAAAAAGATGTCGGCGATACGATGAACTTGAACGGCCGACCGCTTGGCAACGTTTACGATATTCCTAGCCTTTCTCACCTAAAGACATTTTCCTCTTTACTTAATTTCTTCCTCCATATGTATATGCAAATGGCCCGTGCAAAGAGCTCTTGGAAATTTTCGAAATTGCGAATAACGAAGAGTCAAAGGAAATACATATATATGTATTCCTATCTTTCAACGTAAATTAAATCTACCACTGGTCCTCAATGACGCTATATCTATATATGATTATAACTACAGTAAGCTGTACCAAAGTGATTAGATATAATCATAATATTACCCAGCACTTTGCGGAAAGGTTCGTCTAAATATTCTTTAAAGTTTTGTAAACTGTTTAGGCTCGTACGAATGAGACAGCAGAAGCTTTTAAATCCTTGCGGTATCTTTACTTTATCGCTAGTCGAGAGATTCGAATTTTAGGTACTTGGGAAAGATTTGAGATTTTTTTTTTTTTTTTTTTTTTCGAATGCCGGTTATTATTTTTAACCGCTCCCTCGATCAGATCTGCTCTGAGTGATTTGAATTTTATTAGGCGTTTCCTTCTTGGATGTAATATATATAGTCCAGTATATATAGTACAGTATTGTATAGTGCTGACTGCGGAGAGTGTTGCGAGTATAATTAGACGGGATGACTATAGTAGTCTCTAGGAGTAGATACGTACAGTTACCAGTCAGCCAGACACTATAGACATATTCTTAGAGCATACTCGATGACGAAAGGAACAGCTGACCATTTGCCAGAGCCTGGATATATATGTATAGGGAGCTTTTCAACAGGCATTGAATACAGTAAAAGAGAGGTTTTTTTAATTTTTCTTTTTTATATACAGGGCGTCCCACGAATCATTCCCCAACGGGCACTGGCATATTCTCCGTTGAAAATAGAAGAAAACTCAATTTGTCCGAATCGGTTGCAGCGTTCTCGAGAAAATAAATATCAAAAATGTAGAAATATCATCATTTTAAGTAAGTTCGAATTATCACCAAAAGAAAACAATAGCAGTGGAAAAGGAAAGTAGCGGGCGTTTGCTTCTGTGAACACATTAACTCAAGTAGAAACTGTAACATTATCATTAGACTATGACTTATCGAACATGAGACACGATGATATTTCTAAATTTTTAATATTTATTTTCTCGAGAACGCTGCAACCGATTTCATTCGGACAAATTTCATTTTGTTCTATTTTCAACTGGGAATATGCCAGTGCCCGTTGGGGAATAAGTCGTGGGACACCCTGTATATATGTATATTTTCCATGTCACATATTTGGTATGCAGTTTTATTATCCTTGTATCGGCCATAAGGAACGGCGTGAGGGGTTTTGAACTTCTTTCCTCAAATTTTCTTGGATAATAAAATATTATCGCCCTGTGGAGGAATGGACAAATTTTTTTTTCGGCAAAATAAAATATAGGTTATTGTACGTTTTTTTAAAAAAAAAAAAAAAGAAAAAGGTTGCATACAAAAATATCGAGTGACGTTTATACGACGTTCAGCATTCCCCATCCTTCATTTCCTCGTGCGCAACCGAATTTTTTATTTTTTTTTTTTCATTTTCGATATTTCACTTTTTTTTCGCGAATTCGACAATACCGCAAGAGTGAGCTAAATTTTTTTTAAAACGTTTCCTACGTCTTTCTCCAAAATTTACATGATTTACGTAGCTTTTCGTTTGCCGTTTCATAAAAATCATGTAAAGCACGAAGCTTTTGCGAAATAAAAAGAAAACATTTTTACGCAACGGATTGAGGATACAATTGTTTCAAAAATTTGTATCGCGACAATATCGATTCGCGAAATAAAATAATCGAGGCTTTATCCGTCCGTTCGCGTTTTTGTCAAACTTTTTGAAAGCAAAATACGTTACGCGTCTGAGGCAAAGGGGTAAGGCAAAAAGCTCGTAAGAAGCTTCGAAGCTTACAGGGATTTATCGTGTATCTAGCGTTTATAGAAAAAAAAAGAGAGAAAAAAGAAAAATTGGATTTTCGTTCAAGATAAATCCTACAGAATTAAATTCCTGGTATCGCAATACAATGGGACTCGAAATAAGACAACTCATGCTATTTTCAGTAAAAAAAAGTAAGCTCCGCAATAAAATCTCGAATTCTCATCGTAGTCAAACTTACACATTCATTAAATTTCCCCCTAAACCACCAAAACGTCAAATTCACTTTCGGTTGATACTGTCCCAAAAATTCGTCCGTTCCCCAAAAGCTTGAATCACTAATACTCGGATTTCTAACCTAATCTCCTACGCATGCGCTGTCGCGCGCACTTCGTTTCATCCCCTGACGAAAGCTTTCGAATCGTGTAACGATTGCCAATGTAACGTCGAATTATCCTTTGGCCAGTTTAATTTTCTTCCTGTCACGTTTTCGTTTCTTGTTTGTCTATCAACCAACGACGAGTCAGATGCTAACTGAATGTTAAGGAGGAATCCTAAGGTTGGCCCCTCTTAATCCGGAATAACTAAGGATCGTTTTATATCCCTTATATAAGGTGATATACGACTTTCAGGTAAAATTGAAAAATTAGCAAGTTCACTTTTCTTAATCAAAATCTTATTACTTTTTTTTTTTCATTCTTTTTTTCTATCCACCTTACTACATTTCTGATTTCTGGATTCTCTCCTGGGAGATAAATGGGTTGCGTTACTTTAAGTGTATATAGGTATAACTAAGATTCAGATAGTATATAATCTCTAGCTATCTTATGTATGATATATATATATATATTCAGTATGTAAAAGAAACCCCTTATTCTCTTGTTCGTACTATATGTATATCTGATAAACCGCACTTTACATGCATAGGACGTTGAGGCCAGATAGTGGAGACGCTTTAATGCATCAGCCAGAAGAAGGCCACTGTGCAAAATTCAAAGGAAGATAATGATTAAAAAGAGAGGGATAGGGGAAACAATAGAAAATGACGTAAAACTCTTGAAGGCAATAGAATGAAATTCTAGGGAGGGATGGCGACGGTAAATCCCTTTATCTTGTATAGGATAATGGAATCGGAGATAAGAGATGCTGTTTAGCGAAGATTCCAATCTCTAAGGAGACAACAAGACACGGCTTCGAGATTCTTAAGAGAATTGAATCCTTTATATCTTTCATTGAATTTGTCCGTTCGAAGAGATACAAGAAGATACTGTTGATTAAAATAGGTGAGAAAAAAAGAAAAAAAAAACATATTTTTCCTTGGAAAAAATTACACTGGGCGGCTCTTTTGTAAATTGGTAAATTTTTGACAAATTTATTGGCAAATTACGTAAACGTTATTTGATTTTACCCAAGTGAGAGAGAGAGAGCTTGGTTTATGTGGAAAAGTGGAAATTAACTAAAACTAATTTAACTGATCTCTCGACCGTGATGACGGCCCGGTAGTCGAGATCGGTTAACGGATAATAATCCGCTGGACCATTTCACTGATCTTAATAATTCCAGTCAGTTTTCGTGTCAGCTCAGATAAAAATTGGCGTTTAGACTTGGTGATTTATCGTTTCTATGGATATATATGTATATATTTTTGAAAAATTTTCTACCCGTTTCCGGCCAGTCCGCCGCCATTTTGATTATAAAGTGAGAACATAAATCAGACGCTATGCGAATTTTTTCTTTTTTTTTTTGCTCTTATGATTTATTCTTTTCTCCCTTCGTATTAATCCTCGTGCAATTCTTGTTAGGTTGGGTCAGGTCGGATGCAAAAAGGCTGTGCGAAATTTTCATCCGAGTCTGATGTCATTTCGCACTGAAAACAACTGGCTGTGGGCGGCTGTTACGTGTCAGGGAATCGTAGGGGTGGAATATGTAGGTCTTACGTACGATTACACATGTGTGACGCAACTTTGAATTAAAATTTTTTGTATTTCTCAAATTTTCGATATTCACGCGATTTATGTAATTTGTCTGGGATTTTGGATTTTTTTTTCAAATCAAAATTTTTACTCTACATTTTTTTTTTCTTGGGTCGCTAATTTCTTGCTTTCATTTTACTCGCATGTAATAATACCTGGGTGAAAAATTTTGCTTCCGTGCTCTTTGAAGTTTTTTTTTTTAATGGTTATCATACGCGATACGTATCAAACACGTGTGGCATGATACTGGATATACGATTTAATGATTTTCGTTATTTTTATTCACGTTAGATTGTATCAGGTATTGTGTATCTTATTATCATAGAAACTAATGCATTCTTGTACATAGATATACCCGATGGGATTCGTGAAAAATTCGTGTATTAAATTCAAAATATTAACAGCATAGGGAAAAATTACACTCTATCCCATACGAATTAAAATAAAAAAATTCAAATCTAAAATCGTAACTATTTGATATAGTAAATAAATTTTTTAATAAAAAACTACTTTACGCACTGTGTATGCACTAAACGTGTATACGCAATTACGTATTGAATTTAGTTGAAGCAAATAGCATCTACGTTAAATATACGATATATATTTTTATATTATCTTAAAAATCCCACATGACCCGTACCTGCCCGATTAATGAAAAATAAATGAACTTCGCAATGCAGTAACCGCTCGTGTAAATAAAATTTCATTAAATTCGATACTTACGAGCGTATGACGCGCGTATCCCAATAAACGGCAAGGAATTTCCAAAAATCCGAGAATTTTATTTATTAGGATGAACAGCTACAGGGGTGACATCCCGTGTCTGGTCAGACGTCCCTTTAATCCAGCGTAAAAGCAAGGAAGTAGATACAGGGCAGAAACGGCCAGACGGCAAACCGGCGACGGCGACTCGAACTGTATAGCCAGCCAGGAACACGACAGGCAGCAGCTCTTTTGGATTCAGTATAAATAAAACAGTAAAACCACGTCACGGTAATATTATGTGCCAAAAGATATCCCCTAGATTCTCGTGAATAAGATTTTTCGTTCTTCGCCCGACCCCGTTTAACACGAATTTTGAGGTTTTTTTTTTTTGGGTAACAAGCGATTTTTCAAAATCACCTTGCCAATGAGAGTCTATTTACGGCGAATTATTATTTGTTACTTTACAACCGAACACCTCGACAGCAGGTACTTATTGATTGTTTAAATAAATAAATTTATTTATTTTTTTATTGTCCTCTTTTTCTTTATTTGGTTAACAAAAATTTTTCTTATTTTATTAAAACGCGGAAAACGGACGTGCTTAATCCGTCAATTACACAAACGGTAATCCCTAAAGGTTGACCCGCATGCTTAAAACTTTTTTTTACATAATCTTCTGGCTGTCTGGGCTAAATCCCTTATGCTTCAGGGGGCAAAGGGGAAATCCAATGACGAAATGTTACTTGTCACTCGATTAAAGGCGGCTCCCCATTGAAACTGCGTCTACGAGAATACACGACTTCAGGCTGATTTTCAGCTGTGTCTTCTGACGAATTTTATTGAATTAACTCGCGTCCCAATCACAAAGTCCCATATCTTCCTTGTTCTTAATTTCAAGGAGACCTAAAGCTCAGTCGTGCCGTTCGATTGGGATATGGGGAAGGGTCCGGTAAAATGAAATGAAAACCACCCTTAGGTTTTTGCCTCGTAAACAAAAAAAAAAGAACATCGACAGCGATTGTGGTACAGGAAAAAAAAACAGTCAAAATTTTATTAGCTTAATTTTTTTTTCTCTAATTTTCACCGCTCAGTTGTATTCGAAATTTGAAAAACTTTTTCACAAAATCCTTCGTGATCTTCTTCCCGTATTTTCGTTTCCACCGGGTTGACTCTCGATGATTTTTTTTTTTTCTAAATTCAACATCCACTTTTTATTTTTTTTTTTTTTCACCAAAAATTTTCACTAATCTTTGTCCTTTGCAAAATCACACCAATACTCTTGTCAACTGCACCGCTCACTTATGTAACTTTTACACGCACGTCGTTTTTTTCATGTTTTTTAAAACCTTGTTTTTTTAATACGAACAATTTTGAAAATATCCCGCGCGCGGCTCGTCGCGCAATTTCGAAGCGCTCGTCGCGCGAGACGCACTGAGCTCCGCGATTCGCCAAGAGAGGAGTCGGAGTGTCAGGACGGACCTTGGCAATGAGTGCCGCCTGCGCGTTAGTATATTCTACGTTTCGACACGAAATCCACCACACGACATAGAACCTTTTGACACTGACGTCACTGGTGCCGAATAAAAAGTCCTACAGGATCTGGACGTAGCAGTGTAAAGGCAAAAGACATGAAAATTATTTTCAATAAATTAAAAGACGAGTCTTCGTTTTTCTTTTTTAACGCGTTCCACAAGCCTCGCGCATCGTGCTGACAAGTATAAATGAAGTTTTTGAAAAATACCCTAGTCACGCGAAACACTTTTTTTTCCCCCTCGAAAATATCTCTGCTCGCAAAAGTAATTTCAATTAAATTTTCAAACTTGAAATTACACATTCTTGCGGATTAGCAAGTCAGGTGGTGAAAATATTATTCTCCTTAAAAGTCCCTTCCGCGTGGTATTTCGAGTACAAAAATACCCGGGCATTGATCCTAGTTAAACCTACGAATTCCGAAAAGAAACCTTGTCCAGGATTTTTTTTTCAAAAATAAGTTAACGTATCGAAAAAAAACGCTCAAGAATGATTTCAATGGTGATGAAAATCATGTGACACTCCTCTGGAACTTAGATCTTGCTTATAAAGGAGTATCAACCTTTTTTTTCCAAATCTTATTAAAAGGAACGAAATTCTATTGAAGCCAGATTGAAAATTTATGCATTGTAAGAAAACGACCAAATATCCCATCTAACAAGAATTATAGTAAAATATATATATATATATATATATATATATACTATATATACTATACTATATATACTATACTATAAATATATATACATTAGCCCGTATTCAGAACTCGCTTTTAGTGCTAATAGTGCGCTTTTAAATTTTTTCTTAGTGACTTTTAACTACAAGCGACTCTGTTAGTGACTTTAAGAGGGAGTTGTGAATACGAACTATTGTATACAGACTGACGCATTCAATACACACTCTCCGCGCAATTAGGATACAGTATAACAATTTTCTGAAACGCCACGCATAAAAACCTGACCTAAGTGCAAAGGCGTGCTCACCCGTTAAATTGTGCATACCTTAAAAGGATGCCCGCAAAAATTTCCAGGGAATTCGCATTTCTGCGTGTACTGGGTGGGCAGCCGGTGGGGGGACGATTACGCATAGCGTAGGTGACGTGACGTAACCATAAAGGGTATTAAAAAAGTGAAATAAAAAAAAATTGATAAATGGGTGAAATTCGTAAAAAAAAAAATTTCAAAATTCTCCCACGAGCTTCCTTGAGTGCGTCAATTTCATATACCTTACGTATATACAGTACGATCGATTAAATTATCTTGTTTCACGTATACCCGTTCCATCCTTATCTCGGTACGCGATCCTGATAAGGTCCATTCAAATGATCCACTTCCGTTTTCCCTTTAAATCTTATCGTTCGGTGATTCGGTTATTTCTATTACAGTCAAATATCCGTATCTGTCATACGGCGTTGATAAGCACGATGTTACATAATTATTTATACTGCATAATAGTTGAGCCATTGTATCCAATGATAACGTACAGCGTGGGTGAACCGGGTATTCTATATGAATTCATACGCCATATTCATACGCACGCTGATAACGTTCAACACACAGTACACCGGTCCAGTATCACGTACGATACATATGAATTTATAGACGTTGATATGACGCAAGGTAAATGTTACTACTTAGCGTAAGAACGGCGATAACGGATGTCGCGTATATTATTTAATCGACGTCTGACGTCGCGACGAGCCTCTAACAATGAAGGATAGTCACGGTTTCGAAAGGTTAAATTATAATGGATACGTAACGAGAGTAAAGTAGTCTATTTTTATGGGTTAGAAGGTATTTGACCTGACTGTACGTTAAGAAAAATTTTTTTTTTTTCGAACACCCTTTATATACATTTTACACAGGGTATAGAATGTTCCGGTAACGTCGATTAGACGATAATTCTATAATAATTAATTAACGTTAAGTACGGAGTAAGAACGACCCTTTGTAATTCAGGTGCTTTACCCAGCATCCTTTAATTCGTTGTTATCAACCGGCTTTTGAATAATCCGGAACGACGATCCTCGCGTGCCTGAAAATTCGTAATCAGGATAACAACACGCGTGATTATCGACGTCCCATTACCATACGGTGCTTTGTCTTGCGTTACTGGCTAATTCAATTTCAATTATAATTACGTCACGTCTGCTCCGTACGTCCTATGGACGTACCGAGTGTTTACGTGTACTTTTGAAATTTGTACATGACTCTTGGTGAAAAACGTTTTTGGCAGAGTCTTCCAGCTTCCCGAGCCACCCCTATCTCGTGGTACGTTTCAACCCCTTGGCCAAAGGGGTACGTCCTCGTAGTGAATCAGTAACGTACTCAGCCAGCCAACCCGGAGCCAGATTTCAGACAGCCCGGAGCCGGCAGATAGTCACGGTGGTAATCTCGGCAGATCTATATACGCAGCATCCCTCTCGTCTTTGGGATTTTCCTCCGGAAAGCATGTAAAATTGATTAAGGGATGATTTTAGGGGGATGAGAATATATTTTTTTTCTTTCCTACGGACTTTTGTTTTTTTGAATCTTCGACTGGACCAAATAATAATTTTTTTAGAGGGATCGAGATGAAGTAATTGATCGGGGAAGGGAAATTCTGTTGGTTGAAATTTTATTGAGGGTCGGGATTGCTTTTGAATAATTAATACATACCGTTAAAATATTTGATCGCTGAATCAGATCGATAATTGAATTTTTATTTTTCAATTTCACGCGACATTTCCTTCGATTGGACCTTTTTTCACGTGCAGCATATATATATACCATATATATATAGGGTATGTACTTTTCACCCATTCGCTCTTTTGAATTCGAAATGGCATCGGATAAACATTCGACAAATGAAGTTCCGCTCGTGCGTGAGAATACGAGAATCGTGAGAGCGTGGGTACGAGATATTAAGACAGTCCGACGTGTCTTGCCATTTTTCAAAAGTGAAAAATGGTTCTCCTCTCTTTTTTTAGTTCTACCTTTTTTTTTCAGAAAAACCACCCTCGCAGCTACCGTCGCTCGTTCTACGTCTACTTTGTATTCCTTTCAAATTAAATACTTGCCGTACGTTACGTCGATGCACTGTACTTAACGATGTATTTATTTTTTTATTTTTTTTTTTTTTAATAAAAAAAAACTTTCCACTCATATGTAACACGTGCCGCTCGATACGTAACACGTGTGCCTTGCGTACGTGACAATTGTTCGAAACTAAATAGCTTGGCGCTTAGCTCCACGGCTTTTTGTAAATCGGCTCGGAGAAGGGGATGAAATTATTACATAGCGTCATTACCTATCGAAGCGTAGATATCGATTATCGAATACGTTTCGAAACAAGAAAATAATCGATTGCATTGTGGATGGTACCTTTACCGAAGGTATCAATCAAGAATATCTGCCTATCGATTTTATATTGAAAAAAAAAACTTCGCCAACCCTGCTGGTCGCCTTTGATACTGGCCGTTTCAAGGTTTTCCCTGACTGGAATTTGAATTTGGAAACCATTTCAAAAAAAAAAGTCGAAAAATTTCTAACAAGTATTTGTGGACGCTCGATTTCAAATAAATCTCATGACCCCCACGTGCCTCCATGACACCCTCCGTGCCTCCTCCGGGAAATTCGAATTCCGATCGAAATTCGCTGAAAATTCTTTTCGGCTTTTTACATCTTTGCCTATCGAAGCGTACATATCGATTATCGAATACGTTTGCAAACAAGAAAATATCGATTGCATTGTGGATGGTACCTTTACCAAAGTTATCAATCAAGAATATCTGCCTATCGATTTTATATTAAAAAAAAAAAACTTCGTCGACCCTGCTGGTCGCTATTGATAATGGCCGTTTCAAGGTTTTCCCTGACTGGAATTTGAATTTGGAAACCATTTCATAAAAAAAAAGTCGAAAAATTTCTAACAAGTATTTGTGGACGCTCGATTTCAAATAAATCTCATGACCCCCACGTGCCTCCTCCGGGAAATTCGAATTCCGATCGAAATTCGCTGAAAATTCTTTTCGGCTTTTTACATCTTTGCCTATCGAAGCGTACATATCGATTATCGAATACGTTTGCAAACAAGAAAATATCGATTGCATTGTGGATGGTACCTTTACCGAAGGTATCAATCAAGAATATCTGCCTATCGATTTTATATTAAAAAAAAAAAACTTTGCCGAGACCCTGCAGGTCGCTATTGATACTGGCCGTTTCAACGTTTTCCCTGACTGGAATTTGAATTTGGAAACCATTTCAAAAATAAAAAAAAGTCGGAAAATTTCTAACAAGTATTTGTGGACGCTCGATTTCAAATAAATCTCATGACCCCCACGTGCCTCCATTTCGGGAAGATCGAATTGCGATCGAAATTCGCTGAAGATTCTTTTCGGCTTTGTACATCGCGTGGGAAAAACCTTAAGGCGGGTTGAGATGCCGCGGCGAAAAAGTTTCAGCAACAATGCCTCATGAGGGTGTAGTCAGGAGCAGGATCCTTCGTCGAAGGGTGGACCAAGAAAGAAAGATTACCCACAATTCACCAGAGAGGATTCCTCCACGGCGTCGTCCTGGCGGCTCTCGACTATCGATTTACGTTTCATGTTCTGACGTCGTAAAGTCTCTCTCCCTTGATGAGGGCGTATTTTCAATTTCTACCCAAGATATTCAAACTCTGAGGCTTATGGTTTTTCAAAACCCCCTTTCGCCCCTAGACAGCAGAAACTACCACTATACAATTTGTACGTAAGCCAGGTATCGCGAATAGTTCGTGGATATCAATGCGTTAATATATATATATATATTCATGTTCATGTTCAGCCATTGCACGATTTTACACATTCGAAAGTCTCCCCCTATGAATTTCGGGTTAATGTACCGTGACTGCCTTTCCCACATGCACGTGTAAAATTACCCAACAGCCGTACAAACACTGGGCAAATATTTTTTACGCAACAAGACGCAAAACAATAGCGATTTTCTGTGGAAGGAAATACATTTAATATATATATATATATATATATATATATATATATATATATATCCATTGGCCGTAACATTATTTACGAACAGCGAGCATTAAATTCCAATCGGTACACTCGTTCGCAAAAACATAACGCAATGTCATTAAACGCTATTCGTGGTAAAGAAAAGTTGCGCAAAAAAGACTCCGACCTAACCCCAATTACGTAACTACTAAACGAAAGAAGGAATTGTCCCCGAAACAAAGCTAACCTAAATTTTGGACATGATAACAAAAAAAAAAAAACACGCGTCCCGAAAATGTCTGTAGTTACCCATGACCTACATTTAGGTAATCCTGGGTAACTACGATTCCGGGAAAAGTCCCAGCATATTTACGAGCATCCTCCGAGAATTTAAGGACGGTTAGGTTAGGTTAAAAAAGCTTAGTCAAAACGTTCGGTCGCAAGTAGTAACGCGTAACTTTGCTGGAGTCGAAAGTTAAAACGTATACGGTAGCTTTGGACATGTCAAAGGAAAGCATAAGAAGCGCAAGCGGAAACTTGTTGACGTTGCTTTCACTTACGGTTCGATTGTTGGAGCAAATATTATAGGAAGCGTGGATCGGCGAGTCGGGGTAATAATTAAAGCGCTGTTTTATCTCGCGATAAGGTTAGTGTACAGAAAACGTTTAATTTATGGGAGTCGAGGTAATTGATTAATTAGTACCGACCGACTAGATTACTTATAATGGAGATTCAGCCCTAATGAGCTGCGTTAACGTCAACGAATGGTCGTTTTACTTGCGTCATTCCTTGGAGACGCGAGTAACGTCTTAATCGCATTTGATCGTGACTGTGGCGCCATCTTGGATTTTATGGTTGCTCCAATTAGGGTTAATTGAGGCGTCGATCTAAGATTTATTAATTGCAACCTCTTTTCGATCTATTCAATCGACATGTGGATCTTTGACTGGCAAAAGGAGCTCGCAGCTCTGTTGTCTCTTCCGATTCGGAATATTGCCGCTGGTGGAGCTGGCGTCGCGCTAGTAGTGCAGGTACGCGTTAAGCATTCGTAGTCAGACATGGAATATCTCATACGGAAATACGTTTGCGTTTAGATTAGATAGGGGAATTGAAGTAACTGACGTATGGGTGAAATTAGGGTAATTGCATATTGGCGAACAGTCGTGCATATACAAGGATTTATGAAATTTTGTAAAGTAACATTAATTGACATGACATTTAATCGTTGCTAGAATTTTTATGTGATCTTCGATATTTTGATTAATTAATGATTGACGTAAATATTATAACTTAAATTTTCTTCCGCCTCGACAGAATTGATCGAGAATGTTTTGACAGGTAATTCGAATATATTTTTTCGATTAATCATTCGTTCAACGACATATCGATAAAATGATAAATTTTCCCTACTTCAAAATATATTGATATTTCAATATCGGATACATTATATCTCAAATTATTTCTGATAATATCGAGAACCTCGTAAGACTCAATAAAAACAAAAAAGGTTAAATTATCTTACAGGGAAACCTTATCAGGCAGATAATCCTTTATTGCTTTTTAAGTCCTATGTACAATAATTAATCAAGATTCGATCGCAGTGAAGCTTCGATGATTCGAATATTGATTATCATTACATTTGAAATCCATTTATTAATTTCCAACGTCATACGGTTGACATCATTTTTTTCATACATTTATTTGGTTGTCAAAAAAATATTAATAATGCTTACCAAGTACAATGATACTTTTAAGAAGGTTCGAAATATTCAAAGAAGTTATGAAGGGTTCAATAGGTCGACTGGGTGGTCGATTCGCTCATCGACCGAATCGATCTACTCGTGTCCCGAATGATTTTGCAGGTTTGATAAACGAGCTGAAAATTTGCAAAGTAAGCCAAAGTATAATATGATAATACCGCATCATGGATACGTTTTACGAGGAAGCAAAGATTTGAGGATCAATATATATCTTTTCGATCGATCGATCAAAAAATTATAACCCATCAACTCCAGGTGTAATCAGTACTTATAAAAATAAAAATGTCGCTAGTCCTACCGCGAGAATATCAATTGGCACTTAACTGAATTTCTTTGGCCAAGAATACAAATTAATATCGAAACTTCGACATTGATTCTATGACAATGTAAAAGCGTCGGCGTCGCGACGCTCGGTATAATTATCTTGACGGATAAAAAATGGACTATAAGGAACATAATTTTTTTTTTAAATACTACTTCCTTCTCGTGGAATTTCAATTAAGAAAGTTGACCCTCAGAATTTTTCTAAGGAATTATTTTTAAATTTTGAAAAAAAATTGCTCGGCCTCTTTTATCATTTTAATAGGGTTAGTTGTGGATTCTATAACTAGCGTTTTACTTTAACACTGTATTTCCTTCTGCAGGGAATTTTTTTTTTTTTAAATGTGTTATATATTTATACGACAATACGTACATAGGATCGTCCGCTGTTCCTGAATTCTGCTTAGAATATTTCTAACGTCAACGTAGTATTTGTGTGCTAAAAATATATAGAAAAATAAAAGTCACTGACAAAACGTACACGGCCGGTAACATCGTGCTGGCTTCTGGTTGGTCGAGAAATAAAAATTACACGCAGTAAAAGAGCCGCTAAGATATTCCGATGATGCCGATGGGATGCTGGGACAGCTGTTGCTGTTGATGATGATGATGGTGGTGGTAGAGTTGGAGATTCGGACGGGTCGACAAAGCTGCGTGTAAAAATAAAACAGTCTCGTAAGAACGTGTTAACCTCCTGCAGCCACTGTTTTCTTAATTTTACCCTTCGGACGTGACTCGTAAAGGGAGGAAATGAGAACTGCCTAATCAAGGATTATATCTGAGGGTTGTATCCAGCGATTCTGGAGGGTTGAAAAATGGGGCAAAAAAATAATTAAAAAAAAGGCAAATGTTTCGAAAACATCGTTCAACAAGGTTTTTTCACGGAACTGTACCTCCGCGCGAAGTTTCTGCGTAACGAGTGAAGTAAAAAATCGATAATTTGGAAATGTTAATTTTCGATGATTTTGAAAAAAAATTTTTTTTAAATTTCTCCTTTGAATTATTTTAACGCAGGTTCATTTCAATGCGTTCGCGCCAGTACGGTGTATGCGGTATATGCCTGGTGATTGTATTTTTAGTTAGGTTTTTGAATCTCCCGCGGATTTTTCATAGATTAACACGGATCTCTTGGCGGACCGTAATCCATCAAGGTTCCGCAGCCTGATAAAGGGATGCGTTGGAAGTCTGAGGGATGGTTTTTGATATACATAGGTAGGGGTGGGTGGACGGTTAGGGGGGTTTATAAACGGCATACGGGTGCTTGAGTGGTGCCATCGTAATTTCAAAATAAAGGGGATGAAGAAACAGCTGTTTCATCCTGCAAGTATATTCTAGACGGTGTCTTCGGGACAAGCCCTAAATCTTTTCTGATATATACTCCGAGTGTCGGATGGTTAAGGGATGTTTTTTGGTGAAGGGTGAATTTTTATATCTTTACAATAGGGGGAGAAATACCTCATATTTGCGTCCACTGGTATTCCTCGTGTTTCACCCTTGAGTTAAAAAATAATTATTTTTGTTTGACTTACATTTTTTTTTTTTTTTTTTTTTTTTTTTCGAAAAAAGTATATCTACCCTTACGCCTTACCGGTCCCTTCTCAAATCGTAGGTCTGACAGTTCGAGCTATTAGAGGGTTAAAAAATGAATTGAAGTTTGGAAAAAAATAGAGGGTCTTCCAAAATGTCGGTATAAAAGTCAATCGCGTGTGAAAAATTTGATTCAATTTTCTTTCATCCCCTAAGTGCCTCGAAGTGCATATCGTTGTAAATTATTAGAGAATAATTTTTAGGGGATGTGTTCCTTCGCTTTAAAGTCAAATGGATTGCTGAAAAATGCCGGGAGAAAAGGGTTGCACTTGACTTAAGGGTTGAAATGAAAAAAAATCACCCTCCGGGGATTTGAATTTCGTAACTGTTATCGTTCAAAGGCTAATTTCCAACCTGATAAAATACCACGTCCCTATAGATACTTCTTCGTTCGAATGCTAATTCCTAGTTGGACTTCTCAATTTTCTCATCCCTTAAGTTCCTTGGGGTTGGCATTACACCACTTCGTGCTTCCCCGTGGCTTCAATGCAATTTAAATTGTTCAACCGTGGACGCTTATGTTGCCCGCATAGGGCGCCCTCCTGGACCACAACGGAGTTTTATCAAACTACTTATCACGCGGCAGTTGTGTCGACGTGGGAAACTAGTTGGAAAAGTTAATATTTGTTGGACCAAAGTTATTTGTTCTTTTTTTCTCTCTCTTCTTTTTTTCTCTTATGATCCAGGAAATTCGAACGTCATTAATTTTTAGTACGTGTTAGGTCAATATGGCGTTTTCCTGATTTCTTTTTTTTTTTTATTAATCTGAAAAACTGTAATCGACCAAAAATACGAAATAGAGTGTGGTACAAAAGTAATGACGCGTAGTTTGCATTTCAAAATCAACCAAATTCTCTTGCCAGGCAAAACCATGGATTAAACGAAGGGATTTAATTTTAAGAGGGAAGTTTTAACGTGCGCGTTACACAATATGACTTTACCTGAATCCACCCAAAATCCTTATCCTACTCTCTGACCTTTGAGGATGGAAATTATTGTCTGTTGAGACTTTCTTTTTCGAAAGTTGCAAATGGCGGGAATGTCAAAAAAAATAATTAACCCAATAAACTCTTGGCGGGATCCTATTAAAATTTTTTTTTAAAAACGTAAAACTAATCATTTCTCGAGAACATTTTTTTTTTTTACTAATTTATATGCAACCCTGTACTCGACGTTCTCGAAACTTTAATCTTTTCTCACTAGAAGGAGGTTTCAGACTCTCTTAGTTTCTAAACCGTCGCTAGGGAGCCACTAGGATTAAAGGATCAAAATTCTCCTAGTCTCGCTTGAAAATGAAAGTAGGTAAATATAAGTATGAAAAAAAAGGAACTTTAAAAAAAAGAAAAAAGAATTAAAAACAATTTTAACCCGAGACTCCGCTCGTGAGATTCTTACTGGTATACGTGGAAATGCACGGACTTGTTACCCGGGTTTTACGAAAATTCTTTATATATTCCAAATCACGCTCCTCTCACTTAATTCAATAAACGAATTCGCGGGATAATTGAAAACAAAAGTAAAGTTCGTAATGCGCGACGATATTTCGACGAGGAAAAATATTTTTCATTATCTTTGCTCTCCCTGACTGATACGCGTATACTCAGCGTTATCGAATCCAAACATTTTACCAAAAAAAAAAAAACCACAGATTTTTTCAGTCAACGGTAAAATTTGTATTAATGAAAAATTATATATTCCCACGGTCCAGGATCATTGGGCTTTTTTTTTTGACAGATCGATAATAATAAACTTTGTAGAAACCCACGTGTGATTTTTAGGATTGAACTTTTTGCGAACTGTCAAAAAAGATACACTGAACACGTGCACGCACGAGATATATATATATACACGAGAGTAAATTAGTCAATATCTCACACTTGATAAAAATTATCCAAAAATTTGACTTAAATTTCCAAAATCTCAATTTCGAAAATTTGCCCATAAATTATCAGTTGATATGTGGGATTCAAATTCTTATCGACTGCTCTTACGTCATCTTACCCACCCTGTTACAATTTTATGCTACTTTCAACCTACAGCCTCTTACAAAACAACTGGACCATTCTTTACCCCAAGCGAGATTACGCGTGGGCTCGTTGAAAAAAAAAAATCTTAAAAAAGATGGAAGAGCATCCACGAGCACATGCATAATACATGTGCGTATGATAAATCACAGAGATCTCAGACACTGATAACACATTCGTCTCTCGGTACGGGCAGAGCATAATTTTTTTTTCTTCAAATTTCCAAACATGTTTCACCATTCGTAAATTTCACATATATCTATAACTATAGAACTCGTGATATATTAGACACTATTATTATTATATAAATTCTTATATCGCGAATATTTCAACAGACGTCAAAAAAGAAAAATTTCAAATTGATCGATAGCCGTTATGAGGGTTCAATAGATTGACGGATGTGACGTCACCTCATCGATATTAGATATAAAAAAAGAGATATACATACATACATAAACATGTCAAAGGGGAGTTTCAAGGACACGCGACACTCACAACGGCAAACCGATTTTTGTTTTTTGAAAAGAAAGTACCTCTGGACACGTGGCAGTGAATTTTTAACCTGATCTAACTTTTTAGCCCGTCACAACTCCAAGTATCCAGAAAAAAAAAAATTTTGAAAAATTCAGTGTGAGTGCCGCCAAACCGTCCTGGAAGCATGCGATAGACATAAAAGTTTTCCGGTACCGTCCTGGAACACAAAAAATGTCCTGGAAACTGCCAATACGTAAGAAAAAAAGTCCTGGAAACAGCCATTTAACATGAATATCAACGTATATATATTATATATATTTAAAAAAAATTATGTTTTAAATCAAACTTGATGCATCCCAAAGGTGAGATGAATAAACTGAATGTTAAACAATGGCGACACTTATTACACAGGAAGACGAAGGTATCAAGGCTCACCACCCTAATGGGAATAAGGGCAAAGTTGATTGTGCAATAAAGTAAAATAAGTGAAACGAAAAGCAAATGTTGCGCCCATTAGCTTTCGTTATTTGTCATTGGGATTCGTCGGAAATCGTCGTTGTACGTGAATAAATGAAAGAGCCGTAAAGTACATGCAGGAAGTAGAGGAAAATGCAAATTAAAAGACACGCACGTGCTTCCTGCGGAGGATTTTTTAAAAACGCAACAGGGGTTGCGGCTGTCGAACGATTTAGATAGCCAAATACTGACAGGCGTAACGATCGCTATTTTTAATAAACTTTAGGCTACGGCAGGCTGATGTATTATAAATCAGCTGATACAATATATACATATATATCTATATATATGTATGTTGTGCAGGCACATCGTATAGTGTATATATCAAAAGTTTACCTAGCCTTTAAGTTTACCTAACCTTATATAAATTTGGAAAAGTTAATATTTTGAGAAAAAATTTAAAACGTTGATCATTTATCAGCCATCGAAGTCACTGAAAGCCATGCAACCCCTTGTCTAAGGGTAGTTGAGACTAAATTTATTCTCTCTTTTTTTTCTGCTTCCTACCACACGCTATGCTTATCCTGCCGGAAAACTTTCAACGGTTTGAACTACCCTTCAAAATGCGCCGTCAGAATCTTCGCGAGGGATGAATTAGACGGACGCGCTATACTGTATAGAGCGGTTTTTTGTATTTTTTCATTGGGGCAGGGGAATTTTCCCGAGGGAAAAGGAAATTTCAAAATTGATGTTTTTTTTTAATCTCGTGCGTGAGAAATTATTAAAAAATTATACTGGACGTCACTTTGCGCTTTTAAGTTTGTCTTGGATTGGAATACCCTTATAATTTCATCCCTTAAAGAGTTTTCTACTTGCGTACCGCTTTTTTTGAACTATTTACATATAATATTCGTTTGCTTCAAACTGTTGGAAAAAGTCTGGACCGTTTTTTTTTTGTAATAAAATTTGTTACGTCATACCAGAGGTGAATTAACTTTGCATTTACTGGCTCAATTATGAAGGTAAGAAAATACTTTTTTTAGAAATATTTTTGTAGTCTTAAAAAAATATTTTTGATATTCATTTTGAAAATTTGCTCCTCTTATTTTCAGTATATATCTTCGCGGTATTTACGTGGAAATTCAAAGAAATCTTACTTTTTTTCCAGCTAAGTCGTGAAACTTTCCTGACTCGTATCCAAAATAATTCTCACTTAAGATGACAAAGTCGTAGCCTTTAACTTTAACCGCTGTCCATTCTAGTGCCTTTATTCGCCTGGATAATACAGGGAACAATAACGAATTCAAATGCTCACGTTTGCAGAAGTACAAAAGCGAGATGGAAATCCCCGTGAAAATTCATAGCCGCGCATGGAAATTCTGGCGGGACAATTTAAAAGATTTTGGCGCGATGACGTCATGCACGGTAACGGAAATGAAACAGCACGGACAAAGAACTTCCGTTTACCTTGCAACTTTCCTCGGCAAAGTTGCAGGACTATTTTGCAAGACTTTCCTAAGATCCTTGAATTCTCGTGAAACACACGAAAAGCAGCCCGTCAAATTAAACGATCGTCTCCTTGCACAATAGAAAAAAAAAAAAAAATTCCAAAAAAATTTTTTTAATCAAAAAAGGATAAATTTGATAAATTTCCAAATCTCAACCGACCCACTTGTAAACTTTGTTCTTACAGGATTTTACCACGTTATTGAAATGTCAAAAAATAGTCACGTGACAATAGACCCAAAAAGTCCTTAAAGGACTACAGCCGCGTCCCTGCAGGACCTCGTAAGCCTTCAAATATTCAAATCCAACTAGGACCCTCTAGATACTTTGACCCGTGACTTAAATCCCGTAACGACCTTACCCTTACAGTCAGGGTCATAGTCATTATCCTGAAACAAGAACAGCGATTACTTCGTAGATATTCTACTCACGTGACTTTATGTCCTGCGAACTAGTCCTGACGCAAATAGTAATTTTCTGTGAAAAAAAAAATTGCACTTTTATTTTTTTATTTTTTTTTTTTTTTTAATATATACAGTAACGTACCGCGATTACTTTCGTACTGAACCAATCTGAAAAAGGGACGAAAGTCCTTTGACAGACGATGCGTGATAATCCAGCATCAGCATTTGATATCCTTTAGGGTGCAATGGATTCGAAGCTTTTTTTCTTTTTCATCTAAAGAAATCTATAGTCGCTATTTACTTCCAATATACTACAGTCTAACGACACTGTAAACGGAAGTTCTGAGAGAATCGCGAAAAGGGGAATTTTCGAAAAAAAAGTTTGCCAAAGAAAATATCATGACTCTTGTTCAACACATGGCGTTCATACAATCCCTCTCTGACAACCTTATATACAAGAGAAAAAAACAGAATCCTTTTAAAATTGATTCATCCTTTTTATTATTCACGATATCATCCTTCGTCTCATTTACATCCCTTACTTGGATTTATCAAGTACGGTCGAAATGCGTATTTTTTTCGAGAAATATATATATATATATAGATGTCAAATATTTTTCTCACGTAGCTAAAATATCGGCGGATAATGTCAAAACCCTTTTCTCGCGAATCGTAACTTCCAAATCTTACTTGATTCGTACAATAATAATCAGACAGGAGGATTCTCCGTAGAAACAAGTATGGCCGTCGAGTGTCTATACGTGACCAAAGAGTCAAGAATGAACGATATATGTATATATGTATACAAAAATGTATATGGTGTTACAAAAAAAAATGAAACGAAAGAAAATCTGATATACAGTATCTGAAATACGATTAATAATCAAACGTTGCAAGATTCAAATTATTGTCAGGCAAAGCTGATTAATTTCATAGCCGCCATTGGTATTTCTCAAAGGGTCCGGAAGATTTGATCTCGGGAACTCAATTTCCGGTGAGGATCACGTAGTCCTTGGTCGAGCGAAAGTATAGCAGACGAAGTGTGATAGGTCTTGGAAACAGGCATAAGAAGAAACTGCGAAGAAGAGAAAGAAAAAGAATATGGGGAGGTGGGAGTCGAAAGGGAAGGGAAAAATTACGAGAGCGGCTGGTGATAAGAAAAAAAAAACAGAAGCGATACGAAAGTTGGGTGGAAGGAGTAGTTTTCGCCATGTGTGGATTAAGTTTGGTCGATGTCTCTGGAAAAGTTGATCCCGATGAAGGGACCTTGAACTGGGGCATCTTGGGTGGCGATAAGAGGGATGGTAATTTTGGTGGAAAAAAAATATTGATACGACCCAAAATTCATGTAGTACGTCGTAAAGAATTTTTACGAGGATCTTATTTTTTGATAAATTTTTGAATTTTTGTCTCGAAAAAATATTTTCACGCAGAAGCGGAAAATTCGAAATCCTATTTTGTTATTCAAGGTATATCGAGCTTCCCTGTGGGAGTTGCATTTGACGACGTCCTCCATTTTTATGGGACACCCCAGAGGCGTCGTTCTCGTATAAAGTTCAAAAGACCTTTCAACCCTCTTGGGATTTTCGAGAAATTCGTAAGGACTGTATAAGGATGTAGGTTCATATTCTCCTCTTTGGGTCAGATTGGGTCAACGTGCGCGAAAAATTTGAGTTAGAGGGAAAACTAACGGATGGTCATAATTTTGCATAATCATATTACCGTGTGTGTATACCGGGTGTCCATCGTATCTAAATGATCAGATTCGTTCTATGGTACTGATCCAGGATATATACGTGATAGAAGCTCGTGGAACTTCGTGAGACTTCGGGCTGGCCCGAAAATTAATGACTAAAAAAAAGTAATAAATGAAAGAAGAAAATGACACAAGTTTCAAAAATATTTTAAAAATAAAAAAATTTGTTTCTGATTAAGTAACCCCTTCGCAATGTGTATAAAGATCAAGAAGGGGTAACGCGGAATAAAAAAGTAAAAATACCCAAGGGAAATGCGCGTATATAATTTCATTTAAAATCCTCGTCAAGTATAATCCCTTCGAAAAATTGTAGCCTCATAAAATTCCATGTTTCTTGCGTCAGTTTTTTTTTTTCCCTCGCTCTGACAGTACATCCCATGGCAGTCGTTACGGGTGCTGCTACAAAAAGAAAAATATATATCTATGTATGTATGTATATACAGCAGATATTAGATTCCTCAATTTGCAAAAGATCCTAACGTTTAATTCTACTTCCGAATCGTACGTGACTTTGGTATCCCGCAGGAGCTTAGCGGTCTCCAAATTTCTCCGTGATTCGACTATAGCCCGAAATGGATGAACAGAAATCCCCAATGAATTTCATACATTGGATTGAAACGAAAGTTGGAAGGAAGACATAAAAATTCCCAGGAGACTCCGACGTTAATTTTCAAAATTTATTTCCCATAGGTTGTCAGCCAATAGACGCTGATTGATTCGTTGGTCGTTGAAATTCTCGAAAAATGTTTACAAAATGATGAAAATCGATGAGTTCCTAAAAAAATACTAGAATAATTATTTTTATGTAATTTTTTTTTTCCCTTCTGTTATTCCTTGTATATGATTACGATACTATCGATACATTAGGGGTCTACCAGTGTATTATTATTGTGTATTCTGAAAGTTGATAAAACTTTCTTAAGATAAGAAAAAGGACAAATCTAAGAAAATTCTTGGCTCGGCTTTACCCTCGGCCCTTAGACATTTCTTGGGTGAGTACAAAAAGAACGGTTCGTTATTTACCCTCACGCTTCTTCTTTGTGAGAAAATTGCCCTATGCGGGGATATAAAGGATCCTTTTATTTGTCAGGTTCGGTTGGGTACACGTTGCTTATACATATATGTATATACGTCTTATCATTCTAAAGAATGGGGCGCATCGGGATGAATGTGAAAAACACGTTAGCACCTTCGGATAGAATTTTTGAAATTACTCCCCTGGATTCAATTATTTGCGTAACTTTTGTTGAATGAAAATAAATAAATTTAATTTCGACAACGTACCATTTTTATTATTAATTTATCTTTATTCTGACGTTCGTGCCTTTTCCTTTGAATTACATCGGAAATAATAATCTTTTTTTTTTTTGGTTGAAAACGAAAAGGTTTAAGTCAGATAAGTAAATTTTTGAAAACTCTTTAAATGCACGATAAAAAAATTTCTACCGTACAAAAAAAGTTGTAGCCTTTATCGTCGAGAGCTCCACCCGCCCCCCCAAAAAAAAGAAAATTTTTTTTAATGGAAATCAATTACTTTTGTGGAAATAGATAACAAAAATTCTTTATATAAGATTGACTAAGATAAAAAAAAACCAATCATAACAATAAGGCAAGGAAAATTGTCCAATTTTTTTTTTTTTCATAGCTCGATCCTGTCCGCTTTTGTAATTTGGCGCTTTCGGTCGACCATTGTAAAGTTTCTTTCTCTCCACTTTCGTCCCACGTCAACCGCAAGTAACTTTCCATTCGGTTTACCTTTTGCCCACCGGGAGAAATAAAATTTCTCTCTTTCTCCTGAACTTTTCCAAACTATCTCTCTCCCCTTTAAAATACCGTCAATTCCCGCCACTGTATATTTTTAAAAATTTTATTTTCATCCCCTACTGTTCCAACAGCGACGAATCGGAACTCAGCGCCCATATTGTACTCTAATATATCTGTATATATCCGATGACGTTCCTTCTCCGGTTTAACCAAACCCAAAGTTATCTCAGGAGTGATAAACGGATTCAAATGTATGTCGCATACAGTACGTAGTTATTACGCAAGGATAATTCCTACGGGAATATTCTCCTCGACCATATCTGTCTTTGCCTCCCGTACAGACAGATTGTTGGAAAGAAAGAAAATCCCCTAGCGTGATAATCTTGAACTAAACCGCGATAACTCGACAAACTTAATTTATCGGTAAAGCAGTTGTCATTTGACAAAGTTCAGAGTGAAAGTTTAGTAAAATTATAAATGGAACAGTAAAAAGAACTTTTCTATAATCAATTTAATAAACCCTTTCGATAATTACGAACGATCCCTTGTATAATTTCGAAATCCAACATGGCGCCTTTAATCGTCAAAGTTCGTCCATATAACGTAATAATTAGACCTTTGGTAAGTTTTGAAAATTCAAGAAATATTATGTAACGAGTAGGCCCTTTTTGATATCGAGCGAAAACTCAATAAAGTAAAACGATTAATCAATCCCTTGTCGTAGGACTTGCGTTCTCGTGGGAGCTCGAAATAAGTTCTTGCCCGCGAGATGGCAGCACCGTAGAAACGACAGTCGGACCTCCGCCACTATTTATTTTCACGGACGTTGATTTCTCAGCGGGCTTCAAGATGTTTCAAGAAAAAAAAAAAAAGAAAAAGGTAACGGTCGAAGGGACCGAAGAAAAGTGGTCATTTTTAAAAATGGCTTCCATTCACGATACACATGACCATTAAAAAAATTATCATTGTTACCCCTCGATATCAAATATGGCCGACTCCACCCTGCACCCTGTGTCAATACAATTAAAAGAGTCCGTTCTTGAATGAGAAATAAAAGGAAAATAATAATAAATCAAGAGAAGCAATTAACAATGTCAATACTCTAGATATCGTTCAATCGTTTAACAAAGCCCATAAACGACCTCGTGACGATAAATCGATATCGAAAATAAAAATATGATCTGACGTCACTTCCAATACATGCATCTATCGTTTTATACTTTTCTCCATTTATTTACCCTTTGACTGTTTGCCAATTGGAACTTTTATTTTCTGCAGTAAATTCTTGATGAATCTCGGGTTTATCCTTCTATCTTGATTCTCTTGTTTAAACACTCTCAAAGTCCCCAGGATTCACTGACGCTTCAGTTTATCCGAGTTATCTACGTTTCACTTTGCTTTACTCTGATCTGCGATCTCTCCTGTATAATTATCCTATACCCTCTTTCCGCATTCCCGAAGGTACCTCCAAATGTTATTTTTCAACGAGTTATCAAGAACTGACTATACCCAAACAAAGTTACTACCAACCCAGCAAAACTCGGTCAGTCGTCACTTCGATTTATCCCTGAAAACAGTCATTTACCTGAATACTATGTAAAGCGTGTTAAACAAGCTCATAAATTAATAAGTCATCCGATTAAAAATATTAATTAATCGATACAGAACCGTTCATTATGGTCAACAAAATGGACGGATTAAATGAACCGCAGCAAAGGATCGACAAGGGAAACGAACACAGTGAAAAACAAAATAAAGTTAACGACGTGTAAAACACACTAAAAAAAGCATAAATATATTTAAAAAAAGTCGAACGTTACGTAAAGGCGATTCCCTGCAATGACCAGAAATTCATAAATCTTTTTCCTGAAATTTCAAATTTTGTTTTGTCCAAATTAAAAATCATCTGCTCGACAAGCCTTTAAGGTTAGGTCAAGCCATGAAAAATTTTTATACCAATCTTAGTGTCTACAGTCCTGACAAAAATTTCATTTCCACTCCACGTACAGGACCTTTCGAAAATACCTACCTTATCTTTTTTCTCTATAGCTTCTATACGATTCTACGTGTATGCCTAAGAGCCTCGTAGAGATACCAGGGGCTCTAGGTATTCAGATATACTGGCACAGGCGTGACGATAGGGGTTGGTTGAGTCGACAAAATGGGGTTGCTCGAGTATAGATAAACCATTTATAGGTTAGACACGGCAGCTATTTAAGGCAAGTGTAGTAAATGTGCTTTGGATGTGCTCCGGGCTACGATTCTAGGGATTGATCGATGCCGTTAGAAGAAAACTCGACACTGAATTAATCAAGCCAGTAATGGCAGAACGGTGTATCGTCCTCTGGGGGTAGGTATTATTACGATATAGAGTCACCAGGTATATATAAAAGAAGCACTTGTGAACTTTGCCAACTTTCGATATTGAAGGGTTAGCGGAATGGATTTTGCGGATTTGCGAAAAAAAAAAAACACTCAAATCTTTTAAACAGGAGATTACCTTTTTTCTGTTTTTTTTTTTTTTTTCTTCAAATTTACTTGCACGTTACGTATACAACAAGATCACGCTCGGAGACAATCTTGGCTCGATCTTTTATTCCGATGATCCTGAGGGAATTACGATTTACGAGTGTGTCCCGAAGGCGCGTATATCTGGTTACGAAAATTGGATAATATATGTAAAAAAAAAGGTGAAATAAGGGTGGTACACTGAAAATAAAAAGATAGTAAGATAATATCACGCTGTGTTGCTTCATGATATTCGAATGACGCAAGACTATTTTATGGCTATCTATACCACTTGGCCTTTGCTATCCTTGGGAGGAGGCTTTTGTCACTCTATTTTAAATTACCGCATGACTTATTTACTCGAATATATTATATATATTGTGTAGGTGTATATATATATATATGTCAGAACTCTATATAGGTATAAAGGTATATTTACCAGGCTTGACTCCTGTAAGTACAAGCCACTTTCGTAAATAGCGTGGAAACACTCAGAATAAATTGCCGGCCAGCCGCCATTACACTTTACCATTGAAAGATGCGCGAAAATTACCACTTGCAGAAAAAAGTACTATTTACCTGTGACCTACGTTCAATCTTTATTTGGACAGACAGCAGTATAGTCAGTAAGGGTTTGAAAAAGAAATTATTATTATCTCTGGACGTATATGTATTCTGGCTCGTGTGCGTAGATGGAAAGATACCTTCTTAAATTTCACGAAAATCCTAACTCCTTATCACCTGCTACAAGAACTTCCCTTAGAATCCCCAGGGTTATTCGTAAGGGTTGCGAATCTCTGATTTTTACACGTTTAAGGCAATCTCACCGTAGGTATGAGGAAAAGATTTTTTTTAGAGGAAAATATAATTTTTGTGTTTTTCAAATCGATATCAAATATTAATTTTGATGTTGCGTGACGTCACGAGAATCGCCGATTACACGAATCGACGGCTGATTCTAGGGATTTTACGTCGAATTCCAAGAATTTTACCACCGATTCGAAGAATCGCGCACAATCGAGAACCTTCTAGAACATTCTGTCGGTGCAGGAAGCTTCGTCCGGAACCCCTCTTGTCATACTACTAATGTGCATGGTAAAAGTGTACGAAGAAAAATATTTTTATTTCAAGTGGTATTGCACATATCTCTAAGAAGTATTGTATTCTGGGTAACGTCATTTTTATTATTGAAATTTATATTGACGTTTATAATATTTTTTTTATTACGGATTTCAGTGACGACGATTCCGACTTTTAGCAGCTTTTTTTTGATACTCGGTATTATTTCAGCAAATTTTATGATATTTATCAAGCGGATATGGAGAGAAAAATTGTCTTGTGTGATATTCTTTTTGTATTGCGATTTCGATAAAAGACGTATGAAAGAAAAAAATGGAATCACTGGTTTTATTGACACGATAATATTCTATCAAAAGATCGAAAGTCGTGTCACAGTAAAGTATATTATTCAGACTGTATATTAGCAAAAACTCTCCTAATTCAATTTTACCAAACAAGAAAGAAACTTTTGCCGGATAATCAGACTTCTGAAATCTTCCTAAGAAGAAACTCATTTAAGGATAGATCGTAAAAATTAATCTGAAACTAGATAAATTTGCTAAAATTATTTTTTAGCAAATTGTTAAATCATTACAATTTAAAATGTTAAACGTTCCTGGCTTTTCCGATACACCACAAATTCTTGTATCACTTAAATCAGCCCTAAGGAGGTGGCTTGCCGCTTAATCAAAAAAATCACATTTTCTTAGGGCTGGAAGAGATCCTCCCTTTTTTTTTGCGACACCCCTGCGTAGCATTGAGCAGCACTTGGAATAAATTCCCAAGTAAATTTAAGAAGCCTATATATAACCTCGGACGTCACCCCAGAGTGTCAGCGTCGTGGCGTCGCGACGCCTATACGACGACACCCCAGTTGTAAAATCATTCACGTCAGAATTCCACTACCAGATTTCACATAGCAGGTATATATATATGTGTATATATATATATATATATATGTACCCGCGGTTAGATGCGACGAAATTTTCCATACGATATATCTCGGGAAAAATTTCAGAATATATTTTCCCAAAAGTCACATTTACAGGTTCGATATTTGGTTAGAATATCATTAGAACGAAATCATTAACAAAATCAGAATTCCGATAAGTTATGGAAAAATTTCAATAAATCGGCATGAAACTTTTTTTACCGACTGATAAGAGCCTAAAAAATTGATGAGAAAATATGCAGATAAACGAAGGAATATAAATATCATTCCCCATTTCCCGAATTGTTCCCTAGGGAATTTTGGGTTATTATTTGCACAGGGTATTACGACATTGATAATGGGACACTTAATAAAGACTTTTATCCACGACAGACGTTTCATTAGAATTAAATTGTCCCTAGATAGAATTATAGCGTCACGAGGCAATTTATGTGAAAATTAATACGAAGCAAAATTTATTTTATCAAAAATGCTCCAAGAAAATTTTTTGACATTTAAACATTTTTCGAAAATTCCCTACGCAAAAAGGATAATTGAATCAGGATTAAAGTGTCCCCAGGACAGTTAATTCGTATAATTAATTCGGTAAGGCAAAACCGTTTTAGAAATTCAAATATTCCGTTCGATGATTCTCGAAAGGAAATCCTGATTTAAATAACCGTCCTGATTAGTTTATCACGGGACGCCGACGCCGACAATACCTCAATTGGGTTGATTACCTCGGAACTTGCAATTAACTTCCCTCGAAAAGACTGACTGCACTTGGCTCGCAATTGATCGCGACCATCGAAGATTTCAAGCACAATTAAGACCGTCTCAAAGACGTAATTAGACAAAAGGTAAATGACATTGCTTTAAAATAGAATTCCCAATCTATAAGGAATTCCGACTGAGTGAAAAGCATCGATCAACTTCTTCCTCTTATAACCTCTTATAAATTTCAAAATTCACCCCCGAGTATCTAATTTTCTACCTTTACGTAACGATACACAAATTTCGAACAAACGTGTGACTTATATTTACTGTGACTGACTGATACCGATTTAATAGCTTTTTAGTCGATTTTCATGATTATTAAAAGGGCTAATTAAAATTTATGACCTTTTTACATTTTTCAAATTTCACATTATAATAATGGTTTAATGACTTAATGATTCTTTAAATAAAATAGCATAAGCTATACAAAAAGATACGTTACCTATAAAAAAAAAAACTTCCAGCAGATGAAACATAGTATAACATTTATTATATATTTATATTTTAAATATACCATGTTTTTGGATAAAATTTCAAAAGAAAAAATATCTGCGAGTGCATTTATAATGTTTAATGTAATACAGGTATATATATATATATATATACCTTGACAGACATATATATACGTATGTCAAGTATATATAACGTTAACGATCCAGCTTCCCCAGGAGCCACATATCTCCGTAGACACCCTCCGTAACGACGCCAGTACGAATTAAGGATCCACCAGGGGTACCAACAACCTCTGAAATGCTTGTTGCACACCAAGATCCTTAAGGTTACGTTTACATTTGAACCACAGTCTGGATCGCTGTATTCCCCAAGTGGATGTTTCTGAAAACGAGCAGCAGCATCGAGTCCCGTTTCCATGAAAGATATCGTCGAGAAAATAGAGCCCACCCAGTCGAAGTCACAGGAGGGTTCTAGAATGGCCAAAAAAGAATAGGTCGTTTCCATGCAGGCGACAAATCTTACAGATATCGATTTCACGTCGTAAGGGTTGCCGCGACACTAAGGGAGCAGGTTTCTCACAGCGTCGACAAGCGGTCTGTTAAAATGTAAATACAATTTGGTCTATCTCTTTGGTAGGTTAGGTTCGGTAACGCGCTGTTTCGTCGTTTGACTACCTAGGTGGCGCCAGTGGTACAATTCCTTTACGGACTTTGCGAAAATGTCACTAGAATATATTGTTGATTCACGTCAAGTCTATCGGTCTGGAAATAGGGATGAAGTGAACAAGCTCGGTCGATGAACCTAGCACGGTTGGAACTTCCTGCTCGGGAAAAGTCCCTAGGATGGGACCGGGAGGAGGTGCCGCCAGAGTGGCAGGAACGATAATGGAAGTTGATGGGGAAATAGTGAACGCAGCCAACGTCAGAGAGCACGGAAATGGAGCGAACTTTTATAAATGGATGCAGCTGCGTCTTAGCTCGTAGCACAGAGTCCAAAATGACGTTCTGCTATTTTTCTACTATTCCTAGATGCAGGTTATGTTTTAGCCCGTGAGAATTGCCCTTATGGCGACACGTATGGATGCATACGTGACTGAGCTTTTATCCTAGAAATTTTATTATTATCATTTTCTTACCTCACCGTCCTTTTTTGCTGTCGTATAAAAATATATTTTTTTTTCATTTTACTCTTATTTTTCTTACCTTACGAATTCTTCGGGTACATTAGATTGCTCGTGCTTTGAGCTCCTTTTATTTCCAGAGGAGGTGGAATAATGGGACAAGGCTAACCGGGATGTAGGGGACAGTTACAAATTGGTCTAAGGACTGTAGAAATATGTTGAGAAGAATGTGAATGGGGTTGAATATTTCTTTGAGTTGCGTAATACAAATTTATGTACGTTCGGAGCTACCGGCTTTTATCTTAGCGATTTATATATTGCTTTTTTTTATATATTTATTTTTTACCCCTTTTTTTCTTTCCCTATTTTTGCTTACCAGTCGTCGAGCTAATTTGGCCGGTGGATATTGATCATTCGATTATGACATTTATATAAATTACTTACTCGGCCGAGTACAGGCTGGTCTGTTGGTATCAGTTACTCGAGAAAATTGAAAATCGATACCATCGATGGATTCAAAGACGGTTGATTTAATTCAATCGCTTTTTTTAAACGACTGAAGAGAAATGATAAAAATATTTTAGATTAAATTATTACGTTTATACTGCCTGGATACTTATACACTGATAATTTTTTTTTTTAAGTTACTTATACATATGTCATTTCATTGGTTCGATTTCACAAAATATGGAATTGGGTAATGGATGGGAATATTTTGAATATTTTTTTTCGCATTGGATTTATTATTACATTGTTATATATTGCACGTAACGTGAATTAAATTAATTTTATCAGAGTACAAATCAAATTCCAAAAAATTCAGGACAATACTATCAGTAGTCACCGAGTCATTGATCGAAGTACGGAAAAATGAGAAATACTGGTAGTACAATTTCAAAGAAGCTCCCTGAACATTATCAGTGAAAAATTTCATTCGAATCCCGAATCTTCACCTTCCTCCACTTTGCCTTCCTTCTTACCCAGTGACTTGGCATTTTTCAAAGAACCAATCTTCGACGATCTTAACCTTTTTTCGGACACTCGAGGACGGCGCACTGTATTTTTCATCCCTTCGACTCCATTTGTGGGGTTACTCGACATTTTTTCAAAATTCGAATCTTCCGCTTCTGCAACTTTTTTCGCGTCCTCCTCGTCCCTCGAATTTGACAGATCCCAAAAGTTGACGAATCGTTCACGTTCTTCTTCGACTTCCGCTTTCTGCTGCTTCATTGAAACAAACGGATGTTTCGGCAACTTTCTAATGAAGGGGTGCTTCGGTAGAACTGGTAACGTCTTCGGGAACTCAGGATCCTTGTACTTCTCGAAGTTCTTCACCGGGTCCACTTTATCAGGATCATCAGAAGTCGAGGAAGCCTCAGACTCGGTTACTCGATCGGGTTGATCAATTACGTCATAATCAGCATGCACTACAGCTTTGGTAGAAGATGGTCGTAGAAAGTCTGAAGTCGACGGTGGCGCCACCGACTGAACTTCTTCGAGAACGGGACGAACCTTACACCCATGCTGGATGGACTGCTTCCAATTTTCAAAATTTACACGAATTTTGTCCTTCTTTATATTTTTTGAGAGAGAGACAAATAATTTGTTCAAAAACATAATCTTCTTTTTTTTCTTCAGTTTAACGCCGCTGTCCCTCGATGATTTTGAATGTTCCGTGGTCATCTCTTTTGGAACACAAACAAGCACTGACTCTGTCTTTCCGACTGACGAGTCTTCCTTCGTTTTATAGATGTTCACGTCGCGCATATCAATTTTGTCGTTAACGACACTTTCCATTTTTAAATATTTTTTTTTTCAAATTCAAAAACCAAAAACGGTACAGTTCATTTTAGATGGGTGTCTGAATTATTTCTAACTTCATTCATAACTGTCCTTGTATTTATACCTCTTGGTGACCTGACCCAGGGTACCTAGAGGTAGGGGACATCGGTAGGCCTACCAACAATAGACAATTTGAATCTTAAATTTTGAATATCCTCTCACCAGTTAGAAATGGACTGTTACCACCCTTTTATTTTGTGTTCACAGAAAGACAATTTTTTTTCAATAAACGTAATACATCAAATTTAATTTTCGAGCGTGCATGATTCCTCTTCAAATTTTTCGGTAATACGAAAATCCGTAATTTTCTCATCGTCGCTACTTTCGTAAAAAATTTTCAAAATACTGTCCGTCACTTTCCCAATTGTCTTACCACTTCGACAAAAAGAATCGTCGGAATTTTGAAATTTTTCGAAATCAAACAATTTTCCAAATTTTCCATCCACCTGTATATTATCACTTTCTTCCTTTTCTGCCCAATAATATTTGCTCAGATCACACCGAACATCATTACGCTTGATTTTTTCTGTCTTTAGCCCAAGAACCTTTTGACACTCGTTTCCGATTTTCGGAATTAAATTTCCGAAATCATCCCTTTCGTCAAACTCGTCCAGTAAAGGATTCTTTGAATTACAAATACACATAGAAAGATCTTCTTTGAGGTAAATATCTTTTTTATTTTCATCTTGATCATTCCTTCCTATCGGAGTGGAAGTACGTAAATCAGCATCATCAAATGATCGTGACAATGACATGTCATCGAAACCAGAATCGATAAGACTCCTCGACGCCATCTTGGATTTCTTCTTACTTTTCGATCTTCTCATGCTCAGACTCCGTAAAAGCTTCTTGAAAGATTTTTCCATTTTAATTTCCCGCGACAAAAGTTCCGTTTCCTCCTCGAATAAATTCGACACTATAAATTCATCATCTTCAAAAAAAGATGGCGCACTTCGCATACAATCGTATGCCGATATAATCTCATAATTCGTCACTGCATCCCTATTCCTCGTATTAAACACGTCTTTGAATTTCCCGCCAAAATCACTCACTTTTCGTAAAATCGCACATTTTTGAATATTCTCAAAAATTCCACTATTCAATTTCCCATCAAATTCCTCGTAGTCGATACACTTTTCACTGTAAGAACAATCAACTGGCTTCTCAAACCCAAAAGACAGTTTTTTGAACCACGTAGTCATATTTGAACCAATTTTTTCTTTTTCAAATTAAAAAATCATAGCTTTGATCACCTTCCGCGCAAAATTCATCCGCTTCTACGATACAGAAAATGTCTGACGAAATCCAACAGCACTGCTGCACTATTTATAAGAAATTTTTGGTGAAATGGAGGTGGAAAAATGTATGTATAAGAATTTTCGAAAGTCCCTCACAGTTCTAAAGGTACACAAAAATAAAGAAAACTATGCGAAACCTTATTCCAACAACTGCTTTCGCCTCGAGGCTTAATATCCACTTTGATCCCTGTAATCTCAACCCTTAAAATAAATCCGAAAAGCTATTCCAAACTTCGACAACCACCAAGACTCTAGTAGGCCCCAACCAATTTCGAACAATGGCCGTCATTATATTCCTCCCGGGTTTTCCCAGGTGTCCTTTGTTATTTCGAATTACCGAATTAATTTTACCATGACAATTTTTCCAGCTTACAATTACTCTAGATTTATTATTACCACCGTTAAAATTTACCTGGGAACAATACCGCCTCCGATAATACAAATTTCCATGGATCTCTTACGGTTCGGTGCAATCATTAATTTTATTATACCATCCTGTAATTTTTTTCTCATTTTATTCCAACTGAATAAACCGTCATTTAATCAAGTCCTAACGATAATTATTCTGTGCAAGCAAATAGGTACATTGGCTTTTATTACATCGCCGTTAATTAGTAAAATAACGAATAAGGCTCATAATTACAATTAGCATAAAATAAATTAAATTTCAGCATTGCTTTATTTTTTTTAACTCAAAAATTTCACATGCATCCCGTACCAGGTACGATACCTAAATTTCGTACTCGTTCGTTCCACATTTTCATTTTTTTTCCCAAAAATTTTTCCCGTCCCTTAAATTAATTTCCAACGACACGTACAACGTAATATACATGCACATAATGTAATCCAATAAGTCAATACCTCGATTAATCCCTACGATAAACAAAAAAAATAAACAAAACAAAATTTCGTATTTAAATGTTGGAAATAATTTTTTTTCAAACCAAAAATTTATTTTTATTTTTATAGAATCCAGCTTAGTCTTTATTTATTCGCAGAAACAGTCTTTTACGTGTTCAACAAATATATGATTGATAATTTTTGTATCCTATAAAACTACGGCTTTAATTCCTTTTCTAGAATTGCGTGTTAGTCGATAAAAAATTGTGCAGTAAAAAATATTTCTCTAAATCGTGCATCACGCGATTGTTATATTTCAACGATATCCTTGAAATTTATAGTACTTATGTCTATTTCGAAAGGGTCAAATAGCATAGTAAGTATATACTATATCTACTATAATAAAGTATATATACATATAATGAATAGGTCTTACTAGCTAAAATTAGCAAGTCTGCAGCACAATGAACAGTATCAAACGAAATATAATCACAAAAGGATAGTGACGCATGGAAAGCGTAGGCGTCTTGGGGATCCTTGGAGGTATCTCTGGAATCAATGAAAAAGGCGCCAGGATGACTGACCTTTGTACCAGTCAGTCTTAATAGTCTACAGCATACAATATATATGTATATATATGCGTCACGAAAATCAATCCAAATTTGTTGAATGAATGGACTCTAGCCGTTTCGTATGTTGAATGCATATGAAAGGAAGAAAAAAGACGCGTTAGGATATCAAAGAGGATGTGGAAATTTCGGAATGGATTATCGAACTACTTTAACCCCATAAACTTGTTTTCCGATTCCCCATTGAGAAAAGTACCTACGTACCCTGTATTACCCTTTACTCTGGGAGCTTTGGTAATTTCCTGAATACTCCACTGGAATCATTTCACGAAATGGCGTCACGTTACGCCACCGTAATGGGAATGGGAAAGGGTTAGGAGAGCAAAGGGAGAAGCGAATGAAGAAAAACTGAAAGTGAGAGAGGCTAAAGAGAAGTAAACGAATTTAAGGTGAAAAGAAATTTTCGGATTTGTTGATAGCTGAGATTAATTTTGAAAAATTCAAACTTTTAGGATTGAGCGTGGAATTATTTTGCGCTTTTTCAATATTTCTTTTTCTTGTCTTTTACGGGTTGGGTATTGGACGAAATTTGAATTTTGAAAATTTTTAATTAATTATTAGACCTTGCATCGCACCGTTGTGCCTGTTAAATTTGACCAGTGGAAGGGCTTTCAATTTCTTTGAAAAAATTTATTGTCGATCGTCTTATTGTTTTCGAAATTATTTTGGGTCAGTCCGTACTGCGAAGAATAACAATGGGTAGCGAAAGGGTAATTTTATTGGGGTGTCTCGTTTAATGCTTTTACACCCAAGAGGTTTTTGGATTTTGAATGTTATTACAGAGAAGCAGTAATTTTGAATGATAATAATACGTGAAATGCAAATGACGTGGGTATTTCGTAAAGTTTGATTTTTCCAAATTTCTTCGTTTTTCGATATTCAAAATTCGACATGAAAGTCAATGAGTGTTATGCCTCGTAGGACCCACAGTCTGATACAGTCCCCGACAAAAAATGGACTGATAAATAAATATTAAAAAAAAATATTTTCAAAAAAAAATTACAAATAATTAATTTTACCCAAAGAATTTTTTTTTTTTCTTTGCTACAAGGCTATGATCGATTCTTCTCTTTTTCAGCATCTTTCCTCTATCGATCATTGTCATTCCTAGTCATCATGTGAGCCATTGAGTGAGAACATCTACGTATCCGTATTAAAGGGGATGCTTTTTTGGTTCGCTCTGTCGTATTATTCCTATTGGCTTATAAGGGTGAGCATAAGGTATAGGGTGGATTAGTCGAGAACAATGGTATTTCCAATTAGGCTTTCGCCAATTGATGACCCTTGACCGTAGAGCTTTTTCTCTCTGATATACATATATAGTACATACCGCAAGGCCGTTTTCCAAGAAGGTATCATGAAAACAGTTAATCGCGTGCCTGGCCACGTTGTACGAATCTGACAATGAAATTCATCCCCTCGTAAAAGGGATGGATGAGGAAATGAAAAAAAAAAAGAAATTCGAGCCGCACAGATAGCAGTACTAAATTCAATTGAACGACGAGAGGGACGAAAATGAAATTTTTTGAAAAAAAAATTTCTGCACGAAGTAATCGATATTACTTTCTCCCTTCCATTTTCTCCCCACAAATATTTTGATTGCCGTATCGACTCTCTTCATTCGTAATGCGCTTAATGTGTACACCGAAAAAAAAGAAGGAAGCTACGTAATTTTATGGTCGTATCAGAAAAGCATTAATTTTCACCCCCCTAACCGACATCAAAGCAGCCCCCATACATTTTTTTCCCCAAGCATTTCGAGTCAATTTTGAGAAAATGAAGTACAGTCGCCTCAAAAAAATAATTTATTCATCGGAATCGTGATAAAAAATCTCAGCCCTGAGTGATTTTCAAAATGAATCTGAAGCCAATCTGTTATCATTAATAATTCTTATCAACTACCCCTTACGTCGCATATGCCACGTACGTAGCATGATAACTCAAAGGAAGTGACAGCTGTCAAAAACAAGTGTTATTTCATCCAGATAAACATAGTCATTATCAAATGGACCATTCGTTAATGGAGTATAGAGATGAAATCGCAATAACATGGGATTTTGCAATGTGACGTAGTGAAATTTCCATGCTGTCGTTCTGTCCTATATATGTATATCGGAATACGTTAGACCGACTAGGTTGGGTTAGGTTGGGTTAGGCGTGAGAATTGTTTCCGCCGCCGCCATTCGCATCGGAGACGTAATAAAATTACCACGATGTGTCAAGCCTCATTACAGAACGGGTTAATTGCATTTTGATTAGTAACTGAGAAGTTTCTCACGAACCCTTATAACAATACTATTCGATTAGAATGAAAAACTAATTAATTATCTTTTAACGGACTACGGTTAACCCTAATATTTAAAAATAATTATTTTAGCTGCAATATGAAAAATACGCTTTACTCGTATTTCGATAATCTACGTATAACGCGATAGTGGCTATATTACAGGATTACGGTGTCACTTCCATGTTCCCGGAATATCCAGCATCCAACAGTATGACGTAATCCTGTTATTGTATGGATATCGGATAACCCAGATAGCTCTGATATTCTACAGGAGGCTGATAATCTGATAAGAGATAAAATAAGAGGCTGTGCCTAAGAGAAATGTATACGTTCAAAAAAGTCGATACAGTCATCGTGAAAAGTTAATATATTTATAAAAAAAAATTATTTTTATAATTACCAACGTTGAATTATCCAAAGTGGAAATTAGTTAAAAAATGTTGTAACGACCTTTACCCTCACATAGCGGGTAAGACAATAGTAAGGATGATAAGGAAAATTAAATTTCGTGGGACAAATAAGATTCTTTTTTTTTTTCCCTTAATATCCTGGCTCGTCCGTGAGCGTCCCGACGCTCTAGCAATTCAACTTTAAAAAAAATGTACTCTCTATCAGGGAACGTACCTACAATGCAATCGGTAATCAATAGAAAAAATCGGATGAGGATAGGACGCCAAGATTGCTCTGTGAATTTCAATGTTTACAGCGTCCCGACGCCTGTTGCTATCCGGTCAAGCATTTGGCAAGCACTTCCAGCATCCCGACAGACCAGACTGGACCGTAAACGTTACGAGCGATGTCCGCTATTGGGAATTCCATTAATCTTGAATTTTCACTGGTACAATTGGTATTGATTGATTCTTCGATTTTACGTCGTCGTGACGTATCGTGCTTAATCGTAATAAGTTACTAACTCGCGTTTGAAGGATTGCGTCGTTTTTGGGCTATCGAGGTAAATGAAATTTAATAATAAAGGAGATCGCCGTATGATGAAATGTGGGTTATAGAAAAGGGGGGTTGAAATTGATACGCTATTTTGGAAATATATATGGATGGATTATTTTGGATATTTTATCATCGTGGGTTATTATTATTATATATCACTTGATATATTTTGGGGGATAAAAGTTATTTTAGAGGGGTCGTCTTATTAGGGAAGTATAGTATGTGAATTATATGGAAAAAAGATTATTTGACTCTGCCCCTTATAAATGCTCAAAGGGGGTTGAAATCGAATGGTATATTTTATGGTTTTTCTTTTCTGTGAGATTTTTTGGGGGTTTATTTTTTTTTTGATTTCAACGTTTCTTCTCTACAAATTTTTTAATTTTTGTTAAAGCATTTTGAATCTGTATTATTCAACCTGTGCAACTTACTGGTGGATGCTTATTGACGTTTTCCAGGTTGATACTGGAATAATGAATTCATCCCTCGTACGCTGAGTCAAGTATTAACGTAGAATAGTAATGAATCCCTTAAAATTTTAGGGATACAGTCCCTTGCTGTCTAAGGGTGACAATTTAAGTTAATGACGGTATACCTACCCTATAGAACTGATTTAAGTGAACAGTTAGAACTTGGTGCGATCAGGTAAACGACCTGGATTTGTATAGCTTCGACCAATCAGGTAGGTATATAATTAAAGAAATAATAATTAAAGAAAATGCAAATTTTCTATTGGTCGAAAGGTTTGACTAGGACCGTTTCAAAAATTTGGTATAAATAGTCCTGGTTTGGAAATTTTTCTTCAATTCTGATCGTGACAGCACAGTTTACCACACGTGGAATTTGAGCGTCTGATTAGCAGGTGTTTTTGAAAATTTGTCAAAATTTCGAAATATCGATCGAGTATTGAAAGTGAAAAATTATTCTTAATTACACAACGGTGAAAAGTAAACGTATTATTTGTTGTTTAAGTGAAAATGAATAATTTACTTCAACGCATGATTCGTAAGAGCGACGAAGAGGTGAGAATTTGAAAATTTGTTTAAAAATTACATTTTTTATCGCAAAATACAATATTTCTTCGTTATCATACATCAGAAGAGGTATTTATATATTTTTTATATTTTTTCGTCCAGATCGACAAGCATTGTGTCTTCTTCGATAATGGGAGACAGCAAGATCAGGACTGGTCCATCAGTCCCGAGAATAATAATAGAAGAGGCCAATGGCAAAAAAGACAAGGACACTCAACACCGAGCAAGACCACGTTAATGAATTGCCAAAAATCAAAATTATCGACGCTAACCGAAAATATAAAGTTACGGGTGGCCAGGAATACGACCCCGAAGAAATCCCAAAAAACATCTCCGTCTCGTAAATCATCCGAAATGCCTGTGTTGGAGGACATCATAAAAGAATTCGAAACGAATTACGTGTCACCGGCAAAAACTTCAGGAAAACCAAAAAATTTTGTGCGAAAAATCGTGGCAGCCTTCGAGGAGAAATACAAGGCTTACGAAAACCCCATGGAAAATCCAGACAACGCACCTTCGACCTCCGCCACGGTGACCCCAGAAAGGTCAGCAGCAGGAGACTCGAAAAAAAAATTGCCTCGTTTCCTAAACTCCAAAAATGTTAATTTCGACTGTACCAAAAGCATGGACAATATTTATTACAGCAGCGACGACAGTATAAACCAAAAGGAAATGACGTCGACCAAAGACCGGAAGGACGCTACCCCGAGAATCGTGGGTGCCTATCTGAAGAAGCCTATAGAGGTCGAGGAAACAGCAATAGACTGGATCCCCATAACCGGTACGAGGTTGCCGAGAAAAAAGTCGTTCAAGAAGATCCTGTCGATTCTGACGGGCAAAAAAAAGTCAGAATCGTATAAGCACCAGGTCCTCTTTTCGTCTCAGCAAAATTTAACCGTCGACGAGCCACGTGACATCCAGGATTCCGGATATGAGAAATCATCGTCATCGTCTTCGTCGCTGCAGTCCATCACCGAGTCCTTGCTCCACCAGGAGAACAGCTACGTGGAATCGTCAAAGCGCAGCACCTTCAGCACTTTCGGATCTGAAAAGGATGAAAAACCAAAAAATACCTCCTACAGGAACAGCTGTGACTCTGGTAAATTATTATTTGACGAAGTTCCACGTTCTAAGCTAGCTGATGACCTGGGTCCATCCTATCCTGGTAATCCGAGCAAGTTCACGAAATCGTTAGGTCGCAGGGGTCTGACCTGTTCGAAGAAGATGAGCTTCGTAGCTGGGGATCTTTCAAATCTTGAAACTTTGAAAAGACCGGTCGTAACCTTGACTAAGGATGATCCCGAGGAGGTCACGGATCCTGGACAGGATACTCTGACTGTGGAGTATCGTAAAAAAGTTAAAGGTGCCTTGAAGTCGTCAGAAGTCGTCTACGACGTACCCAGGAGGTATTGCTTGTCCCGGTCGGAACCAGGTCTTCCCGATGCTCTGAGGTTGTCAAAATTTGAACCTATCTATGACGTTCCTATACCTATGGCACAGAGACCCAGGTCCAACGTCTACGAGGAGTCGTTGTCCTTGCAAAGAAGAAATGTCTTTTTCGAATCTGATCTTGCATCAGGATTCTATGGTAACCCTGGTGAACGTTCTTACGCCACTGTGAAACCGCGTAATCGAAAAATAAACGTAAGTCGTGAAATCATCAGATCATGCATGGATATAGAGTCCAGGTGTCTCGAGAGACCTGCCTACAGGCCTAGTTTAATGATTTGATATGAGTTATTTAATCGAAGCTTTTTTTTGTAATAATATTTCATATTATTGACTGTACAAATATTTTGCTAACTTTTTATTATTTTGACTCTTTTTTTTTCCGTAAACGTCAATCTCGAGAATCCTGTCGAATCGTCTGAGATGATTTTTCTTGCGATTTAGAATTCTGAAAAAAAAGCTACAAAATTCCGCGCTCAAAAAAAATTCGTCAATCGTGTAGAATATTTTATTTGTATTCTGGGTATGTGGACCTGTCCTACCATTACGTTTCTTTTTTTAAATTTATTTAATTTCGAGCGATTGGGTCTAGTCACTTCTGAATATTGTATGTGAAAATGACTAGTACAAATTCATTCACATAAATATTTTATCAGGTAAATAGGCCATTTGAAATTTTCATATTATTCAACTTTTTGTAGGGTCCTCGAAAGTGACGACTCTTGCTTTAAAAGTCTGAACTAATTCACGTTAAACAGTCTTATCATCGAGTAGCGTCTTTTTTTATCATGAAAAATATTAGTCTCACTCGATTGACTGTAATATTGAAAATGGTCGAATTTACTATTCACTCGTATAACATATAAGGCAAACATGTACTCGAACCAGACTGAATCTCAAGTGACTAAGATTTTATAATTGTCAGATATATCTATGAATATTCCATATAGTCAATTATGCAAATTACGCAATCGGCCGAAACTTAACTACTAAATTAATTTTTTTTTTTTAATTACATTTTCAATTACCTTAATTCAACTTTGCGTCTATGTTATTGGCACAGTCGTCACTTAACGGGAGACTAGATCTCCGTTACATTTGACATTTTTTTTTAATTCCTCGCAAAGATTCGATTTACATTATCGATCGTTATCGATGGAATATAAAAAAAAACAAACGTTTTAATTAAAAGTCACTCAAGAGTCTTGTCTACTTTGACAATAAAGTATTGAACATGTACTCCGAGAAGCCATTTCGAAAACGTTACGTCACTCCAACATTGATACAGGAGTTGATAACGTTAATTAAAATCTCAATAAATTATTATATTAGTATAGTGCATTAATTATAAAAATATCCTTGTACATTACGATTTTCAAATTAAATAAAGATTCATTAACTATTAAATAATTAATTACACAGTTTATCCTCCTTGTAAGGCCATAGTGAAGACAAATAAGGGTGAAAAAGATCCCCCAAAAAAGTTTCCCTCATTATCGGTTCACATCCCTTATTCCATCGAGAATCACTGTAGAAAAAAGTTTCCCCTAAAAACCCTTCCGATTGTACAAATTCTGCTGGGTCATTTCCGATAAAAAAAAAAGATAAGGTACAAAAGGGTTGATGCGATAAAATACATACCTAAGACATCCTTATCGTAGTACATGGATTAATTACCAGGGAGACAAATTGCCGAGGTTAGAAAAAAAATTCCTAATTTCTCCCATCGGCGATTAAGATGAGAGAAAAATTATTTTCAACCAACCAATCGATAATTCCAGCGAGAATTTTTAGCGACCTTTTCAAAAAAAAAATGTCATTCCTCGAATTACCAGTATACGGTAAGCAATTTTTTTATTCACTTTATCGACACAGCTTCCGTTTCTGGAGACGATATTTTTTATCATCCCTTCGTATTTTCCCATCTCGTTTTATTATTCACCCTCTGCACAATCGCGCGTGTTCTCTTAATGTGTAACAGGGTAGTTAGAACAAGGGTGGTACAGTACACAGGGATATTTGACTATACGACAAAAAAAAAGTGGTATGACTGACAACGGGGCTAATAACAGAAAAATGGCCTATTTCGTCCCCCAAAACCAACCCCACGTAATTTCCGCCGAATGTACTCTCAATGACAATAGTATCTATTGTCTTTGGCCAATTTAGATAAAATTGATGCTGCGCGAAGGGTTGCGAATTGCTACATATAGATATATAGTATATATATTTGAACCGAACCTGCTAAGCTACAATGCACACAAAAATGATATACCATATACGGTCATGAAATAGATAAGACGGCATGAGATAAGATGAAAGCGATAACGTAAGTGAAAAATTTTAACAACATTAAACATATCAAACATATCAAAAGCCTGAACTACGAAGCTTTCCCTGAAAACGATAAATTTACAAAATATCAAATAATCCAATCCTAACTCTAATCAATAAATTAACACGATCCAAGGTATAACATAAAGTTCGGTCCATGATAAAAATATTATCTAGAATAAAGATCCATTTTGAATATTTATACGTTTTTCCATAAGTCGTCGAATCGACAGATTTTTTTTTTTCCCAATCGATTTATACCAAGTAACATGGCCCTCGAGGATTAGGCGACATTTCGTAGGGAATATAAAAAAAAATTGCAACAGTCACGTAAAGGCAATAAAGTCCAATTACCCGTGGGAGATTATATACAGGGTGGCAGTTAATACCAATCAATTAGGAAACGTCAGCCAAAGAGCGATTGCATCGACTCGTTTATTGACGTGCATTGAACGAAGAAAAAAAAAGGGAGTGGTGTCTGAAAATTCCGAAGCAAAATTGGAACCCATAACAATTACAACCAAAAGTAAAAAACCAACCCCGAATTTTTTCCACAAGTATCCTCCCCTTTCTTCGCCACGTAATTGATGAGGATCGAAATGGTTTTTTGTTAATCTGAAAAAAAAAAATTCTAGTGACACCCTCTAGTTACGTGATTGTTATCTAATAGATTTCTCACGTGTTTCCTATAATTATATCCATTAACCTGAACTTGTGGATTTTCCCATTACGGAATTATAACCGCGTGTCAAAGGTTAAGGGAGGAAGGATAAATCTCCGATAGGATATCCACTCCAAGTATCCACTCCCAGCATCCCCGTGTGACACCATGTGTGGTAATATGATTTTATAAGAAACTGTCTAGGATCATTATATATAAGGGTGCGTTACATATATGTAGGGGTGTGATGAAATTGAACCATTTTTTAATATTTAATAAAGGGGTAGTAAAGGAGTAACGGTCACAGAGGGATTTATCGAGAGGGGGTTGTTTGATGGTAAAAGTAATTTCCCCGGTCGTAAGGGATGAAAGGAAAATATAATGGGCCAAGTCAATATGGAAGCCATTGTAAAGTATAGCTTTGAAATAGAGTAGCTTTTTCTTTTGACACTGGGTAGACAATCGGTACAAAATTACATGAGGGTTTTTTTTTAGGAGGCTTAAAATCGATCCGAACTCTAGATCTCTATTGCTGGGGCTAAATCGGAAAAGTAAAGAAAGACACGGAGGAAAGGGGTTGAAACTGAAATGGTCCAGCGTCTGAATGAATGTAATCTGGCGAAGAGGATCTTTTGAAAAGGATCGATTGGCTTCACTTGTTTGATCGCTGATGATGAAAATGAAAATGGCTGCTCACTGATTGATGAAAGTAACTTGATTGAATTTAAATTTTCTAGGATTCATGGCAGCATCCCTTTTGATCGTCATTGAAAAACTTTTTGAATACCTTACCACGTAAGGGTATAATCTTTCTTTTCGTACAGACTAAGGGCTGAATTTTGAATGAGGCTTTTTTAACTGGCTTTAAATTGGGGTTGAGATAACACCATGAGATAAGAAAATAGGGTATCTTTTAATACTGTGTGATTAATGTCTCCTTGGGGGGAAGTGTCTTACCTAGGGGATGAATTTTAATATGGAAAAAAATGCTAAGTAAAGTATCGCGGTGTTACGTTTATCTTGCTTTTCGGTTTTTCTTAATTTAGTACGGAATAAGCAGTGGACAGGTGAGAGCGGATAACTTTCTTTTTTCATGCTGTTGAAGTTATAGTTCTTAATCCGGATACTGTAGTAAAATCACCAGATATGTTGTCAGTAAGGCTGCAATCTGTAAATGGAAAAAGAAAATAGAGTTGTCGGTGAGAAGTGGAATTTTGACAGGTAAGATGGAGGAAAAAATTAGAAAATAATGGCTCGAATTTTTTGGACGTATAAACCAGGTATAAAAATTTTAAAGAAACCAACCCCTTCTTGTCTGATCTTCAATTAAATTAGAAACTGGGAAAATAAGACATTTTCACCAATTCCTCTCGTTCGTTGAATTGAATAAGCAATTAACCCCTAGTTGATCGACCATTAAATTGACGGCTTTCCACCCCTAACCAAAAGTGGTTGGTAGCTGGCAGAATAATTCAATATACAAGGTGTAGTCGATACTCACCGACCGAAGCAGACGTAGATTCACGGCAAAACATCCGGCTGCTGAGAAAACGAGTTTCCGGTTTACCAAGTGTAACGTAGACTCGATGCTCTGCGATAATTAAATAAATGAAGAAAATAAATAAGTAATAGATCAAATTTAAGGGTTGAAAATATATATATTTGTATGCAAAATTTATTTTTGACTTACGTAATGCCTGGCGTCCAGTGCGCGCCACCAGTTCATAAGAATGGATCCTGTGTCAGTAGCCTAAAATAAAATGAAGATAAAGGCAACGTACGAAAAATTGTACACAGGATATGTATAAATGTTGAAAGAGAGCAAACGAATGTTTAGAAAGCCAAAGAAAAATGCTAATTTGGTCTTTTATGAAAATAAGTCCGGAATTTATCATTTTATATAATTTTTCTTTTCCTCATTACACGTTTCCTCCATCCTTCCTATTTTTCATCCTTATCTTAACCCGGAACTCGGAAAAAGTTATTTCTTCCGGTTGGATCGGTGCGGCGATCCAATCTCTTTCGTGTTCTTTCTGTTTTCATAAATTACACCCAGGATATTTCACGAGGTGTGACTTATCGAATAAAAGTGGATCCCAAAACGAACCAGTAGGAGGCAACGTGATAATAGTGATAAGAGGAGGAAAAAATTATGAAACGACGAAAAAATACTGAAATTAAATGCGGAGTAAGTTGAAATTTCACGCAACAAAGGGACATACAATAATAAAAAACTCACCCCTCTAATTGCAATATCACAGGCCAAACTCAAAAGAAAAATTTGCGAAATATAAGCAACCGTCCACGCACTCAGCCGACACATATTGGACCAATGCATGTATTTCCTATTATTAATTATCCAATTCATTATAAAGAAAAGATTGATCACAATGTGTGAAGACAGGTTTGCCAACCACAGAAGAAGCGACCATGAGAATTGAGAAGATAGACTTTCGCTGAGGTTCATTAAATCATTATGAAGTCTTTGAATCGTCTAAAAAATAAAGAAAATGTTAATATCAATTACCCATAAAAATACTAATCATATAATTAGTCATATATTCACAACACTCACTTTTACGTCTATTCTCGAACTAGTTCGTCTTTTGACCAACGTCGTGAAATTTCCAGGATCGTTCGAGCGCGCGACATTATTCAAATGATCGAATCGCTGTCCAACCAATAGTACCATCCCTGAGAATTTAACAACTGCAGCAGAGGTGCCAACGTACATAAGCATATACGTAACGTTCTGCAGCCAATTTTCGCATAATGCATACTGGCCCATTTGACTGACAAGAGTCCATACAACAGTGCTCCATAACAACATTACCCAGACGAATAGGGTCGTTTTTTTCTCATTACGAGAAAACCCTAACGAGCGAACAGTCTCGTCATAATTTTGAATACTGTTCCAGACAGTCGTAAATTCTTGTCTCGCGATAGCAGCGAATAACATATCCAACATAGCCACGGCATAATTAATGATAACCTGTTAAGATTTGAAAAAGTAAAATCATAAGAAAAAGTGACAGATAACGGTTAAAAAAGTATTTAGAGATATTTGACAAACTCCTCCTTTACCTTAACGAATTCTGTGTAACCCAAAAGAGGCTTCAGACTCTCGTCTTCTTGAAATCTATTTATAAATACAATTAAAACCCATGTGTAAAAAATAAAGTTGAACAAAGACCATATCAGGTAGACCGTTGACGGAGTTAGCCGATCCTCCACGAACTCATACGGCGCTAGACCGAACACACGAACTATGTATACAACGGGCCAAACAGCTGAGTACAGTGCGGAATCGCAGCCTTTAATTTTTCTCATCTGACGTTTTCTTACTGCTGGAATCGTTATGATTTTCCCAGAGGATGTTTCCACGTCGAAGATATCACGTTGAAAGTCCATAGTCGATATTGCTCCTGATGTACAAGAATCGATATGAGAATAGTGATTGCGCATGGTTGTTCAATTAAAGGTTAGTTTGTATGCAGTGTATATATTTGCGCTATCAATTTTCCCTGAGTACGAATAATACGTGGATTTAACGTTGATTAATTGTTACATAAGATGGATTACTTTATATGTAAAACTACAATGTTTAAACAGAAATTAAGTAATTAACGTTAATCGTTCGTACGTTCGATTAATACATAAATTAATTAATTGATTATTAACATTAAACTTGACTATTGAATTACGGTAATAAATTTGTCAGAATTATTCGTTATTTTTCTTTAAAACGACGTAATAGATTGATAATTAGTTAAATGGTGGAAATAATAACGTCGTTGTAAATTATGGTACATAATTATATCGGCTCAGCGTGACGTATGCGACATAAAAGAAATGGCCGCCCTACTTTTTCCATTATCCCGCAGTTTACGTAGCGTTAATGGTAACGAGAATATAACGAGAAAACGTAATACTCGATTTCCCGTGAAAATTCTCGTGAGAAGCATCGAAGGGAGAATTAATAGCACAATATCGCGACGATACAATAGAAAAAACTTTGAGCGTGAATGAAATAAAAACAAAAAGGCTTCAAGCAGTATATAAGTATACATGCTGATATAAGTTTTTATCCTAAATAAATATTTCACCAACCTCGCTAGATATTTCTCACGTTTCGATCACAAAATTCAATATGACTGCCAAGGGTTCTTCGAAACTTCGCTCTTGTATGTATATCTACTGTGTAATACGAGAAGGAAACCTTTTGCAAGAAGATTTCGAAAAATCGTCAAATCCGAATGGACGGATATTTCAATATCTTTGCAGCTACCTTCACCATCGTGCACTTGGATATGAAGTCAGGTATGAAGTGGCTATGGAATATGATAAAAAGAAATAGAGATGCGCTGAGATATTGCTGAAAGAAATTAATAACTGGGGTAATCAGGACAGGACGGCACCTACGCGTGCAGTTGACAATTGTGCCACGTTAACGATGCATGAATTATTGATACACCCGATATAACAAGCGGATGCTTACTTGCATGGAGCCTAGAGTAGAGGAGGACGAACGCTTAATGCTAACGGGACAAAATTGTGGTCGACGAAACTTGACTTAGATCGGGTTCTAAATTTCACCACAAGCGTCGCTGTAAACTTTAAAGACTGGCGTGAAGTAACCGTTTGGTGATAGAGTGAAGTGACGTACATTCGATCGTAGAAAATCCCTGCTTACGCTGCAGTTTCAAGTGATCGCTGTCTCTTTTTATTCTCAGTCCGTCTCTCTCGTAGTCGCTAACGTCGCCGCGCCTCTATCGGCTTCAGTCGAAACAAGTGGAGCATGATTCGTAGACCATTTACATAGCATTACGTTCGTCCTCCTCTACTCTAGGCTCCATGCTTACTTGTATTGCCAAGTAGCTATTTTCACCTCGCACGCCAGACGCTGACGTAAACAATCGGTAAACAGCATAATGGTTTTGTAAGGATAACTATGTATTTCTATGTTTACTTAGTTTACACTGTATGGATCGATGGACTGAATTTTCATCTACAGGACAGTCTGCCTTGGGGATGCGCTGTTACCTGGACAAACAATTTATTTTTTATTTCTTTTCATCTCGTATACATATTAGCTCGGCCAGGGTGCTGGATCGAAATTTCATTTGGCCAGACACGCTTTTGTTGTAAAAATAAATGAAGAGGGTTGCAACTACCCTCTGTTGTACGTGCGAGCATTCGTATTTACCGTACAAGTATGTCGGATGCACTTTGGCACTTGGGGAATTTTTTTTTGAAATACTAAGGGTGCTGCCATGCCATTATTCACATGCCATTGTGAAATTTACGTGAGTTTTCTTTATTAATTTTCACCCAAAAAGCTCGTTTTCACGCTTTATAATAAATTGTCTTTGTTTGCTTGTTCAATTCGTTTTTTGTATTTTTTTCTATTTTAACTCTAATCTCTTGTCATTTTTATCACCGTACGTACATCAACCTTTGACGTCTCATAATAATCGAAATTAAGGTGAACAGCTTATAATTATTATATTTTATAAAGGAAACTCCTTAATTTCGTTAAATCACAGTAGATCCTTAAATCTCCTGGATTTTCAATTATTTATTTGCTGACGATATTCATTCGTTTTGGTTTATTTAGAATCAATTTCATCTCATAGCCAACCTCATTCATTCTTCTCACGGTAATTAGAGTCATAGCATAATCTCAAGTAAAATGCCCAAAAATTTACTCAGAACAGGGCAACTCAATAGTACATCGCGATTCGGTAAAAGGCACCAGACTAGGTAAATTCTGGTTCGAACGTACCAAGAACAAGGATTGATCTTTTCTTAATGGTGGATCTTAATTTTTCTTTAGTCCCATCATTAACCCTCATCCCTTCGTAAACTTTGATCCTTCGCGAAAGTTTTGCTTGATTCAGGATCATGGATCTACGAAGCTTATAGATCGCTATCGAAAGAACTTTTACAAATCCTTGTAGATTTCACATTTTTTAGTACTCTCTATCCTATGCTCATATATTTTCACGATAACAATCTTCCTGTCTCTGGAAATCACTATTTTTGGAATCTGTGTAAAAAAAAAATTTCGAAAAATAGTACTGGCAAATTTTCAAGCAATACATTTTAAGCAAGCGAGGATATCCTCTATAACAATTTCTGACCTCGTTAAAAATAATAAGACACCCTTAACTAATATGAGGAGTGTTCGCGATACGTCGAGGCGCGCTGGAACTTCACGAAGACGTCAGGCGTCGCGACGGGGACGCCAACAGGACGCGTGCTCATTTCAGTAAAATTAGAGAAAATAACGTGACTGCGTCATACCGGCAGACACTCGAATGAACTCCGGGGAAAATTCGTTACGTGCCATGGCATCTTGAGAGACCGAAGGACCAAGAAAATAACATCACCTTAATGAACATCTGGACGGCTACCCAGGATCCGGAAGATTTTGTAAGATTAAAACAAAATTTTCAATTTTCCACTGTTTCGTTAAAAAAAAAAAAAGACGAATGACTCTTGCGTGAATTCTCACGTAATTGATTTACTTTTGACATGAATACATTTTTTTTTATTATATAAATATTTAACTATGTCTACCAAGAAAATAATGAACAGGCGAAGCTATTGCGCAAATATTAATCGCATCAAGGATTCCCTTCTTCAATGGATTTGCGAGAAACACGCGACCAACAGTCCTCTCGATCGGGATCTTCTTAGACAGAGAGCAATTGATCTGGCTGATCATTTTGGAGTGAAGAGTAAGTACAGCATCTTCCGATAAATTGGTACAGATTGCTGAGGCACGACGGGTGGGTTATGAATTTCAAAAAAAAAATAGGTTCTTAGGATCTCAAAAATATCCTGCTAAGAAATTGCACGAGGTTAAGGTTAAATTAATGTAAAGAATTTCTTTTTAGATTTCAAATGCTCCAATATGTGGCTGACTGTTTTCTTAAAGAAATATGGCTTCTCCGCGACTCTGACAAACTGCTGTGGGCCCACCTTCACGGATTACAGGAAATGGGTGGACCTATTGAGATCATTGATAACCCAATACAGATACAAGGATCTTTTTCACGTTGACGAGATGATCATGTACGTCAATGTGTCCCCTGGGATGCTTCCTGCTCATGGCGATGCTGTCATGGACCTAAATAAGCAGGACAAGATGGCCGTGCTCATGTGCTGCAATTCATCCGGAACGGAAAAGATGGCACTATTGATTTCCGGCGGATGGAAAAGCTCGATAATAAAGGAAGATTATCGTTACCGTTACGACGAAGGCTCGACGATAAGCATGGAATCTTTTAGCGATTGGTTGTCACAGCTGAATGACAAAATGATCCTGGCCAAACGGAAGATCCTCTTGCTGATGCAGAGAAGCAGGATACACATTCTGAAGGATCTTCAGTTGAGCAACGTCAACTTGATATTCTTCCCTAGAGACTTTCCCACGAATTTACGTCCATTGAGAAGAGACATATTTCATTACGTCAAGATGATCTACAGAAGAAATTATGTTCGCCATCTTGAGAATAATGAATTGATGGATTTAAGCATCGACGATGTACTTGAAAATATCGCGGATGCGTGGAAGAGCGTTCCCAAGGATTTAATAGTGTCCAGTTTTCAAAGAACTTCGTTCAGATCGGATGACTGTCGCTTAAATATTGATTACGAGGAATGGAATAAGCTGAACTTGAGTATTTCGTTCAAGAAATTTGTGACTTTTGATGATTCGCTTTCGGATGATTCCGTTGAGTTGTTTACCACTCCCAGAAGTGGATGCAGCCATGTTCCAATAACCAGTTATGAAGAAACGATAGATTTAGATTACTCAGACGACAAGTCTGTCGTTGAAGATAACGCTGATAGCAATTTAGATAAAGATTGTAACGATCAAAACACCCTTAGCATATCCACCAGCGAGGATAGTTTGTCTGACATGGAAAATTGCAGTGACATGAAAGAGAAGGAAAGGGAAGAAGAAAAAGATACAGATTCCACAAACAAAAATCCAACAATCATCTCAATACAGTCATCAAATAAAACTCAAAATGCTGTAGAGGATCCATCACGTATTGATTTACCAAATTTATCAAATTTTTTGAAAAATACTCATTTTTATAAATTCAATAATTCTTGTGAAACCGTTCCAGAATTATCCGACAATCCAGTAGATCTCAAAGTGACTGCTGAGGATGTCAAGATGGACGATATACGAGGAGAGGAAATCGATTTTATCAGTAACAATTCTAAGGACATTCCGCACGGTGCCGAATGTCCTGAAATCAGTGAAGATCGTTCATCTTCGAAAAGAAAGCAAATTGGCCCATGCCAGGAGGATGAAGCTACCGACTTGGAAGGACCTATCGATAAGCGAGCGAAAACGGACGACAGCTGCTCCCAGTTCTGCGAAAGAACCTTTGCCTTCCCTCCGATCGAGCTGGACACTGTACCTAACCCAACCTTAGGCATAATGGACGAGGTAAACGTGATAGAGTGCACCGTTAAGCACTCGACTAGTCCTGGACCCACGAAAACGAGTCCTAATATGGATCCTGAGGGAAGAAGGTATATCCTCACGATAAGCGACAGTTCCAGGAGTCAATCGGATTCTTCGAAAGATTAGGGAAGAGAAAAAAAGATTCTCAATCTCCAAAATTAACCGATCAAGAACAGTCCCTGATCCAATAATTATTTTCAAAATATCTTGACTGTACATAGAATTGAAAATAATTATTTTACATTTTTTTTATAATGAAAATACTTTCTTTTATCATTCGATTAAAATTTCTCAAGAGAGAGAGATCGTTATCTTTATTTATTCTAAAGCTTAAAGTAGGTCGTACATAAACACCTTGGGTGTTATGCAACCCAAGGATGCTGTGCTGATCTAGTCTTGAGTAATGCGAATTGGATACCGCAGCATGGACCATATAGAATAGAAGCAATGTACATACCTGGTAATCCTGTAGAAATGTATGTGCAAGTGATGCTGTATGATTTACAGATAGTGGCTCTTGTTCGAAATGCACTTTAACGCGCGGGATGGAAATTATTTATGGTTGTATCGTCACAGCAAAAATACACGTATCGATACCACGTGAAATATTTTTCAATAATTCCACACAATTTGCTATTCTGTATTAGTATTCAAAAAAAATAATGACAATGGGTAAACAAAAATTGACAATATATTCAAAATCTGTCTCGATGTCAAATTACTTCATATAGAAAATAGAGTCTTTTGATCAACTTTGATTCTTTGACCTTTGTCTGAGGGATCGATATACATATATGTATTCAGCCTTATATGCATTAGCCTGCGTGTTATGATTTTATTAATTATTCATGAACGTAATATCGAGAAAAATAAGAGTTTATTCCAAGCTGGTAGAAAATGTTGGGGTTGTGTTTCGATATATATACATATATTATATAATATTCCAGTAGAATATTAATACGTCCAATATACCTCGAGGTCCAGTAGATTTCATATATGATATATCGCCAATATATATCACGGTCCAGTTAATATATACTGTTTGTAATAAACACGTTATATTCGATGATAACGTATTATCAATATTATTCATTAGTGTCAGAATGTATTAGCCTAATCAAACACGTAACGAATGCTGATAAGAAAGCTTCTTGTTTTAGTAAATCTTTCGAAATGTTATTAAAAAAATAATTTGTCGATACAAGGTGAAGAATTTTTCACTGTGATCTACGTAGTATTTGTTTCGAATGGATTGGTATGTTTACGCGAATTGATAATGCACCGCGTCAAGAACAATGGCGAATAGACAATTGACTATCACAATGTATAATCTGGGGGAAGTTTAGAATAGGAATGTATAGGTATGATAGCAAGCAATTTGTCATATGCCAATGAGGCCGGTGGTTGACAGGGATAGAATTATGCCAATGACATATACAACCCTTTAGGTTGGTTCAATTGGCGAGCATTGAAATTATCTAATGCATTCATCGCAGTCAGGTCGATGACAACAAGAGAAGATGGATTGTAAAGAATTCGATAAAAGAAATCTGGCAGATAGACATTCGGAGGATTTATCTGAAATTTAATAAAGTTCAGTTCTGATTAAAGGACACGACTTTAATTAAAGTGTCAGGGATTGGCTGAAGGTAAGGGAGTAAAAAAGGGCCACTCTGGCGACGGTCAAACTTGAATTCCAACTACGCGTACGTAGACGCGAGGATATTGGAAAATCCGAAAACCATAAACGTTAAGCTATATACGCATGAAAAAGCATTTACGGTACGTAGGTAGTTTTAGGAAAGTACATACGATTATCGTTTTCCAATTTTAACGGTATTTACCGTCTTCGATACGTAGCTCGTATTATTTATGAGAATCGATTGCTGTTCTTATGAAAAATTATCTTTACGATACTTGCACACTGTCCTTGGTATGAATTCGCGTCTTCTCTTTTGGTGGCAGGGAAATAGAAGATATTTATGGGTTCTGTTCTTTTACTTTTGGATTGATATACGTTTTGATTCTTTGGAAACTTCGGCATTGTGCTACTCCAATCTGATTCAGTCGCGGGGTATTTTGAAAAGTGACAACTTTTTTTGAATTGTCTGATCTCATGTGCGATATTAAAGAGTTTCAATAATGTGTGTATATCCTGTTTGGTTGAATAATGCCCGCTAGAATTCGGTGTGGAATTAATGAAACATGTATAAAAGTTTTCGGTAACTTTTCGTACTGTTTTAATTAGTTTTACGCGTGTACATTTATAAGGAATGCGGCTAAATTAAAGGGTTAAATTACATAAAGCTAACAGAATAGGCAACAAAGTTGGCTAATTATCGTACCTTGGCGTAATTTAATGAGAAAAAAGAGAAAAACAATAGATAAAGTTAAACTGGTTGTTTTCTAAACCTTTAAGAAATGCTGTAGATTGATATCATCAATTGCGAAGGAACAAAACGAGAAACTTGTATGAACGAATTTTCGGTAAGCAGACGTATAAAATTTCATCATAATTATGAATAGAACAGGCTCGGATTATTACTCATTGTACCTTTGTATGAAGTCATAAATTTTATAAAACGCAACAGCTGTAAATGACATTATAAATTTATGCACACTTAAAGTAATATGCTTCATTGCATTTTTATATTTTTATAAGAAAATCATTCACAGAATGCCGATTCAATTCACTTCCTAATTTCAGTAATGTACAGAAACACTGTTTAAAACAAATTAGGAATCATCAGACTTATTTCAAGTACAACTGTTTTATTGGATTGTTATTAACCGCAAAAACAATTTTCAGTGCCTCTTTTAATAGAGTTTTATGTATTGTTTCAATGTCACCATTTGCATCTATTATTGTCCATGAGTCATCTTTAAGTTCCTGAAAATTTTGAGCAACCTTCTTCTGTATTTGCTCACGCTCAAACTTTTCTTCTCCAAACTTGCTCCTTTGAACTTGCGTTTCTGAGCTTAACTCAAGTAAAAAGACAGCATCCGGTTGTGGCAGACCAGTGTCACATGTTTTACACAAAGAAATATCCAAGCCAGTGGTTGCAGCAGCATACGCTGCACCCGATGCAGCATACCTTAATTTTCAAATAATCCTTATTAAAAACAGACCGAAGGAGATGCAACGTTCCTAAATATCAATCACACACCTATCAACGACAAGTGTTGTACCAGCTTCCAAAGTATTAATAATATCTTTACTACATTCCCATCGATTTGCAGAGAACAGTAGATACGCTGCTTCTAGTGGAAGTTCCATTTTATTTGTTAAAACACGAGAAATCATTTGTCCTATTTCCGTTGTTCTATCTGCACAAATCAGTACACAATCATAAATATCAATTTTAACAAATATCACTCAATCTAACCACTTACTTGGGAAGACTCTGGCTTCGGCAGGAATTCCATGATCATTTAAAGCCCCTACAAGTTTTTTAACTTGCGTAGATTTTCCAGCTCGATCACATCCTTCCAAAACTAATAATGCTCCACGTTTCATCCTGCAAGTATGTAATGAAAACTTAACTCCATATGACTCTATTTCCACAGTGGAAAATAGGCGGGAACTCTGATTAAGTATATATCAAACGAAATCACCCTTACAAAGTCTTCCGGTATAACATGGCATTCAGTACCCTCTATCGGTATGCTATAGTAACCAACTGCAGTAGTTGAATTAAATATGACACCATTGACCGCAGATAAGTAGACCACGTGTTCCCATATTTTCTCTGTTACGCGAATCTGATATACCGATGGACCACATCATACCAGAATCTTGGCACGTATCAGTTGAAAAATTATTTACTTCGTTTAGCCTCATAAACTGTGTATTTTAAAATAATACCAGAGATGGGTAAATAGATGGCCAATAAGTCGATTTTCATGGTCCAACTTTTATTTCAACGTCGATACGGCGTCTGACGAACGCACGCTTCTGCATTACTGAAATATATACATTTTTCCAATATTTTTTCTTTACAGGCATCGTCTTACGATACGCCCGAAACTTTGACCATTTCAGTCGGTAAATCGAGCTACCGTGTATTCTACTGCTAGTCTACTTATCCTTAACCAGCTGTAATAGTCATGTCGATAAAGTAGATTTAAACAGTATCCAAGCGCATTTTGCGAGATGTCATTTAGCAGCATTCAGAATGTAAGATTGAAAATTTATTTAATACATATTCCATGATTACTAGATAATATCGAAGATGACATCAGTGAACATCCCTCACTTTGTAACTAGTCCTAGCACTCTCAAAATTATATATAATATTTAGTACAGAGTTATTTTGAATAATAAAATAAGACTAACTTACCGTAACAAGAGGAAAGCAGAAGAGCTAAATATAAAAATACTGAACAATGCTAAGGGACGATTTATGAAAAATCTATTAGAATCCCTTAGCACAATCGGGAAATTGTTCATCTCCCAATAAAATGAGAAGAAATAAATAATACATCATAATTAATTCGTTGAACGATACGAAAGTATATTTTTTGTCTGCTAATATAATTTCCATGATAAACTGACTTTTATACGTTAAAGACTTTAGGTCGGATAGCGAACCGACCTTAACAACATATCTCTCTCTTTGACTTAAACGTTAATACAGAAATCGTTTAATGTTCTCTTGCGATCGTAAATAATATAAGGGAGAAAAAAATAAAAGATCACAATAATAATCGCTTGATATCGCATTCAGTCCGCCAAAGGATTACAGGTTGATCCTCGACCTTAAGGATACCGGGTATAAGGTGTTGGATACTTGGGACAACATTGTCGTTACATATCTTTCTAATCATTAAATACAAAATTGATTTGCTTATCGAGGAGATACAAAAATGAGAACTGAAAGTAAAATAAAAAATAGAAATACTGTTAAGCGTTAACATAAAAGTTTTCACGCTGACTTCCCTCCCATAAGATTCACGCTTCTAACCTCTCTTTGTCTGTTTCTCGACGTGATCGTCGAACTAGGATAATTAGGATAGAACAATAATTAACGAGTTTTTACTTTAAAAAAACTTTTGGATCGCGTCATACAAACGGTCCTGTCCAATGCCTAACGTGCGTGTGGGTGGCACCCGTTACAGAGACGCCATGTTTCTCTAAGATGGCCGTGGCCTTGATCTTGTTCTTGTACTTAACATCCTTAGGTTTAAGAACGCTCTTATGATTGCTAAGAAGTCGCGACGGCGTCAGGATGGACTTGTTGCTGAGTCCGGTGGCTTCCAAGAAATGGTCATAATAACCGCCGTTCAAATTTGAATCCTTAATAGCTTTCCCGCCAGTTTCAGTCTGATTGGACGCTATAATATTCCCTAACCTCTCGGAGCCATCAGCCTCGGCGCGATCTGGATCATCTGAAAGATCACAGTCATCTAGATTGAATTCCTCGAAATTTTGTCTGATGTCAAAATCCTGATCAAAGTCAAGGTGCTTGTCTCGAGTACGATGATCCTTTGTTCCACGTTCTTCCGCTTCGCCGATCTTGAACTCTTCGAAATGACGGACGATATTCGTTACCTTGGCCATCTTGGGCTTCTCCTGGCAGCCATCTTGATTCTGTCTCGATTGAAAGGAAGAGCGAATACTGTTGAATTTGTTCTTTCTCAGAGTACCGTCGTAACACTCGTTCGCTCTCAACGGCGACCTGGCGTTTCTCTCGTCGTAGGTCAAAGTTCGAACTGTCGTGGTCGGTACGTTTTTAGGAACACTTTTGGGCGAGACTGAAAAACCAAATCTTTTTTTCTCGTGTTCCGGCGTACCGTCCGACGACAATTGTCTCTTGTGCGACTCATTGATGAGAAAGGATGGACTTGGTATTTTTTTCAAGACTAAAGTATTATTTTTGAATTGTGGTTTTGGCGGTAATGCAGGTGGCGTCTTCGGCGGTGGCGATGAGATCAGTTCCGGCAGTGACTCTATATCTTCGTAGTCTAAGTTCTTAGCTATGGTCAGACCCTTGGTCGACATCTGAAGACAAGCTTTCTCCTCTTCCCTCTCCATCCTCAATGGCGGACTCGGTGACTCGTTCGTCTTGATTTTTTGAGGATTATTGTTTAACGACACTTCATCCACCTTCGGTTCTATTATCAGAATTGGAACAGCCTTGGACTGGACGGTCTCATCCGTTGACTCCTCCACAGTCTCTGCAAGGACTTCACTCACGACAACATTGGCTGACTGTACGATTTTCATGCCGAACTCATCCTCGGAGTTGGTAGCCTCAAACATTCCACTTTCAGGATCCGCATTGCTGTCCCCGTTGTTGTTATCCTTATCAATAATATTTTCATCGGAATTGCGTCTCTCCATCTCGGAACCGACAGACTCTATGTCGGAAAGTCTAGCAGGCTCGAATATGACTCTTCTACCGCGATGCTTGAATTGCCTTGGTACTGAAAGAACGTTATCCTCCTCTTCCCTGTCCCTGAGTAGAATCTGATTGACGCACTCAAGAACAGAATTGTGATTTCCATTGGAACGATAAGTACCAAAGACCTCGTCGCTGTTTCTATCTTCATCAGGATCACTGTACCAGTTACCACTGTTCTCCTCAAGATTCGTATCCTCCTGAACCTCTATCCTGGAGCTCCTGAGAACTCGCGACACCTTCTCTAGGTTCCTAGCATTGTTCTCCTTGCAAGCGTTCTCATAGACCGGCTCCTCCTGATCTTGCTCTTCGTCCTCGTCGTCCTCGTCTTCCTCGGACGCATAATTGCAGTCCATACCATCGTCCTTACTGTCCGTCCTGGCGATGCCCAGGTTCTTCGAGTCTGACCTTTTGTACACCTTCAGCGGCTTAGACCTGGCGACCGCGAAGCGTCGCCTAGGAAACTCCACTCTGTCGTCTATGGTGGTGAGCTCCGTGTCGCTGTCGGTGACCGTAGTGGGTGTGCATCTGTTGGACTTGTTCAGAGTGGAACCAGGTGACACATCAGTGCTCTCACCCTCGCAGAACCCCTCGGTGCTAAGAAGGGAAGGACTGCTGTCGGTCGTCGTGGTGATGATCGACACGTCCGTATTGTTCTCGCTACTGGTCATACTGGTCTTGGACACATCGCTCTCGGCGAAGCTGTGGGTCTTCCTGATACCCGTGCCAGGTTGTTCCTGTTCAGCGTTAAGCTTGGTGATGATCTCGCACTTAAGATTCTGAATGTCCTTGCTAAGACTACTGTCAGATCGGCTCGTGTCACTCTTTACACTCTGGAGATCAGCCGTCGACGTGTTATCAGCGGACCTATCGTGATCATTAATGGTGTCCTTGCAGACGACGTTCTCGCGCTTGGACTTTATGTAGTTTTTCGTGTAACGTCGCAGCTTGGCAATCTCTAACTGCTGATTGCGTATAACGGTGTCCTTCTCGCAGAGAAGCTGTCTGATGGACTTTTGCTCCTGTTTCAATCGACCCTCCAGGACCAGCAGAGCCCGCAGGATCCTGGATAGCTGCTGATCGCGAAGGGCTCTCTCGGTCTCGCGTCCTGCAGTCCTGTTGTCCAGCTCCCGCACCAGGTCCCTGCATCTCTTGGTAGCCGCTCTCAAGGCTTCCCTGGTCCTTGCCAGCTCCTGCTTCAAAGTCTTCACCTCGGTCTCCATCTGGAATCAGTTGACAATAATTACAATTTGATTCTCATGTAACCTCTTTCTTTGATCCTCCCATGAGACCTCACGGTATCTATTTATCGACAAGCTCACGGTCTACCGGACCCGATCAATCATCTGCCTGACCAGGAAGACGACTCTTGGGAAGCCACGACCAAGGTGCCCTTGATGAATTTTTGAGCGCGTGGCAAAAAGGCGCAGCTGTCTCTAAAGAAAAGCAAAGCTATCCAGGTGTAAAGTGGGACCAGAAAGACTCGACCTGGTGATCCACGTACGGCAGGAATAAAACGGTACGAGAGAAAGGAGTCTGGTGTAAGGGCGCTGTTAGGACTATCAGCTAAATAACAGTTACTACAGGTAAGAGTGGTTTCACTGCTGCCACTATATAAACGTTATAACAATACATTCCCCAACTGACTTCGGACTGTTATAAGCAAAGCAGTACCGACTCTCTTTAATCTTCCAAATATATTCAGGTCTACAGAATCATCGTGGTCCTGAGCCTCGCCTAAATATTTTCGACAATGAGAAACCAGTTCCGGCCGATTTGCCAGTGTTTAAAGGATCCCGTGTACTATGGCGGCTTTGTATGCCGGGCAACAGAAACCCAGCAGCTGTTCCTCTGGGATTAATCAAAAGCAGTTCTCGATTCCCTCTAAGGCTCCCTCGGGACACCAGGCACGTGCTTCCGCCGAACGATCCAGGATCCTTATGACTTCCGATTTCACAGTCCGATCTGTAATCGATCTTTAAAAATGGATCAGATCCGATTTAAAAATTAAAAAAAAAATTTGATGGCTCAACGGCCGATCCAGAAAGATCTTGCAATGGAGTACCACTCGATAGATCCCAATTAGAGTCACGATCAAACGAGCTCCTATAGATCGATACGTAAAATAATTTCCACGCTCGATCGAATTCGTGATTATTGTTAACCGTTAATTAGTCCACCCCCCCCCGACCCCCTCGGGGATACATGTCGATTTAAAATACCGATAAGATCGTCGATCGACAAATTATTTGCAACGTGCCCGCTGTCCACCCACGGATCTATAGATCGTCGGATTAATTTTTGTCTGCTGAAAGAATTGAAAGGGGAAAAAAAAGAAAAGGTGGTTCTGTCTGAACCGGAGTATTTTTTTTTTCTTTTTTCTTTCTTTTTCTTCTTCTTCGACTCTTTCACAGATTAACAGCGACTCTGCCCGACTTGGTTCTAGGTCAACGATAAACGGTAACCGAGGTAGGTACGGTGATCTTTTCGATCCTTTTGCTACCGGTGCACGTTTTAAATTTTAAAGCAACACGCTGCTTGCTATTCTTTTCGAGATTCCTTTTCTTTAGGCCGAGTTTCCATTTGCACGTAGAGACAATAACGTCGGCATACGTTGTATAACGTTATACATACAGTATATATATATAAACCCCGAAACATTATCAGCACTAAGACACCATCTTTTTTTTTCTAATCTTTCCACGACGATAAGCAAGGATGTGCTAAATAAACAGCTCTTAAAATTAGCAATTACCGCAACGAGCGATTTTAGTAGGACGATAAAGATAATTTTTCATGCCTGTGAAAATAATATTCGTAAAAGGACTAAATACGTTATGACAAAGCACAAAGTATGTTTGATCGATAAAAATTGTTTTTCGTATCGGTCCTTTGGAATTTCAATGTAGTGTTAATGGACGGTAAATAGCAATAATAACACAAAGTCCATCCTTTCCCGTACTATCTCCCTCTCTCTCTCTCTCTCTCTTTCTCTTTGTATACCGAGGAAACTAGATATCGGCAAAGAATAAAGAGAGGTGGAAATTTATGACCGCGAACTCTGAGGAAGCCGCAAATTTTCACGACACGTTGTAATTAGCCGCTGGCTGGCGCTGAGTAGGAGGTTTGCGGTACCAACCTGCCGGCATGTATACGTACATACAGCACTGTACGTACATACGTATGCATGGAGGCGCTTACGTACTTGCACGAGGTGGTAAACTCGGAGGCGTCTATCTGAGAACGGGTCCATAAATAATAATAAAGAAAAAAAAAGAGAATGATAAAGTTGCCATAAGTGGCAGTAGGTATATCTACGTAATTCACGTAAAGAGTTCAGGTTAGCTCGCGGTAGTCATGGCGACGCCCAACGCTTAATGGATTATTAGTAGACGCCATAGGGGATTCCCCGACGTTCGTACAACGAAATGGAGTAAAGGATAGACCGAAAAAAAAAGGTGAAAACCCCGTGCCAAGAAATAAAATAAACATGAAATTCCCTATGTTAATTAATTACCTAGAGAATTACCCGCCAGTCCCATTTCTTTGTATTAACCGTCATTTATTACCAGCCGATGCTCAATACAGACTTGTATGTGTTAACCTAAAAAAAAAAAAATTTCAAAAATGACCAAAGTGGCACAAATGTCCCGAAAGGTATGTTGCAAACTTTCTCCATTCTTGGCAACGGTTTTTCGTTCGCAGCACGAATCAAATCGGTGCTCGATAAAAATATGGGAACCCGGGACTCAAAGTGAAATTGAATTTCGAAAATTTATAAATTTCATGTAAAACACTCCCTACCGATAATAACGATACTGTATGCAGCCGTAAAAAAAACCGGGTCGATCGGTCGACCAACGAACTATGACTGAGAATCGACGAGGCGGGAATTTTGAAAATGAGATGACGTCATCCACGTCCACGTGGCGTAATCGTAATTCCCGTTCGACACTCTTTACAGCGCTTTACCGGTTACCCTATATTACTATCCTCGAGATGCTCTTGTCGCGCTCTCCAGAAGAGAAATAACGGAAAGGAGAAAGTCTTCCGGACAAGCAGATAAATGCTACGGAGCGACGGGGTATTTGATCGGCATTGTTGCTGACTACTATGCTGAGTGTACAAGAGTGTTTATTATATATATATATATATATGTATTTATATACCCTCAGTGTGTCATCAGACTTAAGAACTGATTGCGTCAGCGATTTGAATTGTTTGTTTAACGACAAACGTCATTTCTTTTAAGAGCATTTAATGTCATCAGACAACTTCCTAGTATGTCGCCGACGAGTAGAAAATAATTGACAATTATTTTTCCCCTGGTACTTTTACACGTACTGAAAGGTTAAGGTCGTGAGGTAACTAAAAAAAAAATTGATTTAGGGATAATTAATTTTTTTTTTGTAAAATTTTCTAAGCTCTGACCATATAGATTGTTACGTACCGGGGACTCCATGTTTTTGCAGACATTTCCGTGGAACCGGGAAACAAATTTTATGCAGACATTTTCAAATCCCACTGGACCAACTATACAGGTATACTGTACGTATAAGTTGGCGACGTACGTTATATCCAATGGAAACAAGACACAGAACGTAGACTGAAGTAAGTAAAGATTTCAAAAATAAAGTGTCCCAGGTTTACGACGTTGAACTTGAGGCAAGACGAGAGTATCTCTTGATTTTCTTTAGAAAAAAAAAAAGAAAAAAAAAACTTCCAAGAACCACACGGCACAATGATCCCTTCCACGAAAGCCCCGTGAGAAAATACACCTGTACTTTTCACGGACGTTGAAAATTAATGGCGCGAAAAGAGGAGGCATTCAAAAAAAAAAAAAAAACAATAACGAAAAATTTCACGTCCTCGAAACGTCTACCGAGACGTACCCGAAATTTTCTTTGACCAGTAAATGGTAAGTAATTTTGAAAATTTGTTTTTCACCATCCCTCGTCATTCTTCCAGCAATGTATACGCACGCGCATATATATATATATACACACTGTAGAACTTATTAAACCGTAAACTCTCTGATCGCCGCTCTCGTCAAGTATCTCTTTCTCGTAGCGAGAGGAAAGAGGACGGAGCGAAAAATAATACGAAAAATAATGAGAGTGAGAGAGAGAGGGGAGACACTCTCGGTACCGCGTCCAAGATCAGACTGGTACGACGTCTGGTAGTTGTAGCCGGTAAAACGAGAGGGTAACGGAGAGTAGGGTGGGGAGGGGGGGGGGCCTCTGACAGACTGTGAGCCAAGAATAAGAGAAAGATTCAGGCCAAGAGTGAAGAAGAGGAGGTGAGAGAGAAAAGAGAGGAGCGGGGTAGGGGACGGTTGGACGAACTAAAACGTAAAGAAGACCAATGCGAAGGTAGAGAAAGAAGACAAGCCTAACCATACATAACCTATACGTATGTATAGGGTAAATGGAAGCAGGTAGGTGTCCGGGCTTTTGGAACGCTTGAAGTATAGTACACGTATATAAATATGTATAGGACATATATGTATATCCACCAGGCCGCGTCAGGTAGTCGTATCAACCAGACTGTGAGGTCTCGGTGTTTCCATCGGAATTAATTTTAATGTAAACGTACGCGTAGTCGGCTGATTGAAAATCGGCTACGAATCGGCAAACTGATAATTTTGGCATTTCTCGCGTTACCGCAGAAGTCATATTGTCAGAAATTCTTTCCCGAACGAACAGCAAGCGTTTCGCAATAGCGACGCGTAACCCAGACTAATGGCAACTCCGCATCCCTTAACTAACTCCGACTCAGCCCGCGCGAGTGACAGTCGGTAAGGAAGAAAACTGCTCTCGAAAAATTTTTAGTATTGCGATTTGAGGTTAGGTCTGGTTTTATTAAGGTACGAGTGGATTGTACCGTGCGAATGGTAGACGATTTCGAAGGATTATAGTAACGTGGAACGAAGTTGCTCCGATTGTGGATCCAGGGTTAGTTGGATCGTGAAGCTACGGAATACAGAGTCCCAGGTTACCTGCTGTTCTCAGAGAAGAGGTTCGTGGAGGTCTGTTATGGACGGAGGATGAGGCCCTGTCGTCTTGTTTCTTTTATAGGTTATCCTTCTGTGTGCTATCCTCTCCCATTAATACTCGGAGGCCCTGGGGCGTCTAGGGCGTCTGGGACCTGGGCGCTAGGCTGCAGAGACCCGAAGCGAAATCGTGCATGACACGCTCAAAATAATCGTCGGGTCTGAAAGTGAGTCGGAGTTTTTTTTCCCACGTAATGACTCTGGAGGATTTTTGAAATTTAGCGGGAATTACGAAATCGAACAATTTTTACAATTTTTTTTTTCAACTTCCTTCAATAAGTTCCATGACCCGAATGTCGATGTGATAAATTTTATTAATTTTTTTTTTAAACATTCCTCTCGATTCATTAATTTTCTAGTCGATCTAACTGATCTAATTTTTCCATTTTTTTTATATAGATCAGTTATATAGATCTTCCCACTGAATGAGTGTCGCTGTGAATTTATCCAAGAAAATTTATTTCTTCCATCAATTCGCATCCTGACTCCACCTACCCCAGTCTTATTTCCTCGAGCAGCTAATCGACCCGCATGCGGCCTTGTGATAAAGGAGTACCAGACTCTACGATCAATGATCGTTAATACGCCCAGATGTAAATGGCGTATCATCGATTATTCAAGTACGATACACGTGACGTAACTTGCGACGGTAGATAAGAGTTGGCGATCGATCGATTATTATCGACGTTACGATATAAAATTAGAATCGAAAAACCGGTAAGTAAAAAAAAATCATAACAACCCTAATAAAAAAAAAGAGTCAAAATTGAATATTTTTTTTTATTTCCACAACCAATTAAACAATAAATTCACAAGATCATTATCCTCGTGGTCGATCACTTACCATAGTCGTATAGCTGAGCCACAATTTGGCATCGATTTTTTTCCTGCACGACATCCTCCACCCAATTTGATCTTATCGACGTAATATCACGAAAATAGATAAGCAAATCGGGGCCACGCTCCAATTGATTCAGCATCGACACCACGATCGGGCGTGTCCATAAAAAAGTTAATTCGATTGGACCATTCGTGCCTGGAGGATCGACAATGATCGATGGCTTATCATAATCGTCCAAACCGAATTATCCCACTCGAAAATCTTTTTCCGAAAATTTCAATACGATCCGATCGATACCGATTTAGACGTGACACCTGCGATCTCATAAATGAATAACAATAATAATCGATGAATTTTTATAGTTTAATTAATCACGATCGATCGACCAATTTATATTAATTAACGACACACTATATCACGCGTCATATCTCTTACCACATGCCGTTTTGGAATCAAATATTTATATTTATATAATTATTATTATTAATTTAATCATTATCAGTCACATTCACAAAATTATTATCACAGTCGACAATTCCCAAGAGACGCTCCCCGTCCACATCGAGAGCAAACGAGCAACTGTCAAGTCTACCTTCTTGGTAGCCGTTACACCCAGTCAGGGTATTTTTAAGCTGATAATGACAGCAGACGCGATAATGATAACGCAAAGATTCCTGATCGAATCGATCTCGTCACATACCTCGATAGTGTAAAAGATCCCCAGTGGCATAGCAACGAGAAAGATATCGCGAATTCTGATAAGGTATTTGAAAAAAAAAAAAAAATTGAAAAAAAAACATAACCTAACAATTTTTCACTGTCCCCCGATAAAGCCGTATAACGACAAAGCGACCCGTACTGCTCGATAAGCGAGAATCGACTGAACCCAGTGGTCGACTATTATTTTAAAAAGAGAAAAAAAAATGGAGATCAAACCACAGGATATCCTCGTCGAAATTCCACATCCTGTCTTTTCTGTCTTATAGGATTACGGGCTTCTGAGGATTCCAACAAAGAAAGTCCTCGGAACAATGGCACCGCAGCCACTGTTGTACGCTCTGTACAATAAATTACCGCAATCGGTCAAGAAAATATGAAAAAGAAAAATTTTGCAAATTCTCAGTAATCGCTGTACCACGTTTATCATTCGTTCGAAATCTTCATTTTTATCAAAAAAAAATATCTCGCCACGAAAATAAACGAAAATAGTAATAAGTCTTGTATTATCTGTCGATGATGAAATTTTTTTTTTATTCGCCATACCTTCCGTATACTAATTTCCCCTACCTCTGCAAACGTGACCTAACAGTGACGCGTTTGAAACAACCATTTACCAAGCACGAGGGACCCGGAGCATTCAATTAACTAAGGACACAGCTGCCACACTTGAATTTAGTATCTTGCGTATATACTGCTCCTCCCTCGTCCTTCCCCCCTCCTTGCTGTTGTATACATATCTATATATATTCAAGTACGTTACGTCATCGCTGTATACGTATTCATTGTATTCCAGAAACACGTGGTGCTATTGTTCACATATATATATAGTCATAAGGTCGTGCACCCCGCCCACTCCCACCCCCCGCATAACCAAGTACCCTAATCACTGATACACAGACGGACCAGGCAGGTGCGAAACTAAGGGGAACCTCATGCGGGTCGCGCACTTCCAACCTTAAAGCTACGACCACACCAACCAGTGCGCGGAGCACGTGAATATTTTTCCATGAAAAAAAAAATCGATTTAGAATTAAATTTCAATCGAAAAAAAGTTTTCCTACTATAATTTTGATTTCGTCCTCGATTTTTTTTTCAAAATTACGAAAAAAAAGTAACCATCGTAAAAGAAAAGTTGCGCGAGAATCACTGTGAACCCACGTTAAAACCCTTTTACCTGGGTCACTCGTGAAACAATGGTATGAAAACAGGACGCGGGTGACATATGGCAAAGTACAGTAGCGTTAAAAAGAAAATCAATAGTTTCGAGATAACGGTGCACCTACGTCACGAGCTACAGTGCGTTAACGTGATAAAGTGCATCTATTTACGTAGGTAACGCGAGTGCATAGATTTCCGGTCTAATGCATTTTATGCATCGACTGTAAATACGTAACACTTTTTTATATCGAGTTACGAGCTTTAAAAAAAATCAATGTTCCTCAATTCCTCGTAACCCTTAAAAATCTCCTAATAAAATTTTTGTCAGCAACGTCCACGCGGTCTGGGATGAAAATCCAAAAATTTTCATTTTTTTACCTAAATTTTCTTTCACAACCTTACGAAAGACTTACGGTGCCTACTTTGACTGTCAGATATCGCAGGAAGTCCTATCGGAGTCATGGCTGGCAAGATACACAGTACTGGACGCCTGCTATCGTTTATGGGAATGACCTCAGAGTTTAATGACTGTACGTCGAGTGAGAATTGTGTCAAAAAAAAAACCGCTAGTTTTCAACCTTAATTTCCGTACGACTCGATTCAACTTACAACGCGCAGTACGAAAACCGTACTTCGTATAAGGGACGACACTAATTTTTAAGCCCACATATACCGGGTGCCAAAAAAATAAAAAAATTTTCATAATCGCAACGAAAGTATACGAATCGTATTTGACGAATAATGACAATAGTAAAAACGACAAACCGGAAGTGGCGTTACTCTTAGGAATTCGAACGGTAAATACGAACGTCCCAGTTTTCGCAACTAAGACTCGCATCCAATATGGAGCGAAAGTCGCCATATAACATAAGTTTAATACACCATATCCATATGTACCCACACTATACCCATATATCCACGCATAGATACAAGGAACAGATGACAGTCAAGCAGGAAGAAATAATTATCCCAGACCGTAAAAAATCGATACCACGAATACCCATAACGCCCCAAATAATAAAAACAGTACAGTATCAAAGGGATGAAAGTGAAAATCCAAAAAGCGATTATACAGTATCGCCCCTGAATATCCCCTAAAAAAAAAATTCGTACGAGACATCGAAGCGATAAAAATTTTTATAATTTTCTTTTTCACCTCCTTCTCTCTCTCCCAAGCGGATCGCAAGATAAAAATAAGAAGAGCGTGACCAAAGAGTTAACATGGAGTTTCGTGGCCGTGCACGTGGACGCGATCACAGCTATATAGTACGCGTATACAGAAATAAAAAAATCCCCCCTCCAAAAAAAAAAAAAATTTCATCAAAATCCATTCGGACGTAACATAACCTAAAAATTATTTTTTTCCAACCTTTCACGTATCCTCCCACCATTCGGTTGGCCATGGACTCGCCCTCTTAGGGTCTCCGATGAATTTAATGAACGAGAGAAAATTCTACCTACGCAGTCACGTCCTATCGGTAAACGATCGATAGCGGCTGACTGCGATCCAGTTAAAATGCCTTTGATGCAAATCGAGCTTAACGGTCAGACTCGGTCGGAGTTCTGTGGCTGAAGAACGAGAGAGGCTGCCAGCCAGTATATATATATATATATGCGGGTAAAGGCGCAAGAGAGAACGAGGTAGTCACACGATAAGTAGACCTTGATACAGTCAGTTTGAAAATGCATAAATTCCCTGTAAGAGCCGCGTGACCAAACGTAGAAAAGTATTAAAGCACCGATCCAAGGTCAAAGGTTGGCTCGCGAACGATAAAACCCGCGTTACACGTAAAAAAGATAAGATAACTGTACCAGCAGCTTTTTCGAAAAATAAATCAGTACCGATTGCCCAGTTTCAAAAGTCAGGACGATTAAGTCCATTAGAATTTACTTGAATGAGCGTCGCCTGGAACTTTGAGGTTAAGGGCGTTACGCCCAGGAACCAGGAAGCCGGTGGAACGAGCTACGACGGCAGTGTAATCGCAATGAGATACAAGAGCGCAAAACCCGTCCGAGAAGCAGCGCGCGATTGGAGTACAGGAGGACAGAGGCAGAACGAGCCAAGTGTGTAAGAAGGAAACTAAACAAAAAAAAAGCAAAAGAGAGAATAAGATAAAAAATAAAAGTAGAGACCTGCGGGTAGCTGATCTTGGACGTCTTAAAGGGTTCCCGGGAAGCAATGTATATATACAAAGATCATTTAAGCTTTCTTGAAATCGTTACCCATGAAAACTACCCAGCCGATAGTTCCACGACCATTTACGATCGAAAATTGCGTCAACGGTATTGGGTAAGCCTGGAAACAAATGATCAAGGACTCCGCGAGCGCAGAACGGATACGTGAAAGTGTAAAGTGAAAAAAGAGAATTTCTTATCAAACTTCCCAGCACAATGCACCATTAATAGGGACGTAACGATCGCTCGATACTCGCGTAAGTCCAAGAGACACGGAGCGCCGGGGGTATCCGGTTTGTCTGTAATTACATATCCTACGTAATCCCGACGGGCTAACAGAGTCGCTATCGGTTACGGGTAACCGGGGCAGGCAATACCGCTATACCTGGAGCCAAAGGAGTTATCGGTATATCCGTTGCTCCCTGTTCGCGGAGACTGTCCGAAGGATAAGAATGAGCGGAGAAAGGAAGATAAGGAAAAAAAATATTATTTTCTATTAGCATATAAATCATTATGGGTACCGTTGGAGACGTGGTGAACCTTCCTCGGATCGAGTCGACGTTATTCTGTTCTCCGGGTACGCGGATGGGTATTACGTCTGCGCGACGTATGCGTCCCGACGCCCCAAGAGAGCTTACTCGACCACGACGTTTGTTGAGCGCCGGACCATTCACAGGTTAATACACACGTAACAGTAATACCTAGTATATATATATATATATATATATGTATATATGTCTTTATTGAAATGGAAACTTCTTACAGGTAAAACCCGAACGGGATGTTCTTCATCTTGGCAGATTATATATGCGGCGTGTATATATCTATATATTTATCTTTGATATACTCGCCAAGAGTAGATCTTGGTTAGTGTGCTAATCATTTGGGTACCGTTACTCCTGCGTTATATCTACCAGAGTCCAAAGAAGAGGATACTGACGTGTATAAAGTGATGGGAGAGTCGGCTGAGATAGACGACGTGTAGAGTTTGTGGGAGGGGGCAGGGGGGGAGAGAAGAAAGTAAAAGATTAAAGCAAGAGAGATAATGACTGGAACGAAGGGTATAGTTTACGAGAATAAGAGAAGAGATTTTTTTTGCAATTATAGAAAATTTTGAAAATGATCTTATGGAAGCTTTTTTTTAATTAGGATTGTATTTTGTTAGTGTGTATGTATATATATATAGGCGTGAGAATGTTATTGCTTGAGATCAGGCTGGATCGGAGTCTGAGATCCTGATACCGAATGTCAGTGACTGTTTTTTTTAGTTTAAAAATTTTTTTCTTCTTTGTTTTGACTTTTGGAAAATTTTGACCATTTCACCTTGCTTGCTGGGTCGCTGAAAAAAGTGTTTTTTTTCGAAGGGAATGGGAGATATCTTTACTGACCTCCGGAAACATCGTTGACCCTTCGCTATGTAGCTCCAGCCATTGTTCAGGTTTAAGATAATTAACTCCGTTGCACAAGCAAAGTATGCGATCTACGCATCTTTTAGGATCACTGAAAATCACTGAATTTCTTTTTCCGCGATCTCCGCATACGAGGGTTTCGCGCGCGGATGAATTTTTTTTTTCGATCATGGAAACGATACTAGGCAAATCCGTGATTAAGAATAATTTATCGATTTCTTGGACACCGGGTACGCGCGAGGTGTCGAAGAAGCGGTTGGCGGCCATTTTGAATTATTTTAAACGTCGTTTTACCCTTGAAGATGAAAATGCATTTCTTACGTATTTCTTTTTTCTTTCTCGAAAATAAGTCACACCCGGGAAACCGTGGTACGGCACAGCAGGGAATCCAAGGAAGAACTGAGCCCACGTAGAAAGAAACTCGATGGAGAAATCCGTCCAAAATTCTTGACAAATGTTTCCCGATGTTTCATTGTTTGCATGGTAAACAGTCCCAAACCGCAATCCACGGACAATGGGCCTCTCTCTTTGCAATATCTCTATGTATACATACAGATAGATATATATATATATATATATACAACGTACCTAGTTACAGCATTTGCATACATATTATTAACAACAGTCCGTATCCTTACTATAAACTGCGTGTCGTTTCTTACGTGTGAACTGGCAGCAACGGTGACTCACAATTGGCGTCCATTGGCGAATCGCATTTCGTTCGACGATCGAGTTCAAGGGCAATGGCCTTACGCCATCGACTTCCAGACTTGACCAGGGTTCGTTTCCGTGATTTTAGTTACAGCGGGGAATAACAGCCAGAGCTTACCTGGCCTGATCGTACCTATAAAATATGCACGTCGACAATATAGGTTAGGAAGTTTGAAATTCCATAAGAACCGTAAAGTCAACCGTTTCGCTGGGACTTCTTTGACGATCGTACGGACGCGGCCATTTTTTACTTACGTATCTATCAATCGTCACTGTTCATCCCGTTGACCGTCTGCATACAAAGAAATACGAATTTCAATGTACCCTGTAAACGGACTATGCTCCGAGACTTATGGATATACGGGTAACATGGATTATTCCCATTATCCCTAGAATTCCTAACAGATACCATAAAACTATGTCAGAATTTAATGTTTGTCGTTGAGCCTATGCGTTCCTACTTAACAAAATGACTAATTCGAACCAACGATAACTATAGCGAACGGATAAGTTCTCTGGTAAACAATAAAGCAATAAGTGATAATAAAGACCGTACCGTAAGTTGAAAAAAATTATCCAATCACATAACCTCGCTCTGTCGCCCTACTGACGGATAGGTTAGAACTATCTTTTATCCACAACGCAAAGATGTCACCACCGAAGCCTTCGATCGAGAGTAGAATATATTATAAAATAAAGGACGCTTAACCAGTATCGAGTTCAGGGACGCAGGGCGCCTTTTCCTTCACAATGGCGGTGTTGCATTTCGCGCCAATCTACGTGTACAGCGTGAGCGTCGCGCAACGTAATTTCACGCAGACGCGAGTAGCAACCGGCGTCCAGGGAGACACGCACGGAGTCGCATTCACTGGTTATGTACGATACGTACCGTGTAACATACTTAACATCCTGCTCGCCTGGTAGCCTGGCAATCAAGACGTTTGCGCAAACGTGTGCCACGAGCACGCGTACCGGCCACGGCCATTTTGAATCTACACCCACGGCAGGGGATAGGACAGAAAAAAAGCTAGTCAAAGACGCCACGTGTAAAAAAGCAGATCGAGAAAGCTAGTCAAGCTCAAGACTTTTAACGTCAGCTCGATCCCAGTTTATTTTACCGGGAGTATCGATATATTCGTATGGCATTTATTTCACTGGCTAATGAAGTTCTTATAGGAAACTGGTCCTGTTAACAGTGCGAAGAAAAAAAAAAATTCTGCTCTAGATTCCAAGCGTGATTCACGTTGTACTTACGAAGGAGTTACGGCGTATCGTGATATTCGGCCGTTAATGCTTCCTTCGCGAAGAATCTAAGGAAATAATTATGCTGGATATCTTCTTATTGTATCGTCTAGTATATACGTGCACGTGAGTACAGAAGGACTTATATTTGTTCGGGCGTAATTGCCCTTTGACTAATTGCGACAATCACTAAGGAGTCGTTAGGTTCCTCTGGTAAATTACGGGTATTAACGTTGTGGTATATAGGGTATATCATAATGTGAATGATATATTTAAAAAAATATTTTTTTGAAAAATTTACTCGACTATAGGAAGTTTAGGTTGCTGGATGTTATTATATGTAAGATATAAATTGTATGGTTTACGCAATATATATATATATATATATATATATATATATATATACACTTAAGAGCTTCTACTATATGTTATATATAATATATGTTATGAGTAGCCTACGAAGCATAGTTGCATATGACTCGTGGAAGGCACTATGGTGGTTGCCTACATACATAGTAGAAGAACTGGAACGACTATCGGGTGTTCCAACAGAAATGCCGGTCAAGAAAACGTGACTCGTGAATCGGATTGATCGTGACTGCTCCTTGCGAACCGGGCGCCATTTTTCTCTCGGTTCGACGCGAACGAGAGAGACGGACGAAGAAAGGAGAGAGAAAGAGAGCGGTATCTGTCGGATTTATTACCCCGCTTAATTCAGCCTCCATCTTTTCTACCGGTAGAAGAATAGTCGCGGATCGTTTAAGTATCTTTACCGAGGGATCTGCTTTTTCTTGGTATTTATGTCTCTTGTGTCGCTCGGTCGAGCCGCCATTGTCATTCTAATGGGAGTATCGTTATTTTTGGCGAAACAAAGAAAAAAAAAAGTACAGTTATGTATTATTTGTATGTATACATAAATCGAAGTTTCGAGAAAGAAAAATTTTTCATAAATTCCCGGGTAATTAGTAACGGTCCCGGGACTGGTTGTCTGGACAATGCGATTGTGAAATTGTCAAGTTCACGTATTACTATATATACAAGTACGTTGCGGCGTCTTCTCACGGTGGCGAAACACGCTTACCGGACTTGCCGGTAAAGCAGGATAATAAGGGAATGAGAAAAAAAAGATACAGTAAAATGAAAATTCGCCATGTTATTGTCAAGCGGAGACGACAGTCTGCGAGGAGCCATCTTGTATTCGAATGTAAACTAAGTTCGTTATAGTTTTCTTTGTCTTCTTTATATTCCCTTGCGTCGGTTTCTCCCTGCCGGGAAGACACCTTAATTAGACTAACTGGACCGTCTGCTAATTATGGTAGAATGAAAGCAAAACAGGTATTTCGTGGTGAATATTGGATAAGATTTTTTTATTTATTATTTTACCAACCTCTGTCACGTGTAAACACGTATATAGACGTGGGGTTCCGGATATTACGGCAGCGACAAAACAAAACTCTTTCACGTGTCCAAACGCGTTAGTATCTAATAAGCGTAAATTGAGGGAACCCTAACGCGATGTGACGCGGCAATTAAACTGCACTCGTCCTCTTCATTTAATTTTAATTGTACCTAACGAGACTTGGTCCGCCATAAGCGACGTCTAAAGCGACACGACAATGGACTAACGGTCGTCCGAACAAAGCGATTCGTCTCGCACGCCATTCAAGTCAATGCTGGCAAAAGCCATAAGCTGCTGTTTTGATAGAATGAATCATGACGCTTTAAATAGAAAATAAAAAGAAACGATCCAGAGGATAGTGGCCCGTCGACGATCAGAAAGTATGATATTCGATGTGTCGTAAATAAAATTGACCAGGGAGGTTCCATTAGAAACGAAATAGAGAAATAAAGAAGTAAAAAGGCCGACAGAAGAGTCGTATTCGTAGGTAGTATGTGGGCCAGTAATCGAAAGATAGCAATCTAACCTAACCTAACCCAACTCTAAATGCCCATCCGTAAGCATAAGAATATATATATATATTTCTACACGTGCGTTATAACGAATAGATCCAACGCGTCAGCTTGCCTACCTGTCTGCCTAGAAAAGTTCTACCTCATCTACCTAACCTCAACTTTATCTTATACCGGGTAACCTAACCTGGCGGGAGGCAGAGTACCTACCGCAACTCGCGATTTCGGCGATCTAACTGTTCGTTTGGCCACGGGCGAACGTTCAAAAATTTCCAGTTAAATTTGCCGCGCTTACCCGCGGAGAGACTAGCCTAATCTCAATGTCAATTAAGAAATTAATTTCAACCGTGTTTAACGTTATTTTACTTTCATTAGAAACCACTCGTCTTTCGTTTTTACAGGGATTACCGTAATCATAGTTCCGTAGCAATTGACTTCGTTCCAACATGTCTGCCTCTTCGTCATACTTTTTATCAGAAAATCCATTAGGGGCTTCTGTGTCGTGTAAGATTTATTATTTGCACGGGCACGTAACACGGGCGTGTACTATCGCGAAGTGTTCTCTATTATATCAAGGAAGAAAAGATCAGTGACCCCGTGACACAACCTCCACAGTTTGCAACAACCATAAATCCATTGTTCGCGTTCACTTAATGCTGTCATTATAATTAATCACCCAGTGTTAACCTAGCAATTTAAAATGGTATGGAAACATAATAAAATCCTATTGAAATCCGAGTATCAAGTTCTTACGAACGAATCCCGTCATAATAAATAGGTTAGAATTTCCAGCACGAGAACGATTATTCACATATGAACTTTTTGACGTAGGAAAAAGCAATGAAAGGGTACCGTGGAAGATGATGAAGAAGCGTAAGAAGAGCACGACGATGAAAAAAGGTACAAGAAGAAGCGTCCCACGAAACCCTTTTTCTTTATCTTTTATCCTTCCGCGCTTCCTTGCCTGTCGCGACCGGTTTCGATCGCGTTCCATTAACCTGGCGAACTTTTAGCCGGCCGCGTCGAAACACGTAGTTACCAATCCCCATACATATATATCTTTTTACATAGACTTTGGTACAGTCTGTCAAATTAAATTTTAGAAGACAAGGAAATTACTTTTTACGCTGTCATCCTTCGAGGGTCTACTGGATCTGCCTGTCCTGATTTCACCTTCCCAATTGTCTCTTGAATTCACCAACACGCTACGTCACACTGCACGACGTCACGGGATGCATAATTATACTGATTAACGATTATCAATGCTCTAGAATCTTGTATTCAGGAAAAATCCAATCCGATGGAGACATTCAAGTCGCGCGCTTGCCGAATGCTTGAAAGATACTGAACGCCGCCGTCGTCCTGGGTTGTCCTGACCCCTTCTCTTGCTAACCTCTCTTTTTCTCTCTCTTTCTCTCTCCTGGTCAGGCTCCCACCCTGTATACCTTGTCCTGGCTGGCCTCTCGTGATATTCACTGCCCGCTACCTACTACTCCCCTGAGAGAGAACCTAATCGACCTACCTAAACCTGAACGAGCTTAACCTAACCACCAATAGTCTAGAACATCCACGTGCGTACTAAATTATCCTTACCGACAGTTCGCCATCTATGAGCTTGACTAATGAATTCACCATTTCTTGTCTCGTCTTCAGCTTTACCAAGCGTAGGTGGACTTTACCGTTTTATCGTCACTTGGGAGACGCTAAATTCTTTCGAAACGTAATCTGGGTAATCGCATTCTTCTATCGTTTCGCACGTTCATCGGTGGTTTAGGTTACAAATTATTTCGTAGCTACGAGACTCGCCTCCGGGTAGACACTCGCGTGAGTCATGTTCATATTTTAAAAATGTGCCTAGAGGGACTCGTGGCATAAATGTTAATATCGCTCATTCATTATAGCCGAAGCATCTTACAGTCGTCTGTACTACAGGTATAAATATGTTGTATGGCTGCTATAGCGATTGTCGTGGGCAGAGAAAGAAATTCTTGCTATTTACGCACAACTCTAAGTACTTTGATATGTCTTGTTACCTGTATGAATTGTACGCTTGGAGTTTGCAATATGTTCAGGAGTGTCGTCCAATTTTTTCTTTATAACTTAAGTTTTGTATGAAGTTTTTTATGCTATTTAGGACTGTCGAGTCTGCCGGTGAGTTTCTATTATTTTCTTCGTTTATTTCGGCACGAGACGGTCTCCATTAGGAAATTGTTAGACTGGAAAGTCGTTAAAAGAAATATGCCGTTGCAATCGGGTATGAAAAAAAATGTATTGTTACTACGTGAGAATTATGTAAGGCAATAAAGTTAGGTTAGGTGATACGTATACGGTATAAGAAATTTGATGGAAACTTATGGGAGTGCTTGATAAAATTTATCAAGAAACTATTATAAAGCTCGTTTTAAAGATGGCGAATGTCGTTAGGTCCTTTGAAGCCGGTCGCTCGGACTCTCCCACATTCGGTCCAACCTGACCGCATTCCAGTAGGAATCTGTCTCAAGCTTCTCAGGCCACGGAACAACCTCTGCGTATCGATCACCAAGTCCTGGCGTCTTACGCGACGTCGGGACGCACGTGTCTTGCGATTTGATAGATTATTAATTAGTTTTCACTAATTAGGCCTGGCAGCGGGTCGCTTTCTAGCCCTATCAGAAAGATGAAATCATTTAAGAAGGAATAAGAGAAAAAGGTATAACCGAAATAATTCACGTGGACGATTATAATATTGTCAGATTAATAATGGCGGATGTTCTTATCTCGGATCTTTTTTTAAATATCAAATTTTTTTCAGTGGTTAAATGTAGGAAGATGCTTATAAAAATTCTGTTTATGGGTTTCAGGATGGTAATAAGGTGTGTCAGGACTTGTTAGCTGGTGCACGCTGCTATTTGGTACAGTGGGCTGTACCACGGTATTGCTGGCTCGGTGACCTAGTGACCTCGAGACTCCAAGAGCCCCGTAGGCCACCTTAGGATAAATTGAACCGGGTATGCATAAACTCGATTGCGGTCTTGGCAACAGGTGTGGGAGTCAATAGTGGAACAATTGACGGATCCATGGGAGTTAATAATAACCCAAGTACAGAGAATTTCAAAAGAGGAACATTCTTGTGTTACGAAAACAAAAAAAATCACAAGTTCGAGGTTAGGAATCGAGTCATATGAAATTCCCAGGTATTTACAATTTGAAAATTGAACTTATAGATTATTAAAGCAATGACCGTTGATTAATTTACTGAAACTATCAAATTATCATTTTTCAGATATAATTATATCGATATACACCCAATGATCGATTATTGATTGTTCGATTATGTTTCGTGATGAATCTCGGTAAGCGATCTTTATTTATTTATCTCTCCATTTTAATCTCATCAAATCCTCAGGCCCTTCTGTTTTCTACGTGGTCTTTGTTCACGAGACACGTTTACGGCTCGTGCGTAACGCACAAAAGAAAATGCGCGTGCGATGAGTCAGAAAGTTACATTATGGCTTGAAGTAAGAATCCACCACCTTGTGACAATGGCTCGTCAGGTTGTTTTTGACTGAAGATTCAACCCGAGAAACCGGCACTGACTGTTATTGCATCCACATTGCGCCCACGCTTGAATACCAAAGCGGATAACAGCGGATTCACCTGTATGAATTGGCTTTTATTAAGCCACACGGTATAACTCAAGATAAAGAAGTTCCTTTATTAGCATCAAGAGTTCTACGCCTCTTGCATAAACTATCACGACACCCTGCTTGAACTTTCAGGTCAAGCCTGTAACGATTCACAAAAAAGGTCTATTCAATTTGTCTCCTCTTTTTTTTTTCAACAAACATTTATAATTTACTACCAATTGCTTTACAGGTGTATTCTGTTACTGCAATACCAAATATTAATTGTTCTGGCGGAAATTATATATACATATACAAAGGGCGTGCATCATCTGGCATGGAATTCTGTATTCAAGGATGTACCTGGGATAAACGCGTGTCGACGGACTCTACTAAGCACGTGTTCCTTCCCACTCTCAATCCACTGTTTTTCCTTACATGGAGAAGCATAGCTTCGCGACAGTCAATTCGATTAAATTCAATGGCTTCATGGCGAGGATGCAACGTGCTATGCAGCGGCGAGTGGGCCGTTGCGTCAAGTCGTGAGACACCTGATCAAACAGGAGTGCAGAGTACGTATCGGGTGGATAAAGAGAAGAATTTCTAAGAAGAAGAAGGGAAAAAAACACAAGAACGTCAGTGTCGTTGCGTATTGAAAAATAATATTTTCAAAAGTGCCGTTCTTCTCAAAATTAATATTACAAACGTGTACGTCGATCAATCCATTTTTTCTGCAAACAATTCAACGGCACACGTGTTCGACTTATACGATTCTATTATACATATATAACGTACCCCATTATGTAATACGGAATGAATTGTTAAGAGCGGCGGGAAATTCAAAGGCGTACAGTCTCCTTGTCTCTTTAGTCAGAAAGTAAATGCAGACCCTGTAATTTATTTTCACGAGGCGCAATGAATCCTTTTTACGACGCGTATAAACGAGAGCGTTAACGCACTCTGTAGATTTCGTAGGCCGTTTACCTCTACAGAGTCGCTGGACAATTATGCCGCTCTCGAAATGGCTGTGCAGGCAGACCGATACATAAGCAAAAGGAAAACAAAGAACTTAAGAGCGACAAAAAGAGCCCGGTGGATGCAGAATTCTGTAATAATTATAAAGAAAGAATAGATAAAGCGCGCGTGCGCGAGCGGAAACCGCGACGATATTAATTTCCGGATAGCAAAAAGATCATTATTAAATCAGAAGCAATGATCTCAAGCATGAAATCATTGTAATAACAACCGGAAGACGTACTTCGGTTTATCATATCTCTAGTAAAAACATCCGTAGCCTTTTAATCTGTGTCAGAAGTATAAGAGTATAAAATTCTTTGTCTCTTGTCGCCAATTAACTAAAACGCGTTATTTGTAATTTAACAAGAGTAACCTTTCTGGAGGCTTGGACGGGACAAAGAAGAAAAATAATGGGAGTTAGCTAGAATTAATTTTGCACTGAAACTTTGTGCTAATTAAAGAAGCTTCTTTTTAATTTGAAATTATGTTAAACGCTTTATGTAACGCGTATCTGGGCATATATTGTAAGATACGTAATACAAATTTCTGAACTTTCTCGGGAGCGGTGCGTTTATTTCAAAGCTTGTAAACTTGCCGGAGCGTTAACTTGCCAAGTTTCACTTTTATTTAGCTCTATATAGTCGTATATGCACAGAGTCATTTTCTCGCGCTTCTTTCCAAGACGGTTTCACCGCTCCTTTCAGACAAGCTTGGCCTTCGTTATATATAAACGTCTGTATACAATCCATAAACTGGAAAACAGTTATACCTGTGTTAGCTTCATGCAGAAGTTAGTCATAGCTATTTAAAAAAATGCTCGTAATCAAATAAAGCTATAAATATTAGGCAAAGTAAGACAAACACATACCTTATCATTATTGAGACCGAGCGACTCGTAATCCGAGTCCACATAAAATATAGAGGCATTTTGACGATGGAACCACATAGTCAATTATTTATGAATAAATATCAATATCGACTAGCACCGTTTAGGTATAATTAATATAAAATTACACTGATAAATAGATTATTCCATTTGACATATCGAAACGATTATTAATCATTTTAACATTTACGGTAAGTTTGTCTCACATGATATTTCATGGATTATATTTTTAACTCGTGATACTTGTGTAATCAATGATAAAGACATGACGCAGTCGGTCGCCGAATACCGAGAGAATTCATAAAACGCTCCTCGTGCGACGAAACTCGCCTGAAAACTGGAAAGTAACAGCGCGCCTCCTGGCCTTTCAGTATGTATTCTCTGTGTGTGTTGTATCCTCTGGCTCGTTTCTACTCCCACCCTTGATACACGAGACGTCACTCGGATTGGTCGACATTCACTAATTAGTGCCTGAATAAATTTTGTATTAATTGAAACAGCGTGGAACAGCTGATTTCAAGTTTCTGTATCGTCAAGTCGTACGTATGCGTGTTTGATAATCCTTGGACTTGGATGAGAAAGGGAAAAGTCTTGTGGAATTTTTATTATATTCCAAGAGAGATATTTGGTCTTTCTCAGCAGAATTGAGAAAGCTAAGAATGGATAGATTTCGATTTCGATCTTGTCTTCTTTCACAAGGAAATTTAAACAGCGCGCCTTTTACCATGCGGGTTCCTTCATTTTTCCCTTCGGTAAAAAAAGTCCATGCCAAGTTCTATCGAAGTTTCAGTTGCAGCATTGTTGTCGCTTTAATCGGTTTGCCTGTCGGGGTCGTCAGTCGACGAATGTGAACTTGTAGTTCAAAAAATAGGCTGTCACCAAAGGACGAACAGAGAAAAAGAAAAACTTGACGTGTAGAGGTGCGAAGGCGCAGGACTGGAGTGGCCGTTGGCCCCGAGGTGAGTTGGCCCATCAGAATCTAGTGGGACAAATGCTGGAGAGGGTGTTGTTGCCCCAAAGAGGATAATAAGGATTTGATCGGCAGCTTGAGTAAGTTACAATTTCTTTTTTTTACCCCCCGAGATTGGTGGTTGGCGCTGTTAACCACGGGACGCCCCTTGTACCCGAAATTGGCTCAGGTTGTCAGCGAGTCCTTTTGCTTATTTGGCATCGCGACATTGCCTGGACAAAGAACATACTCGATCACGGAACCCGCTATTAAATGCCATTTGAGTGAGCTCAAAAAAGACAGGATCAGTTGCATAAGATCGTGCAAATTTTTCGGCGACATCCGCCCCGTGTAAAATTTACAGGATATATAAGACGCGATAAGTGCTAGATCAAGGATACTGGACTCAGGTCATCCATGATATAAGGCGTGGAATAAGGGTTGATATCGCGATAGATAACTGAATGGATTATAATACAGGATGATCGACTTAAAAAAATGCTGATTCATTGCAGATGCAGTTTTTTTGGTTTAGAAATAAGTATACGTCATTTGAGAAACTGAAATGTTGGGTAGTTATAGATAGAATTTAAATTATAGATAGAGACTTATTTCGTTTTTGAAATAAAGTAGTTGATTTTGGTCATTGTTTTTGTCGTTCAAGAGAGACAGATCGGTTTAGACAGGGAGTCATTTTATATGCAAAAATCGTATTCGGTTTACAGTATGGCGTGGTCATGAAATATTCGTTATGTTTACGAACTAACAAACTCATTCGTGACAGAACTAATTGTTTCAAAAATAATTTAAATAATTATACACTATTAATGTAATTAAGTTTGGGTTTTATTTTAGAATAGATATGCTGTGCGATACTGTATTTATTCAAAGCGCTACAGAGCCTCTATGTTTTCTCGAGCGATCGTGTCGCTCTAGTTTATTATAAATTTATAAGGTGCTGTATGTTACTACTTATGAAGCCATTAGGATTTCAACCTCAACTAATATGCATGACGGAAATATAAAGAATTTAAAAATAATTAATAGAGAATAATTCTAGACATTTTCTTAAAATTATTCTTCCGGTATTTTAGCGTATCTTCATAGAAATTCGTTTCACTTGATTACATTAGATTTTTTTCGATATTTTGATATTTATCCTAGTTTCATGAGACGCCATGTACATTTTTTTTATGTATACATTGAAGACTGGACCTTGCTCGAAATTTTATTTGCCATGTGCTTTGAATAACCATGCTGAAAAATTAAAGTGTTATACATTTAAGTGTGAAGATTTTATAAGAAAAGAAAATTCTAGTTTCAATGTCTAAGTGCAATAATTAACTTTGTAAAGACTCATTAATCATGACTAATGCAGATTTAATAAAAACCGTAGAGCCACATCTGGTACCAGGGTAAGACAATTTAACCTTTTTTTTTATATATATAAAGGATACGTATGCCTATAATTTTTTATCTTACAGATATAGCGGCTATTGTCCTCAATACAGATTCAGATGTGGCGAGACATATGGAAATCTTACACACAAATTGCTTTTGGATCCCACAATCAATCATGCAGAAACTTTAATACTTTCTAACAGGATCTCAGACGATTATGAGGTGCATGAAACTTTAAATTTATATTAAAAAATAATTATCTCTTGTAATTAACAATTGCAGGTAACAAGACCGCCTAAGGATGACATAGACATTGTAAATTCACGTTTTAAAAGAACCAATCCTGTATACATGCATCCAATGCTACCTGGATACGAAGGTATCTTTGAATTTTACATAAGAAAAAAGGACCTGAAGGTTTTTTTTATTTATAGGATTCACACCAAATCTGAATGCTCGAAATGGGCAGCGATATACCGTACTGGCTACAGAAGGACTTGGGGAATTTGAGCGACAACAATTGCGTGACAAAGCTGCCCTCAATCAGTTACACAAAGTCGTTGCTTCTCAAAGCGGAAATGACGTACCACGCAATCTCCAGGAACGTCTGGTTAGTCAAAGTCATCAATTTCTGATTATCGTTAAGAATAATACTGGAACTAAGTAGCGAATGTGAGAAATTAATATGTCAAGTCTCTTTCATTTTCAGCTACTGGAAAGTCAATTTAGACTTCCGATGCTTTCTGTGAGACCTGATTGCGTAGGAGTTATGAGGAATTTACCATTGGATGAGCAACGTGAGACGCCACGTGATCATGCGCCATCGCCATACTTTATGGATAACTTGAATCCTAAGAAGTATTTCGTGAGCGGTGAGTTTTTTCATTCTTCTTTTTTTTTAAATCATTTTTCCTATCGTCGCGAAGTACGCAGATTGATGATAAAAAGTTTAACCTCCTTTTTTCAATAAAAACATTATATTTTGGTCCTACGAAAATTGCGTAAATTCAAGAAAAATAGTTTCATTCGGATCTAAAAGTTTATTGAAATTTTTTAAACTACATTCATAATTCGTAACTTAGCATGGGTCTTACTAACAGTGAAAATCGTATGAGATATTCTTTCGTGCGTGAAAATGCGAGGAGTGAGTAATTCCTGATAAAAGATAGGGCCACAAAAGGGGATTTGAATGTTAATTATTTTCCCTAGGATATACTGGATATATTCCTTATGGATATGCACATTTTGGTGCTACCAATTTGCCTATGACCAATAGTGCCTTGTGCGATTTCACTACTAATTATCGTACAAGACAAAGCACCGAATGGGCACCTGCTAATATTTCACGTCCTGATCCTCCACTGCTTATCCAACCTACTGAAATTTATCACAAGCACGTTGGTCTCATTCCCAATTATCTTGGACATGTTCCTGGCTGTAGATTCAGGTATGAATTTATAGCTCATTATCTCTGGTTGAGTTGAATGACGTCAAAAAAATTTCTTGTTCCGTGTTCGTTAGATTTGGTAAAACCTTCGGTGCTGATAGCAGAGACGCAAAACGATGGCTACGCGGAGATTTTTCTATTTAAAGATAACAGGAGGACTGTGTTCTGTGTATTCAATAATAATAAAATATTAAATATGTAAGAGAAACTTTTATTAAGTTTAATGTGAAAATATCGATTCTTATGTGCAATATAAAACACTAAGTTAAAGCATAATATATTTTATATAGTACATATTTCAAATTATCATTTTCTTTATTATCAACTGGACTATGAGATGACGTAGAATTGTATTATACATGGTAAAAATTCTAAAGTAGTATCTATGATAATTGTATTATTATTATTATTATTATTATTATTATTAAGGGGCATATTATACCAGTCAGGTCGCTTCATCCTCACTGCTGCGCTTTCCATTTGAGCAAAATATCAGCTGCTTTCTTCAAATTTTCATCTTTCTACACAGAAAGACACATGGATATTATATAATCTGAAATTATACAATTAATTCTAGTTGTTCTTACCTTAATGAAGCAATAGCGAACGTTATCTTCGCCCAAGTGTTTATGCTGGTCACTGTAAAATGCAGACGGTGGAATTCCTTGTACTCCAACGTTCTTCGTCATCCACTTAGTGAACCTGTAGTCCTTATTAGCATCTTCCTCTTCCTGAAGTCGCACTTTATCCGCAAGCGCTGTCCAATTAGCAACCATAAAATATCCTCCTTCCGGAACTACCGGTGTCATTCCCACTTCACTTAGGAATTTCGCCATGTATTCACGCTTTGGTAGTAACTCCTTAGCTAAACTATGGAAGTAGCAGTCTGGTTGACCGAATTTCTTGATTTCCTCCTCGAATCCAACAGCTATAGCTTCCTGCGAGAATCAAAGAATTTGCATATAAGTACAACACACCTAAGTCACTTGCAATGTCATTAAGTAGTAATTATTTACTAATTACCTGGATAGGCGTGGTACAAGTATAAACAGCGTTCTGATGAACAACTTTTAAGTTATATAGTAGATTCTCAGGACCATAAGCCCAACCAGTTTTCCACCCGGTTACACTGAAGGTTTTACCTGCTGATCCAATGGTAATGGTACGTTCATACATTCCAGGTAATGTAGCTGAAAATATACGTTTTGAAAATCGTATATCATTTAATTACTGTTGAATGTGTACTAGGAATAATCGCATGGTAAGGAAAAAATAATGGAGCCAGCAAATACCTATTCTAATGTGTCGATAGGGTTCGTACACTATCCATTCATAAACTTCATCCGATACAACAAGGACATTCCACTTTTTAGCCAAATCTGCAATAAACTGTAACTCGTCCTCGGTGAAGACCTTCCCTACTGGATTGTGAGGAGTATTGATAATGATTCCTTTGGTTTTTTCGTTGAAAAGACTCTCCATTTCTTTTCTGTCAAAGACCCAATCAGCAGAAGTTACCTCTCCAGTGGTTTTTGTCTACAACAAATAACCTTATTTATATTTCTGTGTACGTAAGGATATTACTGCTTGAATTTAATCATGTTTCTAAGGGAACCTACTGGTTTCAACGCAATGAACCTTGGAATTCCACCAGCTGTGTTGACCATTGGGGCATAACAATCAAAAAATGGTTCTATAATAATCCACTCGTCTCCAGGACTTGTGTGTCCTTGAAGAGTTACGTACAGTGCTTCGTAAGCACCAGCTGTGACAAGAATTTCATTATTTGGATCTAGATCTCTCTGTAGAAGCTTTGAGTATAATTTAGCAAGTGCATTTACCAATCTTGGATGGCCCTGGAACAGATAAGATATTTATTGTGATTTTGTAATACTATTAGAAATAAGCAGTTAGTTGTTACACTGTAATAGCATCTGTGGAAAATAACTTTTGGATGTATGATAAACTGACACTTGAACACTGTCTTTGAACTATGATAAACATAACACTAGTATAATAGATAAGCTAAGTTGTATGTGTAGAATATAATTTTTTGGACTGTTAATTGTATATTGTTTGTTCATCAATTTAATCATTGTAATGTTGAAATGTATATGATGTGAAATCCTGTTCCGAATAACAGAGTATTATTGAAAACAAGGCTGGAAACTTACAAAACCTCTAGTGTATTGGTTTAGCAATGGATTTTCTGATGTGGCTGCAGCGGCAAGAGCTTTTGTAACATTCTCTGGTGCATAAAAGTCAGGAAATCCTTGCCCAAGATTAAGTGGCTTATATTTCAGAGCCAGCTGAATATATTCCACCCTACAAAACAAAGTATCATCACCATATGAAAATAAATATTATACACACATCTCTATATTCTTAGAAATCAGCATGAATAAGTATCAACAAATTTCTTACCACACAGACTTTTCGTTTCCTTTGAAACGCTCTGGTAATTCAAACTTGGACATGATGGCAGATACTGTTCGAACGTTCCTTGACAAGCTAATACTATTTTGCAACTTGGCAGTACTAATGAATATACCAATTCTACTCAGCATCTATAAAAGAACAATATAAGCATGTCACACATACAATGCTCAGTAAATTATTTTCTGCACTACCTTCAACTGGTATAAAATATGTCTAAGGAATATCAAAACACAGTGATATCGAAGTGGAAACTTTCTATAGATAAATCACATATGGAAGACAAGACTACAATGGTTTTAATCGAAATCACTTCGCCCCTCGATAATTAACACCATAAATCTCCATGTATTATAATAAATAATACCAAGTGGTTGTGCAGTACGATAATAAAACTTACATAACTTCTTTTACATATAAATATCAGTACGGTGGCGGGAAAATGAACTGGAACAAAGTAGATTTAGCGCAGTACTTGCGCAATATCAACTAGGAATGAAATTATCTCATAAAATACGTGACAGTTACGTGAAAGTAAAAGTTATGATAACTCAATAGAGTATTATCACCAGAACCGATACGAACTAGCCAAGAGTTCGGAGAAAACTAACTTTTCTTGACAGCAGCGCGCATATTTATTTAAGCAGCAAGTTGTTAAAAAAAACCGCGCGCAAGATTATATTTTCAGATTGCAAATTTCCGATTTTGACGAAACATCAGTTTGAAATAGTGGCACGACGAGTCTGTTTCCTTTCCTTGAATCTTGTCTGAACAGAGAAGAAATGGAATATTTACGGTAACGAGATAAGAAGTAGCGTTAAGTTCAAAGAAACGAAATAAAATTATCCATGCCGATGAGCGTCTTGTTCCACTCAGTTCCACTCTGATAATTGTTGTAACGAGTTTAATGGCCGCGAATATATGTGAGTGAAAATTATTCATAAAATGATTTCGCGAAAGCAATCAAATATCTATTTTGAATTACTTTTCTATAAAAGTAATTGTCATTGCACTCGTACGTAATGATATTGTGATTATTATGGTAATATAAACACTGTGTAACGGTTATTCTATAAGTAGAAGAAATACTTACAAAGAACAATGTAAAAATTACTTTTTTTCTTATCATTTCTTTTAGCTGATAGAATTGATTTATTATAACACTTGATACGGCCTTTACTCGATAGACTGGCAAGGACAATATATTTAAATTTATAAGTTAAGGAACTTTCACTTAATTCGGTAATGGCTTGTGCCTACTACAAATACGCCTGCCTTCTTATTGTATTCTACCAGCATGTTAATAAACTGTACTGTATTAGCTGTAGAAACTGTACAAGGTTTCAGTGTAGAGAAGGGCTTTGATATTTTTTAACGTAGAAAACTGTTCCAAATGACAGAAGTAAGTTTGACTTTAGTAATTATCAAATGAGAAAACGCGTCGTTCACTAATTTATCTGCGGATGTCAAAGATCTGTTTTATTCACAGAGCATTAGGTATCATTTGCATAATGGCTAAAAGAGAATTTGAATGGAAGAAGGATGATGTTGAGTGATATATCTTTATGAACGAGTGATTCTAATAAAGATGAATACGATACGAGAAAAATTTAATATAATAGATGAATCATTTTTGAAGACTGCAGCGAATGTCATAAGATTCTTTGGTGAGTATTTGAAGGTAGACGATTATGAAAAGGTTACAAGAAATTGAGATGATAGAAGAAATATCATTTGCAGAAAATGAAGAAAGGGAGGAGATGTTACAGAAACTTAGGATGGCTGTAGAAAATCGTTATATAGCAGATATAAAACTACAGAAAGCTGAACAAATCTCTGAAGCACTTAGTGCACAGTACGGGGAAGACGAATCAAATCTTCAGCAAATGTTAGAGGTAATTTGATTTTCTTGATATTGTAGATATATCCCTGTGATTTAATGAATATGAGATTTGAGACATTGGTGAACTTGAAATTTTTAGGAATATAAGCAACAGGTATCACAGATCAATCCAGATGTGATTGGTCATAAGAAATTACAAGAATATGACAAAAAAGTTGAAGCTCTGTTACAAGGTACGATAGATAATCTGATTATGCTGTGATAACACGAATAACTTATCTTTGATTTTAGCTATGGCTGAAAATGACCAACAGCAGAATAACGGAGATGAAGATATAGAATTAATGCAAGGAACTGTAAACGTAATTGATCCTATAACGAAGAAGAGAATGGTCGATCCTATGAAGAACACCTGCGGACACTCTTATGAAAGAGAAAGCATCATAGCTTTACTAAAAAGCAACAAAAAGATGAAGTACATTTCAATTTTCTATATTAATTCATTATACTTTATATTACTTGTAAGAAGAAATCTTACTAACCAATCGTACGGTTCTTGTAAGCTAAAATTTTCTTTTCAGGTGTCCAGTTCCAGGTTGTCGAAACAAGAACTCCATAGAGTTCAGCCAACTGCAACCAGACATTGTGCTGAAGACTTATTTGAGTCAGCATCCAAATTGATTAAAGTTCTATTAAGTCTCTTTCTTTTTATTTTTAATCATTCCCCTAGACATCGTGCCAAGTTCAAGTATATGACACGTATCACACGCCATTCTTACGCACGTACGCGCGTCACGGACCTCGCAGCAGGTTGCGCGATCCACAAGCAACATTCCTCACAGCCTATACAATGCTTCAAAGATTAAGAACATTGGCACCGATGCTGGCAACAATCCAAGCAACACCAGGAACAACATGAAGTTCTTAAGTAGGAAACAATTTTAGGCCAAAACTTTTAATTTAAAACTAAATGATTTCGTACAACTCTGCGAGTTACATACTTTTGTACTTTAATAAAATAAACTAAAAAAAGTAGACGTATCTCATAGATTTATGTATTGTTAATCTGCTTGACTAAAGTCTCCAATTTTGGACGACAATGATAATATTAGGTATCACGATTTCCTGATTATTGGTTATCGCACGTCATTGATTCCACAAAATAATCCAATCAATTCGTGAGTGATCACTTAATGACTACCTTCATTCGATTCCCTCTCTTTTCTTTTTCATTGACAGTCACAATGACAACGTCCAGGCTATGTTCCCACTTCTGTTTCTCTCAACTCTACTGATCCTCTTCCAATTCACTGTTCCCCAGAATAAAATCAACTCTACTAACGACTGGGGTCTGTTGTTATCAGTGTCGCCGAAGAGGGACGAGTTACCAAGTTACAATATAGGACAGTGGGTCCAGCAGCTGCACTTGCAGCAATGCGCCTTCGTCGAAATCGGCGAGAACTTCTGTGCAGTAAGCGATATATCGGACATCAGTTAATTAAACTAAATATCCAGAGAAATTGAATATATGTTTAAACAGCTTTTCGTGGAGCTGAGAAGTATACCAGATCCAGGAAAACACCTGGACAATTCAGAAGTTGGAGAATTCTTCCTAGGACTTTGCACGTGCGAGACCCTGAGGTCGTGGAATTTGTGCTCGAGTAACCTGGCCAATATTCGAAAGTCAGAATGCACATTCGCAGAAGCTATTGCAACTGCAAATACCAGTGCCAGAGTGCATAGAAGATTTTGCGACGTGACATTACTGGCTAACGAGGCACAAGTTTGTAACTGTACAGTTCCGATGGCAGGTGAACAGCTTTACAGGACAGAAGGTAATAATCCAATGAATCTAATGACTTATAAAATTATTAATACTCCACACTCTTTTTATCAATCATCCACTTTCAGGTTTCCCCACGTGCTTTCGCAATCCTCTACCTAACTCCATATGCGCTCCTCGTGGTGTCTGCGGCGTATCCCGGTGCACAACCATCACCATAAGAGGAATCCATTCACCACAATGCGATCCTGACTGCCACCAAAGGCAACCGGTACATATTTCATCAAGCGTTAATGTTTACCAATGATACCAGATCCCATTCTAAACCGTTCAGTTCTGCGAAGAGGTCGGCCCTTGGACTTCTGTACCTCCGGCTATCAATTCACTTTGGTCACATTGGTCCTTGCCAAAATGTAACAATACCTGTGGCACGGGAATGCTCATGGCTACCGCATTGTGTCGCAACCTAGTAACGTAAATATAGAAAAGGAATATCTGAGACAATATTATTAATATGGCTTATGAATTCTCACTTACAGTGGATCACCGGCTATGGATTGTATTGGTCCAGGTTCCTTTTGGTACGATTCAGAATACATAAGCTCATCCGTATAGTAGGGTTTTTATACTTTTTATTCGTTTAGTTGTCCAAACAATGCAGCTCAATGCATTTGCGACGTTAGAATCTCCAGTGGAATCATGAAAGCCATAAGGTATACGGGATCTTGTACTTCTACGGATGGATGTGACGTCAATGATGTAGAAGACGCAGAGCAGGGATTTCAAATACCTAGAGATGTTATCGATCAGGATTATGATAAAGCTGATTATCTACAAAACAGTCCAGAAGGTAAAAAAGGACTGATAAATATTTTATACATTTTTTTTTAATACAAATTTGTTTTATTCACCTTGTATACCTTTTGTTGTTGATCTAACAGAGTATCTGTATGCTTTGGAGTACGAGGGAACTCAGAAGCCGGTGCAACGTCGTCTCCTTGGAAGGTACAGGAACAGTTACGATGACGAGAATTTGAATCTCGAAGAATTGAATATGAATTTCATGGAGGATAAGCGACGTAATCAAGAATCATCAGTGAACGAAGAAATGGCTGACGATTCCGACGACGAAGCGGATGACGAAGAAGACGAAGACGAGGACGAGGATGAAGATCAGCGGGTGAACAGCACAGAGGGCTACCAAGATTACACCGACTATGGTCAGTATAAAACTTTTCCACGTCTATTTTTCTAGAGTATCAGGAAGATCGGTCGGTTCGCCAATTTCAAGCGGAAAGAGAGAAATACAAATGAAAGAGAAATCATCCCCAAGGCATCACGACTCCTGGTGAGATCGATGGAGGACGACGACGGGGATTGCGAGGATGAGGACGATACCACAGAGGAACTGCAGTTTGTCGATTACGGTGAGAAATAATCGTAGAACAAAAAAGTGTGGAGAAAAAAAAGAGAACTCATGATTTTTCACAATCACTATTTCCATTACTGTATTTATCTTGCAAGAGAAATAAAATAATTGTACAGTAGAGCAATACAACTATTGGGTCTGATTGCTGTCCCAGATGAGTAATTTTGCTGTTGTTCAGACTCTATTGTCCAAAAATAGAAATCTAAAGTATCTTATCAATATTTATTTTCACATCGTGTATACATATAAGCCCGTATTCAGAACTCGCTCTTAAAGTTACTACCAGAGTTGCTTGTAGTTTAAAAGTCACTAAGAAAAAATTTAAAAGTGCACTGTTAGCACTAAAACCAAGTTCTGAATACGGACTATAGTATATAGACATTGCACGTTTTGGAAATGCCTAAATTCACTTTTTTACAAATAATAGCTTCAGTCTAATTTTCTAGATTCCTCAGAGGCCACTGATGAATCTGGTGAAGAGTCTGGTGCAGATAATGGTGGAGAGTCTGATACCGATAAGGAATCCAAAAACGAAGATTATGACCTTTCCTCGACAAACGTTCAGAACCTCCACAGCCGTTCGTACAAGATATTCTTATTTATCGCTGCGATCATTAATTACGTTATATGATCATGGAGCGTCTTTCTATAAACAAGGAATATCCTTAAGGCGAATTAACGTCTTGGCAGCTATTGCCATTTCTAATCGGTAAGCCCATCACCATTTGCAATTATTAAACTTTCGCCCAGGCTATTTTTTGCCACACGTTTCCATTCCGTATCTCATATACTCTTTTCTTCCCTATGTCTCACATCCAACTATCATGAATGCACTATATTCAGGATAGTAAATGCAAGATTTATCAGACTGAAGAATAGACACAAGGGATCTATTGATGCCGCCATCGTACTCGGTATTACATCAAGACTCTCATTTTCATCTTAAAAGAAGGATCAATCTAGCCTTATCGCTTATGCAAATGCAACGTGTTTGGCCACACACGCGATAGTCCTCTTAGAAGTGACGAATTAAAATTATAACAAGCGAATAAAAAAGAAAAATAATGTGAAACATTTTATCTAGATTAAAGTTAACTGTGCCTTGATGATTACTCTTCAAGATCAAGGTACAGTAATGAAACGCCGAGGGGCAACTTAATTACCTTACAATGAGATACAAGGCATTAAAACTGTGACATTGACTAGACACGTACAACGCATCGCGCACGGTTGCCATGTTGTTCCCACTGAACAAGGACACCTTCTCGAATATTAATTAAAGTCTATTCGTCATTTGTTGGTCGGTAGATACAATAAAGGCGCATCAGAAATGCAGAAAACGTAGCGCGCGATTCGAACGCGACGTCGCATCGATGAGTCGCAGGTTGCATTTAGGTACATTGACTATAACTATATATATAAGTATCGATATATATATATATATACACACACGCCTAAAACTACGTGCGTACGTTTCCACGCAACAGTCTCAAGATGCGTGGGCGTCGCCGACGTAAGAGATCGGCTATCGCAGCATCTTGCAAAAATATATAATATAATACAGAGTCTAGACTCTAGAGTCTAGTACGAATAATTACTACCCGTGCAGGTGGACGTTAAAATATTTGTCGGATCCAACTTCTCCTTTTTTTTTTCTTCTACTTCTGCTTTCTTACGCACGAGGCGTGGGTAGTATGGAAGAGTGTCTAGCGTCGTGGGAACGCTTGGTGTTACGACATTGTGGAAAGTCTAAAGTTAACTCAGGCAACTGTCGAAAGTGTATTTTGACTTAGTTTTTTTAAATTTAAAACAGAATTAAGCGTGCGAGGCAATATTTTTAGTATTGCAAAATTTAATCCGTACCGATAACGGAGAAACTCGCGCAAAGATGACACGTGTCACGTTTGTACAAATTCACTTCGATATTTATTAGAGGTATCGATAACAGTGTTATAGAAAGATTTATAAAAATTATTATTACCACATTGTACTCTAATAAGGAAGAATATCAGGCACGCAGATAGAAATAGCAGGTATAGCGCACTATTATAGTTAGCAAAACATGATAGATATGGTAGGAATATTTGCTTAGATAAAAGAGACGCCTATTTATTTCATCTTCATTAAAAAAAATATGCCACGCTCCGTTATCGCTATTTTCCACAGTTATTATTCCTACTGTACAGACGTTCTCGATAGTTTCGTCATAGCTGTCGCACAGTGAGTATACGCAATTCAAGGCCATCAATTGTAAGCAATTTTACACGAGCTATCAGTATTCGAAATTTAAGAAAACGATAATTCCTCGTTGTAACGAGCATTAAGTAACGCGATATCTGTCCGAGAATGCGACGATGGTACCGAAAGAAAAACGCAACAGGGAACAACCTGACCCCGGTACTCGAACGGTGATCGTACGGAGTATTCGCGAATGGCTGCAGGTCAATGAACTGTGTTATAATAAAAAAAAAAAGAAGCAGAAAGCATTAAAGTCCTCTGTAACACGTAGACGGTAAAGAAACGTAGAAGAAAGATACATAGTCCTAATTCAATACGGAAGGATTAATCTGAATCGAGAAAGAGAGAGAGAGAATAAACTGCAGGCGTCCTTGAGGTTAAAAAAGTCAACTATAGAACACGACTATAGAGTAATAACAGCAGCAACGACACAGTACAGTACGGTACGAGAAGCAGTATGGATGATATACTTAAAACACAAGCAATCCTCCCAGATTATTCCTTCGAGGAACCGGGCCTCCGGTATCCATCTTAATTTCGAGTCTCATCCAGTATCACTGTAGCTCATTATAGTAAACATCATAGTAGCCATATCTGATTCATACATAAAATCATGACGGAGATAATATCGTAGGCTCGAAAGAATCTCCGCTCTTACTTCTCGACACGGGAGCCACGCAATTCTCTCTGGCTTCAGCATTAAAGCAGAAGAAAACGAGGAGTCCGCGCGGGTTTCCACTTTATACAACTCCGTGCATGCGGCCCGAGCCTACGGAAGGTTCTGCGCTCTGATTGGCCGTCTAAGGATCACGTGGTATCAAGCCGCGGGTGGGGATTGGCCAGCACGTAGAGCAGGCGAAAGCGGAGAGTTTCGTTCTAGTATTTACCTCGCGGTAAAGCCGCATTACTCTCGCGTTTACGTTCATTGTTCGTGATATTTGACAGGCGGGCTGGCCGTTCGCAGGCGACGACGTCGTCGTCCATCGCGTGCATCGCCATGGTGTCGAGTGATAATCGCGAAACTCGCGGCTATCAGTGACGGTTTGTGTCTTGTTGTTCTTCCTTGTTAAACGTTTGCGCCAGGCCGTAGCAGCCCACTATATAACACTCGTCGGCCAGTCTACACTCGACTCGGCTTCCAGTCGAAGAGAACAGAAACGAACCAGCAACCGCTGTGGGATCGTGGAATGTGCGCTGACAGGTATTCGCCGCCGCGCCGTCGCCTTCTTTTAACCGACACACGGAATTGTCTATGAGGGTTTCCTCCCCGTATCCTCATTTAATTTTATCTTTGTTTCTTTTTCCTTCTCTTATCATGCATCCTTCTTCTTTGCTCTCGAGAAGCTGCCCTGTTAATCTTCTTCAACAGGCTGCAACAGAGATACACTCTGGCAGTACATGTATGCCACTGTCAATCTGCGCATGCGCCGTAGCTACACGTTGCTACTTGCTTTTGACAGCTGTCAAACGATGCAAAGCGACAAATAATTATTCTGGAAAATATGGTAAAATTCCATTCTACCAATTGCCATTGTACTTCGTGTTACTCTACGTTTTGCTGTACGATGTGTATAGGCTTCTCGCAGGTGTACCGTATAAGTATTCCACTTTAGTGATTCACTAAAGAGTTACTTAACGGAAGTGCTTCTCTTGCGCGAGTATTTCATCGATACGCTCCAGAGGAATGTCAGCCGGTACTATGACTTCTTTTCTTATTCTTTCTGTTATCCTATCCTTCCTTTTATTAACTGAAATTTATTATCGACTATGCAGTGGATTACGTCGGTTCGTAGTGGCCATTTAGACTTGTTACTATTGAACAATTCTTTTGAATGGTGAGAGAAGTTGACACTGGTGGCTCTGGTATTTATATTACTATATACCAATAAGTGGACGGAAGCTCTGTATGCATATTACGTGTGGCGTGGAAGCGTGAGAACGATTGCGGATTCCAGGCGTAAGCTTGGACTGATATTGCGTAAGAGCTGACTGGGAAAAAACAATGGGACGCTGATAAAAGACGATTTAGCTGATAACGTTACTTCTATTGATACGGATTCACAATTATCAGTGGGTCGTGTACGTTGGTCTCTCCTTTATTATTTTACTAGTGATAATTAAATTTGCATGGCAAATCTTGCTGAAATAATTTATTATTTTATATTCATCGAATCAATCGAGTCTCCCATTTAATGGCCATTTTCTGATCTTAATCTTGCTAACTTACTGTATCAATAAACTATAGCTGACGTAAGAAATTCTCGCGGCCCGTTAAACTCGCCGGCGCGAATTGAGCTCGCGGATCTTGCAAAATCGTTATTTGCACGAATTTTCGCGAAGAGTCAGTAACAAAATATGTAAACTATGTACTTGATATTTAACTAAAGTATATACTTGATAAATGGCGATTTTTATCGACAGCCCGTCATGGATCTATCTTATTACTATGAAATTATCTGTTTTCCTTCATCGTCACCAAAGTACCATTAACTTCTGTATATTTTTTGGGCAAAAATTCAAACGTTGGAAAAATCTTCAAGTAATCTTCTCATATAACGTGTGCATACGTATGTATATTTTGTACAGTCTAATAAAGGGTGGCCTTTACGAATCGAGTCGAGAAATTAAAACTAATTCTCTAGTATCCTTTAGAATAAATCCTTTCTACGCCACTTGAAGCCCGCATAGACAACAATTTCCATATTAGTATACAAGGTCGGCGGAACCTTTCTATCCTTTTTTTTGAGGGGCTTCCAGCAATCAAAACCAACAACTGAAATCGCTATCGAAGCCCAGCATATTGGATCCGCCTGATGTTCAATCAGTGATACCAACTAGAGCTCCATAGTAAAAATTATTCAAATTACATTCAACCATGTCTGGTATAGTGTATAAATAGAATTGAAAAAAAAAAATAAAAAATATCTTTACTTCCATGCGAAAGAAGCCCCTCGTGTTCTACAGTGAGAGAGAAAGAAAGAATTGACAGTTCATGGTTAGCGAGCGATTTGAAAAACAAGAGGAAAAAAAAAACGAGAGAATAAGAAATGAAAATGCAAGAAACTGAAAGAAATATTCTACAAATATTCAACAGCCCGAGATGAACCAGTCGAACTCGACGTCCGTGCCGACGTCGACCAAATCCAACCAGGAAGATGAAGAGGATACAGCCGGCCCTGACATGGACCTAGTGCACGGACCGAACCCCTGGTTACCTGCTTATGGATTCGAACTTCAACATCATTCCCAGTTTCAACCTACGCACGAGGATCTACGGGCTAATGGTTCGTTGTCCCTATGTTACGTTACGCTACGCATTTCCCTACCTGCCTTTCCGCTAGTTTTGCCTACAGCGTCAGTGTCACGCTAGACTGTCTGTAACGATGGGGGCCTTAATAGCGAGGAACCGTAAAAAGCATGGTAACCAAAATTTTACAATTTTTATTTACAACCAACCATTACCCACTTGCGTACGCACTTTCTGCATGCTCTTGTAACATTAATGCCAACTTACAGGATGTGCTTTTTATTTCCTTCAACTGTCTTGCGACCGATGCTCCCATCTTCTCACGCTACCCGTTTTATCTGGATTTCACGTACGAGAATGAAGTTGGTGAGATGGAAATACCAAAAATGGCATTCATATACCGCTACGTTCACGCACCTCCTTTGCTGCAGTAATATTCAAGAAAGAAGTCACTCATCCTCGGCAACTCGGGACAACATAACCAAGACAGACATTCCCTTCTTCTTCTTACGCTCTAGATAACCGCGGGAGCTCGTATCATTACTGCGAATTTCCATCGCTTAGAAAACAGCGAGCGGCCTTTGCATACAAATCGTATGTTAATGCAAAATACTAGGCTACTTTCTATATCGTACAGCAAGCTTATGAAAAAAGCCTCTAGGACCAGTAAGAAGCTCCTGTACAATTTTTTTTTCTTCAAAATCAGTATGATTTTTAGTATTTCTGGCACATCTCATTGGAGGTGGTAGCCATAAGGAAGGAAGGAAGGATTTTTATTATTTCTTTGACTTGTATTAAAAACAATTGTCTCATTCCCTAGACAGTATCCTGGTACGCGTTATCTGCTTCCTGCCTTTAAAAATCCGGACGAACGATGTTACCTCGTAAAAAGAACCGACGTTTACCGAATCCAGCCGAACCAAGAACCACCTGTTGCACGTGACGCCTGTTGCAAGTACAAAAGTTGGCGGCCACAGTCGATGCTCTTATTATCGTATCGGACTGTCAATAAGGACGATATACGTCGGTGCTGCCAAAGCCAAGCGATACTTACGTACCTGGTTTCTCTGCTATTAATAACCCCGGTCTGCTCGTTCGAAATTCGTTCTTGAACGAGTCGTACGACCATTAGCGTGGGAGGAATCAAAGTTTCGATAGTCACGTCTCTTTGCTCAAGATTATCTTGATGGATAGCATAAACGTTATTTGATTAGGAGGCTCGATTAAGCGTGCTCTAAGGAATTGGACATTTCTTTATTGAATGGAGACAGAGCGGAAATACATTATTAAATGTTATTAGATAATTTTATCACTCAAGGTTATTACAGAGAAACGCTTACCGTACGCTCAGACACCTTTGTACTTAGAATTCATACTTTTATTTCTATTCTATTTTACTTCTCTCTAGTTTTCTTTTATGCTAAACTTCCTTGCTTATCCTGTATTACTTATTTACGCTCGCTATACATCCAACATGGAGTTTACACTTTATATCGAGTCGCAGTAGTATCTGGATAGCCTTGAACCACAGAGTGAAGTGTGACTTTTCCATGGGAGAGTGACCGGGCATCAAACCCTCCGAATGCCATGATTTTACGCCGTTATAACTATACATAATACATATACCAACACTAAGCTAGTAAACTATAATGTCAGTATAGTCAGTAATAGCGTCCAACTGTTACCACTACAGTAACATTCGAAGAGCTAGCGAAGGCTGCGAGTGACTAGCGAGAGCGTTCAAGTTAAATTCAAAGAGAGAAAATATAAGAATGAATATCTGACAATTCAAACGGAGTACAATGATTCATAATAATTTAAAGTGCACGATGCACGATCAAAGTACGAGTAGTAAATGCTGAAAATTCTTGAGTCTATTTTCATTTCTTTTTTTTCTCTCTAGTCTAACACTTGACCTACCTTAATCTAACCTAAGCCATTGCCTGTACACGTGACCAACAATGTATTCCCATCACGAGGCTGTTTCTTCTCAGAGATTATTACCACGACAAGGTACCCCTAGCTCTTCTCTGGAAATCAATGATTTCTCAACTTAAAAAGAAGCGCCTACCTGATCCGGGTTCTTCGCTCGTACCTACAAAGATTCCTTTGACATTCCATCAAGATTCTTTTTTTTTTTCATTCATGTTTTTTATTGCGACTCTACAATAACGCGAGGATACGATTCCTCAATGGTGTCGCATAGTGGGATGCTGGATGGTTGTATGATTATTTGTACGTTCCTATAGCTATAATGAATCCCGTCTTAAGTACTCGTTACTGTTTACAATCGCCCACCGTCCGAGGGCTCATCTTTTGTTACAAGGAATCGTCAGAGCTTTACGTTTCCAAGGCGTTAGAGAGTTCAGAGGCTGATAACGCATCTTAGGATGAGTCACGACGCCAAACGTCCAGACGCTGCTCGTTAATAAAATTCATTCCTCGCAGACGAGACTTTCGGTCGTTTACATTGCATTACACCGCGGCTCACTTTCATCCGCTAAATAACAGTAGAGTGTGTCGAATTATTGTACGTAGAGGAATTTAGTATTTTTTTTTCTCAACGGGTTAGTCGTCGATTAAGTTTCTCTGCGTCGAGGAGTTACGTCATCCACTGGGAGACGAATACTCGTGCTTTTTGTTGTAACAGCCCACGCGATAGAATAAGAGTAAATCGATGTGAAGACATAGTCTTTTTTAAACAAGGCTTCTTTATATTGCTATGATCTATTATTCTATACGATATTATAATTGTGTATGTTCTATGCGCAGATACTGTACTGGTCCAGCAGGTCGACTTCCTGGAGACCATCCTCGAGGAGACCTCTGATGATCTTCAGAGCGACTCCGACCGTAGTGGTACTACCTATTGGCTGGGATCAGATTCAGAAACCGAGAGTGTCATCCATATAAGAAGAGCTGCCACAGGTTAGATTTATAAATATAATTTCACCCTTTGACCCTGTGAGAGGTGATAATGTTTCTAGGTCATGTAAATTTCTTCCTGGGATCAGAACTCGTTCCAAGATCCATTGTCTCACGTGGTCCACTTTCTCCAGTCCAGATATCTTTTCTTCACGTCGATTATCGCACGGTCCTCTTCATGGAAAGCGCCCAACCCTCTTGGTACCAGTTTGGTACCGTTAGGTAAACCGAAGATACGTCTTGAAGAATACCCAGAATCACCTTTCGATACAGGAAGATAAATAACTGTAGCACCTCCTGCATGCAGAAGGATCCAAACGTCTGTGTATAACTGGTTGCCGTACGTTGGGCGTCGCTTAGATCTTCAATCGATAATATCAATTCTTTGAACTGGTTGTATATTTAATAACGTAGCGTCGCACGAGTCAAAATTTTAACGATCACTCGGTATATTATCTGCGTTCTACAGTCACTCGCTATGCCTCGGGCCCCTTGCGAATAACGGTGACGGGCAACGCCTCTCGCGTCAAAATTACGCAACTGGGTATAAGTCGCTCAGTCAAATTCTGTAATCTATCATCTAGAGTGGATCTTTCAATGTCTAGCAGTAATTTACGTCTTCAATGAATTTTTTCTTTAAAGAGCAAAGCATCGTTCAAATTTATGCACGTAGCAGTAGGTTAGGTTAAGCTGGATGTGTGTATACTTCGGATATCCTATGATTACTTTGTTTGGCACTCTAAAATTAGATTAGCTTTAATGCTACCTAGAATTACCGGGAACTCGTTGGATCTCCACTCGTGCATGTGCCGCGTGTAGACGCAGCCACTTGAGAATTATGTATATGCACATGCACATTTGTCGTTACGCTCGAGCGACAAACACGACACGGAGACTTCGAGTTTTATCGTCTCGCGCGAAAAGTCACGTCGCGTTACGGTGAATTGGACTTGGCTAAGTTGAATCAAGTAAGTCTTGCTGTTCGAACGATTCACGTTAAAAATAATAACGTTGGATCGGATGGTCACTATCGCTCCTGTATCTTGTCAGTGGATTATTTGGTTATTAAGTTACAGTGAATTTGACTTGGCTAAGTTGGATCAAGTAAGTCTTGCTGTTCGAACGATTCACGTTAAAAATAATAACGTTGGATCGGATGGTCACTATCGCTCCTGTATCTTGTCAGTGGATTATTTGGTTATTAAGTTACAGTGAATTTGACTTGGCTAAGTTGGATCAAGTAAGTCTTGCTGTTCGAACGATTCACGTTAAAAATAATAACGTTGGATCGGATGGTCACTATCGCTCCTGTATCTTGCCAGTGGATTATTTGGTTATTCTAAAAATTTTATTTTCGAGCCTAACGCTCTTGTTACCTCTGTAGCTTATCCGACGGGTCTGCGTCTATGAAAAAATTGTGTTATTTTTTGTGCAACGAATTAATGTAGCTTATAGAAACTCGGTGAAAACTGTAGCTGAGCTTCTCATTGGCACAGTTTATGATTCCACTCACGGAAGTGGGTCTTCTTCCTTGGCGAGCCAATCGTCGGTTACCGACTGGCAAGTACTTCGAGTGACTCCCCTCCCGGAAGACGGTTCATTAAACCGGAAGTAGTGCTTATGGAATTACATTGGACCCAGCCGACGCCCCTTTGATCACCTCGTTCCAAGTCAATTCTGTTTTAGATTCATTGAATTCATTTGGACTGCCTGTTACAATTTATATTGTCTTCTGTTGGTCTAACGCTTTCGATTCTTGCTTCCGTTTATGTTTACCAAGAGGAGAAACCGGATGGCAGCGGAAGCGAATGTAACTCGGTGGTACCGAAGAAGAGACGACGTAAGAATCCCGAGCGGATCAGCGCAGTCGCCTGTCAGGATGACCTCACGGCGTCCCCAAGATCATCGAGGTCGTCCAGCTCCACCGGATCAAGTTCACTTCTGCAATTTGAGTCGCTCGAGAGAACCTGCGCGACCTTGTCGCCATCCAGTTACAGTTTCGACTCGCTGGAGTATTCGAATCGCTCGAATTCCCATTTCGAAAATACCTCGCCGGACAGCCTGGAGCAGGACTACGACAGGATCGTGCCCAATGGACTTCCTGGTGAAAAATTCAACGATGGATTCGGCAAGATCAGACCGTACAGGAGCTTCGAGAGTCTGGGTACTTGTCAGAAGGAAGAGGATGTCAGAGAAAAATTCTCTAATGGCTTCGCGTCTCTGTACTCGGACAGGAATACGGATTTGTCCAGGAGGAACGACGATCACAGGAGGTAAGTTGCACCGGGACCGTTGGGTACTGTAGTTGCTTGTTATCTATAGCGATAAGTGACTAACTTAGGTATGATAAATCACTAAGAAGATAAGAGTACTGTCTTTTGGATTATCTCTCTGGGTTCGACCTTAAACCCAGCATTGCTTGTATCACTTGGCAGCGTCTATCAAAGAGCAAAGTATACCATTGCCGCGTGACCGCTATTTTTTGGCCCCGACAATCTTGACCCTGAAGAAGAAGAGATGCTCGAGTAACGCTTGAAGCTCGAAGAGACACGGTCAGGGTGTAGTGTAAAAAATAAATTTTGAGAATTCGATTTTTTTGACTATTTTGAGATTGAATTGTAAAGTTGACTAGGGTATCATTGTCTCTATTTTTTTCAACGACAGAGACTTTTGGCACCAGGACGAGCCCGAGGATTACCGAGATGATCGCGAGTACGACGAGGAGGACGAGGAACTAGCTGAATTCGTACGCTTCGAGGACAGACTAATTTTCGGCGACGTCTCGTCGAATTACGCTACGTCCCTCGACTGTCGCAACACGATCGATCTACGAGAGATCGGCATTGAAACCAAGAGAGACGCCGTGTTCGATTTAAAATCAGGCCAGACCTCTAGTTCGGCGGCGTTACTACAGAGCAGGTTAAATATAGCGAGCAACATGGCACGCACTGCCGGCCAACAAGGGTGGAGCAAACCACGTTTTAATTTTAGATTCACGGATAAATCTCAGAGCGTACCCAGTCTGCCCAGCAGCGTCTTCGCGTACGGTTTTGCGCAGCGCGACTTCTCCAGCACCGAAAGCGTTCCAAGTACAAGAGGATCGTCCCAGTTCGAGAACTACACCAGGGTCTCCAGCGTACCCGTGGACCTTCACCTTTGCGGCACTTGCACCCAGAATGCACATCCGCCCATGGAGGAGAGTTTGAACGATCACGAAATGGCGGACGTTGGTTCTACGATCCAGGATGACGCAACGGGTCAGATCAAGACCCAGGAAGACGGAAGTGCCCCTGGTAACAGTGCCGTAGAGTCCTCCGTGAGGACGCAGGACAAGCAGGAGCTGACGATGGTTAGACCCGATAATCCCCAGGAAGAGAGGGAGTCGTCGCCAGTTCCTAGGAAGCACCAGGTGACCTCTACGGTTAAGACCCAGGACAGGACCGAGAGCGCTGCCCTTGAGATCGCCATGGCCATCGACGGAGACATCGACGCCGTCGTCGACGAAGCTATAAAGCAATTCAAGCGTGAAGTGGAGGAGGCCACCGTGGAAGCCTTACAGAAGCCACAGCAACAGAGAACTCGTAAAATGAAGAACAACGCGAGCTACGAGCTGGCTCAGCAGTTTGAAATCGATGAGAGGAACTTCGCCAGGATGCCTTCGTGCAAGGAAGTCGAAGCAGAGTCTTCGCCGAAGCCTGCCCCTAGAAGAAAAGTCCTTAACAATGCCAGCTACGAACTGGCACAGCAGATCGACTACATCAAAGCCATACAAAACGCAAGACCGTTTCAACGTATGGATGCGTGCGATGAACTGGACGAGGCAGCATCGTCAAGGTGTCTCAAGGTAACGGATCTAGTGGAGGAATTGAGTCGAGGATTCTCCAGTAACTCAACGTCGAATCTCGCCACGGGAAATACAAGGGAAGTGGACAACGACGTTCGAACTTACTCAAAGTCAACGGAAAATATCTCAACATCCGGTAGCAAGGCTTCCCACGCTCAGGAGAACCACAAGGTTGAAAATCACGTCGGATCCACGTATTCCAGCCCGAGGAAGTTCTCCGGGACCAAGCAGCAGTCCCCGAGTCCTCGACGGGACATGGAACAGGATGGTCTGTTTAGTCAGATAAAAAAAAACTCGGATTTATTTTCAATATATGGCGAAAGTGCTAGTCACCCTGTAGACGACGAAGTAGACTCCCCCTATTTGGAGAACAAACCCATAGAAATTTCTCATCCAGAAGATGGTATACTCGAAAGCGCCAAGTACAATAGACCCGCAGACGAGAACGACATCCTCATAGATCATAAGAAGACCTTCATCGGTGAGTTTTATCCGGAGAAGACTCCCCGTAATCGCAATCCCGTCTCCAGGTCGTCGTCGTCCATTGATCGATCATCGGCACAGGTATCTGATCAGGAAATTAGCGGTGATAAAAGTTATTGGAACACGGAAGAGAATCAGCAACAACTAGCGCTACTCGATTGGCTCGAAGACTCAAAGTCCATCCTGACGTCGCGCAACGCTAGAAATTCCGTAAAGGAGTTCCAGACGCCGAGCTTCCACCAGGTGCTAAGGGAGTCTTCGGATAGCCCGAGGAAAGTGAGAAACGGTAAGATGGAGGAGGTAGAGGGTCCAGTACCTCGGGAAGCCAGGGGAACCACGTCGCGGCAGGAGGAGTCAGGACTGGTGGAGGAAGAAGAGAAAGAGCACGAGGTGGAGGTGGTGGTAACGGAGCGACATAATGTCGGCAGTGTTCATGGCTCCCCACTGGAGTCCAAGCCCGGTCCGAGGAGTGGGAATCGAGCCGTAGTTGATACGAATCGCATGGATAACGAAGACGACAACAACGGGTTCGCCGCAGTACGCGAAGAGATGTCAGCGTCGTCGAAGCGGGAGGTCGTCATGGCGCCGTCATCGAAATTTACCTCGACAGCGTCGTCGGCGGACAGTGTCAGTACCAAGAGTGGATCGGCTACCCCCGAGAGAAAAAAAGGACTCGGTGGTCTTCTTCAACGTTTTTCGAAATTGCGATTCAGTGGTAGGTCTAAGGTGCCGCGATCGGAGGTGCAGAAGAAAAGTGAAGTCCAAGTGAATCGTGCCAAGGTGACCAGCAACAGTGGGACTCCTGATGGTCTTTCGAGATCGAGGAACAAGGAACCGGATTATATTATCATTCCTCTTCATTCCCCGGAGGAGCAAAACAAATTGAGAGATGAGGACGTTGCTTTGGAAAAGAAGCTGGAGCAGAGATCGGTGCCTCTCTTGGATAGAAGTGGATCGAACGTTAGGTGAGGATCGTTTATTTATGTAGATTGAAATTTTGAACTGAACTTAGAGTCCCACTGTTATTAATATATTAATTTATCTTTTTGGCTTTTTATTTATACTAATACAGATTATTGCGTATATTCATCATATTTTCACGCAATGATCTCTCTCTGTCTCTGTCCGTTTAATTTATCTTGCTACGTGTCTGACAGTTTGAGACGGTCCCCGTTGCCTATTGGCTAATCCAAACTTTTGGATTCTAGCCAAGAGGAAGAAAGGGAGCGAGCGCAAAAAAAAAAGGAAAACAAGAAGATAAATAAAAGTAAAGACTAAACAGACGTATAATAACATAAGATCCACTCTGTTTACCAAGTTCCATCAGGCCGCACGATTTCGATCGTGGTTCGACTTGCGTTTCGTGACGCGGAATGCATTTCTTTTTCTGGGGAACAACGAGGTCAGTGATACGGACTGTTTCGTAATGGCCGACTGAGTCAATGCACAGTTTTACCAATACCGAACTCCCACACGTAGTGCATACATACCGTTCGGCTCCTCATTATCATCATCATGGCCACCACCACCCTCTTTCTCCTTCCACGTCATCTAAATAATCTTCTCGAACCCTTCACTCTCCGCCGTGACTACGACCGTGGGAAAGTTAGGTTAGGTTAGTCCTCGTGACGCATTACTCCACCCTTTTACATTATGCAATGTCTTTTTATTCTGCAATAACAAGACGGAGTATTAGGATCAGGATGGAATTTATCTCTCGGTCAATTTGCCACTTGAAAAAAGAAACGGACTATTTTTCCTCGGCACCTCTTAACGCACATAGACGATGAATCATACGCCTGTCGGTTGCAAAATGTAATTTAAGAACTGACTCTCTTGTCTTTGCACTACTTTTACGAACTCCACTGCTGAAATAGCTTTTTATCCGCCACGGATATTCGAACGTCTCGGATACCTTTCGCTTTTTAAAGTGCCAGCACAAATTCAATGGCGTCCTTTCTCGTTCGCGCATGCGCACCGCGCCCTTCTATGTCCCGATAGATCCCTTCTTGCCTCCGAGGGTAACCTTTTTCCAGCTCGTCTTTCTTATTGCTGAAAACGTCGCGGACATTGGATGCGTCGCTTTGTGACATTATATCGCGAGGGAATGGTATATTTAAACGTTGAATCACTTATGCATGCTAAACGTATGCGCACTAACTGTTTATTAGCGTGTAGGAAGATACTCGGTTTCCTCTGCAATTTTGCATGCGTACTGTGTGGTTGGCCGAGAAAATATATTTCTGTCTATGCATACCCACATGTAAAGTTACGTGTGAATTAATAATATATATATGTATATCTACGTGCTTATGCATTTAGTAGGGAAGAATTGCCTGTTTCCTTGTTAATTTTAAATGGCCATTAGCTGCGCGTTATTTCGCGAAGGGATAATGGATCTTTTTAATCTGCCAAATATAAGAGGCTTTCATTATCTTTTTTTACGATTGACGTATATCAATCGACGTCTTCTGTTATCTTTGTAGCTTTTATTCACGGACGCTCTATTCTTACTCGTGCTCTAAGGGGACGCGTGTTGTTATCGTGATTTCGCTTTCAAGGCTATCGACGAAATAACAATTAATAACGTAACTGTCGGAAGAAATAAATAAATATCGCATGAAAACTTCGCGCTTGGAATTCCAATGGATTGATGGCTGTTTACTCGAAGTGCGCGCGCTCCCGTAGTAGGCGTGGCGAGTTTCGAAATCCGATCCAGCTTCCGTTATCGCGGGCTATATAAATAATTTGAGCGGGGGTAGCTGCCTTATGAAAGTAGTTAGTACGTACTAAATGAAATTTTTGAAACGATAATTTCTTGTCTCCACGAAAAGTTGTTTGCACGACGTATGATAACTGTAAAAAAAGATATTGAGTCGTTGTAGGCGATATTTTTAAAATTCGTTGTATAAATTTGTTTGACGTGAAAAAAAAAAAATTTTTTTTTAATTTTTTTATTTTAGTTAAAGAAAAAATTATTTTATTTTTTTTGTCATTTTGATTCCATCAGCACAAACGGGAGGCCGCCAGTGTCCAGCAAGCCACCTTTACCACCTCAACCGCCCCGCGCAATGGCGCTGGGGGCGAGGTCGACGTCAGGCGTCGCGACGCGCCGACGCGCCGCCACGGACCTTGGGAACCCGGCGGCCATCGAGATGGCGAAAGCCCGCACGATGCAGGCTGGCTCGGAGCGCCCCGTCGGCCTGCTCGAGACCGACCTCGACGCCGCCGACGGCTCCGAGGGCGTCTCGACGCCCTCACCTGGTACAGGGCCACCTGGCAAGAAGACACGAAGCCTCCTCAACCTGAATCACAGTCGACCTGGCCGAGAGGCCAACGAGGAGAACGCACTACGTGCACCGCAGTCGCCCGGAGGTAGCAGGACGCCCGTCGACGCCTCCGTCGCCACCATCAACCAACGCCCCCACAAATCCATGGAGTTCCTCCTTGACAAAGAGAATCTACACTTCGTTAAGGTGAGTCCACGCAACGTCGTAACTTAATTATTTCATTACCAACATAGACGTCAAAGTTTGCCAAACTTAATTCTTTTACACCCCAGTAGAAGTCACCCTGGTGGAATGGCTTGTTGGGTTATCTTATAATTAAAAAAAAATTCTTTTTCCTATCCAGACCAACAGAAGAAACATTCAAGATCATAATCCAACCACTAAGAGCAGTTTTATCCTTATGTGCCAATCCTATGTACCATAAAGATTGCGAGATAGAAATTTGGACTTTCGTACTCAATAACGCTGGATATATAGAAGAGAGGACGCTTTAGCTAGAAACTACTATATGGAAGTGGGCACTGAAAGTATCATAGGAAATTGGACGGAAATTGACTCTCTTACAAAAGAAGCACAAATAGCCTAGCTAGTGGTCAGAGGGCTGCCGCTGATAAATGATACTAGGTCCTAGTTCAACAGCAGAAATGCCTGTAACGTTTAAATATTCACAAAGAGATACAAAGCCCGGTTAGGTAACGTTACCTGAAAACTTTGACGTTACCCTGAAACTTTAACAAGGCACCTCGTGCACTACTTGTCGTTTCATATATACTTAGCCTATCATTGAAACTGGACGATCAGTTCATTCCATGCCAGTCATCGACAATCTCATCGATCGGATCAGCAAGATCATTTCTTCGAATCTTCTTTTCCACTGGACCCAAAGGCCAATCAATAAAACAGAGGTCGGCCAATACTTCCGGAAGTGGTGTTAGCTTCTTTCTCTTTTATGTATCTCGAGATGGCGACTTATCTTGGATGATCCTCGGTTATGGTTAAATCCCACTTTTTATTGGCCGAAAGTGCGAAACTGCTAGCGACCCTCGTCGATTTTACTGAAAATCATTTCCTATGGTTTAATCTGCCAATTTATTTTTACCACTCAAAATCAACCAGAAGTAAACACAGTGCGATATTATTTTGCTCCGAAGTTACGACGTAGTCTGTATTTTTATTGTCGCTTGGTTTCACTTTTTTTTCCTTTTGCTTTGCTCCTTTACTCCGTTTGCCCCAATAAATTGCGAAGCAAACCGTCTTTCAGTCTCGTGACGTTCCCTCGCATTAAGCTTGTCGGTTCTTTGATGTTGCGAATATTTCTTGTTGTATCTTTGGGTATCGACCTTCGTCTCTTTAATCATAATAACGATAATAACGAACAGGCGTAGCTGGTGCACTCAGTGGGACACTTTGGTCGAAAGAGGTTTCATAGAGACTCGCCCATTCAGTCCAAGAGAGACTCTTGAAAATATAATGGATCTTGTCTGTGTCTTGAAATAATTCTTTGGCGAAGGTAGCAGACTCTTTCCGCAGGGATAGCTCGGTGGGACTTTAGACCTAGGAGTTGATTCTTGTTGGCAGAAACGTACCTTAGGGTTTTCTTGAGAAGGACAAAAATATATAAAAATTAGCACTGAGTTAGGTGATCGAATAAATTCAAAAGTCTTGAGAGACAAGATGGACGATGGATGCAATTTGAAAAAATGATCATGAGAAACGATTAGTTCTGTATTTTCTTTTTCTCTTTTCTTCTGTCTTTTGCTTCTCTAGGTTTGTGGGTCTCGACTAGGGGTAGGTCCGGTAGGCATGCACTTTTTTCTCTCCCCTCTTTCATTCTCCCTGTCTGCTGCATTTCTCTAGAACGAAACGTTCTCGATTTTGGCACCGGGCCAATTTCTCTTCATAGTGAAATACGTAACCCGTTTCCGTGTAAAATAGCGAAAACTTTCGGGAGAAGGAGTGAAAGGAACAAAAAGACTAGGAAGAAGAAAAGAGGAATCGTGAAAGAGACTCGTTAACCGGGTACAGGCACTATTTCCTTCGTACATAAATTTGGACTTTGAGGATGAGATTTTATAAAAAAAATTTTTTTTTGAAAAACCATGGAAATCAAATTTGCTCGCTCCACGAATAATCGTAAAATTTTCTCAAAAATTAAAAGTCCACAGGTATTTCGAATTACTCGTTCGTATTTTACCACCTCGGTATCGTTTCCTAATAATTTGACTACTTTGTTTTCTTTATCAGGACTGCAAGCTTTCTTTGAGACTTCTCACCTAGCGATAAGAGAGAATCTAAAATCTTTTCGACGTGTCCCATCTCCTGGTATCTACCGTTTTAACAATGCTCTCCTCTCTCAACATGCCGTATTGATCGACGTTATACCTCCACTCGAGTCGACTCGGCTTGGTTGGCCTCTGGGGTAGCTTTACGCTACGACTACGTCACACTATATATATATATATATATATATATATATACTCCATCCCACTTCGCATTCCACTTGGTGATCTACGTGAGACGAGCCACGAGGAAGATGCTCTCCTCTTTAAGACGCTCTGGCTGAATCGCTAATATTAACGCCTGCCGAAGGATCCGACGTCCTTTAAAATGCAAAAGAATAACCATTGAGTCTGTTGCTTGTACTGAGAATGAGAATATTTACTCCAGCTGGCCTTTTAACGAACCGATAGACTGCTGATATAAAAAAAAGAGTGGGCAACAAATAAAGTCGACAGACAAAATCGACTGAGAAGCTATTAATCTCTCGTGAAGTAACAATTTAAATTTCTCTTTTCAATATCAACGCTATTCGTAACTGCATTCTGTGCAGGCGTGACGTAATTTCTGCGGATTACGTAAAAGGCAAAATATTTAATCATCGTCGTGATTGGATCTGAAGTTACATAAAGGAAAGAGATACGAAGATATGGAGTAGTTTCAAATTCATACGGTAAACTTTATTGGCAATGTAATTTAAAGATAAAGAATTTTTTCGAAAATTCTTCAACACCGTATTCTTCAATCAACATCGAACGGAATTGCGTTCTCAGTACACTCAGCGACTGATAGGCCGATCGTACTTCACTTCCGGTCTGAATTTTCTAATCTAGTCTCAATCAGCTAGAGAAGCCTGTTTGTCAAGACCGAAATTGTGTCGCGCTATGTGCACGTGCCTTAAAATCGATGCAAGGACTATACGTACTATCTATCTATAGATATATATTCATATACCAGATAGATACATACTTGTAAGCGTACATAGAGCAGTGGCAGTACACTATAGCGAAGGAGGCAAAGTGCTAGAGGGGAATATCTGATACATACACGAGTTAACCTTTATTCTGGGATCCGTTGGTAGCCATGTCCGAGTCATCGATCGAGCCAGGAAAAAGCGATTGGTCGCTCGTTAGGTTGTACCTTCTGTAGAGCTACGATAAAAAAGGGGATAATGTTTTGTTATTCAATGAATTTATATGTCAGAGGTATAGTAGCTTTTCAAACCTCAGCCACAATGCCTGTATAAAATCATCCTCTCTTACTGCAATGTCACTAGGGAAAAAAATAATAAGGACGCACTGTAACTAAACGTAGTTTATTGTTACCCGTAAACCAACCGGGTATATTGTGCTTGGCGTTTATATTATACATATATATACTATTGTACTCGAATCTGTAACACGACTGGTGACTGTACGAAAAGTGGGTAAAGTGGGTTGAAACCGTCAAAGCGGATACTCGACGGCATAGGTCGAGCGGGAACGTATTTGCTGCTCCCCGGCTGTACGATTGGATTGGCGAGCTAAAGAGCGAGAGAGATAAAAAGAGCATTATAGGTGCGAGAGATAGGAAAGACAGAAAATAGAGAGAGGAGAGCAGCGCCCGAAGGCCAAGCGAGAGAATCTGCGACGTGTAGGCGCGGGCTCCTATAGTCATCCAATATGTAATATAAAATGTATAGGCGGGTCATACGCACTTAGAAAGTCGCTAAAGAAAATGCATAACCGTTAAAATGGATTTAACGATCGCACGTAGATTTACAGCGTGAACGTAGCCGAGTATCGGTAGCCTCTGGCGAAGGTTTCAAAAGTCAGAGATATATCTAAGTCGAGAAATATAATCAGAGGTAACGATCGAAGATACGAGGATATGATACGTATCGGTGTAACGCTGTATCGATTAATCAAATACGTTAAAGATCTGACCCACTCGAATCGTAGAAGTCTCGAGAGTCAGACGTAGGAGGTTCGCGAGATAATGAAACAAAGTCGAACATAATTATCGGAGTCGAGTGGGAGTTACCGACTGTCGGGAGTGCACGATCCAGGACACGAGCACAGGTATTAAGCTTCCAGTTACGATATTAATTAATCGACTTTTCGAGACTAGGAAAAATCAATTGATTCTATGTCGAGTTTCTAAGCGACACTAAAGTCGTTCCTTGCCCTCGGCAATGATGGCGGATGTGCATCGTCTTGACGCTGCTTCTCAATTTACGTCAATTGCCTCAGTCTCGTGTCTCTTTCTCTTTGGTGCGCTCGTGAGAGAGAGAGAGAGAGAGAGAGAGAGAGAGAGAGAGAGAGAGAGAGAGAGAGAGAGAGAGAGAGAGAGAGAGAGAGAGAGAGAGAGAGAGACAGTTTGTGTCCCATGGCGTAATTAAAATTAGCTGCGCCGAATGCTCGTGACATCATGCACGAGAGAACGCATCGTTATGCAACGAACCCTCCGCCAGTCGTATGTCATATCTTCTCTTGGCTATAACCTATAAAGTATGTATAACCTCATCTAACGCATAACGCGTATACACATCCACGGTTATTTTTTGTCTCTATCACTGACGCCTATATTCCTATGCTCGTAGTCACGTGTGTACCCACCCTTACGTTGTCGACTCTTGGGTATCCACGTATAGTCTCTAACACTCCTTTGGTTCTTTAACGAGTAGAGACTCGATGCGTAGGCCAACCACGCGTTCCTGAGTCCCTTTGTTTTTGTCCGACGTTCCGTTAGGACTCTCCTTCTTTTTCTACCTCTCTCTCGCACTACCCATTCCTCTCTCTATCAACATGACGTTTCGCGTTCGCAAATTGACGCCATATGGAAAGTCGCCTTGAAGTCTTACAGTCACATACGCTTCGCGTGTACATTGCCAATGAGGAGCAACGGAACTGACGCTAGCATACTTTTGTAACGACTTGTACATCGTTTAGTAATTTTAATACCGACTGTTTCTATACGTACGCGAGACTTTTGTATAACTTGAATGCTCCTTGTGAATGGGTGCTTAGCGTCGAGCATAGCTTTTATGGTTATGCACGTGACAGATGCTACTTTTTACATTACTTACCGGACTTCGTGATATTTATCGTTGAAAATATACAAGCCCGACGTATTATGCACGAGCTTTCGATAATATTGCGTGAAATTATGTAAATTACTAAAATTAATGCTGATATGGATATGTGTCTGTATGTATATTTTTACGATAAGATTCCTTCTGTCTTTATTATCGACGCCATGTTTGTTTTCGATCGTTAGAATTTTCAAACGTAAAATTAACGGACGCCGTTTCGATCGAATGTAAATGGGGAACATCGATAAAGTAATTTATCTCCAAGAAACGCTTACGTGCTATTTGCCAAGCTGTACAATCATTTCTAACCATTCACAAACAAGGAGTTCGTCCATTATAGATAGGCGAACTAACGGCATAGTCCATTTCTGGTTACTTTCTAAGCTGTGGGGTAGCGATTATAGGTTGGGTGAGTTAACAATACCTTGGATAAATGGTATTTACGGCTTAGAAATATAAAGACGCGAAGGGACCGGTCGAGCATTATTCTTGGTATCGCAAATATTGACGATATGCTAAGGCTCTTTCATTAGGTCTAAATAAGTCGTTCCTATAGAAACGAGCCTGTACCTCGCACCACTTTGACAGCTGACGATCGACCGGAGTCATTTAATTTACAGTGCGCTTAGTAATTTCGTGATGGTTTGTTTTTTAATGATACCGTAACAAGTAACCAGCGACAGATCCGGATGACGTTAACCAGGACGGAGTCGAAGAATCGTTCCCTTGTTATCCTCATGGAGGTCCGGCAATAACCTGTATTAATCGTCGCCGTAGACTTTATTGAATTCTCTTGTTTTGGCTGTCAGTAATAAAGCGTATCTCCACGCTCCTGATCGGAATAAGAAAAGTTTTCGTTGAAGCTTCGCGGTAATGTAAACCACCCTGGAGTTACTAGGAATGTTTTTTCAGCTGGCACGAAAAAACAACCTCGTGTTCAAAAACACTAGATGCCTTCTCGCTATGCGTCGTGTAAACAGCTCGCTAAATTCGGCGGCCGTCTTAACCTATCAACTCCCATCCATTGGCTCGGTGGGATTACGAAGTACAAGCGTTGCACTTGACGTTTAAATTGTATATTCTTATATTTTCCAGCCACCGGAGAACGAGTTGCAAAAGGTCGGAGAACGAGTGCCAAGCGAACACGAGCTAAGAGTACAAAGGTCCCTACAGCGACTCAACGTTCCGGATTGGTACAAGAATTCACCAGCTGCCAGGGACGGATTTCGTCTTAAGCGACACTCGGACGCCTCGCAGCACGGTGGATGGCGTGCTCTTGGATCGAAGACCACGTCCCTCTCGTCCCTCTCGTCGTCTTCCAATAGACAACCCACTACCGGTAGGAATTTGGATATAGCAGTCGTGGGAACTCGTGGCAAAGTCAGTTACTTGGGTCAGGAGCTAGTGAAGTAAATTGTGTTACGGTTATTTGATTAAATTTCGTTTGCATACCAAGAGCTAACGGATCGGATGCTGCGTCCTGATCTAATGGCGAATGGTATATGGGAGTAATAAATTTAACGTAGAAGGTTAACTCGATTAACTCCTCTACGTCGTTCTCCTGCCTCCCGGGGGTTGATTGGAGCCAAGCTTAATCGAGCTAACCTCCTAAACTCAGGAGTAACTACGTACACGTCTTTATGATTCCGATAGCAAACTAATTGATTGTTTTATATTAAATTCCAGGTGCTCTACTCAGTCCAAGTCCCACGCCTCCTGTATTCTCAAGATGGAGCACCAGTCTGCTGAACAGCGCGGGAAGTTCGCCGGCCAGTTCCGCCAGATCGTCCTTCAATCATCGACAGCCGTACCTTGGATGGCGTTCTCAGGAACGCTTGGCCAATCCAAGGACTCCTGCAGAACGTCTTGCTCAGGGTATACTTCCCCAGCTGCAATCAGCGAACAAGGTACGCTGAGCTTGCTGCTCTGCGTTTTGAAACCCTGTACCAGGTGGCTTAACGTGCATTGGCCCAAGGCGATTTAAATGTGACGTCACTTGGTCGTCCACGTGCCTTCCTAGCTGGACGTATTTATTTTTAATTTACGCAAACGGCTTCGTAAATACCGTGGAACTATTAATAGCGTAGACGCTGAAGTTTTATCAAAATGGATTTCACCGACTTCGGTCTTTCCTAGCCGTCTCGCCCTCGATCCATTCAGTGCATTGATAACAAAAACAATGTTCTATTTTCAATTACAGCAACAGCAGCAGCACCAACAGCACACAACGAATCAGCAGCTGGAGGTGAGGAACTCGATAAAGGAAGTGACCTCGGCCATTGTGCACTACGTACAAAGTGGCCAAGAGGTCGGTGGAGGTGGGAGGCTTTCTCCTCGACCTCGACCCGAAGACTGGGACGACAGGGGCGGCGCAAGATCAACCAGCCCCAGAGGTGAGCACTAAACAACCCTGCAAAACATCCTACCACAACAACCACAACCACCACCACCACTATTATACTCCGCAAACCAGGTAATTTTGAGTTATCCACTTTAATTTTTATCCTACCGACACACTCGTTTTCTTTTTCTGTTTTCTTTTATACGCTTCTTAATTTTTTTTTTTAATTACCTTTCTCTCATATTTTCTTAATAATCTTTCTCTTACTCTTCTATCTGTATGTGTCGCATATCGTCGGCTCCTTGTGCCTCTTTTACTAGTCGGTCGCGACTCTGTGACTAACGCTACTTTTTACAAGCAAACCCTCCACGTCTCGACCATTGCCAGGGGCTGTTTAAGGTAGTACACAAACACGTGGACGCTTTCGAGCACCCTTGTTACCTTACTCCTCCTTTCAGACTCACACGCTCAGCCACACCTTTTAAAACTCACTCTACTTTGCTCACTAACTCGTCGACCAGCCCTGCACAAGGGCACGGGATTGCAACGCGTCTCATTGGAATTGCCTAACGCTGTAACACTCGGGACACGAGAAACATAAGGATCTGCTAGTCTTGTGTGTTCGATCCAATTTTATGTAACGTACCCTATCAGTTATGTATTTATTATTCCGATACAATCTGAGTGTTAGTTCGTGCAATGAATTTATATATTGTCAGTACTAGAACGTAGCCGTGTATCATTGATCGATCTCTCGGTCTGGTACCAGATCAGCTCCGGATGTCTCTCGAGGGAGACCCATGTCATTATCCCGGTTGTAAAAAAGTATCGGCGCGTACAGAATTCCGTGCCTCTCAACCTTGGCCGCACATACTATTCTCGGAGCATAACAAACTGGGAAAGATCCAGCCTTCGCGTTAGAGCCGGCGGAGTCCTCGCCTTTCTTTGGACCTTTGAATGTATGCCGTGGCGTTTCTATTTCGACTTGGTCTGGCTAACGGAAGTAAAACTTGCCGGCCACCTCCCCGCGGAATCCCTTGCGATACCGGGAATACCAAAGAGCGTCGTACTTAGCAGGAAACATAAATAATAGCTAGTACGACGTGGCGTGACGTCATTCCCCCCTACGACTCGCATTACGTACCGCCGTGTTACGTAACCTCAAAAATTAGTACTCGGCGGGTAGGTGGGTTGGAATGGAAAAAAAAAAAATTAATTGACAGTTATAGATTCACTTGACACGTATAAAACTAATAATTGTTCCAATGACTAAAAGGGAGTGTCAAACTCTGCTGGATGGAAAGCTCCTTCGTCGGCTCGAGACCCGTGGATTCGCCGGAAACCCCCATGAGTCTAGCTACGGAAACGGAATGCTGTGCCGTATGTAATGCCACTGTTACGGAATCGTGTAGCTGCGTGGATTCGGCGACTTCCGGCCTCTACCTGGACCTTACGCCAACGAGGGACGGTATCCAACAAGGGAGTAGTCTCTGCCCATCCCCAACGTCCTCTGCGAATTACCATCATAGCCAACACCTTCAGCAACGGCATCATCGCGGTGAGTTGTTGCTCGCCTAGGTGACGACTAGAGACTGTCGCTATCAGAGAGGACGTCCTCGCGATCCTGGAGAGATATCGAAGTGCTGCATTTATATATATATATCCCCATCAGGACTAGTCTCTTGAATCTTTTGAAGAGGCCATTGAAAGTGTATGAGTATATATTCCTCTACCTCCATTCACGATCATATTCACGACCTGCCATCACGACGAAGACACTCTGACAACCGTCATCCGGTTTCTTAGGTTTTTTATCATTATTATTATTATTCTTTTTTTTTCCAAAAAGAGGAAAGTCGAAGGGTACGAAGAAAAGATAATTGTACGTCAAACGAAAGCGTTACTGCACGGATGACGCGCGACTTGGCAGAAACTTGACGGGACGACAGACCCGGGGGACACGTTCAGCTTCGACGTAGATCTTCTCCTGGGATTTATTTTCGCTAGGCGCTACCATCAGATATCGCGCATAAATTTTCCCTCGTACCATGTTAAGAGCGGGCAACCGTCCAACTTTCGGCGTCAAAGCCGAAAGTGCATCTTGGTAAAAATTTTTCCACTTGACACTTTTCCGTACCTACACTCCGTCACGATACAGTCCTCTTTCTCTTTGTCTGTCTTGATATCCTGAACTCTTCTGTACTCTCATCGATTATCACCAGAGAATTTGTCAACCTCTTTTTCCCGTTTACCGATAAGAAGACAAAAAGGAATTTTCCCTTCGATGTTAGATATCGCTAATCAATACGAATCGGCTGTAAATAGGTGCTCGAAGTCAACAACAGTGACTTCAACTAGCGTTTAGGATTACAATGGTAACTTGTAAATATTTGAATTGCGCGCTCCCGAACTTCAGCTTCACGAAGCTCACGCGCGATGGCGCTCGCGTCGCGCACTAGCCTTTTACCACGAGAATCATTTCTATATTGTAAATTACACGTTTAATTAACGACGTACATCCATTCGACGAGACTGCTCGCGATAATTGTGTTTTTTAACGTCCAGCTAGAGGCCACCTTTATATATAATGTCTTTCAAATCTCTCCTATCTTCCTCTGATTCCTATCCTCGTCCTCGTCGCTTCAATTTTCTCTACTTTAACCTCAAGGAGGTACCAGCCGTTCGGACACGGTAAGTCCGTGTTTCCCATCGACGTCCCTAAACCACTATGACACTCTGATAATGTCAATGACCCTCCCGCAGTCGTGCTCTTCTCTTACTCGTTCCTTTTAAAGATTACACTTCGTCACGCAACGTACTCGGCCGTCCGATTGTTCTTTTTTAATCTTTATACTATTCACGTCGTTAATCGCGTTACGGGATACGATTAGACGCGACGCCCACCACGCACTTTATTAAAAGTATAGTTTTTCCATTCGACTTTTTTTTTTCTCTCTCGACGACGTCACTCGCACCAAAGGGACGGACTGGAATAAAATGAAATTTTCACATTTAAAAACGTACACGCGTATCTTTGAACTCTTGTAACTTTTTTTTTTTCTTTCTCTTTTTGCACGTCCGTCACTTTCTGTCTCGTCCAAACGTCACTTTGACGTTTTTTGTATTTATTATTAGACAAATTCGCGCCTTGTTCTTTATCGGATCTCCTTGACTAGATACTTCTGACGACTGATAGCAATTTCTTATTATCCTTTATTTTTATTTTATTTTGCTTCTTTCTTAAATACCATCGTCATCGACATTGTCATTCCATGAATCGCATCTTTTTCTAATCAGTCGCCGTTGCGACCCTTATCTTTAATTCATCGTGACGCTTGGTCTTTTTCATTATTTTTTTTTTTCAAGCGACTAATCCGATTTTTACACAGTTTATTACACGACGTCTACCCTGTATTGAATCTCTTGTCACATTCACTTTACGACGTTCTTAATGCCTGCTCCAAATCTTATATTTCCTTATCTTGTTATTCTCCTTGTATGGCGATTCTTCCTTTGTTTCCTTATATACATAAAAGTATATAATATACTTATTTTTTTTTTCTTTCTTACTGCTTCGTATTCACGAGCTGTCGTGACTCAACTTTGCGTACACGAGTATACCCTCTTCTAAGCTGTAAAACTTATTTAGCCTTTTTGTAGTTTTAGCGTTTATGTATATTTACTGTAAAATTCTCCCATCCTATGTTTACGTATTATATACGAATATATAATATATAACGTAATGTCCATTACTATTGTGTTGCAAGATAACGTTGAATGATATTTTTATTTCGATTCGCGATCTTCGCTGACCTGGTGCCGAGTCGGGGTATTGTTGTTGGTACCAATCGGACGTGTTAAAATTGTGTGGAACGAAGAAAAAAAAAACAATATAATTACGAACAATATACAAAAAAGTTTTTGATAACGGCGACAGAACACGAACGTAGACACGTGACACCAGGTTTGCGAAAAGCGCGCGCTTTTTAAGTATTCCGTACTTATTATCGGATATCATTTATCATTTTCTGTAGATGTACCTTTAAAAAAAAAACCAACAAGAACAGCAACGACATCGACAAAAACAAGAACAAAAAAAAGTAATAAATTATTGTTTGTACTTTTTCGTTTGTCGTTATTACGTTCATCCGCACGTTTCTATGTATAGACTGTCTTTTGTATCTCTATTTTTATTATCTCTCTCTCTCTCGCTCATTTTTTTTTATTTGGCCAGCTACAAATATCGGTAAGTCTGCAACCGCAGTGTTTTTTTTTCTTTATTTTTACTTTTTTTTTCTAACCTTATAGTCATTTATTTCATATGCTTGTACAGTGCCCAATAAAAACTTGACACTCGACGGATTTTGGCAGTTGGTGGGTTGAACGAAGGAAGGAAGTCTGTAGTAAAGGTGAAAAATATTAAAAAAAAAAAAAATACAATGGGACGAGTTTGCGCGTTTCGATAGGAGGAATTAAAAAAAAAAAGGAAAAAGAAAGAAATACGAAGAATAAAATAGGAGAGTGTAAAAAAAGAATTTTTTAAAAAATGAAAAGATCCGGGAAGGGGTACCAGAACTCTCTTGACTTCTGGCATGACAGCAAACTTTGCCTCTGGCAATTGTTAGGGTCGGGCCATAGCGATACGGAGGAGGCAATGGCGGCGGCAGCTCTTCTGCGGAATAAACCTAGCCCTGGTTCGACCACCCTGGAGGATGTCCTAGACTCCCTCCTCGGATTGCCTTCCGCCTCGCGAACTCCCAGCCCTGGACCCGGACCCGGATCCGGATCCTCTATTCGTCATCGATCCAACGTCAACGCGAGTGCCAGTGCCGGGAAGAGCTGTAGCGACCTACGCCAAGACCTCCAAGGTAGGAGGACTATGTAAGTTTCCGTTCTGACGATCCTAACTCGTTCGTCTGCCTCGAGTCCGTAAGAGATCAGTTCCCAGACGACTCACTCGAGTCACCACCATCGCACCATCACCCAGTACCACCTCCATCTCCATCGCCGTCATCCTCGCTACCAGTACCACCGTCATCATCACCATCATCATCGCTCCTGTACTCATTGACGTGGTATCCTGAAACGGCGTACGAACCTCTTTATTATTAAATTAATTTACTTCCTCTACCATTATCAATTATTATTATTCTTATTCACGAGTCCCTCTTACCGCGTCCCGAAGCACACGAATACACACCCAGTGGCGCTGGAACTTGCATCAAGTCTGAGGGAACCCGGCTGATGTCTGTCGCAGAGTCCGTTAAGCACGAAGGGAACAACCAGGAGGAGAGGGCTTCCTACTACGTCGGCGAACTCCTGGTGCGCCGGAAGAGCGAGGGCAGCGACACCATACCCACGCGGGCCGTCGCCAAGGCTTCCAATCTTCGTCACAGAAGAGTCTCCTTCGACAGCCAGGAGAACGGCACCGCCGAGAAGATCATCCGCTGCAGGAACAACAAGTGCACCAATTCAGCGACCGCTGCCGAGGCCAAGAAGATCTACAAGAGCTGTCACAACTGTACGTGTCTTTATTGCTCCAGGGAATGTCGAAGGGCGCATTGGCAGAGGCACAGAAGGACCTGCCTCTACTCCAGGGCGGGTACACTCTGCAGAGAGGTCCTGTCTTCGGCCAAGGAGGATCAGGGCACTCTCAGGCACGTATCCGCCCTGGCGCGACGGGGCTACGCCTCCCATGGACGTGGCGCTGTCAAGTGCTTCTTCTCCAGCCCGGAAGCCGCCGAGAAGTTCATCGAGAATGGCTTCGTCGATCTGGGCGAGCCGACCTACGTCAGGTGGTCGGATTTGCTACCTAGCGAGATGGGCGCTGAACTCTTCGCCGAGGTGATGAAGCTCTGCAAGTCGTACAATCCTGACACGCGACTCGTCCTCTACGTGGCTGTCTGCGTCGTCAGCGAGGTACCTACCAGCGGGGCTGTCAAGTGGGAACGTCAGCTGGTCTCCAGATGTGCCAAGATTCGTTTGGACGCCGTCTCCAGGCAGACTGGAGCCACTATCAACGTTAACGTACCGTCTAGACAGACTGCCAGTTCACCCTGCAACATCACCCGTGAGATGGACTCACCGGAAACTCTTGTTCTCACCTCTTTTCCCGGTAGCAATGGACAGAACACACCTCAGCGCGCCCGGGAGATCAGCTTCACGAATATACAGCGACAGCTACGTCTACGCGGTGTCTCACTTCGGAGACACTTCCCTCAGGTCTACAAGAAACTTTGCTCATACGTCGACGGCTCCGTGGACAAATTTGCACCGGTCACCATCTACCCCAGGGATCAGGCGTCGGGGAAGAGCTTCATGTGTATCATAATGCTGGACGCCGAGCCGGAACGACTTCAGCTCCTACCTACGGACTCCTCGAGGGTCAGGACGGTCGATATTAGCATAGAACAGGAATAAACCTTGTTAGGACGATTATATTATAGATATTTATATGTATTTTGGGAGTAGATCGTCTTTGCTTTTGTTCCGTCATTTGGATTCATTGGGCGACTGGATTTTTTAGATTGGAATTTAATTTGATATTTTTACTTAGTATTTTTTTTTTATTCCTTTTTCATCTGCTCGTCAGGTTTGCGCGAACGTAGGTTATAGTACATATTGTAGATAACAATTATAAATCGTCACTGTCCGAGTACGTTGTGAGGTTATGCGGTATTTTTATGCCGTTTAAATTTAAAATCAAATTCCGGTACGCGGTACTTGTTTCCTTTATTAATAAGAATTAATGCGGCACGGAACAAAAGATAAATTCGATCGAATTTCTTACGATGAAAGTCTTTGCTCACGAATCAAATCCTCTTGTACTTCTTGTTTATCGCTCGAAGACTGTGCGTTTGGTGACGTCATATTGGATTAGAAATACCTTTACGAACGTCATCACGTGATTCGTTAATATTTTTTTTGTTTTCAAATCTCAATTTTATACGTCGCTCTTCGCGTACTCTACTTCGTGACTCTCGAGGAATCGTCCGTTAAGACAAGTATGGAAGGAAAACTCGACTTCCGGTGTTGGGGACACTGTGCCAAAGACTTGAGGAACGCTAATTTCCAACAAATGGTACCGATCGAGACATGCCAAAAAAATAAGTATGAGAGAGTAAAGATCAAAAAATATATATGAAAGAGGAAGAAACAATTCCACGAATTATTTATCAGTGGAAATATTTTTCTCTTTGACGCCATTCCATTCCCGTTCTTCTGGGTAGTCCTCGTATCTTGATCGTTAGCATTTACCAACCAAAAATTGCTAACGCAGCATCGGATTAATAAATGCGTAGGACCAACCCAACTAGTCTCTAAAAAGAAATAGATTATGAATTGTTAAACAACAGCTCTTAACCATTATAAGCCCTTTCCCCTCTAGCGTCTGTTTTTGTCCCCACGCTCACACCCTCCCCTTTTCCTCTTCCGAGTATATAGTATAATATAAGTAATACACAGTGTCGCTGGATAGATACGAGAGATAACAGGATATACAGACACGGGAAGTTATTAGTGCCAATAATTGCTAAATAGTGCAAAGAGAAAATGCACGAGGGGCTCGCCGATGTTTTGGCAGAAAATCGTCATGACGGTTAAAGAAGAAAAAGAGAGAGAAAGAGAAACGATGGTTTTACGACGATCTAACGAGAGTAACGGTTATTCTTATATGGTAAATATATATATAATATTGGAAATAGCCTGAATAAAGTATATACAGTGTAGGTATATATGCGATTCAGTTACAGGTATATATATATATATATATATATATTGCTACGAATAGAGTTTATCTATTGGTTTACTTTTTGCGATGTTTATCTACTCGCGAGATATACGTATTTGCGATTGGTTGATTTGAATAATGGCGGGATCGTGGAGCTCGTTCAAAATGTATCGTGTAACGACATTGAAATTTCGACTTTTTTATAGACTGTACGAATACATATTTTATGTTGTCATATGTGTGTATAGTGATTACGGTTGCCTGCCTGCGTTAATACTCTGATAATTATTGTATTTGAATTTTATTCTCATTTGTATAAGATTGTCGCAACTTACGAGTCCACGATCCACGGCCGGTATGACGACGTTACGTCTGAATTATTCTTGCCAAAGGCATTATATTTAGGATCGATAATTCGAAATCGGTGATTTGTCGAAGTAAAAGAAAAATGATCTTGAGCTAACGATCCGTCGTGACGCGTCATCAGTCTGACTTTCTATAGATTGACACTGTTGAATTCTTCATAGTTCCTTTATCCTATCTATGAGAAGAAGAAGAAGAGAAAAAACAAAAAGAAGATAACACGTTGGACGTATTGATTATGTATTTAAATATTCTAGCGTTGTATTGTATTATCGCAGGATAAATTAATTCGTGTTGCTCGTCGCGCTCTGCACGGCGAAAGTCGTAATTGATTTTAAAAATGGCGCCACTCCGAATAGCCGTCGCGTCAATTCGTACGTTTCATGGGAATCGAGTTCAAGAATACTTCTACGCGATTCACTTTACCTTTGAATTCTATCTGTCATTTATCTCACTCCTGTTATACCTGTCATATTTTAATTAATTAAACTCTCCTATTTCTGCAGATATCTTACGATCGAAAATTTGCCAATAACTGTTGCGTATTTGATTCGGTGATATTTTTGATGGAAAGAAACTTTGCGTCGTATTTAAAATATTTATTTTGTTCGGAAATAATCGACGTGGCCAGAATGCGTACTTATTTTAGAAATGAGTTATATGTATATGGATCTTGGTACGAAATAGAAATCAAAGAAAGAAGTTAATTGCGGTATGATCCGCGCGTATATCGAGGGATTTTCAATAATTAATACTAATGAAGGAAAGATTGAAGAGCAAACGTTTTTAATTATGCGACGTCCAATATGACGAGCGTTATGCGAAATTATCATTTTAACCAATATTTATCGGTGCTATCATGTGCTACCATTGTTTTCGCATCTGTGTATGTCTCAATTTTTCAAATAAAATGTTAATTTTATTACAAATGCATTATTTGTACCTTTCACGATTTATATTAAAATCTTGAAATTCGAGGATAGTTTCTTATGAGGTATTAGCTGTAAGTGGTTTTAGAATCAAGTGCTCCTTTGCAATTTGTAACTGAGGGGAAAAAACGTGTCAGTTTTAAATGTAACTTTTGTGTTTCGGTAGCTAATGTTTTTTTTATTAACGTAAATGTTTATTCTCTACTTATTGTTGACGATATAACATTAAAAATGGAAATATCAACCTGTCGTTTACCTTACTGATTGCGGGTCGCGACAGTGCTGCGCAAGCAGTGTGCGCGAGCTTTGACAGGCGATAGTGCGGCAGTACGGAATTGCTCGTGGTGTTCTTTATTTAATTGTTCTAAAGAATTCGTTACATATCTATAAAATAAGAACCATACACCTTTTTTGAAGTCTCAGTGAGTTTATTACACTTTTTTCAACGTTCAATACCTTTTAGAAAGTTTGCTGGACGTGTCAAAGTATATGCAATCTTGTCATTGATAGGAAAACAATATTTTGCTAACTCAGTAATATATTATCAAAGTAATTTGAATTATCAAAATACTGTGGTGAGATTGCAACTTAGAAGCATGTCGTCGGTAAGTTTATAATACTATTAAACTTTGTTATTTAACTAATAAGATGGAAATTGGCTGAATCGAAATTGAGGTTAAGTTTACTATTGTTGTTATGATTAAATTTTCATACTGACACTTTGCAATAGAATTTTATAAATAAGTCAACTACGAACTTTTATGAGGAAACAGGTAATATATGTATTATTGGTTTAAAAGACTTTTCATTATGTTTTTAGGAATTGAAGAAGTTTTTGGTCAAACTGTTGAACAGTGTCGAGGGTTTACACAGTATACTGATCACTGATCGTGATGGTGTACCTGTTGTTTCTGTAGTAAATGAAAAAGCACCAGAGTTAGCTACACGTGCAAGTTTTTTATCAACTTTTGGCATGGCTACAGATCAAGGCAGTAAACTTGGTCTTGGGAAGAATAAAGCTCTCATATGCATGTACAGCAGTTATCAGGTAAAATATTGTTTAGATACAATTTAATTAAATATTTATAATTATTTTATTAAGTTTGTAGAAAGTAAATAGCAAGTTACATTTTTAATTTATATGAAAATGTGTTACATAGTGATAGTTTATTTATTTGGTGAACTTATTGTAGGTAGTCCAAATGAATAAGTTACCATTGGTGGTCAGTTTTATTGCCTCCCATAATTGTAATACTGGACATATTCTTTCATTGGAAAACAAAATCGATCCAATTCTTAGTAGTTTAAAAAATGCAGTAGTGGAAGCCTGATGGTTGCCTGTTGTACATTATGGGTGATAAAGAAGAATGCAACGGAGATCTACGAACCAATGAAACTTCTAGCTGAGGATTGTGCAAATCAATACAAGCAGTTGCATTATGAATCATGCGAATGGAGTCAACAGCATCGCAGTTGAAATTTAGCTGAGCTGTGTAGTTCAAATAATATTATCTAGCCCTAGAATTCTCACCCATACATATAACTATTTCCCACTACCATTGCCAAACAGCTCAACCAAATTTTTAACTGCAATCATTTATATGAATTATGTAAATTTTATGTGAAAAAAAATTTATTGTCTACACTTATCAAGCTATTGCTGTGTATATCGTTTAAAAAATATAGTAATAAATTTATACAAGATATTACATCTTATTTGATAGTTTATTCATAGAGCTTTTATAAATCACACAAATGCCGTTTACAATTCATAAACGAGTGGCTTTCCTTCTAGACCATTCAATATATTTTGAGCGGCTACAATTGCCATATCGTTCCGTGTCTTCACTGTTGCACTACCCAAGTGTGGGATCACAACTGCAAAATAAATGAAACTTCATTTTCTGAACAGTTATTTTACCAAGTTTACTTTTAAATATACAAACCAGCATTCGGCAGCTTAAGAAGTTCATGATCAGGTGGCAGTGGTTCCGGATCCGTCACGTCGAGTCCAGCAGCAAAAATAGTTTTATTGCGAAGAGCCCTAACAAGAGCATCAGTCTTCACCACTGCTCCTCTACCAATGTTTACAAAAACAGCAGTCTGTTTCATTTTTGCAAAAACAGCATCATTAAAGAGTCCACGCGTCTCATTAGTCAACGGCGTGGCAACAATGATAAAGTCACTCTGTTCCAGGAGATCATCCAGGGATAAGAATACTGCACCAATATCATCGCCTAGGTTTGCATAAAAAGAAAAATAATCCCACCCGATTAACATAGGCAAAATCATAAATTCATGAAAATAAATAATTTGTATATTACAGAGTTCAACAATTATTTCCAACTAATTTCTTATCAATGTATTAGTTATAATCTCACCAGATTTCTTTCTTGAATGTCCAGTGTAAACGAAGCGGCCCACTTCGAAACATTTTAATCTCTTGGCGATCTCCAGGCCGATTTTACCCAGGCCAACAATACCAACAGTTGAACCGCGTAAATCACGACCAAGTAACCACTGGGGTCTGCTTTCAGTAGCACTTCTGTATTAGCAAGATACAAAAAATAGAACAACATTAAAAAAGTAATTACAAGAATAATTATTCAGATATAATTCCAAACTGTAATACTATTCGACCTGAACCCGTGGGTTGTTGGCCGAGAGTTAGGGGGGTTCAATGTCGTACATAAGAATAACGTTGTAACACTGTGCTCAGTCTTGTCAGTACCGTCATCGCTACCGGATGCTCTGTTGCTCTTGAGTGTTTTTTTTTTCTAATGATCATCGGATACAGCTTAACGTAAGTCTCTGATTCTTTTTATTAATTTCTCTTTGCTGCTGTCTATGCAATATTTCATAGGAAACCATGCCTTACTGTTCCAAAAGAAGTCGTCCTTCGTGCGCTCTTCTTGAAGCATTTAACGTTAACATTACAGCGATTTCAGCAACTGCAGCGCTCAATACTTCTGGTGTGTGACCAACTTTAATACCTCTTCTTTTAATTTCTGGTACGTCAAGGTGATCGTATCCAGCAGACATAGTAGATACCACTTTCAAGTTTGGTCCTATAAAAGATATAAATAATGCAATAAATAAATTTTTATCAAAGTCTTAAAACACTAATCAATGCTTGAAAGATAATATGTGTTGTTCTAATGAGCCCAAATATTTTTAATATGTCTATTAGAATTTGATTAGATATATTAGAATTGATACACCCAAGAGATAATCAAACATACAGTTAAATTCAAGGTACACAATTATTTTGGCCAATTAATATTGCAATATTGTAAATCAATGATACACTAGTCATATTCTAAGGATAAATTATTGATAGGTATATTATTACGTATAATGTATATTACCAGCAATATCAAGAAAGGCGGTATTGATATTAGTATGACCACTAAGAAAAATTGCATCGTGTCCAGGAACGGCTTGGCGAACATCATCGTTATTGCTTATAACCTTTTGAATGACAGTCACTTCACATCTGTAAATATTTTACTCGGCATTAATGTTTTATATTTTATTTTAATTAATTAACTTTCGTCGTCTACTTACTTAGTGAGCAGTAAATCTATACCAGCCTGCGGTGTGTCGCTACTTGTTACCAAGACTCGTGGCTTTCCCATTTCTTCTTTTTCAAACAAGTATCAATCAATTCAACAGCGATTCGACTTACTGACAGATTTTCTGCCAACTACTTGAAGTGACGAATCATTCTCTCATTATATAATGACGGTGATGGCTTTAATTCTCTGCCATATTATTGGGCATACTGATATCAAAAGTAGGAAACCGCAATTAAACAGGAGGAAATTTTATCAGTCTGAAAATACGGGAATTTAATTTAATAATATTTGATACCTATTATATAATTGTAATAACTATTCCTATCTAAGGACCTATAGTATAGATTGGTATTTTTTTTCCCAATTGAAAGATATAATCTGTTCGATTATAAATGTTTATCGTAGGGACTATGAGTATTTGACAATATTTGGATTGATTTCAATTTTTATTTGTGCTTTTATTTTTTTTGGTATCTGTTGATATCAATTAACCGCATACACAAATATTTGTAAGATGATCCAAACTGGATAGCCGCATGATGTTTTTCATTACGGAATTACGTGCTTGAAAATATTTTTAATGTAGCGGATTTGGTGGTTTAATTGTAATTCTTATTTTTATAGATTCTCATAATCCACTTTTATATTATACATATATGTATGCGTACATATGTTACACCGTAAACCGAATGGTAGTTGTCTGATCGTTTTATGGTTCAAAACATTGTGGAATAATGTGCTTGACATATTAACAATTTGTAAGAAATGGCTGCTTTAATGAAAAAACGTGTTTTAGCAGAATTTACTCAAAGTCAGGTATGTTAATATTTAATTGAAGCTGAATTAATTATATTAAATGAATCTATTTTTATAGGTTAGGTTTTTTTTAGATATATGTATATATGTGTGAATTATATTGTTGTATGCATGCATAGATAATGTGGTTTATTGTTTCTTATTAATATTCATAAATGTGTTAAGAAGTTACTAAATAAATATATACATGGCATTAATTTAACTTATAGGTAATTACTAGCGAACCACCAGCAAAACGTTTGCGAACATTAAGACTTTCCTCCACTGGAGGTAGTAAGAATGGTGTGGGTACGGAAGGCAGTTCCTCATTGGCGTATATTGAATTATTAGAAAAATGTAAAGGTGGTAACGATGCACTGCAATTACTAGTTCGCATATCAGACACTGTTTCATATATTCCATCTGAAGACGTTCCATTGGCAGTGAAGAAGCTAGCCGAAAGATATGCTGTAGAATCAGAGGCTGCAGTACGTGCAAAGATCCTCTGGATATTTGCAGAGTTAGGAGAAGTGACTACTGACAGTGCGGAAAAGGCACATATTGTCAATGAAACTGCTAACTTTTTAAAAACAGAGGAATCTCACAGAGTTAAAAGTCAAGGTCTTGCTACACTTTTGAAATTGGGAGATTACCATAGGTACTATATAAAGCAAATAGCTTTATAAAATAGCAAAAGTATAGAATACAAAATACCATTTTTATTTTCACAGATCTATTGTGTTACAAACTGCACGAGAACATTTACCAGATACCTGGCACGGTGTTCAGACGCGATGTCTCATGATAATAGGACGTTATTTATCAGTGAATGCAGCAGATGAGATGCTTGCTCTTGTAGGCAACTATTCTCATTCTCAGGATCCAAGAGTGCGAGCACAGGCCTTCGAAACAATGGCAGAGCTTCACTCTCTTCGAGGCTGCAGGCTTCCAGCAAGCTTCTTCTCGGAGGCTTGTGAAGCTCTACGTGATGACTACGAGATTGTACGCCCAGCTGTCCTTAAAATAATTTGGCTACTTGGAAAAGAGTATCCAGACAAGTATGATTAATTTCAGCCAACTGCTAGGTAACACGTGGAACAAAAAAATGAATCATATTCATATTCCACAGTTTACTTCCTGGTGGCGATGGTGAAGAGCAACGAATGGTCGACTGTGCCTTTTCTCGTATATGTGCTCTGATGGGAGACTTATCACCACGTGTCAGAGCAGCCGCCATGTCCTTGCTGGGTACAATGAAAGGAGTCTCGCGTCGATACATAGAACAGGCACTGGATAAAAAGCAGAAAAGAGTCGAAGACGAAGGATCGGAAGTTGAGGAAAGAAGCGCATCCTGTGGAGCATTTATTCATGGACTGGAGGATGAATTTCTCGAGGTATAATAAACTTAATTATGAATAATCTCATGGATTCTTTAATTTATAATTATCCTCAGGTCCGTACGGCAGCAGTGGAAGCATTATGTACTCTCTCATTAGAGCAACCTACCATAGCCCGCATATCTTTGGATTTCATGGTGGATATGTTTAACGATGAGATTCAAGACGTCAGAATAAGAGCAATTGAATCTCTAAGAAAAATATCGGCCAGTGTTACACTCCGGGAGGATCAGCTGGAAACTATTTTAGGAGCACTGGAAGACTTCTCTGGTGAAGTTAGAGAGGGTTTACACGCCACATTAGCAGCGAGTCGCTTAGCCACTCGCAATTGTCTTCATATGTGTGTTAATCGTCTTCTTGACAATCTAACCCGTTATCCACAAGATAAAGAAAGTATTAGAAGTTGTTTAGCTGCTTTGGGAGCATCCCATCCGTACCTAACATTACCTTTGGTACCACAACTGCTGGGACGACATCCATTTTTCGATATGCCTGAACCAGACGTCGACGAACCTTCGTGTATCCTTTTATTGTTTTTTCAGGAAAAAATATTAGTGTGAAGTATTATCAAAATTATGTGATTTCCTTAATTGATTGTAACAGATGCAAGTGTTTTGGTATTGTTATTCAATGCTGCTTTACACTGTCCCAGTATGCATGCACTATTTACAGAGCATGCGGCTAAGCATTACCATTACCTAAGGGACACCATGCCTCATTTGGTACCACGATTGAAACCAACTTTGACACATGGTTCAAATCTTGGCAATAAACCTGTAGAAGATGAGAAGACTAGAGACAGACGTGGTCGAGAGTTCCTGGAAAGGATGGTATGTGGTGTGGAGGGTGCAAGACCTGGTGGAAGGGTCCATACACAACTTTTGGAAGCTGCCGCAATGGATTTGGATCGACTGGCCGAGATGGATTCAACGATGGAAGGAGCAGCTCGTTTTACAGCTTTATATATACGGTGTCTTCTTCTGCTTAAATCTGTCGTTAAGGAACTGTCAATCTCTGCTTCGAGTGCAGCTTCGCCTGATTCTGATTCGAATTCGGCCAATAACGTCTCCGCTCTTCTTGAGCATACACAAAAGTAAGGAAGATTTAGCATAAATTTCAATTATCACTTAACTCGATAATTAATTTATATATGGATGTTAAAAATATTATTTATTCAGATTGCAGAGATTATTCAGCGGATTAGGGGAGACTGAGATGATTCTGGCAAATGACGTATGGCTCAAGGCTTTGGCCTTAGAATTAATCAGAGTCACCAGAAGTGCAACAGGAAGTGCCCTTCCTTTGGCACGGCACTTCTTATCGGAGGCTGATGCTCTTCCTCAGGACTCCAGTAAATTACCACCGTTCTCAAAAGCATTGGCTCTTCAGCTTCCTTCTCTGGCGGAAGCTAAGCCAGGGACCTTGACACGTCTTCTGCTACCGTTATTACTGACGCTGCCGTTGCAAGGTGAAGAGAAGCTTCCACGACCATCAGCATCTACGAGACTCTGTCGGGCTCTTATCGAGGAACCTAGAGGCGATGCGGATGCTGCCCTCAAGTTCACTGGTGGCCTTCTTCTGGGTATCCCTCTAACGGCTAAGATTTTGAATCTACGCGATCCTAGCACACTACGTGTTAAACTTAGACATCCTGATCAGCAAGTGCAGCTGCTATTGCCTCGGAAATCTGATTTGAAATTACAAGGATCAGAAGAGAATGATTATAGGTTAAGGACGACTGTACTGCTGTCTCACCAAGTATGGATGGAAGCATGTAATGTTGAAATTTCATTGGCACTGCTAGTACCATCTTCGTCGGTTTGTAACCACGCTCCTTTGGACGATCCATGTGTGATTGACTTGTGTAAACCAACAAAAGTATCCATTGCTCCCAAAGCGATCAAAAGGGGTATTTAAATGATCACGTGTATATTGTGTATACGATTTTGTAGGATATCGTTAAAAAAAATATTTTACTCATTATAAAACAATATTATTAAGATATAATTATTTAGAGATTTGATTATAAACTACTTGAAATAAAATTCAAACCACGTTGATGGACTTTATTTAACACATTAAAAAGGATAGAAAATCTTGAGTTTTGACTGACAAAACTTTTGTCCGATAGTCATTCAATGGCGAAACAGTCTTGACAGAAATGACGATTTTGAGATCGAATAATTATCGCCAACTTTGGAAGGAACTTCCTCTGCAAAGATTACACACAGTAAATTTTACAGACAATATTTTACGTTCGAATTTGGATAATATGAAGTCATTTTATTACTCACCCTTGAAATGATAAATTTTGTTTCTCTTCAGGTGCTTTTCGGGCTAAACTATCAAAAGTCAGAGAAGTCTTGTTGGTCATGGCACTGAGTGATCCAAAGGTATTATTATCCGTAGAACTTCCAAATGGTGCTGGCATAGGACTTGCTCCCAATGTGTTACCGAATCCTGAATGAAATAGATTGGTAGATTAAAATACTCTCTTCTTTAAGTAGCAAATATATAGTAAAAGTATGTTTAAGACCTGTAGATGCTGGAGCTCCAAATGTTGTCGTACCAAAGGTACTTCCTCCTACGGGAGAAGACATTCCAAAAATCGGTTTAGATCCAAAGGCTGGTGCTTGACCAAATGCTGCGGCAGGGGCTTGGGCGCCCATTGACGATCCTACTGGCATTCCCGGGGATGATGGTCCAGAACCTCCGAATATCGAACCCGTAGGCTTCGGTTGATTCGCATCGAAACTTCCAAACGTTGGCATGCTTGTGGGTAATTTTTCTCCAAAAGTTATGCCTGATGCTGCATTGCTGGACGCACCACCGAACATCGAGGTGGTGGAGGAGGCTGGGGAAACTTGACTGAAGATTGAAGTATTCGAGGCCGCTTGTGGAGATACGCCAAAGGACGCCGATGCAGCAGGTGCAGCAGCTTTGTTGAAGATGGAACCTGGTGAGGAGGCAGTTGCAGCACCACCAAATGCATTTGTTGCAGTAGAGGACGCAGGTGGCGAGGATAGAACTCCTCCGAATAAATTTGTGCCTGAAGATGGTAGAGAAGAAGTTGCAGCACCTCCAAACATGTTTGTTCCAGCCGATGAAGCCTGGGTCGATGCCGTACCGCCGAATATTCCTGAGGGTTGGGATACAGCAAGAGCAGGTGCATTGCCAAATACATTAGTCGCTGCAGATGATGTTGCAGCCAGAGCCGGTGGACTACCGAAAACTATTGTTCCTGCGGATGGGGTCGAAGTTGGAGCTATTGAACCGCCGAATATATTTCCTGTAGACGTTGTGGCTGGTGCTTTGCCAAATACATTTGTGCTTGTAGATGACGCAGTCCCACCTCCAAATATATTCGTTGCTGTGGATACAGGAGCTGAGCTTCCAAAAATATTTGTCCCGGTTGACGATGTTGGGGTTGCACTAGCTGTTCCGCCGAAGATATTCGCCCCAGCAGCTGTAGTAGAGGTCGACACAGCAGCACCTCCAAATACAGTTCCGGTAGACTGAGACGAAGGAGATGCTGGTTTACTGAAGATGGACGTAGGTGAGGAAGCACTTGGTGTACCGCCAAATACATTTGTTCCCGTAGTCGGTGCTGGAGTCGATACCGTTTTATTGAAAAGATTTCCACTTCCAGGTGAGGATTCTGTCATTGAAGTAGCCCCACCGAATATGGATGTGTTCGGAGCAGCAGTGGGAGACGTAGCATCTTTTCCAAAAATGGGCGTTGTGAAGAATCCAGATGTTCCTGTGGACGACACTGCTGGCGGTGTATCACTTATTGACATAGACGAAAGGGAAGGGCCAGCTGCGGTAGCAGAAAAGGCAGGTAATGTCGGAGTGCTGATAGTACCTTTTCCAAAGGCAGGCGCTATCGGTGCAGCACCAGCACTAGTGATTACCGACGTCTTTGAAGTAGGGCTTCCCGCATTGCCAAGAACTCCAGCAAAGACAGAAGCTACTCCTGGACTCGCTGTTCCTTTACTAAACGCAGGTTTACTTGCAGTTCCTCCGCTGAATATGGATGCTGCGGGTGTACTACTGCTGGTGTTTCCACTGAACATGGAGGTTCCTAGACCAGGAGAAGCAGCAGTGAAAGCAGGTATAGATGATGTTGTCGTGAGAGTAGGACCAATTGTAGGTGTGGTATTGGTTGTAACAACTGTTGAAGATTTAGAAAGTATTACTGAACTAGGAATAGTTGCGCCAAAGGCAGATACAGTTGAATGTGCAGCAGATACACCTGGTGCGCTCGTTCCAGGGAAAAGAAGTGTATTCATTGTTGTGAAAGCTCCAGTTGTGGCTGGTGCATTACTTGTAACATTAGCTAGTGTACTAAGCGAGCTGGTATTCTTACTGGACACTGGAGTAGACATGTTACTCTGAAGAAAAACTCCTTCGGAGGCTGAAGCGACTGGTTCCTTAGTAGATTCAAGTTTCGTCTTTGAAGAAACAGTGAATAAAGGAAATCCTGTAGTCTGTGGTTTAGATGATACCGGGGTTCTGCTTGATTGCGATGCATGGGACGGAGTAGTCGCCACAGGTTCTTTCAGAGAAGTACTGTTGAATGACAGTGCATCCATAAAAGACACATCAACAGAATCCTTAGCCTTTGGCAAGTTATCCTTAGCCGTAAAGTGTAGTGATGCATTTTGTGACTTCCCTATAGGGGTTGCAAAAGCCGCAGTATTCGACGTGGACAATACTGATGTTGATACTTTAGGCAAGGACTTAGTTAAGTCATAAGGATCCTGTGCAGGTAAGCCTGGCGAGCCTATGGACGAACTGATCCTGGCAACTATATTGTTTAATGAAGCTAGTGCACTTTCTGGAACCTCTGTAGAAGGTGCATGAATGGGAGGTTGTGCTAATGTAACACGTTCCACGCTAAGTGTTCTTTCAGATTTGGGTTTGCTCTCTGTCGTTACTGGAGCCATCCTGGCCAATGAAGACAAAATAGCCTTGAGCCTATCCTGTGCAGGAGTTGGATCAACAGCCTTAATTACTCTAGGTGTTGATTCTCTAAAAAGATTCCTTAATTGACGTTGCTTTTCTTCGGTGAAGCTGAACGCCTTATTGGCTATTGCTTTACAACGTGAATCTATAGCACCGCCATTAACATTCGTGGATGAAGATAGGTTCAGATTAGACATTGATGAATTTAAATCTGAAACATTGCTTCCGCGTGTAAGTGACTTCCACTTCTTGGTCTGAAGTTCAATCTTTGTTTTCTCTTTGGCAATTATTTGTGTCTGACGCATTAAGCTTTGGTAGATAAACTCCAGGCTGGGTATCTTCATTTTTTCCCTCTTGTGAGATTCCTGTTCAGTCCATTCAAGGTCCAGGAATTTTGTTGCTTGGATCAGTTGGGATTGTACGTAATACATCATTCGTTGTAGCTCAGCAAGTTTGCTGGATTCGCCACGATGTCTGATGGTATCACTCATATTTGTTGAATTTTTTGATTTTGTTTCCTCCGCCCAGGCAAACGACTGCAAAAGTAAAGCTTTCAAGCAGGCAACATCACTTGCTAGACTTTTTGTGGCTCCTTGAAGTTCTCTAAAGAACTCATCTATCAGCGCAACTCTTTCACTGAGAATTCTACGTTCTTCGTCTGTAATTGTTTCAAGAACAAGTGGCTCCAGTTTGGTCTTCAATTCTTTCTCGAAATGTTCCTTCTCTTCCCGAAAAGCATCAAGACACAGACTCTCATCGATAGCAGTAGTGTCCTGAACATCAGGCTCATTCAAAGGAGTAGCTTTTAATTCGTTAGGTTTTGGTTTAGGTTCTATGCTTTCTGTAGGAACATTTACTGGTTTTGTTTGCTGCATAGTAACAATTGGTTTTGGTTGTTTCAGTTCAACCTGGGGAAGACTTCCAAAGAGATTTGACACCGGTGGATCTTTTGGTCTTTCTAGATTGCCTCCAGTCTGCTTTGGCAAAGGTGTACTAGTGATGCCACTGTTTAAGTTGAAGGACATCTCAGAAGGTACGATACTAGGTCTTGGTTGCTCTGAGATAGTGATTATTTCCGTAGGTGGTTTACAGATAGCAGGGCAATTGGGTTTTAGGTTTATCATATGAAAACTGCAGAGTTGTCCGGATGTGCCAAATATATGGAGCATTGGTACCGGGTTAGGTAGAGTGTTCTCCGTACCCCAAGGTAATTTCACAGTGGAGGATTTATCCACAGCTAAACCAACTGGATAACTTTCGCGTCTCTTAATGAAGGGTAGCTGAGCTCTGCCACTGTCTACCAACTGCCACTGCACCCAGGTGGTTCCAGAATCGTGAGTTCCTAATATAGCGATTTCACTGCTACTACTACTGGCAGCTATGATGATATCCCACTCCGGTATGTGTTCGAAATAGTACCGGGGAGTGCTTTCAGCACCCTCGGCTTCTGGCATTCCATAAGTTATGTCCTCATAGCAAGTAAAAATTCCACTTGCTGCACCTTTCGGTGCGTCGACTATTAGTACATTGATCCTTTGTTCGTTTGGGTCTAGATATGCAGCACAAAATTGGTAATTACTGATCCATAACACTGCTATTATTTCTCCCATGCCTGGCGACGGGCTCAGAATTGTTCTGGCAATCTTTAAATCCGGCTTTAGCTGCACGATATTACCATTCTTGCAACCTACTGCAAGCTGTTTGCCCTTCGGACTCCATGCTGCGCAGAGTGCCTCGACTCCAGCTATTCTTTCAAGTCCTGATAAACCCACACCTCCCTTTCCATCGCCCTTTATTTGAAAACTACCAATTGTGTGGTCACTTGTTATTGTACAGAGCATTCCTGGTATGCAAGGATTCCATCGGATATCAAAGACAAAGACATTTTCATTCGAAGGAGATAATCGAATCTCTTGCAATAGTTCTAGTTGCTGAAACATGAAGTTTTGAATAACATAAGTTACTGAATAACTAAAATATAATGTAACCAAGGAATGTTCTTTGAAATATATTCTGAATAAAATGGAAAAATTCTCACATTTTTTACAAGAGACGCTGCATTGTATATCGAGGCAGCTGGTTGAGAGAACGTAACTGCCAAGTACGAACAGTCACAGTTGAGAGTAATGCGGGAAACAGTATTTGGCAAAGCATGTTCCAGTTTCTGTTCTGTGCCATCGATACCAGGTTTCAATACGGTAATGTTATTGCTCCAAGCTACATAGAGTAAGCCTCTTTTCCAATCAGCAGCCACAAGACTACATGCTGTGGGAATTGTCGTAAAGGCATCACATAACTGTTCAACACCTGATTGTTTAAACTGAAAATCCTAAATAAAAATATAAACTTTTTTGTAAGTAATGCAATGATATACTGTTAGATTAATAATGTAAATTCAATATTAACAGTATTTCAAGTCATTTACACTGAAGAGGTTACGTCCGATTATACGAATTTTGCAAATTTCATATATCTATAGCTTTGTAAAACTAACATAACATTTGAATCTACATAATTTAAGGAACTTTATCATTATTACAAAACGTATTATTCAAACAAATTTGAAATTACGTATCCAAGCTAGTTAAGATAAACATAACAAAACATTACCTTTACAGTATAATAAAATAAGACATACCTGTATATCTTGGGGATCGGGTGGATTCTTCATTGTTTAATTATTACGTAAAATGCGGTGCACAGTGTAAAACGAAGGTAAATAGCACAAACATCCATATAATTATTCTTTAATAAACCAACGTTACACTACGTTAACCACGGTGAAGTAACACATGTGATCCGCATAGGCTCAGAAAACGCGGCAAATATAATGGTGAGATTCCAAATTATTAAAACAGTTATACCAAATTCAATTGTTTATTTGAATAACAGGTGTTGACTTTAACAATCTGATATGGCCAGATAAAATTTTAATCCAAAAACATTCAGAATTTTGTTGTCGAACTTATCTCACTATTTATCATCTAGCGGTAATACATTTTATTTTGAATTCTTACACAATTAATATAGCATATCACATTCGTCTAATTTAATCATTGTACCACTAGATAGGGACGCGTTATGAAATTTGGCACTCTCAATATTCTGTAAGAGCAACCTCGCCTGTTTCCTTGGCTTAAAATTGTCTATGTCGTTCAAGAATCGGAACGTGCACATATGACGAAAGATGTATTTTCCCGTAAGTATGATAGTTTATACAAATAAAACAGGAATTCGGAGAGGAACATGTAGAACAAGTAGAAATCTAAAAATTTCTCATCAGAATGGGAGGGCGCTCGTTGGGGGTATAGATGGAGTGGGGTTTACATACATATAAGCGCCTACGCAGGCCCGAAGCTCTCGTTTGCTCTGTGCTCTCATTCCTCCAAGAGTGTCCAAGAGCAAGTCGCTCATACTGATCTCTTGGATTCTTCCAACCTATTCAAATCATTGCTTCCTATGTTCCTTATTCATTTCCTATCTGCATCCATATTTCTTTACCTCTTAACTTCTACTTCGTTTTTTTCATTTTTATTTGTTTCTCTTTATTTCCTTTACTTTCTTGACACCGTTACATCCTTACATCCTAATTGCATTTTCGCGGGGTGCATCTTTTTTAGTTCCGAAAAATTTCCAACCTTTTTCTTTTTCTACACGTGTACCATATTGCAGTGATATATTTTAATATATTTCTAATGCTATTGATATTACTAATCTTTCGAAAACCATATATGTACATCTGTACTTTGTATATTGTATCATTATTGCGTTTTTCCAATAAATTATCTTTAAACACTTATACACGTTGATATTCTTTTGCCCTATGCGAATATCCCAGAGTACGAATGAGTTCTGTCTCTTTCTTACACTCCTCCGTCCTAACAGCATCCTTCTCCTTATGCTTCGAAATCCCTTTTTAGCTGTGCTCCATTTTCCATTCTATCTCTGCCATATTACCCATATCTTGACTTCGCTCTTCTTCATCAATACTACCTTCTACGTTAAAATGATTTCAAATGTACTTTGAAAATCGCATCGTCGAAACTTTAGTGGGTACATTTTTATTAAAGAATTCGCATTAGTTCGAACTTTCGCCGATAAGAGGGCAGCACCTCCTTGGCATGATATGTGGCGCCATCTCTGAGAGAACGAGTGAACTTCCTTCGATAAAATAAATCATAATGCAATTTCAAATTCGCATTGTCAAAACTTCAAAGGGTATACTCTTATGAAAGAATTCGCATTAGTTCGAATTTTCGCCGATAAGGGGGCAGCACCTCCTGGGCATGATAAGTGGCGCCATCTCTGAGAAAACTAGTGAACTTTTGCAGGGAAAATCGGCATTTTGAAGCGCCCCCTGTCGTTGATATCCGGAACTAAAATTTGCTGGGAAAATCGCGTTTTTGAAGCGCCCCCTATCGTTGATATACGGAACTAAAATTTGCAAGATTTTCTGGGAAAATCGCGTTTTTGAAGCGCCCCCTATCGTTGATATACGGAACTAAAATTTGCCAGATTTGCTGGGAAAATCGGGTTTTTGAAGCGCCCTCTGTCGTTGATATAGGGAACTAAAATTTGTAAGTTTTTTCCCATCAAAAGTACACTTCTTTTCTCAGAGATGGCGCCACTTATCATACCCAGGAGGTGCTGCCCTCTTATCGGTGAAAATTCGAACTAATGCAAATACTTCAATAAGACTTTACTCATTGAAATTTCGTGTAAGTGATTTTGAAATTGCATTCGGAATTATTTTAACGAGAGAGTTCACTCGTTCCCTCAGAGATGGAGCCACTTATCATGCCCAGGAGGTGCTGCCCTCTTATCGGCGAAAATTCAAACTAATGCGAATTCTTTAATCAAAATTTACCCACTGAAATTTCGACGATGCGATTTTCAAATTACATTTGAAATCATTTTATCATAGAAGGTAGCATTGATGAAGAAAAGCGAACTCAAGATATGGATAATATGACAGAGATAGAATGGAAAATGGAGCACAGCTGTAAAGGGGTTTCGAAGCATAAGGAGAAGGATGCTGTTAGGACGGAGGAGTGTAAGAAAGAGACAGAACTCATTCGTATTCTGGGATATTCGCATAGGGCAAAAGAATATCAACGTGTATAAGTTTTTAAAGATAATTTATTGGACAAACGCAATAATGATACAATATACAAAGTACAAATGTACATATATGTTTTGCGAAAGTTTAATAATAACAATGCCATTAGAGATATATTAAAATATATCACTGCAATATAATACACGTGTGGTATGTTATATGCGCTACCACTTTGGACTTTTCTTTTTCCAAAAGATATTTTAAAAACTTAGTTGTTAAAGATATACTAGGAGAAGAGTGATGGAGACATAGGAAGAAATAGGAGATTCGAAAACAGTAGAAACTTTCAGTGACAGCAGCCAAGGAAGATGTTGGAATATAAAAGTAGAGAAGAAATAAGGAGTTAGATAAATCAGAAAGTAAAGAATGAATTATAAAGAAATAACGAAGTAAATAAGAAATAAGGATAGAAATAGAAGAAAGTTGGAAGTGGATATGAGGGGTACTTCCAAAAGATCAGTATAGGAGATCCAAGGAGACCGGCTCGAGGAAGAATGAGCGCTCCGAGTCCAGGCACTAGCTCGAGCGCTCCCTCCACCATCCGCTTGCTCGTACATACCGAATCCTACGCGACGAATTTGCGCGCATTCAATTTTGGGCATCTTCCAGTACTTCTAAATATGCTTGGCCAGAATTTCCGATTTCTAAGTGTTAATATTTTACTTTATTGATTTAATTAATTATCTAGACTCTGTTTTAAGGAGTCCTGAAAAATCCGCTAGGTCGTATGTAATATTTCGAAAATTACGTATTGTTGCGAAAATGTAAAATTCACTTAACTTTACTTTCGCGATCTCCCGGTCGCTGCCTACACATGCTACTCTAGGCAGGTTCTCAGAAAGCTAAATACTAGGAGCTGTCTCTCTGACATGGTCAGATGGTAGTAGCAGGTTTTACCTTGGTTTCTACCTGTGAAGATGACGACGCTCAGTTCTAAGTAGGAACTACTCAATTGAAATCATATTTAAAAATCAAATACTAGTTTGATGTTACACATGATGATTTGAAATATTTCATTTTATTTGTACAGATTGGAAAATTGTGAAGTTTGTGCCGCTAATAAAGCAAAGTACACGTGTCCAAAATGCGAGGTTAGAACATGTTGTCTTGGATGTATCAACATTCACAAAAAGGAATTGGATTGTGATGGAATTCGAGATAAAACAAAATTCATCCCACTGAACACATTCACTGATTTGGATCTACTCAGTGGTACATACAAATAAGACTCAACCATATCTGTTGTTACTTTAAATGTCATTACCGATTATAATTTTCCTCATTTTTTAATTAAGACTATCGATTACTTGAAGAAGTTGGTAGGTCTGTAGACCAACTACAAAGAGATCCTTCAAAAAGGTATACGCGACAAAGCAATCTCCCTGTGGTAAGTTTTCTATCAGTAAGTCATCAAATTTCTAATGCATTTCTCTTAATATCGTACAATTGTTATAGCACTTAAATAAATTGAAAACAGCAGTTAAACATAGAAGAACAAAACTAGAATTTCTGCCACAAAACTTTAGTCGCCATAAGGAAAATACAACATATTTGAAATGGAGTACAAATGAATTATTCTGGAGAGTTGAGTGGATTTTTCCGCAAGCAGAGAATACAAAATGGGTTGATGATAGGTAATGATCCAATGCTGTATTTGAAATACTTATTTTAGCACCCAGGATAGGATTTACTTTAAAGAGCAAAAGTAATGATAAAATTATTTTTCAAGGTTGCTGGAGTCTGAACGATTATCTAATCTAGTAGAAAAGGTAATAGATCCTATAGAGACATCAAAAGATAAGAAACTAGATATTGAGGAGTTAAATGTTAAAATGATTCTAAGTGACAGATTACAATTTTACCGTGCCGCTGGATTGCCTGGAATAAAGGTTTTGTTAAAAGCAGAAATGGTTCAGAAATCTGACACAAGGTGTGTAATAGATTGTTTAACGTATTAAAAAAATCCTGCAATAATTATTTTCTTTTAGATTTTATGAATTAGATGTAACATTGACGCTTAAAGAAAATTTAGAAAAGAAAACAATAATAGAATTTCCTACATTATATGTAATATTGCGTGATCACTTGGATATGTATGAAATTATAGATAGTGGTAAGTGTTGTATACCTATTTTTATAAATTACAAATAAGATGTTAAAATACACATATTCCTTAGATGAAGAAGAAGAAGTAGTGGAAAAAGAAAAACCATTTAATAATTCAAAAAAAAGAAACTTACAGAAAAGAAAATATCCACGGAAGCAAAATAGTAAACAAAAAGAGGAAGGCCCAGTGAATTTCTTTTTTGATACTGCATTAACAGATTCAGAGGATGAACAAATGCACGAAAGGAGAAATTACCCTAGAGAATTAAATATTCCAGAGTATAATGATTTGGTCAAAATGGAACATTAAAATAGCATTATAATTAAGATGACAAAGACCTCAGAAAATTCATCAAGAATCCTCGTATATATTTGTATGAATTCAATGTTTATTGTAAATATATCGTTCTTACGAGCAAGTACAGTTGAATTGCATACAAATATTATAACATTAATAATAACACATGTTTCATTGGTACCATTGCCCATAGACAGTCTACACATCCCCCCTTATGGTATACCGCCCAAAAATATTTTCCTAGTAGACAATAAATATATATTTTACCTTTTTTCACTCCTACATGGATACTTAATAGCATCGTTCGTAAAAGGAGAATGTTTCCACAATCGAATCTTTCATACATAACTTGACTCATACACATTAAATTCCATTGTAACACATATATGTAGTGGTGAATAAAATATATAATCGTAGGAATTCGCATATGAATATAAGAGTTGGAATGAAGCAAATTAGTAACGTAAATGCTACTAATATTAACACCAAGGATATATCAGAGATCTTAATACTATTGTTTTATAAATGAGGATTGTAAATATTGTATCGATGGATTAGAATTTAAAGAATTATTCTTATCGGAGGCAGTAAAATTTTTCATATATAAATTAATGGAGGAATAAAGTTTCAAGTCTTATTTCTTTGTTGATGCTAAGTCATGTGTCGTTGAAATATTAAATATTCTTTTGATATTTAAAAAAGGTCGACGATATTACTTGTATATATACAAAAAATTGCTTTACAATATTTACCCAAACTTGGAGAAAAAAATTTATTTTTCCTTGGAGAGAACGCAGTAGTTGACACCTCCTAATAAGACCAACGCTTGACGTCTAGTTTCTGATGCAACAATGATTGGTGATTGGTTTCATTGACTAAAGAATAAAGAAGTAAAGCAGGAAGACCAAAAATGCAACTAGGCCAGCCACTGCTTTAATGTACATGGATTTACTGTTAAGGTGTGCTGCATCTTTTCTATATTTCTGTGACAACATCGATAAGTTTTGTGTCTTTGTGTCTAATTCTGCAATTAATATGTAAAGTGTGAATAATAATAGCATTATTGAAACTGATTGTCAAAAATTAAAAAACATTCGTACCTGAGAGAACTGTTCCTCTTTGAAGAACATCATCGATATTTTGAACCATAATTCGCTGTACGTCTTGCAATTGAGTGTTCAGAACATTCATGTTTCTACGGGATCTATTGTCTGAGAATACCTTCTTAGCCTTATTAATGTAGGTGTCTATGAAATAAATATTTGAAATGAATTTAGAATTATATAAAATATAATAAATTAAAATCTCAATCATCTTGACAATGTATTTACCAAATTCAATAAAATAATATGGCCTGGCAACTGTATTAACCCGTTTCCCATATTGAGAATGGAATTCTTGTGCAATGTCTTCCAGATAGCTATATGCAATACGTTTACTATAATTCCTCTCGCACAATACCAAGTAACAGACCTCATTCTCTATCAAATAGCTGTAAGGAAAATAATGTCAGACAAAATTTGGATATACAGAATATCAATGTTATTCCAAATAAAAATACCCACTGAAAGAGATATGGTCCAGTTTCTATAGTGCACCTTGCAGGAGATTGTGGTCCTAGCTTCCTGAAGAGCATTTTAGCCTGATTTTGGTATTCCAAAATACTCTTCCCACTCTATACAAACCAAAATACACAACCATTACTCCGACAATAATTACTAATGCATATGGATGAAGATAAATATAAAAAACTTTAAAAATGAAACTGGGCATTATTATTGCATACTAATCTAAACATTTCTATATCAGCAAAAACTAGTAGACACAATATTAAAAGAAAAAAAGGAATAAAATCCTTAACTCAATGAAATAGTGACATTTCATCATAAAAGCGCTCTAACCTGTTCATCCTCCTGCATACTTGCAGCCAACGGCAGGCCGTCTGATATCCGCGCAATCATCGTTAGTAACACCATTTTCGTAAAATTATATACAATTCGACTCTAAATATTTGATAAATACTTGAAAAATCAGGTCGCTGGTACGGGACTCAATATCGAGAGTTCATTTGTACGGCGCTGAAGCACAATGTGGCCAAATCCTGAAGTTTTCACTGAAAAGATACCACGTCAGTCCCTGCCGTCACTACCAGTCGGAGTAAGTGGGTATAAGTCCGCCATTTATTTAACTTTACCATCCAATTCATCACATTCCTCATAAAAATATATATTTATCACTATACTAAATCGATACTATAGAAATTCATTTCACAAATAAAAAAACATATTTAAAGCTCTGTCAATTAGATTAAAAATAAACTGAAAGATTCTTTTGATTTCATCGCCAATTCATCGCGTATTGCATCAAAAGACTCGGTCAAGTCTCGCGCCAAGTATACATACATACAGGCAACCGGTTGTATGTACATACATGGGATTCAGGGAACGGACCGCAGAAACTTTACCGGTGTCAACTTTTATACCTGCGTTTGGAATCAAATATCTTATGATCCGCTATATATTAGAAAAGGTTATCGATACATTCGCTGTAGGAATTGAGGGTTCTGAATCGATTACTACCAAGATCAAGAAGATTAGTGTACATACAAGATCAGGGCGTGTTGCGTATAACAAAGTAGATTTAAGTGCTTACAACTTCTTTAATATATCCAGTTGAGCAACAAAAACTTATGATATCCCCTCAAAAAATACTTACGTGTAACAAACTATGCCAAGTACAAGAGTGCTGTGAATTCCTATAACAAAAAGTATTGAAATCATATTATTAATTGCCAAGTACATAAGTCACTACATATTTGCTTATTATATGATCTAGTACTAGCTCATCGTTTTTATTGTATTTTCAAAATTTTCTATAGAACTTTACCAGATTCCTTATCGAGTACTAAGTACTTGGCGGGTCCATGCCAGAATTCCAAAATAAATATTCGTAAAAATAATTAATATACGTACAAGTAAGTGAAGCCTTCAATAATATCTTGTATCCTGAATGACTTCGGTGTTTGTTTCCAAATTTTTACTGAGTAGTTCTCTTCCCGCAATTTATAAACTGTCAGCGGTATCTAAAGTAATTACAGTTGTTCAGCGCCGCTAGAGCCATCTACGAAACACTTGCAAAAACGCAAGTATTATTATTTTAATAATCTGACATAGCAAAATGTCGCCCAACAATTAAATTTTAGTGCAAAATCCGAAAGAAATTAAGCAGAAGATGCAAAATGTTTGTTTACTATTTATTAAATGTAAGTTGAATATTTTCAGTAATCTTATTGATTAAAGTTACGAGTACGCATTCATGAATGATGTTTACACCATAATATTTTTTTTGCAGAAATGACAAAACAGGAATTGCATATGTGATGCATAAGTAAAATCGCATGCAAATAATTTCTTCTAATGACCGTAGGATGGCGCCAGTAATCAATATCGAAACTGGTCAATATTCCTTGGCATTTGTGGCATTCAACCAACAGGCTAGATGTACTTTTTATTACAATGCATTTTCGATAAGGTTATGTCATGTTATGTCTGTGGGATGTTTTGAAATGTTATTTACTCGGTTGTGCACTATCTGCCAGAACAAAAACAAATGTTAAAATAGTGCGTTGATATTCGCGCACAATAAATTAAATCAAAAGAGAGACATGTAAAATTCAGAAAGTATGATTTTCACCCAACGAAAAATGAAGCAATTTGTTTTTACCATAGTATGTGTAATATTAGGTAAGCTGCTCTTGTTTTTGCTCCTTAACATTTTATAGGTTATGGCACGCAAGTGTCATGAGATTCAACTTCTCTAACATATTCCAGCTGGAATTGAATTCTTGATCGGTAATATACTGGATTCTTATTGGTTTCTTTCGTTTTCATTTCTGCTTTTTTTCTAATGATATTTCCTATTTCACGATTATTTTTTTCAACATCCACTTACGAACATATGTGAAATGTCAGCTACATTTTTTTTTATTTAACATAAATGTATGTTGAAAAAATAATCGAATTAGATTTATTCTATTATAGTTCTAGGTTTCTACAAATCATGGGCACGTACGGATAATGAGCACAGCTTATTCGGTCATCGACACCTGACTAAATCGACTGATAACAACATGGAGCCTTCTTTGAATAAAGCAAAAAATGAAAATCCTTCTGGTTATATAGAAATTAACGATCTTCAAGAGGCAAATAATCGGATACGAGAACTCGAAGACAAATTACAGCGTATAGAAGTCAAGATCGAAAATCGCGTGCCGAAAAATTTTCCGACTGTTAAATTTCTTAACTACAAGAATCGTAAAAGAATTTTAGTAACCGGAGGCGCCGGGTTTGTCGGTTCCCATCTTGTTGATCGCCTCATGCTCGCTGGCCATGAAGTGACTGTGGTTGACAATTTTTTTACTGGGCGCAAGCGAAACGTGGAACACTGGATTGGCCATGAAAATTTTGAGCTTGTTCATCATGATATAGTGAGACCACTTTATCTTGAAGTCGATGAAATTTATCACCTTGCCAGTCCAGCCAGTCCTCCACATTATATGCTCAATCCAGTGAAAACTATAAAAACTAATACATTGGGTACAATAAATGTGCTTGGTACGTGATTAAAAAATTAATAAATAATTTTTGAAAGGGATTTCATTAAACTAAATATTAGGATCTCATTATCGAAACTATTTCATTACAGGACTTGCTAAAAGAGTTGGAGCTCGGGTTTTGATAGCTAGCACTTCAGAAGTGTATGGGGATCCTAATGAGCATCCACAGACAGAAACTTACTGGGGTCATGTCAATCCAATTGGTTAGTCTGTGTCTAATAATATTTGTTAATTATATTGTTATAATACAATATAAAAAGGTATGGCAGATACATGTACGATGTTTCAGGGCCAAGAGCTTGCTACGATGAAGGAAAACGTGTTGCTGAGACACTGAGTTATGCTTACATGCGACAAGAAGGTGTTTCCGTAAGAGTTGCTAGGATATTTAACACGTTTGGACCGCGAATGCACATGAACGACGGTCGCGTTGTTTCAAATTTTATTCTTCAAGCTTTACAAAACGACTCCATCACTATTTATGGCGACGGACATCAAACAAGATCGTTTCAGTATGTCTCGGACTTAGTTGATGGACTGATTATGCTGATGTCCTCAAATTACACATTGCCCATCAACATTGGAAACCCTGTCGAACACACTATTGAACGTAAAAATTCTTTAACATTCCTGGATCTTATATTATAATTAATTTATTGCTTAGTACTTAATTTATTTCACATTTAAAAAACAGCCTAATTCTTATGTTAGGCTCTAGTTTTTCCCCTTCAATAATTAACGCATTAAAAATACGGTTATACTAATATTTTATACTTAATTGTTACAGAGTTTGCTCTAATGATAAAGGATCTAGTGGGTGGTACAAGCAAAGTTGTAGAGCTGGCAGCAGTGGAGGATGATCCTCAAAGACGAAGACCGGATATAAGCCGTGCCAAGAAATATCTGGATTGGGAGCCAAAAGTGCCGCTTGCTGAAGGCCTCAAACGGACGATATCTTATTTTGCAAAGGAGTTACAAAGAACGAAACACTCTCAAAGAGATAGCTTTGAGATGGAACAACTGCCTGCGTTTAAAAATGATCATGACATCATAGAGAATTTGTAGAATTCAATTATCATGGAACTGAAATAACTTTGGATGGGTACACTTCATTGAGTGAACTAAAGAAGATTAGTACCTCTCGAAGGAATTCTATTGAGGGAAACATTCGTGGAAACAAAAAAGCAAGTTTCTATGCTGAATTATCGAAGAATCTATTCTCACAAGAAATGGCTTGTCCAAATTCAACTTACTGAGAAAGCATGAAGTACTTTATGATTTGATTAGTGCCTGGCCAATTATTAAATAATATATACATTGAGGATAAAAGAATCACACGGGAATTGGAAAAATTATGTCATGAAGCGATTTGTATCATGGTGCAATTTATATCATTGATAACTATTCGTATAAAATTTCTTGAAAAAGTACGATTTAAAAATGATAAAATGAGATGTTTTTACACGAATAACGACTTATAAAAGTTCTTAAACCTTCGTACGAAAACAAGCATTAAATTATTGTGAAGAAGTGGTTGTGATGTTAGGGACCTTTTGTAAACAAACTGGATAAATTAGATTTCCTGCTATGAATCCATTTTGGATAATAAATGGTAACTCACATGTCATCTATGTGGACCATAATGTGCCAAAGAATATCTCCATATTCAGCCAACACTTTGAATTGACTTTCTTGGTATTCAAAGTATTGATCAGGATTCATCGTACAAATTCTCTTTATATATTGTACTTGCCATACAATTTTCTTGCTGAAAATTTGGTCCTACTTTTATTATCCGTTGCCATAAGATCTCCAACAATATCTCAGCTTCATCTCACAATCAAAATGCCAGCACAGATCTTACATTTTTTAGTTAATTACCGCTATATTCTGCTATAGAGTTCATACTTAGGGTAGCGTACTCTCAGAATGATATTTTTTTATGCGTGATATTACTTTAATTTTGAAAATCATTAGATGATTTGAACTGCATTAACAAAAAAATTATTTAGGTATGGTATAAATCGATCACCCTAAGGTTTACTGACCGTCATTTCACTCCGCTCATACTTCTGTTACGTAATGTAATGATAATTTTGTTATACGTTGAAATGACGTAATGTGTAATAAGTGTAGTGAAGGATTAAAGGACCATAATTTATATGTATGTATATATATTAGTTTATATAAATATATATTTATGTGCAATTATTTTGAGTTGACATATCCCAATTTATTTCCCCTCAATGATCTGAATAACATATAAAAACGTCATAATATTTAATAAGAACCTCATAAATCTGTTTTTCAAAAAGACCATTGCGATGTGTAATGAATTTTAAAAAAACCTATGCATGCATTTCTAGGTCTCCTGAGAAAAGTGAAGTCCTAATTTGTCATTTTTCTATTAAGAAAATACCGCGAATTAGCGATCCGACTTTTTAGGCATACTACAAGCATGGAGTTACGTAGCTCGTTACAGGCCACTATTTCCTTTCGCAATAATATCATGACAAGATGATTTGAAATAATTTACCCGATATTCCAGTTTCAAATATTATAATAAGTGCATGCATATCCGATTGATTTTTAAAGCCGATTTTCTTAAAAATGAAGCCTGTGAAAAAAACATTTACATATTCTGCAATTTCGATTAACTTTTTCATGAGAAATCAGGTTCCTTTCTGATTGTACCATGTATTTCGTTCGACTTTGTATATTACATAGAGCTCAATAATGTTGCCATTATAGCACATTTAATTTCAATAAGCAATTGTATACTTATACATATATTGATTTTCTTAGAACCAGCAAAAAGTTATGAGATGATGTATACTAAACTTTGTCAAAGGTTATAAGATATTAGTATAATCTTAGAAAGTGCAAAAGTCCGTGTCTCACAAACTATAGATCAACACATCTCTTTTAAAGGCTCCAAATCAGTCAATATTCAAGCGTTGTAGAATAATGTCTGGAACACTTATATTTTGTATCTTAATCTTCATACAGCTAGGTTTAATCATTGGAAATTCAGACTCCAATGATGGAACTATTTGTGCAACTAGAGAAGCCTTCAGATTGTGTTCACACAAAAGCATTTTAACCGAAGTTAATGAATTAAGAAACGAAGAACGTCTTGAAATCTCTGATTTGGGTCTTCTTTCAATAGCAGCAGGAGCTTTCAAAAATCTATCTGTCACACATCTTTACCTGAATCAAGGAAACCAGATATCAATTTTGACAACAGACTCATTTAGTGGTTTACCAAAACTGAAATGGCTTCATTTAGATGATAACGTTGTGTCACTTTCATCAAATCTCTTTGAGAAATTAAAGAGCCTAGTATCACTGTCACTGGTTTATAATCGAATCAACAATATACCACCAAGATCCTTCAATGGTCTGACCAAATTAACATATCTTTACCTTAATCACAATGATATTACACACATCCCAGCCAACACTTTCCAGGAAGTCAGCAGTAATCTCATGTACTTGTGGCTCAGCAATAATCAAATCAATGAAATTACACCTGGAGCTTTCACAGGATTGACACAACTGAATCGACTGCATTTGGAATCAAATCATTTGACATCCTTGCAAGCTGGATTTTCTGATGGTCTCATCAATTTGGAAGTTCTTTTCCTTAACGATAACCAACTGACATCATTGCAGCAAAGCACATTTACCAATTTGGGAAATCTACAAAAATTGTATTTACAAAATAACAACATTGCAAGCATTGACTCCGACAGTTTTGTGGCTTTAAGGAAATTGGAATTTCTTCAACTTAATGGAAACCATCTGACGATCATAGACAATGGAGCATTTCACGGACTTATTGCACTCAAGGAATTGCATCTTTCGAACAATGAGATACAAGAACTGAAGAATTTGGTTTTCAAAGATTTACAAGCTCTTACTTCGATTCATCTGAATAGAAATAATTTGACTGATTTAGATATTGAACAAAGTGGTTTGCCCTCATCAGCTTCTATAATTTTAACTAATTAAAAAAGTTGAATCTTAAATGAATGTAAAAGTTTAATAATTAAAAACATTTCGAATTACCAAGAAATAAGTATGTTTAAGCAGGCATATTCTTAAAATATCTATTATATTTTGTAAGTTTACAAATTCATTGTCTCCTTTGTATTTTCTCTTTCAATAAAAAATAAATTCCTCAAAGATTACATAAATCTACACAATAATTTCTCAATATCCTAAAACAATATCATTAATATCAGCTATATATACATAATAAAGAAAATGAAACAATTACTGAAAAAGGAAATTGAATAGAAATGGAGCACTCTACTAGATTACCATATACATAGAACTCAGTCAAGAAATTCACTTCATTCAGTCACGTAGTTCACCTAAGAGAATTGAAAATCCACAGAAATGGATATCGTAATGATGAATTTCTATTTCTTTCTTAAAATTTTCGGTTTAAATATCGTAAAACTTAATTCAAGCGGAAGTCTAGTAATACCAAGAGTGCCAGTACTGTGGTCTTTCTTATTAATAATTTTGAATTTTGCACATCTATTTACGCTCCCCGACCACGTAACACATTTAACTAATTTAACAATGAGCGAAAAAAGATATTTAAGCATTAGCGCAATAAACAGATCCGTTGCCATGAAATGTGTCCAACCATTCTCTTGTGTAATTGCTGCTCTTGTTGCTCGGATGAATACAATAACAATTTCGCCGTTACGAATTGAGAAGATCGCAAATAATTTGAATACGGTGGATCGCATCTTAAATAACAAAAGCGTAGGAAAAACTACTTTTCTTGTATGTTGCGGAATTACTTTTTTCTGGTGTTTAATTGTTTGCATTAGTAATATAATAATCATGGAAACTATCGAAATAAATAATTCCTTAAAACTGCTTTGGGAATTTTGGGAATTGCTAACTGTAACTGCAGCAGAGAACAAATGTATAGCTTTCATCATAAGGCTGACTAATCAATTTGGTATTATTAATGAAAAATTAGAAGAAATGTGCGACACTAAACAATTCTCACATGCAACGTAAGTTTACAGTAATTTGTAAGATTTTTTTCTGTGCAATTCGATACCTAATTAAATATATAATTGTCCGAACAGGCACTCGTGTATGGAGAGGAAACGAAAAATGTATGAAAGACTTGATGAAGACAAGGACGAGAGCAAAATGTCTTTAAAAGAGAAGATAGAACACTGTCGTATTGCTCACAGTATTGCCAGAGATACTTTTCAAAATATTAATGATATTTATCAGTACTTCCTGCTTATCAGTATCAGCAGTAACTTTACGAGTTGTCTTTCCAATCTTTACTTGACAATTCATGACGGGCAACAATCTTTTTCAAATAAACAGAATTATCCTACTGTCGAAATTTGGCAAAGTCAAACAGTAAAAATCATTACGAGTATTTTTTATATTATCAAAATCGTCATCATCGTGTGGTTATCTTCACTGGCTACCAATGAGGTGATTGTTTCAATAATTAACATATTTATTGAATTCGCGTCTATCTTTTAAGATGTATTAATGACAGTTATGTCATATCATTTATCAAATTTTAGGGAAAAAGGTCCGCATCGCTGACAACACGTCTCATGTCGCAGTCTAATGAAATTGTCGTTAAGGAACAGGTTCGTTCTGCGCTATAGCTTCTTTCAAAAAATATATACACTTCATTGTAGTTTAGAAGAATGGAATTTTAACAAATTAGAAAAGAGTTGGGCTGCTTTTTTTTAGCTCAACCTTTTCCATGATCAAATAATGCTACATGACATTGAGTTTTCTATTGTTGGACTATTTCGATTAAGATATTCCGTAATAGGTTCGGTAAGTAAAAGGATGATACAAGAGAATACTATTAGGAAGAAACTAATTGAAAGTACAATTGAAAACTATTTTGTTCGCAGATGTTGAGCGCGGCTATAACGTACTTTGTTATTCTTATACAGATGTAAAAAGGAATTCCGCTATTATATTTATTTTGAAAAAGGTAACGCGCGGTACGCATTGTTGTTGATGGTTTCTGATTTGACAAGAGCGGATTGAAGCGAATGTTCGAATAGTATTATTGGATTTGCAATTCTTTAGGCAACATTTAGCCGGGAAATGTTATTATAAACGAATAGAAGCTGAATTATTGCATTCTGTATTAATTTAATTATTAGCTATAATTCAGACTGTAATTCTTGTATAGCCGTAATTCATGAGATACATTTTACTTAACCTTATTCCTTATTCAGGGTTATGTTAAGATTGCGTAAAGTTTTGTTTTCTTTAATTACTCAAAACTTAACTGTACTACTTCAATAAGGTAATACAGCGTTCTTTAACTATAGTGTGTGAATTGTTGCCTTTTTCACATAAATTATTTCAATAAAAACAAAGTGTTTAAAATTGTAAAGTGCGATAAGAAAAAATGTTTTATCATGTAAGTAAAATTCGAATTCAGAATATAAATGTTCTGTATGTTTATGTTAGCTACATATATTTTTTCGTTTATAATAATTATAGATATCATTGGAACATGAAATTTTACTACATCCAAGATATTTTGGACCACAGTTACTTGACACAGTCAAACAAAAATTATATACAGAAGTAGAAGGAACATGTACCGGCAAGTGAGTATTTTGAGTCTGCCATTTTTTGTTAAATTCTAATATTATTGCATTTTTAGATATGGTTTTGTAATTGCTGTAACAACAATAGACAACATAGGTGCTGGTATTATTCAACCTGGACAAGGCTTTGTAGTGTATCCTGTGAAATATAAAGCTATTGTTTTCCGGCCTTTCAAAGGAGAAGTATTGGATGCTATTGTCACACAAGTCAATAAAGTAAGAAAAAAAACATTTATCACTGAAATCTAATTACAAAGAATGTCAAAAAAAACATACTGATGCTTCTCTACAGGTTGGAATGTTTGCAGAAATAGGTCCATTGTCCTGCTTTATATCTCATCATGTACGTAAACATATGAAAATTCTAAGAGTTATTTTATATGCAAAACATTATATTTCATAATATAATTTCAGTCCATACCATCAGATATGCAGTTCTGTCCAAATGTAAATCCACCCTGTTACAAATCAAAGGAGGAGGTAAGACTCACTGTGAAACGTACAAACTGTTATTGCTCAAAGTCCTTCTCACACTGTCACTGACATTAAATTAATTATATAAAATTTCAGGATGTGGTAATACAAGCCGATGATGAAATCAGATTAAAAATTGTTGGTACAAGAGTAGATGCCACTGGAATTGTAAATATAAATATATATCAAATCATAATCATAAAATAGTTATTCATATGCTAATGACATGCTTTTCTCTATTTCAGTTTGCCATTGGTACACTAATGGATGACTACCTTGGTAAGAATCGATTATTTCAATTCTTTTACTGTATAGTATATAATGTGTAATAATAAATAAGTATCAAGAGACTCGGTAGAGTATCATAACAAGTACTTTAGCACTGACCAAGTCTTACACATATATTTGTTTTGCAGGGCTGGTGTGCAATTGATCAACCGACAAATTTGACACAGATTTGCTTCCCTTCTGCATTTTAAAGACCATGTGCTCTTTACCGGATAATTAATTACAGAAATGCCTATTTTTTTAATATCAGACACCGAATAAATATACTGTTCCATAAATATATACAATAATTTTTTATTATCAACAATAGTGAACTATTATGTACAACTAAATGACTAACAATAAGTGAAACCTATCAGCGACCAGTGTCATATGAATTATAGAGCATATCATTACCATGGATATGAAAATTTCGATTAACATGTACTTTATAAATATTAAAACATTGATCACTTCATCATCAATAACGTCAATTCTTCTCGATATAACCATACGAAAATCATCAAACGGCAATACTGGCATACATACAGTATTGGCTGGCAATGCCAACTATATCAAGCAGAATTATATAATAAATATCACTTTTCAAGATCATTGATAATAATATAAGTTTCCAAGGTCACACATTACTTAAATATTTAGTACTAATTTAATCAAGCATTAATACTATTACTTTTCTGGATTGGCTCTCTTGATACATCCGGTTCTTGATTTTGAGTTGGGTTTCCGGTATTCATTATGTTAACTGAATTCGAAGGAAAGGTACGAGATAAAAATCAAAATTACGAAATCTTCAATACTTTGAATTCATGCCTGATTTTATTTGCGACGAATGATGTAATCTGATCTCTTAAGTAGGAATATTCAGGTTCCTTAGCACGAAATAAATAAATCGGAAATATCTGTGATTTTATGTCAGTTCCTTGAGGTATGATTATAACTAACAATTAAGATTTAGCAAAATCAATAAGCACAGTGTCATCTTTGTCCTCCATTTAAATTCTTTGCAACGAGTTACAAAATTCTCATATATTAGTTAACTAATACAGCTCCTTCGAGTATCTCTATCTCATATCCAGGTTTACTGGTAACTGCAAAAATGTATTAAGTTCGGCAGACTATCGCAAAAATATCAACAATTTTTTGTAGTGTGATAAAAAATCAATACGTATAATATGAAACAAAAACTTACCCGTATGTACGTAACTGATCTTGTACATCTGATGCCACAAGACATCATTTGATCTTCTCCAAAGGTAGCATGACTGTTTCTAAACACTCTACTTCCCGCTGTAATTGTTTAAATATTGGATTGAGACTTTCGGCTACTGATGATATATCGCATGTAGATCCTTTTGATCCTGACAGGCCTAAAAATAAGGCCAATTTTGTTGCTATAGGAGTTTTCTCAGATTCGCCTTGTATATCCTGATCAGGCATCATTTTATCTGCTACATGTTTCACTATTAATCCACTGCTGTTCACATAAAATGTCGAAAATCCATCATACCACCTGAAAATTATTATTTTTCAATGCTATGTGCTGTAAAAAATTGATGTATATGATTGGGATACTTTGAATTCTTAGGATCTTACGATTCTTGCTCTTGAAATGCCTCCTGTATGTTCCATAACTTTATTTTCCAAAATAGAAACATCACTTTCAATCCTGATATACCACGTATACGCCAGCGAACTTTCACAGTACCATCCTCAGGATGCATTGTTATCTTTAGAACTTCAAATGTTACATATGCAAATTTCAAGTGACCAACTGTTCTCAATAGGGCTATTTGTTTAACATAGTGGAACAGACCCCTGAAACAATGTCAGTTATGTAAAGTCATTTACCTCTTGCATCTATGTATATTTCTAAAAGCTGACACTAACTTTGTTGTGGTACCTCTAATATTATTGACAAATACCAGATCGGGATGATAGATAGAATAATCCATAGATTTTACGAATAAATTTGGCAGCTGTAAAGATTTGTATAAATGAGACTTAAATTTTTTATTTGAATATTTTTTCTCTTCACTAGAATTGTTATACGCACATTGTCACGCAATATGTTAAATACATGTAATAGTTGTTCTTGGGATGGTCCACTATCTACATCTTGTGATTGTTGACTTTCATTTACATTCTCCAGATTAGCTTTACCCTCTGCCAAGAGAATCATGTCCTTCTCAAAATTCGATAACATTGGTTTGTCACCACTGTGCATTCTGATACCCAATGACAATCTCTTAAAGGCATCCTCCAGGGATTCATTCTCATACAGAGTGACGACACTATCTTGCTCAACAGAGTTCTTATTCCAAATCATAATATCATCCAGAACAATTTCATATTGTTTCACAGCAGATATAAGTGGAGAATGAAAAGTAACACATCCTCTTGAACAATCTTTGCTGCACTCTTGACTTTTTCCTAAGTTATACCATTCTGTCTGAGAAGTATAATCTTCTGTTTGGTCGTGTTTTCTGCTTAGAATCTCATGACACTCATTAGAGCTATCTAACGAGCCCAATGGTACATGCTGATGTATTCCAATATTTACAGAGGATTCTGGCACTCTCTCTTTGGGACTAGCAGTAGCACTGGTGATTGTTCGTGCACCAAAGAACTATAATATATCATATAACAATATTTTTAATACAAAATACATATTTGTTAGAACCTTGAGATAATGAGATAACTCAATACGAAGCCTCAAGTACCAGGTACATTAAGAAAAATTTGTGAATTAATAACGAATTGATTTTTCACATAGAATCTGATGATATGTATGACAAACCAGATAATAATTAAATAGACGATAACATGTTCAAAAGAAAAGCGCAAGTAAGTTTTTGTAGTACATCGCTATATTATGTAAGTTGTTTAAGGTTAGAACGTTTCGGCATTCACTCATTAAAGTGCTGCCAAGCAATGACAGTACGTCCACTGCGAGATTAAATTAAATGATAAATAATTCTACATAATTAATCAAATGAAATGTATAAAATGTCATGTTAATTCATAAATCAAGGGAACTTACCTCTTCCAAAAATGCGGATGGTTTGATGTGTTTTGGCAGCTGTCGGTCGAGTTGTCCGATTTGTTTGCGCGTGTTGACAAACGGCGTCAATTTATTAGAAATTGTACGAAAACACAGGGACATTTTGTAGGCTTTCGTGATTAGTAATGACCTGTCTTAACTTAATGCGAATTATTATACGACTTTTCTAGAATTGAGTGAATGGAGCATCTACCGCCATGACTTGCCGCACGACAGTAGACGACTTGGAAAGAACTTCACTACCGTGAACTTACTTGAAACTGATCAAAATTTTCTACTACCATAACAATTTTTTGCTATTGCCAACTTAAGTTTAATTAAAATAGCGGCAATTACTAATTTCTTTCAATATAATTATAATTATATTATATTCTTATCATATTGATTATTGATTATACTAGATATAATCAAGAATCAGTTTCGAAGGTTTCAAAAAAGAATTCCAGACCGGAAACGCTGCAACGACACATAGATTCAAATGGTAATAATCGTGATTTTATCATCTTATGGATATTGCCAATAATACTTTCTTGATATACATTTATATATACAATATACATTTATTAACATGAGTCTGCAATAATGTTACAGAGATGTACAATGTTACGTCGCGTATTACGATAAAATATTAGGATAGTCAAGATTTTAAGGGACGCGACACCGGGATTGAATAGATTTTGTAGGAAAGAAAAAAAAATACTTGTCAACAGAAAAAATCAACAACTGAATGACACATGCAGATTTACAGACAGACACATGTAATGTGGTTTTAAATAGTAAGATTAAAAAATGTCAGAACCTTCATTCAGGTATACCACTTACGAATTTTTTTTTAGGAGAGAATGTTTGGAGCTGAAACATGTGCCACAGATAATACACGCTGAATGGAATCTGGAGTCTCCGAAACAATTAAGAGATACATTCTGTATAATTCTAGAACGACATAAAACTTGGTGCATTTAGATTATTAACTTACATAAAGATGACAAATGGAATAAGATTTTCGAGAAAGAGATATATAGGAAAAAGAGAGTCCGACAAGTGATTTAAATAGAAATTCTCAAATACGCGGTAGGTTAATAATTACTGCCCTTTTGATTATACAAGCCTCTTTTAAATAGCATTACCGAGACTTCCCGTGACTTTTCATTGAACTCATTTACTTTAAAGAATGTGCCGTCATTTTGAGATCAAATTATCATTATACCCCTTTGATAATAATACCTACAATTCGATTAGCAATGGACAATAGTCTCCTATTAATTCAGTAATGTTCGATAGATCCGTCTTATCACTACCAAACGAGTAATAAACACCCGGAAGCAAATCAATGATTAAATGTCAGAGAAAGAAGTGGATTTGAAGTTGGGCCACTTCAGGCTTCTGACCATATCGTAAGGCTATATTGCCTCGTATGCCGGATCAACGCCAAGTCTCGTAGCAGAGCCATTTAAAAATTCCTCGAGTTCATCTCGTTCGCGATTCTCATCCCTGGAACGTCTAAAAGATCGTTGCTTCTTCTTTTTCTCTGCTTTCTCAGACTTTTCCTTATCCTTCTCTTTGTCCTTGGACTTTTTCTTCTTTCTCTTCTCTTTGTCTTCACTCTGCAATTGAAAGTATACAGGTACATAGTCGACCCCTAAAGAATACAAAGTGATCATCAATAGGATTTAATGATGATAAATAACAGTTTACCTTCTCTTTGTGCTTCTTTTTCTCTTTCATTACTGGGCTACTACCATTAGAACTCATTTGTCGCATACTTGTGCTATCTAACAACTCGAGATGAACGTTGGAACTTGTCATGCTGACATCCAGACTCTTGTCACTTAATTCCAAACGGTCTTTCCTTGTGCTGGTGCTACTGATGTCCTCTCCACCTTCTGGACTCTGTCGCCATTTCGAATCTCTACTGAGCCAACTGTCAAACGCGTCTGAATTTCCATCTTGCTGATCGTTTGATTCGAATTCATTAGATACATGAAGTTCTTGTTCGATGGACGACACTGAATCACGCTTAACGACCTGCTGAGCCTTTTCTTCGAAGTTTATTTCTGGTCCTGCTAGAGATTCGTGCTTGTGCTTTTGTTTGCTTAATGGATTTTCAGCTAATTTTGGTGGTACCAGTGTGGGTGCCTCATCAGCTGATGACAAGTCATCCTCGAAACCGGCAACCAGAGGATTACCAGTCTCTGTATCACTGAAATGAAAAATTATGAGATGTGACTGATTAAAAATTTGTTGTACAAAGTATCTAGTGTTGCATACCTTTCTGAATCAATTGCCTCATGTTGAGTTTTTTGGGGTGTTTGATTATTATCATCCAAGAAGGATCTGTCCAACATACCGTCGTCTGGTACAAAATCTTCTACACTGATGATGGGTTCGTTCAAGTTAACTCCGCCTACATCAGGTATCCGCTCTGTCTCGTCATCTTTTTTATTACCAAATATCTTTGACATAAAGGATTGCTGTTTTAGATTTCCAGAATCCCGTCTATCTAAAACATCTGTTACGGATTCTACTGGTTTAACAATTTCCAGCTTTGGAACATTTTGTATATTCTGTAGAGCAGTTGTCGATTGGGAGGCTTTCACTCCTGTTGATGAATTCTCAGAAGATTTTGGTAATAGATTCTCCTTCTTTGGTAGAGACTTTAAATCTAAACTCTTCACTGGAATTGGAGTACCACCTCCTATGGGACCTGGCATTGAAGCAGAACGTCTCACCTCTAGCATATTAATATTGGCAGAACTGCTGGAAGGTGAAATATGGTGGCTACTAAGTGAGGACGTGACATTTGGTACAAGAACAGTAGCAGAGACTGAATCCGCAATGGCTCTTCTTCTATTTACGAGATTGTCCAGGAACTTATTATAATCGGCGTCATCACTGTTTTGGAAAAGATCAAGTTCCTGAACGGTTAAGCGGGTCTCTTCCTCGTTTGTTTCCAGTTGCTTAACCAGTGTTTCTCGTTGCAGTTGAAGGAATGGAAGATTGAAAAATTTGTGCAGAAGCTTTAAACCAAATCCATTTCTCATTGACGATTCTGCGTATCTAATCTGTTAGAAAGTAGAAAATTAGGAATGCTTCTTAGAGCGGCTGTAAAAGTAGAAGGCATATGAACATACTTGTGCGCTTCTGCCTTGTAAGGAGTCGATGAAATAAGTAACATGGTCCGCAGTAACTGACCTATGATGAGACATATCACAATGGTTGCCTAATACAATTACTGGTATGTGATCTGGTATTTTCGGAAGTTCGCGTTGTACGTAGTCAAAGGTCCATGTTTTAGTGATGTCCATCATGACAATGACACCGTTTGTGCCTTTATAAACATCTAGGAACTCAGCATCTAATGCTGGTTCTTCAATTATGTTCTCCGTAGGTGCATTGTCCATTTTCAAACCGTCTAGCTTCCTACGACGTCTTCCGCGATCAACGACGTCCCAAACCTCGACCTTCACAACGTCATCAGTCGCTTTATAATTCCACTGAATACTAGCTACTTGTATTTCCTCTGTAGGAATGTATTCCTCTATAAATTTTTGACCCTGTAGTCTATGGAACAAGCATGTCTTCCCTACATTACGGTCTCCCTTGATGATTATTTTCACTGAAAATAAATTATTACAAGTTACAAGATGTACGACAATATATTAGTTATATATATTAATATTGGATCATATACATACTATTATATTGCACTCCTTTTGCAAATTTTCTCTGTAACGTCGTAGGCATAGATTGATGTGCCTGCCTTGGAGATGCATTTCCAGGCACATCTGATTTTCCAGCTAATCGCTTAAAAGCTGAAAACATTATTCTTCTCAATGGCACAGAGTGCTAGTTCTTTTTGATAATCTTATAAAAGTTTCACGTAAGAGCTGCCTGTAAAAACAATAAAAATTATGTCACACGCTAATCTATACCACTTGTCTACAAACCAGTAGATCTGTATGTCTATGACTATATTATCATGTAAGACATCTTATAAAATGTTATGTACACTGACCTTAGATAAATTAATGCAAATATATAATCAATTATCAAAACGCAATAAACATACTATCCCATACATATATGCATAACGAAAGTCTGTCACATTAGAATTGAGAGGTTAAAACCTGCAGACTTTTTAACATCAATAAAGTACAATAAACTTCTCACAAGACACGTACGACACCGTTTTCAAATAGTGTGAAGTCGATACAACTGATACCATTTATTTACATAAGATAGAATAAATCATAAAGACGTCAATAAAATAAGTGTGGGTACGGCGTCTAATGGGTCCGGCATTAATATTAATATCGATAATGAAAAAATATGATCTAAAACTATTAAAATATAATTCGAAACACTTGCTTACCGTGCATCAGTCGAGAAGAGATAAAACTGTCATAACAAATCTCATGAATTGTCGAATATTTATATATGAGTTTTTAAGCTGACCAGCTGTCATTTAACAGCTGTTAATTTTTGTTGGTTAGGTTGGTCAAAATTTCAGTTTCTGCTACATTGGTATCAGCTCCAGAATAGGTTGGGTTAGGCTAGGTTACTTGGTGGGACAGGTGGGATGTTTAATACTGTCCCTTCAAACAAAAAAATAAAAGCATTACAGTTGACTGTAAAATCATTTTATTACTTAAAATTATAAAGTTATACTATGTTACTATTTGTCCCGAGTCAATTAACGAACTTCCGCTATTGCTTGGCACATCAAGGGTCGCAAACTTTCTCTAAACAGAGAATGTCTTTCACCATGAGTTATACACAGTATCGCACTAGCTTCTTTGAGTTTTTCCAATGCACACTTTGACTCTCCCAAATACAAAAGAATTTTTCCCAGCATGAGATGCAACAATCCAGTTAAAGGGTGCACATGCCCATAATACATCCTGAAATATGAAACACTAGTTGTAATATCTAGCAGATAAATGTACCTGTTTACAATTACTTACAGGTACCCTGGAATTAATTGTGTAGCGTAACCTTTTGCATCCTCCCAAACATTTAAATTTACAGCAGCTTCAAATGCTGATTCTATGGTACGGACACGTTGTAAATTAAAAGGATGCAGGATACCCTCCTGCTTCTTGAGGCACATTTTACTAATGTCTAGATCTGATAGTATTTAATTAAGCAAGTCAAGTATAAAACAGTGGAGTTTAGAAAAAAAAAAAAAATTCATGCTTAACTGAAAGGATACAAGCCATGGACTTCATATTTTGTAAATGGTGAGCAGTAAACTCAGTAACTTGGTCAAACTTGTCTTTAAATCCATGAGGAAACTCCTGACCACAATCTGAACACACTCGTATGTCAGGGGAACAAGGATTTGTACAATTTTGATGTGGACAAGCAGCTGCTGCAACGAATGGCTCTGGTTGCAAACATCTTTGGCAGTTGCACCAAAAGTAATACGAATCCTTCAACTCTGCTCTTCTATCCTCAGTTGAATTGAGTAAGTCAATGTAGGATATTCGTATCTGTTTATTTGGTTGACATATATTGTTTGCAATTAGAGCACATCAGAAATAATATAGGGTAAAAGAATTGGATGAATGTCAAGAAGGAAAAACAAAAAAATAACTATAAAATTTGGTAACGTTAAAATCACACACTGTCAATAATTATTTCTCTAAATATAACGGGTTAAAATTAACTCGACAAAAGCATCATGCATGTTTCAAAACCTACGGTTATTGGCCATTAGCTGCAAGATCCGTTAATAAACAGCAACGAACAATGTTCACCACTGTCTGAATCTAATAAAAATTTGCGAAACGTAAAAATGATTCCGCGATTGAAACTTGTTCAATTTTATTCGATTTTGATGAATTTTCCTTACCTGGGACCAATCTAGGCGAGGGAGATCTTGTAATGTTCGGATTATAATCGTGGTACCTTCGAAAACAGCTATTGCATTTGGGATACAGCTATGGTCTATTATGGAAGGACCTAGATATATACCCACAGCAATACTATTCATATCTGGATCCAAAATATTAAATGAATTCACACATATTCGCCCATATATCCCCATCAATTCAGCAGAATTTGGAATAAGTGTTTTTCCAAGATATTCAAACAAGACTCCGCAGAGAGATGTAAAATGCTCCATCCGTTTTTTATCTTGCTTTATATCTGAATAATCTGTAAAGGTACACAACCCATATAATACATGTTTATCCATTAAGATAATTTCTTAATAATGAAAATCATATCTAAAACCTTACGTGACATCAAGTCCTTAAATTTCCTGTAATTTGTTTCTGTATAATAACCAACTTCGTCAGCTCCTCCATTCTTTAGCTTGACAATTATTCGTGCCATAAGCCGAGCAGCATCTGGCAGAACGCGAGGAGATATTCGTTTCAAGTTGGGACATTCTGATTTATGTACACTCCAAGATTCCCTCTGGCAAGTACGATCACAATAATATACATACTGACAACCAGAACATTTAGAGAGTTTTCCACTGAAACATTTCAGAGACCAATTTTTCATTTTAGCAATACAATATACCTTTTTACCTTTGATGCACAAACAGTTCATGTATTACTCCAAAGGCTAATAAAAATACAATACAAAAAAAACTTTTCACAAACTTTGTAAAATATTCTTCCACTTTAAAGAAGTACCTTTTTAGACAATTGTCACATCGTGTAAATCTGTGTTTCGAACTGAGCACAAAGGCAAATGGTTTGTCAGTGATAATAGTTGATCCCTTTTTGATGGTATCAACTTTCTCTTTCATTTTAACAATGACAGATCAGACCAAAGGCAGAATATCCAGCAAAATATTCAATTTTCCACAAGTACGTAGTATATTTTTCTCGATCCTCCCATATATCATAGATTATCGCACACGAAGTACAAATGATCACTGCGCATTACAACTTCGAAATCACGCCTTCAGTGTGACATTTTAATAATTACTAGACAACAATAAACAGTATCGATAACCTGTTTGAAACAGTTAACTAAAGATTACGTAGAGATAACGAATGAGACAACCCACCATCTAGATGATCTGTCTTCAAAAAAAAACCACGAAGGACTGTTTACGAATGCTGCAGAACCTTTCACGTGTTACATAAAAATATGTGACAAAATAATCATAATATTTGCATAATTACACTTACGGGTTTTTGAAAATATATTTTTACCTGTACAAACAGTTGTCACAACGTTGAATTCGTAATACAGAACACAAAACATAGGCAAAAGGTTGAGCAGTTAAAATGGTCGTTCCTCCGGCCACTGAACTAGACCTGCAAATCTTCCTGGTTTTCATCTTCGATAAGAAAATTGTCTTTCTTTGAGCTTCTGTACAATATAAATGCAAGGAACTGACTGTAGACGCGCAACGATACAATGCCGTCTATCTTCTGGTTCTTATACGTTTCGTCAGGCAAGTTTAACTGTGTGCTATTTTGAGCAAGTATAATTTTAAACTGCATTATTAATAGAAGTAATAAGTGCCTTTCACCCGGCTATTTGTTAATAGGGCTGAGCAGTGCTCCAAATTATTTTTATAAAGTACAAACAGGGGTCGAGTAACAAATTGAATATTTATTTACAATCATATATCTTTTGAGTGATTTTACCTTTTACTGATTCTCACTTGCAACTTCATTATAATTTCCATTATTTATCTTAGGAAAGCCAGAAATGTTTGTGACAATACAGAGATCAACAGTGAATTTAGTGATTACTTTGCTATATCGTTTGATAAACTTAAATGCTACTGTGCTATGCATACAACATACACTTCTATTAGAGAGAAATTAAAAACACACCAAAAAAATATATTTTTCATAATAAATGTACTGCCATATGTACAATGCCATTTACTCTTCCTATTCTAAAAAAGCCATGTTACATTTTATCGAATTGCGATATTAGCATTGTTGTCGCTTTATTCGGTTCGTGATTGGCTGTTGGTGTCGTCGGTCGACGAGTGTCACAGCATAGGCGCTTCGTGTCCAAGTTCACGGCATGTATGTATGTACAATAAACAGTTTGACAGATTGGGGTTATCGTAGGGCTCCAGTTTATTTTAATTTTTATAAGTGAAAATTTTTATTAGTAAATTTACGCAGTGAACCGCGTTATGGAATTGCGTGTATAGGAAGAATACAAAGAATTGTTTGTATGAGAAAACAGAAAGTGGGAAACAGATATAACGATATACCGGTAATAATGGTAAAGATAATAATAGTGCCAATAAATATGATGATCAATTGTAACTCTAATTATATTATGATTGTCATTGAACTTTAAAGGGGAATAAAAAGATAGATGATCAAGGATTTTAAACTACGTTCAGAAATGTCGTACAAATTTGATGATATAAAACGTCCTGTAATTACAGTTTTTGTAAAAATTAAAAAGGTTTAAGAAAAACAATGATAAATTCATATGATACGTGCATATATTAAAAATTTGACCATAGAGTTTAGTGAAATAAAAAAAGAAGTTTTTATTTGCATAAACTGATAAAAAAGCAATATTGAAAATTTACAGAAAAATGCTCCTGTGCTATCGGCTTGAGTGGTTAAATATTTTGCAAAAGTTATAGTTCCGTTATTATAATTCAAATAACGTTCAATTATATATATAAATATGATCAATTTTTGTTGTTAAAAATATTTTCGTACGCATTGTATAATATGGGAATTTTTGATTGTATCGACGTTCGGCATCAGTAAAGGAATCTCGATACTAAATACACCAAAATTAATAATTTTTTTGAACTTTCCCGCGTGAATTCCATTTTAGAGAACATGATCATGATGGTACAACATCAACGCGTTCATTATTATATTATTGCTGATGTTCATAGTTATTTCATTATAAAATTAATCGTGATAAAATCGACACAATAGTATGCAATGCTAAATAGCTATGTAAGGTTAAGATAGCTTAGAACTCCAATGCTGTTTTCATATTAATTGGTCGTTACACGATTTGAATGATTAAATTATAGTTACCTAAAATTTTGTAATACACAATTGGACAGTGCAAAGATGTTTTGCTAACGCATATATTGTAATCAATCATAGCGGATGATTCAGCCGAATTCACCAATCGAGCTATTGCTACTGCGGAAACTGGCTGTGATTGGTTGGATCAGACAAACATTGATGGGTATTGGTTAGCCGATACATGATTTAACAAGCAGATCGTAATTATGTACAATTGTACAGTGTGATAGTATAGTTCTTTTCAGAGCGCTACAGCGCAAACAGACCTTCAGTCGCGCGCGGCAGCGCGCGTGTTGCCCTAGTCCTATTCTAAAAAAGTCATGTTACATTTTATCGAATTGCGATATTAGCATTGTTGTCGCTTTATTCGGTTCGTGATTGGCTCTCGGTGTCGTCGGTCGACGAGTGTCACAGCATCGGCGCTTCGTGTCCAAGTTCACGGCATGTATGTACGTAACATACAGTTTGACAGATTGGGGTTATCGTAGGGCACCAGTTTATTTTAATTTTTATTAAAGAAAAAAATCGTAACATTGTGCGTTTAATATTTCGTGAAAAAGCAGTGAACCGCGTTATGGAATTGCGTGTATAGGAAGAATACAAAGAATTGTTTGTATGAGAAAACAGAAAGTGGGAAACAGATATAACGATATACCGGTAATAATGGTAAAGATAATAATAGTGCCAATAAATATGATGATCAATTGTAACTCTAATTATATTATGATTGTCATTGAACTTTAAAGGAGAATAAAAAGATAGATGATCAAGGATTTTAAACTACGTTCAGAAATGTGGTACAAATTTGATGATATAAAACGTCCTGTAATTACAGTTTTTGTAAAAATTAAAAAGGTTTAAGAAAAACAATGATAAATTCATATGATACGTGCATATATTAAAAATTTGACCATAGAGTTTAGTAAAATAGAAAAAGAAGTTTTTATTTGCATAGACTGATAAAAATGCAATATTGAAAATTTACAGAAAAATGCTCCTGTGCTATCGGCTTGAGTGGTTAAATATTTTGCAAAAGTTATAGTTCCGTTATTATAATTCAAATAACGTTCAATTATATATATAAATATGATCAATTTTTGTTGTTAAAAATATTTTCGTACGCATTGTATAATATGGGAATTTTTGATTGTATCGACGTTCGGCATCAGTAAAGGAATCTCGATACTAAATACACCAAAATTAATAATTTTTTTGAACTTTCCCGCGTGAATTCCATTTTAGAGAACATGATCATGATGGTACAACATCAACGCGTTCATTATTATATTATTGCTGATGTTCATAGTTATTTCATTATAAAATTAATCGTGATAAAATCGACACAATAGTATGCAATGCTAAATAGCTATGTAAGGTTAAGATAGCTTAGAACTCCAATGCTGTTTTCATATTAATTGGTCGTTACACGATTTGAATGATTAAATTATAGTTACCTAATTTTGTAATACACAATTGGACAGTGCAAAGATGTTTTGCTAACGCATATATTGTAATCAATCATAGCGGATGATTCAGCCGAATTCACCAATCGAGCTATTGCTACTGCGGAAACTGGCTGTGATTGGTTGGATCAGACAAACATTGATGGGTATTGGTTAGCCGATACATGATTTAACAAGCAGATCGTAATTATGTACAATTGTACAGTGTGATAGTATAGTTCTTTTCAGAGCGCTACAGCGCAAACAGACCTTCAGTCGCGCGCGGCAGCGCGCGTGTTGCCCTAGTGTAGTATAAATTAGAGTCTTCATTTGTCTCATATTTTTGCTTTTACTTTAACATCTGTTTCAATAAAACGTTGTTTTCCGACGGTATTCTCGTCATTATGCTCGTAATATTTATGCTTTTTTGTTTTTAATATAAATTGTAATGTATTAACATTAACAGTAGCAGCGTAGCGTTCTTCCGTGTCGCAATAATAACCTAAATCCATTTATTCATGCACAACGGCGTTTTCCAGCCGTACAGTCATCTTTGATGTTTGCTATCATAGCCCGTTTGGCTATTGGTTGAGCTCGCGGAAATGGGAATGAGAAATGTTCTTCTTTATGTTCATGATTTAATGGCAGTCACACTTCTACCACTTCTTTTTGTGTTCATCCATAGAAACTCCACCAGGTCCAAGGGAGACTATCATTAGAAGGCCACCGATCACTGATAATGTCTGTAATCAAATCGTCATCTTGTATAATCTCCTTAAAACAATGGATTCAATCAAGTTATTGAGATACGTATTTGGTTTTTGCTTACCTGGAAGAAGTCATATTTAAGGAAGTCTCTGAGAGGTTTATAGTCAGGAATGGTCCACCATGCGTTGTGATAAAAGTTCAAAGCAGACAGAAGAAGGACAAGTAGTAAAGCACTGAGCTTTGTTTTGTATCCAATAGTCACTAGAACCATAAGAATACTTCCAAGAATATCTTGGAGTATTTGGAGAAAAGATATTTCAAAACGTATTAGGGTGATGAACATGAAAGCGAGGAGAACCCTTCCAGCAAGTTGTAAAAGGTTTTTAGGTTTGTTGTCACCAAGTGTTGGTACTCCAGCAAATAATGACCTTCCCTCGACTCTTGATTCTGCGAGGACCAGTAAGAGAGCACCAATGAGTGCAAGGTTCCTGAAGAGGAATTGCATGTCCCACAGGATACTGTATGCAAATGTCTGTAGTACAACTATGAAGAAGAGGACTCCACAGGCTATGCTCACTCGCCATCTTCCAATGACCATTACACAACCTCCTAGTTGACCAATGAAATTAATCAGGACAAAGACGGTTGCTAAAAACTTTCCACAACCCCATGATAAGTCCATGTATTCCCTTTGTTCGTTCCATTGAAACCACATTCGCAATCCATCCTCTAAGAATGTGGCAATCAGACATAATCTTGCCAATGTTGGCAATATGTGTTTTCCATTTCGAATCACCTGTTAAATTATACAAAAAAACTTATCACTTGTCACTCCATGACAAACAGAAATTCTTTTTAACATCAAATACATTATACAAGCACATGTAACAATGCATAAGATGGATTAGGTGCCATTATCATTGAATAAAGTATAGATTATTTAGATAAGCTTATAACTATGTATTCCCTAAAATAAAAGGCAATTATGGTATATGAAATATAATTACTAATTATGAACTCTAAATGAAACTAATTAAAGGTAAGCTACTATGAATAACAGATTTCACCTTTGATAACACATTATACGTATGGTCAAGTAAAGTACAGGGGGAATTTGGAAAGTTATGGAATCAGGACCCAAATTGAAAGTGGGACAAGCAATCAAGAGTACAGGCAGCAATATATATTAAGCAAATATATATTTCATAGTTTGGCGTACGATACGATAATGAGAAATAAATAAAGGTTAAGAATAACGATAGCACATTTTAAATCATGTAATCATATCGTGATTAGGTCGAAATCTACATGAGAGTATCAATTTACTCATAGTCCCAAGGCGATAACCTTAACTCTACGACGATCAGCAAGACTCTATATAATAATTTACAAGAGAAAAAAGTCGTCTTTGCGTCATACAAATAATTATCTCAAAGAAATAAACAAGTAAATGTAAAAATACGTGAATCAAGTGTGCCAAGCTGCTTGCACGATGACGTTGACAGGAGTAACATGCTCGCAGTTAAAGGAGAAAACCCGGAGTATTTTGTTAATGAAAATTGAACCGTCACGATAAGCCACCATAAGTAAATCAAATTAATTTTTATTATTTTATATGTTTCACCTGATCAGCTATTTCCTCCGCCCTCGAGACCACCTCCTGCTGGATCACCATAGCGTTTTATTCATAAAACCGATAAAAAGCACTCATACACGCAACCTTAACGCGCAAGCGCTTAACTTCCTTCGACACGACTGCACCAGTTTACAGGAGCCACAAGTTGCGAGAATTTGCCCCACTGCTTTTGGCTATACTGGCGACACTTTATGAATGATGTGGAATTTCTTCTGGCGCACCACTTCCGCTGTCTACGTGGTCAAATTCTGGCTACTAATAAACTACTGATGCCTTCTTGGCAACTATATAATGTGGCAAATAAGGAAAGGCGTTTCTCTTGAACTTTTTCTATTATTTGGCAAAAGTAACGGGATTTTATTTCAGGTTCTCAGTGGAAATGGTTATTTAAACTACACTACGATTCAGCGCCATGTGTACTACGTTAGGCAATACATGTGTTGTTTTGCTTCCTCATGGAGGAAGCTACGCGATGGTGAACAATTTTCCTTTCGAGATTTTCATGTCACCATGTTCAGAATGTGCCAAAATGTCGAGAAAACACATTTGGAGAAAATGTCCGGATGTATAGGTGTATGTGTGATGGCCTCCCAAAATTCAAACGTGTATAACTCGAGAACGGTTTTAGCTACAGCCCCCAAATTTTGCAGGCATCTGCAGCTCTATAATCCCTTCATTGACTATAATTTTTCTCATGATTCAAGCTGCGGCTTGGATTTTATGTCGTTTTCAAATTACCAAAAAAAGGGCGTTATCAATCTAGCGATCGTAAATTTTGTGATACTCGTCTAAATAGTTCTTGACAAAGAGATTTGAATCCAAGGTTGGTTGTTGTTGGATTTGGGCCGAATCCATCGAGAACTTTTAATTTTACATTTTGAATTTTTCGAAAAATCAACTTTATCGCTGTAACGAGCGCTTACTTCAACGAATCAAACTGCAATTTCGCATTAGTTGTCGTAGCGAAGAGGTCAAATTCTGGTTGTCCGAAATCATTCACTGTTTGTTCGAATGCTTCGCCCGCTCTTTTTTTCTCACTCGGTACCAATATTTCTCGATCTTGATTCCCTATCCGCCACTATGTTCTCCTTGGAGGCAGTACAAGACGCGAATATCTATAGTTTTGTATTTTCTCACCAGATCAAAAATTTTCTGGCTAAGTCATTGAGATGTGGGTACTGTGTATTGCCTTCAGTGCGATCTCAAAACGAAGGATTATATCCAATTTCAGACATAAAGAATTTGAATTTAACCCGAATCCTAAGGGTCGGTCTTTACAAAAAAAACGATACAGAAGAAAGGAGAAATGTAGATGGCTGAGAGAGACAAATTCGAAGGCCAAGGAAACACGAACACAAAAACGGCAGATCAAACCACGGGGTAAAAGAGTGTTAGCCAGGTAGCGGAGCCCGAACGGGGTTAAAAACAGCATTACAGGGAGAAGGGGTTTTAGTCGATAAGAATTGGATACTATCTATCCACGGGTGTGTTATGAAAGATTTCCCTTCAATAAACAAAAAGAAATTTGTTAGACCCAAAGGCCTCTTTACCAGTAGCTCCTTGATGATACATTCAAAGAAAAAATTATACGAATATTCGTGAGAATATTTGTCTATTAAAATGTCGCTTACACAGTACTAACAAGTTATTTTTTAAAAATTTATAATTAGAATGTAAGTATACATTACGTATGATTTTCATTTAAAGAATTTTTGTATATTTTATTTGTAGTAAATCATCACTTTTCAATGTGTTTCATTATCCATTATAATCGTTATTTTTCATTATTTATAATTATTATCAAATAATCTGTGGTGGACGCGATACGCTGATTCCTATATTACGAAGATGAGGAGTTGTCACCATTACTATCCAAATATCCTCCAGATCCATTTACAACAAAGGACGTTCCTAAACCATATAGATGACCGCAATATTTCGCATCGTCGATGTTGTCTTCGAAAAACATCTAAAATACATTTGATTCATCATTGAGAGATGTGCTTTTTTAACCGAACACTGTACCATCATGCACACTTTTCATAACTAATAACAAACTGCATCGTTTAACATAATTAAATAGTTATACCTCTCGCATTTTGAAGAAAACCATGCCGGTAAGAAGAGAATCTGAACCAGCTTGATGTTGCGGCCCAACTCGTTGAAGTTCCAATTGTTCAGCTACTTCCTGTAGGCCCCCCTTTAAATTCTTACAGGATTTCATGAGATACTATAACAGATTTAACATAATTCAAAATAATTAAATAATTCATTACATAAATATTTTTAATGAATTATGCAATTTTCATTAACTTACTTTAACATCGTAGACTGTTGGAAAAAATATCCTAAGAAGCTCAAAAAATTCACTTTCTTCTTGCGGAAGATTTTGATCAGTAAGAAGTTTAAGCAAATAACCAAAGTCGTATCCCGAATGAAAAGATAGCCATTTGATATCATCAACCAGGACAATGCCTGATGTCATAAGAAGTTCTGCAAAATCTAGAGGATCAATACCTTCTTCTTCATGTTTTTTAAATTGAATTCCGCTGTTTTGTAGCATATCTATACTGTCCTGAGCGTACATATCTTCTCTGAAAAATGTATTACTTTAGTGATCACATAATTAAGCCATAACCAATTCTTGAATAAGGTACTCACTGCAAATTAAATTTGAAATTAAATTGCCATGTAGTATAACTGCCTCCCGGTGTATTTCCCGATTCGTCCAGAAAAGTAAGACCAAGTTGGATTATTCTTAAGAGATCAACATTACAGCGCAGTAATTGATATTGATAATCTGCACTAGTTCTGAATTCACCTAAAATATATCACAATGATTTTACTTTCAACAATAAATTGAAATGTGATTAAAATTAATATTATGGTATTCCGAGCGCAAAGCATTTTTTGTGAGTGGCTACGCGAGATACCTAATATTCTCGAGCATACAAAGCCATTCTGCATGAAATAATCTTAGGTTTCTTTCTTAAAATGTATAGTAAATAAATTGTGCGTAATTTGGAATTTGTATATCATTTTTCAATTTTCAATATTTCTTTTTTTTTTCAAAAACCGACTCCTGTACTTTTTTAAAAAATATTTTATAAAACAAGAAAATTTTAATAAAAAGGTTTTGCTACTTCTGGCGTTATCACGCTATATGCGTGAGCGAAGTGTTATAACGAATCAATAAATATAGTTATATTTAAAACAACTGGATACAGGTCGTTTCCATAATTCACGTAACATATTGAGGTGCTACCGAGTCTCACCGAGACTCTTAATAAGAATAATAAAATAAATCCATACCTATAGGTCGAGCAACAACACCAGGAAACTCTGTATCCATAGCGATATACTGATATTGTTGCACAACTTGACGAATAGTATGAAATTCTTCTTCTAAGTTGTGCCCCCAAACATCTCGTATTCCACATTCTTCATTGCTGGGCATAATCGCCCCTCCCTTCTGCTGCCCTATAGGGTTTATTCCACCTGAAATATTTAATATACAAATTAATATAGTGCTTTGAAAATTTCTGAAATCTTCACCTTGAAACCATATTCTTATTTCTTAAATCACTTTAACCTTTTTAAGATTTAAACAAATGACATTGAAGTAATTAAGATAGCTTTTACAAAATGTATTTAATATAATCCAGATATATTACACACCAACACATTTTATATTATTGATAATAGTGATAAAAAATTAATCTCTACTCCATACTATTCACAAAAGGTACACTAATTGTAAGCCAATCTCCCAAACCGATATTATGTCTCCACTTTCACTTCCATAATATAATTGCTAACTACATATCCTTTTACATTTAAAATATTATTTGGCATGAAAGAAATGTTAATTGATATTTTATGTGTTTTTGTTTATATAATAGGATTTATGAACGCTTTTGCTGTCATAACTCTGGCTTTAAAGTATTATATGTGTTATAATAGACCATTAGCAGTAAAGGGTAAGAAATAGTAAACATATAACATGAAATATATCTGTCACTCTTTTCTTTTGCTAAATATGATTGAGATTATTGAATAACTACTAATTATCATTAATATTAATTCCATTCCTATTAACATTAACATGTTTCATGTTAAATAAATATCAAATGAAATTATTGCTGCATATAATAAAGAAATCAGTTTCATTTAAAGACTAATATAAGACTAGTAAACACCTGTGCAAGTATTGCATGATATATTGCATTAAATATAAATTACTTTTACAATACAATTATTGGAAATAGAATATACTGTAATGTTGATACGTCAGCAATTGAAATTGACATTACAAATTTTAAAGACCATAATAGTTATATGTATCCGCGAAACTTGCCTTGCGTCAATGCACTATAACAGTATAATTTGTATTTAACAACAAATTTTACTCAGATATATTATTAAACTAGTATGAATGAAATAAGAATGTTCTATAACATTACTTAAAATATGGACGTATTGGACAATAATACATTATATAAGTATACGTTTTACTTTAAAAGTAAATAAATATTTTATATAATAAATTATATTATACCATTAGTAGTTTAACAATATTAGTTTTAATATAAAAAATTATAATTTTTAAAAGAGTAATATTAAATAATTAAGTTAATAAAATGTTAATTAGATACTTCTATGTTAATACATACCAGTAGCTGAGGGCATAAGGGTAATTATTATATTGAACAATAATATTGGAAATATTCAGAGTTCCCTTTGTCAAGCGTATATTAACTTCATATCACTGTAAATAAAACAACTATATTATGAGAGCGTTCTTAATTTCTATCTATTTCTAAAACTATCAATTGAAAGATGCATAACTTAGTTACATTTAACCCTGGACGTACACACCCTTTTTCGAGGTATACAATGTATACACCAGGATCCAATGGATTCCATGTCTCATTTCCACACTGCTCGCCTTCTAGGTATAAGATTTAAACAGATCAGATGATTATATTTGTAAATTTTAGACTATAAACATAGGACTCATACAATTTAAGAACCATTATATTTTTTATATCAATTTAGTACTGGTTACAAGCTAAAAGTGTGTTTGGAAATAACCAAAATGCATTAGGTGCATTGAGATCCAATAAACTCCAGTGTGTATGTACATCCAGGGTAAAGTACCATAATCATACAGTGCTGTTTATTTAATAGAATATACAATAATTTAGTTAAATTTCCAATTTAAGTAAGAAATAAAACATTTATTAATAATATTTTATATAAATTCATTTGAACAAAAAGAAGTCAGTAAAATCTATTGACAAAAATATTCTTGATATGAAATGAGGTTATATTACTTTTTTTTTATGACTTAAGCTTTACAAAGACCTAATATAATATGAAACTAGTACCTTTGCACAAAAGCAATATATATGCCACTATATTTTAGCATAAAGACATTTGACTAATCACCTCAACACTGAAATAATCGTTAATTCTCTACTGACGACATAAACAGGTTAATCAAGTTTCCAAATTCAGCGCCAAAGCTCTTCGTAATCACAGATAGTCAGTCAGTCATCTTATTCGCATAGCAGGTCTCGGCGATTTCCAACGATTTCACAGGACCATTGGATTAGCCACACGCGACAGAAAACTTGAAAATCTGACCAATGAGAAGTCTAGTCTTTTTCAGGTTTCCAACATTCCAACGTGAATGATGACGAAGCTGAACAGTTTTCGAGACTATTTGAAGTTAACCGGCGAACTTTTAAGCCCTTAACACAAAATAATATAAGGACGTAAGCGAAAGTGCAAGGAAACCAACCAATCATAATCTAGTACTGTCTCCTTGGTGAGTGGAGGGGGAGGGATACTAGATTCTGATTGGTTGATTTTCTTCCGCTATGTCTTACGTCGTTACGTTATTTTGTGTGAGAAGGGCTTTATTTTTAAAATTTTTTCTTATTCTAATCGCTTGATATTCGTTTAATAATCTTGTAAAAACGGTTGATAGTCAATAGGTTTTTCAGAAAAACCAATTCAATTTGAAGTTAGCTGACATTTCCTTACTTCTTGTCCAGAATCAGCTTTTTTAAGGCACATAATAAGTTTTTATGAAAACGATTTTACAAGCCTGTCAAACGATTAGAAGTAGATTGTATCGTATGTATCGATTGAGATCCTTGATGTGACGAACTTATTGTCACCACTATTGTTTTCACGGCAGATTTGACTGCGTGAATCCGCCGAGGTAGGTTCGTTAGCCACGAAAGCTCTGATGAGCGCTCCAACGGTGTTCAATCCTTCGTATTGAAGTTGACTTTTAGTGTGATAATGTATGGATTTTTGAACTATATAAAGGCTTTAGAAATAAAAATGCAGATGCTATTAAAGAACACGATAACTAACTTTATTTACTTTAATTATAATATGGTTGTCTACATCAATCTACTAAAACTGAATTTAGCTAATTGACACTGCGATACAGATTCGAAGTACATCCTTCAAGACCAGAAAATGAACTGAACTCTTGGATCCCAAGAGAATAATTCTCTGTACCTCTCATGCATGCATCCGCACTCATACACATTCATATGTATTAACGTATTACCCTTTGTGGAGGGCCATCGTGTGGCGCCTCGCTTTTCGGGCCTAGTTCTTAGGCACAAAGAACTCATCCACACCCTATCCTTAATTTATTTGGGAAGCACATGGACAACGTCAACGCTCGCCCGCCGATCCTCTCAAATGACCAGACTTGTTACCGGGAATGAGTTTTCCTGAGAAACTTAAACTCGGTGAAGGTAACAATAAACAAATGACTCATGTCCATATTCTTTGTGGCCCATTGTTTATGTACATTTACGAGCTAGAAAGCTTTCCCCCAATTATTTAGGATATATCTGATTTATATGTTAATGACAGATTGAAAATTTGAAAGTATTGAATTCTGATTTGGGGAGAGGAATCGTCATCCCCTTTTAATTCCTCATTTGAAGTTGCCGCTAAAAACCTAGTGAGATTATTTATTACTAGGTCGAAGCGCATATGGCTTTTTATTCATTTTTATAGCAAACGGTGGACTACTAAACATTTCTATTATTTAATTCATAACTATCAAACGATTTTGCATCAATTGAGCCCCTGAAAAGCTAAATCCGATTGGTAACGAAAAAGTACCAGCGAACATCACACCAGATTTTGATTTTGATTTTTTGTGTGAATTATTGGTAGTTCCATAATTGATACCACAGAGGGGCCGATCCCCGTCGTTTGAGGGTGACAGACGTGACAGAACAGTAAAAATGGCTGATAACAAGGAACCTCCTCCATTCTACGAAACTCCAAATGCTGATAAAAACGAAGATTTAGACGATGACGATGATATTTTTGCATCTGCTATTCAGGTATAATTTGATCTTTGAACTAATCGAATATTTAGAATTATCCAGTTACTAAATTACGGATAATTAATAAATGGAAATTTGCCGCACACGTATCAGAATCGTTTATGCTTATTATCTGTTCGATTTGACTTAAAATCCCTTAATTACCAAATTATATGTCTATTTTACTTCTGAATGAACAAATGATAACGTTAGAAAAAAATACTGATATCTCCAGAAGTTTATTAAATATTACCTTTATTATGGAAGTCGTATCTACGGTATAATCATTTTCCTGTATTTTATATAGTTAATCCCTAAGTTCACAGTAGTACCTATCACTGTTATTAGGAGCCAAGTCAACTGGATGAGAATTCTTATAATGGTGTATCAACAAAGCATGCAGAATTACCTAAATTGACACTACATGATACAGCAGACGATTATTCTGTTTCTTCGATATCCAGTCCAGTTCCTGGACCCTTGAGTTCTCCTTTGGGTCCAATAGAAAGCGATATTGGAGATTTAGACGAAGTGCCTATTAACGATAATACTGATACGTTGTTATCAAATGTCATGCAATCTCAATCATTAGAAGAGGTAAATAATTTTGAAAGGTCATTGTGAAACCTACATTTTTCTTAGAAAAGAATTCTTACAAATGTTGTTTATATTTTAGGTATCGACTGATACATCTGATGTATACATTAAGATTACTATCACAGCAGCCCAGAAAGTTGGGGATGGCATGGGAGCATATGTTGCATATAGGGTGGAAACCAAAACAAATATGCCAATATTCAGAAAGAGAAGTTTCAGTGTTGTTAGACGATTCAGTGATTTTCTTGGTCTGCATGATAAATTAATAGAGAAGTATCTCAGAAATGGAAAAATTATACCTCCAGCACCAGAGAAAAGTGTTATTGGTATGATGAGTTTATCATAAATATATTATTAGGTGTATAATTTTTAGTAAATATTTATTATATACTATAACTGGTATAATTCAAGGCATGACCAAAATAAAAATGTCTGGAGATAAAAATCAAGATCAAAGTTCAAGTTCAACAGAATTTATTGAAAGACGAAAAGCAGCTTTGGAGAGATATTTAAATAGAACTGCTGCACATCCAGTCCTAAGGATTGATCCTGATTTCAGAGAATTTTTGGAGGCTGGTGCGTTTAATTTATGTACTATATCAGCATTTATCATATTCAGTGTAATAATTATTTTTTATATTCAGATATTGAATTGCCAAAAGCTACCAACACATCTGCATTAAGCAGTGCAGGGGTAATGAGATTGTTTAATAAAGTTGGAGAAACAGTTAACAAAATTACGTACAAAATGGATGAAAATGATTCGGTAATGAACATTATTGTTTCTAAACTAAATAAACTATGCCGTTAGTAAGTATTGATTCAATAAAATGAGATCATTCTTTTTGCTCCCATTAGGACGGTAAGGTACGTTAGCCTAAATTGTTTACAACAAAAAAGAAAATTCAAATTGAAAATCGCCAAATTAATTAATACTTAGTATTAATATTGTGTGTATAGTGATATCGATCCATCCCTGTACTTTGTATTAAACTTATTTATTCTCATTAACTGTAATATGTTTGTCCTCACATTGTGAAATATTTCTTTATTTTCAGTGGTTCGAAGAAAAAACTGCTAAGATAGATTCTCTAGATACTCAGTTGCGCGCCTTGCATGGTGCAGTGGATGCCTTAACAAATCAGAGAAGAGAATTGGCATTTTGTACAGGTGCTACTGCACGATCCATCGCCGTTCTCGGTCATGGTGAACCAGGTGCTTCATTAGGTAGAGCTCTGGCTCAGCTTGCTGAAACTCTAGAGAAAGTTGAAATTGTTAGGAAAGCACAGTGTAACAGTGATTTCTATCAATTTGGTGAAATGCTGAGAGATTATGTGGCGTTGATTGGAGCCATAAAGGTATTTATGTTTCAGTATATATTTAATTATTTGTAGAGCTGGCAACTGCTTCCCTTTGTAATTCAAAAAATCAAACAACGAGAGCTTATCTATAGTTATTTGTCGTACAGGAAAATTGATTCTTTCCATTATTCTTGATGAAAAGATCTTCATCAATCAGAGTTGAGCTCTTGCTTAAATTCCCTCAAATATAAGGAAAATTAATTACAAATATTGTTATATTCATGCTAGCAGCACGGTTCTAGAAGAGTATAAAATATCGTTGTCTGGCCATAATGAAAGTACATTGAGAATCAACATTGTTCATTTGTGTGTCTGGTGTAAGAAACCAAACAAACTAACTCTGTCCCTCTTCTAATATTGTCACTTCCTGTTTTTGTAGATATATATAATGACTAACGAAGAGTCCTCATGTTAAATAGTTTTTATATAAATAATTTTATGATTGTATTGCTTTAGAAAAATTTTTTATTTCTAAGTTGCAATAGAAATGATACAATGTTATTTCATGAATTTTTGTTTAGGCGTGTGAATTCACAGCCATATTGAATTTACTTGAATGGCACCGTTAACTCTTGCACAATTTTTAATATTGTTACCATAATGGCATTTAAATTACAGGATGTATTTCACGAACGAGTAAAGGTATTCCAGAACTGGCAACATGCTCAAATGATGTTAAACAAAAAGCGAGAGCAGAAGGCAAGGTTCGAGCAATCAGGCCGCAGTGATAAGACTACTCAAGCAGCAACAGATGTCATTGAGTGGACGTCTAAGGTTGAAAGAGGTCAAGAAGAGTTTGATAACATTTCTAAAATGATAAAAAAAGAAGTTGAGCGGTTTGAGCTAGTCAGGGTTGATGATTTTAAGAAACAATTTATTGAATATTTGGAAGCTATGTTGCAGCATCAGAATCAACTTATCAAACATTGGGAAAGTTTTTTGCCAGAAGCACGTGCGGTTGCATGAAAATTTGCCGCTATGATAATAAAATATAAATATATATATATACACATATGTATATATATACATATAGAGATAAAGCATATTAATTAACATGTAACAACGCATATTATATTATACATAATGATAATAAAGTATCTTTTTCAAGCATTATATGGTAACTAATTTAACAAAATTAGTAACAATACAGTATCATGGTTTAACGGAGATTATACAAATATAAAGAGACTCCACGGACTTCCAACGCAATTTATATACATAATTTTAGTAAGACGCTAAACCGACTATATTTATTGAAATTAAAAAAGTTTCTTATATACGAGGGTAGGCTGAAAAGTAATGCACACATGCTTGTAGAACGCGAACGAAAAGAAATAGCGAGATCGGATAAAAAGTAAATTAAAGTAGAATTCTTAAGCTTGAAAATCATCTATTTATTTTTCAACATAGTCACCGTTAAGACTAATACATTTCTCCCAACGTGTGATAAGTTTTTTCATTCCGTCAGTGAAAAATTTTTCCGACTTTTCTCGAATCCAGGACTTGATTGTTGCTTTCACCTCATCGTCCGAGGTGTAATGATTACCCTTGAGGTCTCTCTTGAGTAGAGGGAAAAAATAAAAATCGCAAGGCGCAAGATCGGGGGAATAAGGAGGATGTGGAATCGGTTCAAACTTCAGCCTTCTCATTGCCTCTGCCGTTGCGCGCGAGGTGTGTGGACGAGCGTTGTCATGCTGCAGGATTATTGGCTCCAGGCTGCCTCTAACATGACAAACTCGACGTCGAAGGTGTTTTAGGGTCTCTATGTACTGAGAAGAATTTACCGTTGCGCCTTGTTCCACATAATCGGTCACATAGACTTGATGACCATCCCAAAACACAGTCAAAAGAATTTTTTTTGCGGATGGTTGTGTTTTGAATTTTTTCGTCTGCGGAGACGATAAATGTCGATATTCAGCGCTTTGTCTTTTCTCTTCTGGGTCGTAATGATGTACCCATGATTCATCCCCCGTCACGATATTTAAAAGTACCTTCGTCACGGTAGCGCTGCAAAAGTTGCTGGCAGCATTCCATTCGACGCTGTTTGTTCTCGTCTGTTAAACGGCGTGATACCCATCGTGCACAGATTTTACGGTATCCCAATTGCTGAATAATAACGCCAACACGTTCCTTGGATATTCTAACTTCGTTTGCGATACGCTGTTGAGTGATTCGCCGGTTATTTTGAATCAAATCATCGACGAGTTTGCGATGCTTATCATCTGTGGCAGTGATCGGACGTCCGCTGCGTGTTTCATCAACAATGATGGCTTTCCCGGGCTCGCATTCACGAAATCTTATTACCCATCGATTGACAGTAGATCTATCAACAGCATCGTCACCATAAACACCCTTTAAACGACGATGAATTTCAGTAGGAATCACTTTTTCAGCAGTTAAAAATTCAATAACAGCACGCTGTTTAACTTTTGTTGACATAGCACTAGAACACGTCTTCATATTTACGCTGCTCAAAATACAATGTATGGACGCAAGGACTTCAAACTGCACGTGCGTGTAAAAGAAGAATTGTTCTTACGAATGCCACCAGGCGCGCTTCTGTAGCTCATTCCTTTCACATTTTACAAACATGTGTGCATTATTTTTCAGCCTACCCTCGTAAAAGTAAGACAAACACAATGGAAAGTGAGAGGGAACGGAGCGAAACGAGAAGATAGAAATAAAGAAGCGAAGAAGTAGAAACGTAAGGAATAGAGTTATAAAAGTGGAGCCCAGCATAGGAGACCGGCTCTAGGAAAAATGAGCGCTCCGAGTCCGAGCGCCCCCCCCCCCCCCCACTCTCCGCCTGCTCCCACTCGCAGAGTCCTACGCGACGAATTTGCGCACACACAATTTTAGGCAACTTCCAGTACTTCTAAATATGCTTGGCCAGAATTTCCGATTTCTAAGTGTTAATATTTTACTTTATTGATTTGATTAATTATTTGAATGTTCCAAACACCTAATTTATTTTATTTAGATTAATTCAAATCGATACTATTAGGATTGATCTACCTAAAAATTTAATAATAAAAGATTAGTCTGTGAAAAATCAATTTTTCATGGAAACAAGTATAGTAAAAAAAATCGCTATAAAAAATCTTTTCGTTATGGTACGTTTTTTTTTTTTTTTTTTTTTTTTTATAATGGTACAATAATGGGTTTCCATACTGCTGCACACGCCACAGTACATACGTGAAACATTATTCCACGTGGTCACGTAAATATTGATGCAATATAAAATTTAAAGTTGCATAAATTTAAGGTACATTTTGTAATTGAATCACACATGCGGTTATTAAAGTTCAGCCAATGGTATTGACTGATTTTTGTTAACGACCTAAACCAGTTGATGTAATTGGCTGAATTCATAAAATTATATGCAACTTCCACACATTTTGTGCATCACAGAGTTTAATAAAAACTGTCTGAAGTCGTTTCACGACAAACCAGTTTTATTTTTGAAAATATTAGGGACCCCGCTTTGGCGCCCAACAAAACAACGTCTCTTCTCATTCAGAATACCTTAACACCAATTGTTAGTTCATGTATAGTTTAATGAAAAATTTCAAATAATTAATTCACTGCAAAATTTTAAATTTATTCTTAGCTACATTTCATAATATTAACAGTGCATCATATTGTAAGATCAAACATATGCAAACGTAACTCTAAAATATTATACACCCAGAATCACACTTTCTGTAAAAGTCCAATGCTTTATTCGAAATTATAAATACGACAGATGCTACTGATACAGACGTGTCTGATAACGGGACATTACATTATACGTATTCGCTATGTGCTTCTGCATACACATCACATATCAGAACAAATAATACACTCTTAGATGTTGGATCTGTCTACATACGCACATAGCCAATAAATGGATGGGATGCATCCAAAATTTCAAACGAAACGTTGATCCGATTGAATTACAATTTATATGAAAAATTAAACATTAAACAAGCAGACTATTACATTCGGATTTGTTATGAAACCCATGAAAATTGTAAAGATCACGATTTCAATTGTGTCAATTTAATAATTTAAAAAAATATCAATTATCAGAATATTATGTGCGTGGTATAAGGTAGACTTAAATACAGTAAAACCTCTCTATTAGTCAATGGCCATCAACCATTCCAGAGAACGTACCTCAGAAACATAATAAAAAAAAGGAACCCGTTTAAATAAACGTTCTACTGAGAATTCCTGATCTTCACATAACTAAATACCACTTGGTAACGATTAATATAAACGCCCCTGTTTTTTCGAATTTTGAGTAGAAAGTGGGCAGCACCCGTAAAGTAAACGGGATGCTGACCTTGGACTAAAGCACAGGGTGGATGATTAGAGCAGAGGCAAATAGAGAGGTTCTACTATACATCCATTTTTTGCGATATTTGTTTAATTAAAAGTTTTAGTCTGGTAATAGCAAGAATATTATTATATAGTAATATTTTACCATAGCGTATACTGTATAGTACAAAGTCAGATATACATTTTTTTCAAAACTTGCCGACTACTACCCTCCACCGCTTCTTCAGCTTAATTATCAAACATTGAAAAACTGACGAACTTTCTATTATTTACATACAGGTTTGTTAACCCTGCTGAATAATTGGTAGTTTGTTGAATTTTTGCAGTTAGGGGAAAAGTGGTAGTAGGCGGCACTTCGAAGAAATTTATGTCCGATTCTTTACGTTTAGAAAACGCTATACACGTATACATCTGGTGGATTTACTAAAACTATTTTAAGACTGAAGATAACTGGACCCATACGATGATCACAGTTGTGTCATATTCCTAATCACTCCCACTGCTACAGTAAACATTTTGACTCGGAACATTATATACACAATAATCCTATTTTTCACAAGATTTTAAAAAATATTTAAAGAAGCTTCTACTGATGGCGCTAAGAGCTTCTCTTTGCTGGTGTTCCTCTGCAACAACGTTCGTGAACAGTGATTCGATCAGCAACGAATGATCTTCCACAACGTTTACAAGGAATAAGCTGGCTCAAATGGACTTGTCGGTTAGCTTCCGCTATCGCTGCTCGATGGGATGCTGCAATATCTTTATCAGAATTAACTGAAAATTAAAAATACAATTATGAATAGACTGCACATAGGCTTTTCTTAATTATTGATATGGTTGCAAAGCCAATGCACGTTTTGTAAACTTATGCTCTTTAAAGACAAGGTGGCTCTGGACCACTGGAAATATTTTAATAATTGAACTTGATATTACGTAAGTTTCTTATGCTGCATTTATAGGCACATGATAATTACACTATTAATACATCTCTACAGTCAATCCACGAGTAATGTTTCGGATAGTAAGAAACTCAGACAGATATCTCTTAGAAAGTTTACTGATAACAATTGTATGTGCTTATTTAAAATGCTCTGAAAGAACATTGAACATTGTCTTTTGTGACACGTCTAAATTAAAATAAACTCTGTGTGATATTTGAAATTTAGAAAAGAAATATATTGAAAGATTTTTTTCGTTATGGCGAATGCAAAAGATGCAATTAAGCGAATTGTATGGGAAAGATCCATAATTATAGGGTTATTTTAACATTAACATTTAGATATTGTTATTTGGGGATTGATTTACTCACCAATGATACTAATGTCTGGCTTTTGTGGTACTTTTCTTCGATAATTTGGTGGTAACTTTTCATTTTCCTGGTGCCACTTTTTCAAGCATTGTGGCTCGTGAATGACGATGCTTCTTGTTCCAAAATCCCGTCCACATAAATAACACGTGATGGTTCTTTTTTGTGGTATTTGCTAGAAATTATAGATAATTGATATTTAATATTCAATTTGCTGGGTCGTGAATTTATAATCATGAGTTTTTTTTTTTTTAATAAATCAATCAAGTCAATTAATTATGTATTGTAATTAAGTACCGAAGGTGTCAGAATATTTTCTGCAGCAACTGACATCGTTTTGTCGGGAGTTGACGAGAATGCATCACCCATCGAGCGAGACGACTTTGCACATGTAAGTTTATGTGCCTTTAGGTCCTTACTTAGAAAACGGTGGCCACACGATTGACAGGGTACCATCAAACTTCTATTATTGGTACTACTGGATATGGCTTTTTCCATTATCTCTATATTGTCCATTTTGACATTTGTGGACGGCTGCAAAAGAATAAAATCTCATATACATAAAAAATAAATAATACTCAAAACTGAACAAAAAAATGGTAAGAGACATACGAGGCTGATAGTTTAGTTCAGATTAGAAGCTGAAAAAGAACTGTCAGTCAGAAATAATAATTCTGATTCAAAATTGAGATTTAAAAGAAATTAAAATTCAGTAGTGAAAATCAATTAGAATTTGCAATTATATTATTAAGTTCTAGGAAACGTCCAAGTTTTCTTATAATCTAATAAACGTAAATTCATATTTTATTTTATTCTAATTAATTATTAATACCTCACGCCCTAGGAAACGCTTTCCCATTCACCCTACAGCATTTTAACTCAAAATCGTGACATGCATTGTTGAACTACTGACTTTCTAACGGAGTAATGACTGCCGTACCACATACATATATATTACCCTTATATTCACGGAGTTAAAAATTGCCCCCGCGAGCGGATCTTTGCCACATTTTATTTCAAGACCTTACCTTTAACTGTGGCAAAATATCGATCCTGTAAGTTAACCGACGCGCAGTCTTTGATTAACCTTTGACATATAGTCGGCGTCTATATACATCGGTCGATTTCTCTCATCGACCACCCGACCTCACAACGTAGAGCAACGCTATTGCTAACGGTATTTTTTACAAAAATTTTACTTTTGTTTGTAAAAAGTGTATTACAGGTAAAAGAAAATTATAATGTGCATTTCTGTGCTCAAAGTTCAGACTTCGTTTATCGAGCAATTAAAAAAAAAAAAATTAATAAAAAATTCAGATAGAAGCTTTAAGATCTTAACTTTCGAATGATACAAATTTTAGCTTATATTTTTTTATTTATTCGTCACAAACAATTGCGCAATCAATTGCGCGTCTCTGGTCGTCCAGATAAATGTTGAACCGATAATTTTAACTATGTATTCTAGGATTTTTCAAGTGCGCAGAAGTGAGGTTGGTTGCTGGGGAAATAAAAAGATACAATTTTTCAAAAATTAAAACTGTTCCAGATTTAAGGATGATTCTGTTTCAAGACTCGTATGTGTACGTGCTTACGCATTGAACTTGATTTCTGCAATCTTTACTACAGATATGTTACATAATATTTATCTTTTACCTTAGGCAAGGCCTTGCAGCATCTTTCATGAACAGGCAGACGGTCAGGCAGAAACGTTCTTCCACATTTTGGACACGGTACGAGTTGAGCCTATTAAGAAAAGAAAATACGCTGCTTTTCATATTTGTACCAAATCTTAGATAATAAAAAAAAACTTTTAGAAGAAAAGCTGTAGATTTTCTCATTCAATAATTTGAAATTTGACGTTCAAAGTTTTTAATTAAAAATAAACGGAATCAATATGGTGGTTTGAAATGATTAATTTATCATGGTAAAACCCACAGTACAAAAATCGCAAGGATGTTCCTTGGACGTCCTATGGACATGCAAACATCTTGTGAACGTCCCGCGAAAACTATTGTGCTTTCCAAGGCCTTAGTGAAGAAAAAAATACTTTCATTTTCTTCTTTTGAGCAAGTACTATTTCATATATGCATACAACATACTTGACTATGTTTCCAAGCAGCTGCATTCCACTCAGAGTCACGTGGTGACACATTTGGTCTTTGTGGTTTCGGACGTCTCTGCATCGGTGGTAACGCATTGTTCTCTCGTTCCCATTTCTATAATAAAATATAGAAATCAATAAAAAAAAACATTCGAATATCAAAATTACACCACATCTTTAGCCCGTATATAGTAGAGCGATTTTATTCATTATTTGAAAAACATTGAGTAGGGGTGTCTCGCAGATACCCCAATAGTAGGGCTGTTGGCTCAGCTCAGTTATAATTGAAATTCATTTTTAATTAAAAATTGCTTAATATCCAATCTCCATTACTTTACATGTATGTATAATTTATGCTATTATTCGCGCCGATAATATGTTACGGAATGACTTGTACTATGATATTTATAAAGAAGTGAAGACATAGTCCACGAGTTTGATGTTTTTTTTTCACATATGGGGCACAACGAAGTTTCTAGGAATGCACTACTATAGATATTTCACTGCGTAGATTATTTTTGCAAAATATATATTTGAATGGTTTTGTACTATTATAAATATATATATTTTTTCTATCTTAGGTTATATCTTTACGTTATTATATGGAAAACCACGTGCGATTTGCTAAGTATTGACCGACTGTAGAATCTATAAATCCACATAGAACTCACCTCCATGCATTTGGGCTCGTGGATGGGAAAGCTGGCAGTACCAAATTCACGACTGCAAATATAACAAGTAACGGTCCTTGGTCTTCTTTTGGAGGCGGACATTTGAATTGAGTTTTGCTCTTCTCTCACAGACACGATATCACCTGGAGCAGTTAAAACTCCAACACTCGTTGACTGCTGATTCTGTATTCTGCTTGTGATACTTTTATTTCGCTCGCTTCGAAAATTTAACGGCACAGGTTTCTGAATCGTTTTCGGTATTGCAGTTCTAGATTTCGAATGTGAAAAGTTATCCCGAATTTTTGTCACAGTTCCTTTTGGATGGCTATGAAAGCGCTCTGGCAAATCAGCTCGACCACAAGTCTTGCAAGGTTCTAGAATCCCTTTGGAGGGTCCTGCAAATATATCAACGTCCGAACCAATCAAGGTAGGTTTCCAGACGTTTCTCTTCCTCGCAACCGACAGAGAAGATATTTTTCCGAGCACGGCTCCGTTCTTGTTATTATTGCTGTCGAATTGCTGTTCCTCCCGTAGAAATCGCTTTGAAACTTTTCTCCTCAAATATAGTGGCTCCTGTTTATTCGCGTTACCGCTGTCGACTGGCGGAGTTGAAATTTTGACATGGGACAATTCCGAATCCGTAAGTGCCTCGAAGCTCTGACGTTTTTCTCGTACCAATGAGGAAACGTTAGAGTTCGAGTTTTTTGTCACACCCACGGATTCCTGTCCAAGAGGCACACTCTGTCTACGGACTCCAGTCAACTTCCCACACAATGGACTTGCACTTCGTCGGATTCCTGTTTTGTTGTTTGATAACAGTTCTTTGCTTAACATCGACATATCGAGCTTATCAACTAAATTTGGATTAAGGATACTGGGCCTCTCGAGATTCGCTGTTTTCGGTCTTCTCAATGTCTTTTCCACGGGGCGGCTCTTCTTAATTTTCGGAGGCCATGTATCAGTTTTATTCGAAGATTTCAATTTTCTTTCTTGCATCTGGTGCTTTCTCTCTGTTAAACATAAAGTGATATATATAAAACATACATTGTTAATTTTGTTGCATTGTACACAGATATGCCTATGCCAACGTGAAATTATTTTTATTTAATATTTAGTCAACTTTATTCAATCCATTTAAAAAAAAAAAAAATAATATTACTAGTAATAAAAGAGTAAAATATAGTTTTAGAAAATCGTTGAGAGGAATGATAAAATGAACTGATGATAGATTTATAGTAGGTGAATAAAAAAAACTTCTTAAAAGAATTATTTTTTAGCGTGTCATTATTGTTTCTTATATTTTTCATTGTTTCGTTGTAGATTCCCACTACCAAGATGTGTATATTCCTTCAAATTTTCAGATTTTACATGAAAATCTTATATTTTGACATTACTCATGCTAATATATCTATACTCTAACGTCTCCTCGTATTTTAAACGATGATATAATGAAACCTGTCATTGCCATATTCATTACATGTATCTTGGCAATGATGTCACTATTATTTCTTTCCATAATCCCGCGGTGACGTCACCAGGTAAATGTATGCAAAATATATACATATCTGTAAATTAGTAATACAGTTAAGCGTTCGTTATAAAGAATGGTTATTGCCTAGTATTTTCATTCGTTCTGGCAATATTGAATGCGTTCTGCTTACTTTTTCATTTTATACTGAATAATAGACAATTGCACTTATGATATGACAATATTGCACTGAGAAACTATTTTTTTTAATTCTAATCAACGTTCATTAACCTGAATATTAACTATATTTCGTTTTATTTGCTATTTAACAAACACATGAGAGCAGGCTATTGATGAGTACTTCCTGTTCCATGAAACAGTAAGCATATGAGTAAGTGTAAAATTATATCTTTATATGGATACATGATCTAGCTGAGCACAGATAAATCTCTCACTACCTTTACAGTGCTACATAAACAAAGCTATCCTGTATTGTCATAGTCATATAGGACTATTCTGTATATAGTTCAAAAAGTTTGATCAACTAATACTATTGCATTATTATTTAGATCTGATGATTAGTGCATTATGTACCGGGGAAAAAATTATAAATAATCTTTTTCCCCTGGTACCTCGAAATGGTGTTTGAACTATTAATTTGTGCAGTGTAAGTTTCCGTTGAATGTAGATAAAACCTGGTTGAGTTGCCACACTGCTATCCATCGCGATTGGAAGCACATTCTTAATCACTGTTTGCTCTCTACCTTTTTAGACTTGGCTACTCGTGGTTCTCCTGTCCGCTTATTAGCCTGTCTGCGTTTGACGTATTTTTATGTAACACTTGTAATCCATGGAATCTCAAGAGAAGTCTTGGTTTTCCTTTAAATAAAACTTATGATAATAGATAAGAAATCTTTAAATTGGATTGTCGCTTGCACTTCCTTCAAGCCAAATGACCTTATGGCATATATTCGTATCTTCTTATCGAAGTTTTTCGCCATTTTAGAGGTTTAGTGAAATTAAGGAACTTATTTGAAATAGTAGATAATATATAAATTAAATGTCAACACTTATTTAGTTGTATCGTTATTATATATAATTATAAAAATCAATCATTATTATTGTATATTCATTGTAAGTATATGTTATTGATTAGCAAATAGAAAGATACAAATCCACAAGTGCGAATGAAAGAGATATAGCTTACCATTGAAACGGACATTAACACTTTCCAGGTTTGATAAATCGTCTCTGATGATAAGAAATGTTTTTTCGGAAACAAATTCCGATGAACCCATCTTCCACTTCATATTGTGTGAATTATGGATTGAGCTGCCACTGATAACTTTTCAGCAATTCCGTAAACTACTAAAACGATTCAACACGTATTCTTCTAAACTTTTTTGATTTATTGACGTAGTTGCAACGTTTCCATAGGTCCGTAGACATTTAAGAATATTATTGGAATATAAAGCTTTAGTGTTGTAGAACCTCTAAAACATTTTAGGTACATCTGTCACATAAGTTCTAAAATAATGCACCTAAACTAGTCTGAAAAATGTTTAGACACTTCCAGGGAAAGAAAATTAGATTTTATATTATGTCCAGCCAGGCCTGATTAGATCTACTTAGAGCTGATAACCTATTCGGACAGGTCTGTTCAGATTTGAACAAATCGGATCTAGTCTGGCTTGAAAATTTGTTCACATAAGATCGGCTCAAGTCTCATTAGATTTGATTAGGACAAAATTCATATCTAACCAGACAAAAATTAGATCTGGACAGATCTAATTTTTTTCCTGGGCTTCTAGCACTAAAAAATATAACATGCGCGCATTGAGCTATGAAATCGGAACTGAAGAATTCTTACAGATCGTTAGTCCTTTATTTTCGGTAAATTCATCGTAATTTTTGCATTTGACAAGAAAATTAGTTTGGCGTTTACGTTAAGAGGACCGCCAAATTAAATGGTTGACATCCATGTTTGATTACTCAAATTTCGTGTGAATTTAATACAGGCTACTTAGTGAAAGATATTTTGGAATGTTTTAAAAATTTCTTTAAAAATTAATTTTTATCGCAGCAGTTACGAAACTTATATATATATATTTAAACTCAATTTGGGTTCCACAGTTTCAATATTTTTCCAAATATCATGATAAAGCTAGTCTAGTGTCTGATGTCGTCACTGCGCATGCGCGGATACGTATAGAAATACAGAACGGTTGCCTTGTCGGAAATTTTGTCACAAGACTTAGGTTAGGGTTGGGCATGATTAGATGACGCACGCGTAAGGGATGTATGTGCCTGAACGCCCACATATGTGTTAGATTGATACGTACCGTATCTCGGACAAAATTTGTTGTAATCTACATATCTAATTTTGTTAAACAACTAAATTCCGACATTGAAACAAAATTAGAAGTCAGTCCATGTATGCCAGCCAAACACCAAAACAAATGAACATCTAAAAAAATTGAAATAGATGCTAAAGAATTTTTCTGCGCAATTTAACATTAAAAATAGTTAAAATTGAATTTAAATAACTTCTGTACACTGGAGTGACGATTTGGGAAAGTCTCAGCTGAGAAATATTGCAACTTACAATCTTTTAATCCACGTCGAGTTAATCACGCACTTCCAAAAACGAATAACTGAAACCTATTTTTGAAAATTGGCCTGTATTCCGTTCTCTTTATGCTAATTGTGAGATCCGTAATTGTATTAGTTTTTAATAAAAGTTCGAAAATGCCAATTTTAAACAGACCTGCAATATCAAGATTGAAAATACTATGCGGGGTTGTATACTTTCCGCAGTAATTTCATTTTAAGCGTATTTCGTAACACGGGATTCTCAGTCTATCGATGTCGAAAAAAGTAATGTGAATTTTATGAAACTAAAATAAAATAATTGATTTGTAACCAGTTGCTCTCGTAAGCCTTCAATTCGTTCTAGGTCATAACACTGTAATTGCACTGATGGTAAAAAAACCAATTCAAATGTGTCTTTCAACATGTCACGTTGGCACCATATGAAAAAAGTAACTAGGTCTTACGATTTATTAATTCTTGCATTCGAACATACTAATAAAATTGAATACACGTAAAACATAATACGTAAGAGAATTTTTGTTCGCTATGTATAAATTCTCACACTAAAATAGTATTCTTCATGCAATCCTTAGCAATCTTTCAAATAAACAATCAATTATTCAGACATCTAGATTCAATCAATACGGTAAACTCTGACGCATTATTTATCATTATTTCATGGACTTTATTTGATTCTACCATAGAAATCAGATAAACGGACTAGCTTGACTTTACATAATGGTTCTGAATAATGATTGACCTTTATGTTAATTATTATCACTCTCGGCACATCTATATTTGCTTATTATATTGGCACCTGTTTTTAGAACAAGTACGTTTGAAAAAGTGTCTTCTTTTCTTTGATCAATTGTATGATATTTACATTGGCACGTTACCATTGAATATTCCTTCTACCCCTACTGTGCTTCACATGAAAATGAGTAAAAAGCATAAAATAAATGATGTTATTCATGACCCGAAACACGAGCAAAATACAATATTTTTATTTGAATAGCACAATTTACTCTTTCATTACTTTCCGCGTCACGCCGCAGCTATATCGTCCTTGACTTCTTATGACAATTTCAATATAAATGTCATGCTTAGTTATTAACCTCTAACAGTCATTTACCTTAATATAGATGTAAAGAAGAGTTACGTAAATCTATCTGCAGTTTATACCAAGAAAACTTTTATTTTTATTCCTTTAGCGATAAAACGCGTTGATTTTATTACTTGAAGGTTGATATCCAACTGATGGATATTCATGTACCTATACAACACGATGTCCAAAAGTTGTTTCTGAGGCATCCAATGACACAGTTTTCCTTAAGACATCTTAAAGATGACTTTTGGACATGTGTGTTATGTGGGTATATGAGATGTTAGCTTTGAAAATTTCCAGCAACAAGTAGTAAATAATAAAAAAATAAAAATCAAAGAATAAAAATTAAAAAAATTGTATTTGACATTTATACTTTTTGAATATGAGAGCGAATATCGCAACACGAATAAAAATTGTATTCAACGATTTGATTTAATTGAAGAACCTTCCCTGACTTTTAATGTCCATTTTATATTTAATATTTTTCACACTTTCCGTCAAAGTATTAAGAACTGTTGAAACTCGTTAATTAATGCTGTTTATTCTTTTCCATTTAATGTGTAAGCGTACACTGGTTTTTAATGAAATTGAATACATTAATGAATATTTATACGAATTTCAATACGATAGTAAAAGAAATTTATTTTTGACTCTTCGCTCGAAGCTAACAGGAAATACTGAGTTTACTTTTACCTTGCCATTGGAATAGTTCGACCAGCACCCTATTTGTACGTCTAGAAATGTAGGTGGTGGAGGAAATCGATCCAACAGCGACCATTAACAACCACCTGTCTAGTGTATGTTCTTGACCATATGCGTGTACCAAATGCGTCACAACCTTAATAAGTGGTATATACGTAGTGAGCTTTTATGTAAATACATATTTAAAAAGTGAAAACGAATATTTTTATACCATATAATACCTTATTTCTAGACGACTAATAATCGATATTAATAGGGTGTCAAGGTAGATCTAATATATCTGGAAAGGTAACAAACGCAAAATATTTCTAAACCAAAAAGCGTATGTTAGACGCGGCAGTAATAATAAATTATCAAAAATTTTTTATAAAAACAATTTTTATTTTAACGCTTTAAATTGTTCGACAAAGGAATGGCTATAATTTATGAAATATTCGTCATAAGAATATACCTTTTTTTCTTAATAAAAATAGAAAGTTAATAAAAATTGATTAGTAGTATAGCTATAAAAAAGTTTCATAATGTATTTGAATATTTTTTATTAATTCGAAAGTAATATTACCATGTTAATAATTCAAACGTATGGCGGCGGTTGCGGTTGTGTAAACTTGGAACCTCATTATTTCACAATTTTCCTGTACCGTTTACAAAGTGTAGCTCTGTGCGAGTGCAACTCTGGATTGTATCACATTTAATGGCTGTAGAAAAATGTGCTAATCGAATACGCTACTGGGTGACGCAGATACGTATGAGTATCCTATTCATGGTACTTAATATTAAAAAAAATTAAATAAAATGCAAAATAATCCCTCATACTTCTATCGCAAATACCCAACAAAATTTCTATCTCTAGCCTAGCTGAGCATTAATTAATAACTTGGCCTGATTAAGCATTGGCAAGGTTAATTCGTATTATGAAAACCCTGTTAATGCCTGCAATAGATCTATATTCTATCTGGGCTGGCCCAATATTTTTTTACATTGGTCCAAGTAGGAAGATGAGTAGATAGATTCTTTGTTGGTTATTGACAGGTGGACGTTTTTATCAGTGGCGATTCCGGACCTGACAGTGAACTCGAGCAGTCGATAAGGCATTTCCTACCCAACATCGGTAGGATTCTCAAAGGTAGCTAGACTCCGAAATGGATTGCAGCAGTCATCTTACCTCAGTTATTTAAGGATCCATATAGATGTGGAAGACCAAAAATTACATTTTTTCTGGAGGTCTTATTTTTTTTGATCAGTTTGGACTACGGCCGGTACAAGCGGCCACAGGAATTGTCTCCACCAATGTCGATCAACAGTTGAACCACGGTGAATGTATGCATATATATAGTTTACTCCGTCTCCTATGGAGATAATCTACGGATATCAGCAGTATACCTACAGGAGTCATCCCTCTAACGTGAAAGTTGTACTCAGGCGTATTACGAGTACTAGAGTGGGGATATTTTACGAATTTGTTTTTGTTTCTTGTTATTTAATTTATATATTCATGCTACTGGTAACCGCGGCTTACTTCAGGGCAGTATTTTAATAAACTTAACTTTAAATGTTTTCACACTTCAATAAAATGTTTTAAATTAATCAAATTTATTAATTTTGCCAAAAAAAGTTCCTCAAAAAAGTGTCACTTTTTGGTCCTGTAAGTATAGGGTTAATCTACCAGTAAATTAAGAAACACTTACAGTGAACTTCGACCAACAAAGTCAAAACTTACTATGACCTACTATAAACTTCAATATCGAACATCTATAGAATTATATATATAATTGGATACTTGAACTATTTAATCCAATGGCTATTATTGGTCCCCGTAGTACGAAACAATCACAAATAGTATGACATTTTTTATTTTGAACTGATCCTGAACTTGTGAAATATCTTCTACATATCCTGAGAACATTACGGATGTCTTCGTGGTTAATTATTATATTGCTAAATATTTTACGTTCATTCCATATATTCTCAGAAAATTTTTGTAAAATCTGAGAATATTATAAGTGCAAATTCTACATAGAGTGCGTTCCACTTATAGCCCGCAACGCTTGCAACATCGTTGTTTCTCTATCCAATACATTTAATATTTAAAGACACAACGATGTTGGGAGCGTTGCGGGCGATAAGTGGAACGCACCTATAGAGAAATGCATTCAAAACTTTGTAATGTAGTCAAACATGAACACGTATGTCGCGCAATCAAATACAAAGTCTAAGAATCACATAAAAACATGAATGATTATTAATGTTATTTATTCCTTCTCTAAATAATCGGTAAGACAACTGCTTTATACTCCATATTAATAATTAAAATTTTCATAAATAGAATTATGAAATAAATAATTTACACGCAAACTGACACTGTGAGGCGTCACGAGAAACTACTCTGAGTAATAAAACTACATAATTTGTAACAGAGATACTGTAACTTTATGTTGGAAGTCGGACAGTAAGAGAGTAGAGACGACATGCGGCAATGAGTATAATATAATGCGTCTTTTGGATTTATTTCATTTTGCAGGACTGGCGTGACAGAACTAGGTATAAACAAGTGCCTAGTTCAGTCGAGTAGTGTTTGTTTGCGTTTTTGTATATCAATGAACTTGTATCTGTTTGCTAGTTCAAGAATTGTAATATTGTGTGTATGCATATGTGCATTTATGTATATCGTTGTTCCATATGCTCCAACACCTTACACGTAATACAAAATACAAATTGGTTTAAATCTATTATGAACGTTACTGGAGTATGAACACAATAAAGCAGAAAGATTCAAAATAACAATTTAGTACTTTTTAATTTTCTGCATTATTCTGCTTTTCTGTGATATACGGTATGTATATAAGAAATATATAAATAACGTATAATGGTATACGTTACTAAAATCCCGGAAACAAAATTTATCTGATAAAGTATATGAATAGAAAATTGTATATAATTCACCGACGATATCGATATCTTTTAAAGTGAAACCATAGTTGGAATATATTATTGTGAAATTGACACCTAAAGCCTCGCTTATATGAATACTCCCACTCTCTGTTGACGATCTTGAATGCAATGTCCTCATAAGGTGGCCCGGCGTGGAAGCGAAGAAGAGCAAAATCTTTGTTATCCGCACAAGGCGTCTGTAAAACAGAAATTACAGCAATTTTATTTTTAACGTTACAATAGCAAATGTATGTGTCTTTTCATTTCGTGGTTTAGGCACGTTTCTAACTCTTTATTGCGTGTTTAAGCTAATTTTGATTAATAAGATTGGACATTGAAGAATGTATAACCTGAATTATTCAAACTTTTGTTCTCAGTTTTTTCTCCCTTCAATTTTTTAGCCAGCATGCTATTCTAAATAGCGTTGTATTTTATATTTAAAGTAACAATGGATGTATTCAGGGTTAAAAGTGAGTAAAATATATGATAGGTATACTCATATTTGACTAATGTTTAGATATACAATAGACGGAATTTCAATTCATTCTTTTTTTCTTTTTCTTTTAACTCAAATGGAAATATTAAATAGTTTATGAATAATATATATGAATAGTACTCTTGCATATAAATTTTGGAAATGGTTTAAATCCTCAATGTAATACTATAAAAAGAAATATATTGTTCCTCTTAAAAACAATAAGAGAGGTCCAAAGCAAGCGCAGAATTTACCCTCTCGGATGTATCCCAGAGTAATTGAATGAAAATAAGCACACGAAGTTTATTTATTATAAATAAAAGAAGAAATATCTTACCAAAAAATACTCCGGCGTAGTATTCTTATTAATCAGATCTGGATAAAAAATATTGAATTTGTAGCCCTGTACAATTTTTGGTGGTGGATTGTCCATATCGTAGTGAGTTTGATTGTATTTATTCCATTCAAAACCCGTATGAACACGATTGAAATATCTTGGTTTTCGAGGTCTGTATTTATCCGACCATAGATAGATTTGTGCTTCTAAGGATGACTCGACGCTAAATTGTGCTTCATCGGAGCCCATATTTTTACGAGCTTCTCTGTGCATGGCTTGTTCTTCGACCGTCATGACATTTTGTACTTTACAACCAGTATTGAGTACTAGACTGCGTGCATATTCCAGACGCTGATTGTCATCTTCTTCTAAAGCAACAATAGTGCCTGGCTCCAACTGGGATGGTACCATATATGTTGGCGAATAACCACCGGTTTCGTATTCACAAAAGGATTCAGATAACAGATCGTTCGTCATATTCGAATACTCTTGTTCCTCTCTGGAAACGAATAGAAAAATCAATGATAAAATAAGATACTCCGATGCTTAGTTCTACATATTGAAATTCTAACATATTGAAATATGGATTTATGTCAGAATTAAAGAAAGCTTGACAATAATTGTTTTGCGTTTGTTTTACACATTGGAAATAACATATTCCATTCACACTCCGCATTCAATCAGACAGTCCGTTTGAATTAAATATTTAGCTAACCCAACTACTTTCTCATGCAAGTCAACTAATTTTACAAAGATTTTATAAAGCGGATGCGATTAAAGGAAAAATAATGTTTGTAAAGCTTTCTTCAGTTGTGGCTTCACCTCACCTTCTGTGAATACAGAATTGGTAAATGATAGACTTAATAGTGATCAATATAATTGTAGAAACCTACAATGTTTTTAGAAAAATACATACTCTGATTGACTATCATCGCTTTTCCCAACTTTACTACTTGTAGAAGGCTCGTCATGTTTTGCAGAATGCTCGCTAGGTGCTTGCGAACCTTCCGCTTCACTTTCTGTTTTAGCAACACCTTGTTCGGCAATTAAAACTTCCAATTTTTTGCGTAAATTCTCCTGATGACGGTCCCTTAACCTAGCTCTTGCCATGTGAGCTAAAAAATATATCCTCGTATAAAAAAATGTTTTGTTACGTATTTTTATTTTATGGATGTTAATACACAATGTTAGCGTACCTTTCAATTGGGACAAAAGACTTTCCCAATATCCGATATCTACTCCTTCTGGTTTTCCAGTAATTTTTGACTCAATCTGTTGCTGTAAAGCTTTCAACTGTGCAGCAGTCTTTCCTTTGAAAATAGCAGTAACATCTTTAGCTACAGATTCATGAATTCCTTCTCTGCGTCCGATAGCTGAAAAAAAATTAGTTACAATATTTTATTACAATAAGTTGCAAATCAATGTTTTTATAACTCTCTGAATTCTTATACGTTTTATAAATTGAATGATGAAAACAAAGCAATATTTAATTCACACGTGTAGGACCTTTTAAATATAATATCTTTTAAGCCAATATTTCATTGAAATATACACTCTTGATAATATACTTGTATATAAAATACTTACCCACTTCATACTCCGATCGTTCTAATTTTCGTAACTTATGTAATTCGTCTTCAACAATGACTGTTATGTCATTCCAGTAATCCAAATTTTTTCCTCTCTCCAATTCTTTATACACTTTAATATCTTCAATGAGGTCTTCTAAATCTTTCACATGTAATCCCCTAAGATACGTGTAAGGTTCATGCATTTCGACAGCATCAACTTCTTCTTCTGCGCTAATGTATTTTGCCAAAAGATCGATTGGCTTTGCTCGGCCATCCTGGATTCTAATACGTGATCTCAATCTGGCTTGTTCCAAATGAAACTGATCTTCCTGCCTTGCCCACTGTTCTAATTGTGCAGCTTCCTTTCCTCTTTGTAACATCGTCATTTCTTCCTCTCTTTGTTGTCTTTCCAATTCCCTTTCTTGCCGTCTTTTTTTCACTTTTTCCAACTCTCGTCTGTTTTCCTCTTGTTTATATCTATTTCTAGTTTCAAGTTCTTCCCTGCTCACACCGAGAAGTCCCTCTTTCTCAAGCTTTTTAGACCAAACAAAAGTCGACAATAAGTTTCCATCCCCAAATGGATTATCTGTATTTGTATAATGCAAATAATCATTATCCCATCCCATTCTTTCTTTACGTTTTCGCTCTTTGGCTTCTTTTTTCTTTAATCGCCGAAATCTTTTTTCCTCTGGTGTTTCTGTTGCTTTCAACATTTCTTTTTGGTTCTTGCGTTCCTCAACTTGTTTCTGCCGTTGCTTGTGAAGCTTCTCCAATAGTTTGATAGAGTTAGCCGATGCATCTGATGAATCAGATGAATCAGATGACTCATCAGAAGATGATGACGAACTCCTGTGTTATAATAAAATCGATTAAACAATGAGTGTTATTCTACTTTGTGCAATTTTCAATTATGCACAATTACATGATACCCAAAATATAAAATATACAAAACAAAATAGTATGAAATATACAATACAATAACATGATACATATGATTCACTAAATTTACCTTTTTTTACTTTTACGTTTCACATGTTTTTTACTTGTATAAGAATCATTTTGTTTCCCTGATTTCTTTTTGACTTCCTTTGATTTTTTACGTTTATGTTTATGCTTAGATTTCGAAGACTCGAATCGATGTTTATAATCATCTTCATTAACTCCATCTTTTAGTTTATTTTGACGACGTTGATTTTGATCAGTTTCACGATATTTAGAATATTCATCTCTACACAAATGTCGTTCCATCTTCAATAATACAATAAAAACACTTAGTACCACTTTCTTAAGAATTCATAACCTTAAAACTAAAAAACGTTCCAGAAAGTGGCCCTGAAACAGCTGTTTCCGGTCAAGTTGACAGGAAAGCTAAAGTGATGTACCGTCATTTAATAAAATATCTTTGTAGAAGATTTTACATAGAAATATGTGACATTTTTTTTCAGTTCACTTTATTTTCTATTTTTATAGTGTTATTTCAACTTAACTAATTATAAGTAATACTAAGAAGTAAAGAATTCAAACTTTGCTTTTGACTTATTTTTCCCCCTCCTACTCATTTTTGAATCCACATCCGTTAACTTTCAAATAAGACAGTACACGCCGTCAGACAAGGTTTTTCAAAAATTATCAAACGGTTTCAGTGCATCACCTACAATTTTCGAAAATATTTTTTAAGTACTTCAGTGCAAAGATATACACCGACATGCCGCATAATATCTACTATTCGGACAAATATTATGACGATAAATATGAGTACAGGTTGGTTTATTCTAGATTTTCAAAAATTAAGTTTTGTTTAGATTTTCGATGCTGGTGGTTATATCAACATTTAAATGGCATTTTGACATATTTTCAAAATACTGAGATATTTTCTCAATATGTAATAGTTTATTCAATTTTTTTTTCATACAATGATGGCATCGTTTTCAATGATTTTGTACACTCTTTGTTTCCTGATGTGATGAAAGTACTGTAATAGTGAATATGATATGACATTATTTTATTCAATACGTCTCACTCATACTAAAATGGCAAATATTTATTAGGATCGAATTATAAAGAAATGACAATGTATTCACATTATAGAGAGTCAGTCTGGTACATGGATTTACCTTGAATGAATCAGCATATATTTTATTTAAATGTCCTTGTGTCAATTATATGCAAAATGTATTTACAATCTATAATTATTTACATAATTCTATATAACATGATTCTTTTGTTAGATCTATATAATATATAGTATAACTTATAATAATATTTTTATCAGGGATTCATTACGCATCAGATCGAGTTATACAATCTATATAAATATGATTTCATTAATGATTATTTTATATTTGTATTCAGAAATTTGCATGTAGTCTGCACATGCATAATTTCTACTCTCTGTATGATTTTATTTGTATATCAGATGATGTATGTAACTAAATCAGAGGTTAACGGTAATTATACATATGTATGCGAACGTAACTATCTCGGTACAAAATATAAAATCCTAATACTTGGATTATAGATATCATATGTATAATATAATTATTATATTAAGTTATTTATGTTTGATTCTATTATAGATTCTCATTCAAAAGTTTAAAGTCGCATGTTTTACAATATATGTATGTGAAACTTAAAAAAAAATCTTTATTGTCGGCTCATTCTATTGCTCTTAAATATTATGCAGGTCTTTAATGTAACATGATAATTTTAATGTTGCATGATTTTTTATTCACTACAAGTGCTTTATATTCTGTACCATGCAAGTAAAGTTGCTCATAAGAGTCAATTTAGTAAATTTAATATCAAAGTATAATTACGTTCATGTTGTGTGATTGTCTAAGATCCATTTGGAATTTAGTATACTTTCACGATATAAACCATAAGACCCACTGTCCCGAAGACAAAAGTGATATGTGACGATGATAGTAAATTATCACAAGTGCTCTGACGTATATTATAAATTCTTCTTAAGAAAATAACTACACAAGATTTCATACATATTTAATCACATACTTTACTTTCCAGACATGTTGTACTACCAAAGGAATTGGAGAAATTAGTACCTAGGACCCATTTAATGTCAGAGCAAGAGTGGAGAGCCATTGGTGTTCAACAAAGCCAGGGTTGGGTGCATTACATGCATCATCAGCCTGGTATGAATAATTTTACTCGTTTTTAACATTAGTCTATAATTCATTTTTAATAACTTGAGAAATTAAAAATAAAACTTTAAATTATTGTATATTGCTGCAAATGTTCTTTTGACATATTTTACTAGGTAATTTTTATTTGACACAATAGTGCATAAGGATTATTTGCAAAATGAAACAGAAATATTTATTATTAATACAATTCCAAATTTAATTTATGATAGTTGCATAATTGAATTCGTTATTAATGTTTCAGAGCCACATATTTTATTATTCAAGAGAAAAATCACTACTCCACCATCGGAAAAGTAATCATTATGCAACGAACGCGTTAAACTCTTGCGTATTTCTTGTAAAACTAACATCATTGTTATTGTCCTTATGGAAGAACTCAGATATAATAAATTTCATTGCGATAAATGTCACATTTTGATCGTATATATAAGTGTGTTTACCATTCACTAAGTGCTTTTGTCAATTTTACAAGCTGTGTGCCTTATAGGTTTGTAAAATGTCATTTTATTCCAGTTGTTACAAAGATCATAATTTAAATGAATTTTACTTGATCTTGTATCTGAGTTCTTCTTGTTCTCAATTTTACTTCAATAGATCATTCATAAAATGTCAACGAAGTATCCTGTACATATGTCTATAAAGTACCTTAGTTCTTAATAGCGTCGCAGAAATGTACAATGAAACCACTACGAAGCAGTATTCCTTCGGAGTTTTTACTTTCCTAGACGGAATTAAATTAAATGTTTAGATGAACAAACTGTAAACATAATTATTAATTAATGAATACGGTTTTGATTGTCAACTCCAATGACATTGAATCGTGGCACTATTCATTACATAAAAAATATAAAGGATTTTAAATCGCTATGCTTTATAATCACTCTCAAAACATTTATTGTTAGTCGCTAGGAAACTTCGTTTGAATATGATGTTTAGTATAATTGTAAATTGTCTTATGAAAACTAATGTTTAAGCCGATGATTAAAGCATATTTCATTGCACAACATAATTCGAGACGTGCTTATGCAAGATGGACGCTATTGCTACGATTTCTCCTTTCAATTCTTTTTTTTTACAAATTACAATTTAGTGACTGAAACTTGTTACATATCTTAAAGTATTCTCGCATATACGTTCTTTATAATTCCATCCATTTTTCTCTGTAATTCGTTTGTGTACTAATTATACCCTTCTGAATAGAAAAATTGTATCTATCTTTGCAATCAAAACAATTCTCCAACTTTTGTAAGTATGACTCAATACCCCTTACTGCTTAACTATACATAACAGTGATTTGTGGTTCCGTTCTATTCAAAATCATTTCATCATTTCTAGCGTAAGATCATCTCTATTAATCTAGAACTACTGACAGATATTGATTGCAATGATTATAAATTAAAAACTAGATTTTAACAAATGCATCATGGGATCCATATACAGCTGTTAGCTGTCCAGTACCATGTAATAAAGAATACTCTTAATTCAAAGAGTATTATTTAATTCATTTCCTTTTCTCATAATGCATATAAACCTGAAAATTCCGTAGATTATCGTGGGAGTTATGACTATCCGGCATCGTTGTGATGAATAGTGGTATATATAGTGGGTCCACGAGTATAATGCGTTTTTTTTTACAGTTCGTAAGCAATGCAATCTTTAGCAAGTCACACATGTTTTCCATAAAATAACGTAAATATATTTTGAAATATAACAATGAAAAATATTTAATACAAAACAATGCCTATGCATACTTTGTAACAAGCATTTCATGCAGTAACACGTGTATCTTGATAGAGACTTCATTGTTTTCTATTTGCTACGCCCGTCATTTCGCAATTCCATCGTACAAAATACTTTCCAAGAATGTTATTGGTTTGCTAAACACCGAGAAAAGAAAATTAAATTTTGCTAATAATTCACAGTTTTCCGGATTATTTAAGCGGCTTCCCAGCAACCAAAAAGGATTGGAAATTTCAAATTGATTCTAAATTATTGGTATACATTTCAATTCGTTTACATTTTTCAATTAGATCCCGTCCGATTCTATTGCTGAATTTCTTCCGATACTGAATTGCTATCTAGGATTGAGCAACGGTTGTGGTGATTAAGTTTTAGTCAATTGTCTATACAATTATAGATTGATTTGTATCATCGCTCGAAATCCGTTAATCCAATCGACTTAAAATTAATAACCGCAATCGAAGTTAAGTTATGATATACAGCTTGGATTAATAAAAACGTTGATTTGACAATGGCCGCGGTATGCAAATAAACTGTATACAACGTTCATTTTCGAATATGTATGTATATAACACAAGTATCCCATGCAGCATGAACATCCCAACAAGTTCATAAAAGTGGGTCAGTGATGGGCCTTTACTGGCCCACAGTAGCTATCAATAGACTGTAACGATTCACTAGTAGACTTTTCTTATGTGTCTGCAGGAGTCCTAAGGATGTCCTTAGCGCATTTCGTAGGCAAGGCCTGAATAGTTTATTTCTACAATAAAAAAGATATACATTTATAGAATTTACGCACATAATGGGAAGAAAATACGTCAAGAAGATATTAATAAATACGGCTAGCTTTACGTACGGTAGATTCTCCATTTTGACAACAGGTGGCGACTGCAGTGGCGAAAATAAAGGCGATGCACGCACTGTCCCTTTTCAAACTGCAGAACTTCCCTTTCGCGCTCGACCGGGTCGTAACAAGCAGTATAAATCGTTATACCCGTACCAAGAATAATAAACCTTAAATATTACGCTTCTGAAGCAGGTCCTCTACGATGGGTAAGAAAATCGTCGACCGGTAGGTTTATATCCAATTTCTTCACCGGATAAAATTTATCCTGCGGATAAACTCCAAAAACATGAACATGATTGGTTAGCTGGGGATTTATTCGCAGGACAATTTTATCCAAAGTTAAAGAAATTGGCCATTAGAGGGAAGCGTAGCGAGAATCAAAGTTCTACTGCATATACAAAGCTCTGGAGGGTGTTGATATACTATTTTTCTTCAGATACAAAACAGACGCAGGCTGCTTCTTTTTGCTTTACTAATTTGGTAAATATTCAAATTTGACAAATAAAGCGCACGACGATTGAACGCATAAGATTGAACGCACGTCTAACGAACAAAGAGCAAAATCTCATACCAACATTATCTATCTTATCACGAGCATTTATTTATGCTAATCTGTTATTTTTTTGTAAGGACATCTTTTAGTCTATTTGCCATCTGAATTCTTAGTGACGTCTAATCGTTAAACAGGTTATTTAAACTCAAAAGTTAAGTCGATTGATAACGATACGCTTGAACATTTTTATTTTTTAACAAGTGCTTATTACTTACCATAAAATTAATGTACTGTAGACTTTTATAGGTTTGGGTTTTATTTTTGGTTCTTGCAAAAAGGTGAAACAATATACGTCCTTATATCCTATATATGTACTTTATTCACACAACCGGGATCTTTGAAGACCTACAGTAACAGTGAGAACAGGTAGGTATGTGAAATCAGTTATTTGAACATACTTTTTTTCCTTGAAAAATGTTTTCTTGTTTTACGATAGTCATTCACTACGACTCACGTCTTCCTTTTTAACGTGACGAGCTGTGGCGTAATAAACGGTATTATGACTACCGGCTCAGTGAAAACAAAACACCATACGCAACACAAGGTCGCTCAGAAAACCCTGAAAAATAGGAATTTCAGAAGTATAATTTTTAGTGTAATGTGATCTTTTTTATATTTTTTTTAATTTAATATTTTCAGTAATAAATTAAGAATTAAACGAAACTGGTGTTATTTGACAGATACTGCAGATATTAAACAAAGGTATAACTCTGTGTGACGCGTTACATCTAAGCTTCCCATAGGATAATGTAATTGACCAAATTATGATGCGGACAGATGACGTTTGCTGAAATAATTGTTCAGGATTATGTCATTTCCGAAAAATTTCGATTCGAGGAAATGATATGCGATACAATGGAGATTCGGACAAATGACGTTCCGCGAAAACTGGAAACGAAGAAATGACGTTTGAATGTCTACTTATTCCGTCCGATATTTTATTTCTTGTCGTATATTCTTGTCATGTCAGGAGATAAAACCCTGATATGCCAGACAGCACCTTTCAGACGTTACGAGTGTCTTCCTACCAAGGTTGAGATTTTGAAAATCAGTGGATTCGGATTTGGCCTCAGAAATTCGAAAATTGTCAATCCAAAATGGCGAATCCGAATTTACAAACCAAATCACGAAAAAATACAGCGATTCGCGTGAAAATTAATTTCCGAAGGTTTTCGAGGTTAAACTCATCAGCGAAGAAAAAGTAACGCAGGTAAGTTACAAAAATTTAAAGAAAATTTGGAAAAACGACAACTCATAGAAATTCTGTTAATACAACGTAATAAGAGTTACGGACTACAGAATTTCGAGGTTAGATTAGAATTCAGCGACCTCGGAATTCTTCTTCAAATTCCGACTGCAGATAAGGCAAAGCTTTCCGAGACGGCATATATTTTGCCGTGTTATCAGCTATGCCAATTCAGACATCTTACCCCTAACAAGTTAATCATGTCAACAAAAGAAATTGGAATTACCTGAATCCCTACAAGACTAAAATGGTTTCCTTATGCAGCGAAGAAAAAAGTTATTGTCAAATCTGTAAAATAATAAAACTTTATCAATCGTAATATATGTGATTTAAGAATTTTAAAAAATGGGTAGCTTATGAAGCAATGAAGAATTATAAAACAAGTGTCAAAGGAACTGTTCGGAATGGCACTTATCACACTGTTTTTTACATGGCTTGTGGTGAAAATTGCAAAAAAGCCTCCGCAGGAAGTCGAAAACATTCACAGTCACCCCTTGACTCACATTATTTCGCACTTGCGTCTGTTTGGCCTAATCTTATTTTCACTCTCCCCAGCTGCTCCTAAGCATCAGCCGCTCGCTTAGGTCGTATCGACTAACGTTGTTTATTGCGAAAGAATTTACGACGTAACTTCGAAGTATTACTGTATTAGCAATACATAATAAATTGCGAATACTGTGTGTATGACTAATAACCAATTTTTAATTGCTTTTAGGTACGAGTAAACAAATCCGTCATCAAACACAATTTTCTTCCGTCGGTAGCGTCCACGACGCATCGAGTAGCCCCGGTTCATATTAATGCTCCCTGACTTACTACATAGGGCGATGAAAAAATTGAATAAGAAAAAAATTGAAATTACGTAATAAATTTTTTCTTTATCAAATCTTATTTTTCATTAAAAAAACTAAAAATCTGTCGCGTGTACCTTTTAATGCCCTTTTAATGCCAGATTCGTCTAGGCGGTACATACGAATCCTGCTATCCCTGACGTAAACGAATTGAATCGCACAGGGCCCCTCGCACATCGACCCATAACAGCTCTCGGAGCTCACCGTCAACCGGGCGACCCTGAATCCAAATGGTCTTACGATGATCTCACGCGACCAAACGTCCCATGCCACTCCACGAAGACCCAAACCCAGAGAACTCACTCGTGGACACATGCATCGGCAACAAGGCTAAGACCCAGGGTCAGCCACGCCGTGGGTGCGGAACATGTTGGTACGAACCCAACTCGCAAGACCTCAGACATCCCCACCTGCAAGGTCCACTCTGGTGCACTCCACTGCTGTGGGGTGCACAATAGAGTAGCTGAGCTTGCAGGCTTCGTACCCCAATTATCAGGGAACGGACCCAGGACCCCGGATCGACCCTCCTAGTCCAGTCTTTCACCTCGTTCACTGCCCCCAATCTAGGCTCTTCGGCTACCCAAGGACTTCGACCTCTGGCCTATCGAAAAGACCCAAGACCCCACTGTCCTTTTCCGAGGTACTCAACAAGTCTTACCCCTGATAACTCCATCCTCTTCGATCTTTACTTTTACTTTCTTTACTTCCTCTTTCCCGTTGGATGAACAGTCACGTGTTAATTTCGCGTTTTTACTTTATATTATACCGGTACTCTCGTGAGCTCCTAACTCGCCCATTGATAGTTACGTTACGTAGAAGGGAAAAACAATGGTGTATTTACGAAATAAATTATGTTGACAACTTTTTTTATATTTAATTTTAATTATATATATCATATATCATACATACGTCATAATTTTTATTTCCATAGATCCAATTATATATGATCGTGTCCACTCGATAATATACGATCATATATAGACACGATTATATATGATTCACAATTGACTCTGTAAATTTAAATCCTGCCAAATTTTCTATCTGATCGCGCCTACCCGATTAGATACGATCATATGTCATTAAATCTAAGGTCGTTAAGATTAAGAATTATATTATTGCAGTGCGTACCTATTATTCTGTATGTATCCACGTGCATGGAGTGACGACGTTATACACTAAAAAAAAAGAGACGCAATTATAAATGCTTGCTATATTCAGAATAAAATAAAAGTTTTACGTTTGCCATTTTCAGACGAAAAAAATTACAAGATTTGGAACTATAAAATAAATTGTGATATTTATATCGGATCATCTTTTCATGTATACAATTTTTATCCAAAACTTTTACCATTACACTTTTTTCTTAACTCAAGTAGGATTTATAAATTGTTCTGGAAAAGTATTTAATATTCAGTGGATACTTTGAGTATTGAAAAAAACCGCCGATATCAAATCACTGGCTGCTTTTCATTTTCCGATACACTTCGGCACTACACACTCGTGATTCATTTATGACTTATGGACCTTGCGCAGCAAGGGTAGCAGGCCAATGGGTAAAGAGGATCGAGCTGATAACTCATAAAAAAAGACCCAAAGCATCTTAAATCCGTAAATGAAACACGAGTGCGTAAGTAAAAGAAAAATACCCATTGCCACTATGGCATCTTCCGGAAGGCCAGGAGTGGGGATACTCGAGCACAGTCATTGGTCGAGAGTACGAGAGAAGGGGAACCTCCACAACGATTCTGAGTACGTGATTGGTACTTGGCTTAACTTATGTATCTCCGCATTAAGTTGTGAGGGATTCTACTGTATATATGGATAATAAAGTTAATACATTCTCCGTAAGTACTTAGTATAAACTTGCACTTTTAAAATTATACTTAATTATGACAAACTATGAATTTTTAAATGATTTAATATAATGCAATATAGGTCTCGTACAACGTTTCGAACCATGTTACGGTCCTCTTGATGTATCTTGAATTTCTGTTAAAAATGACAAAGTAGTGAAAAGCTATAAGATAAATATTATATTATTATCATGCCTAAAAACCACAATTTCCTAGTATTTATTACTATTTTTTTTACTATTATCCAGTAATTTAATTTTATCTTTAATGGTACCAATATATGATTTAAGACAGTTAATATTCCTGTGGATGTCTCTGAAATTTTAGTCTTTGAATAATCTAAGTAATCCACGTGATAATCCACAAATAGTAGGGAAATACACCGTCTACCTACTGACTTTAGACGCTGTATTTTCCTACCATTCGTGGATTATCACGTGGATTACTTAGATTATTCAAAGACTAAAATATGAGAAACATCCACAGGAATATTAACTGTCTTAAATCATATATTGGTACCACTAAAGATAAAATTAAATTACTGGACAATAGTAATAAATAATAATAAATACTAGTAAATTGTAAATTTTAGGCATGATAACGTCATAATATTTATCTTATAGTTTTTCACTACTTTGTCATTTTTAACATAAATTCAAGATATCTGAAGAGGACAGCCTAAGTGGGTCAAAACTTTATATGGACTATACGCATCGTCTTTTTTACTGATTAAACATTGTTCAACACTTACAACACCAAATTTAATAAAATTACCAGCCGACAATTTTACTTATTAGAACTATATGGATGATCTTTTCTCTCGATTTCTCTTTGCAAAACATTATTCATGTGTTTCCTGAAGGTAACGAACAAATACATGCATAAGTGTCTGTATGCAGTGTGTTGTGTAACAGTGATTTAAACTGTAGCATAATTTCACAATACTTAATACTACTATAGTTTGTTAAACTCTGTGCTGCTATTCAGCTTGCGTGAAACCTATAGTTAGTTATTTGGCAGATAAACAGTGCGCAGAAAAATAACCAGCCTGAAATTCATATAGTTAAATATTCGTGCTACATGACACCATATGTGATATAACACATATTTCGAGTTTACGTGTGTGTAATGATGCACCATATTTAGTAGTAGCCAATTGCCGATAAAAAAAATGGTCTGCCAATTACGACTATGTAACTGTTAAGTAATTTTCTAAATGTCAATACATTTTTAAAGATCACATGTGAAGCACAGTTTACCTGTAAACTGACGTATGCGCACTGAACCAAATAAAACTGGATAAAATATTTATCTCTGGTATAATAAAATGTACCTGGCTAAGGAATTGTAGGTAATTAAACGATCGTATCTGTTGTACCTTGAATACACAAAAGCGATTTAAAAATTTCTCTTAGTTTAAGTAATTACGATTATTAAAATATTTTATTATTATTATATATCTATTAATAATACCTGAAGATACAATATATAATATTTTTTGGTGGAAAAATGTATATTTCCTCAAATAATTATTCCTATATAATACAATATTAACGTTCGTGCGGATTTTAGCGAAATAAAAACTTAAATAAAATCTATGTAAAATTACTGTTAATCCTAAGATTCAATATAACAGCCACACTCGTTGCAAATAAGCACAGCGGTAACATTGGAATTTCCGCACAAAAAATTGGGTGCTCGTGAACTCTTTGGTGCACGAGTTCAAGTCGAAACGCTCAATTTTTGTAGAAAAGTTGTGCCACAGTTTCAATAACATATTTCGAGGACTAATTTATAATCCGTATCATTACAGATTTTTCTGTAATATGAAAGCGAGACATGTCCAATGTCAACCCTGCTTCGACTGGCCAACTTTGTACAACTGTATGTACATTAGAATAGAACATAATCAACAGGTATATGAAACCAATGTGCGATATTATTTAGAATTAAATTTTTGGGAATTTTATATTGTATTGTATGAAATTACATACGATATATCTATGAATGATAAAATAAATTAAATAATTACATATTTTATATGGTCATATTATATATATGCAAATACAGTGTCGTTTCCAAACATGTCCTCATGTGGCAGAATAATAAGAAAATACTCATGGGTGACGTGGTTTAATGAAAATTAAACTAGTGACCTCAGGCTAATTCATTTAACAAACTCTCACGTATACTGATCTGTTACATTCCGCATCTGCGTATGCATATGATTCCCACAGTAATTGTCACGAATTGTAGATAAACTATGCAGCCAGTGTAAAATTACATCGTACATTAATAAGCGTGTCGCCATCGTTGTTTACGTCAAAATAATCATAATGAAATTTTCATACATTGCAGTAAGTAAAGTTATCTGCGTGTGTTGTGTAATATAAATTAGAATATATATATAAGGTGTAAGATATGTGAACAGGTACATTCCGTAAGTAAAATCTTTTCTATTTCAAGTAGGTGCATTTGACGGCAGAAGAATTTCAAAGAAACTATTTAGGTGACCTTTAGTCACCAAGTTTTCATCGTGCAGGATATAGGTAAGATTGACGAATCACATTTGAGTATTTATCTGTAACGTTGCACGTGATTGGTTAATCGTCTCTAAAAATTCTGTACGGTGAAAAGTTGAGAAGTGTCAGTAACGAACTGTACTTACGAAACGCTATAGCTGACTAGGTACGGATGGCACGTGTTCCGATGTCTTACGCTGGTCGTAAACAGTCGCTACGCGCATGCGCGAGCAGCCGGCCCTCTACACGAATACGTACAAGTAGAAAACCGGCTATCCTTCGCCATGGTGGTGGGCATAACCGCGCGTAACTTGTAATCGTTAGTATGCACGCATGCGCGATATCGCGAGTGAATCGGTGCACAGTTCATGCGCAACAGTCAAGTTGTCTGACATATACACGAGCCTTATCCATGCCACCACTGGCCGCCACATGTCCCGAAGGGCTCACGAAGTCTGCTCGCTCGTAACCAGTCCGAGAGCAACAGTCGCGACCGTAAGAAGCGCGTTTTCCCGTCTCCCCGAGTCACGATTAGTTTATGTAAATAGTGAAACAACAGAGCAAGATTGTTCAACGAAATAAATGAATTAGATTTCCAAATTTGTGCAAACCCTTTCTCCTACCTTTCGTTCCCTCGACACATCCACGTACTCGCGAGTGCACTGTTTCTTTCTCCTCTTTCTCCTGCTGTCTCCATCTACCGTTTCTCCACTCTCTCTTATTTTTCATCTCTCGATCAAGATCGCTCGACTTGTTTCATTTATATTTAATCAATGCGGTAAGTACAACAGACTCGAACGATGCGGCGACTGTTACGAAGTATAAGTGTTTTTAAATGTGTACGCCGGAGTCACGTTAAGGACGCATTTTTATATTATTACATGTAGCAGCTGCATTCGCAGTCTGATTATTGTGTGTTCGGAATATTTGCAAGTTGGTGCTTTCGACGTGCATGTTGAGTCGTTGAACAATGTATAGTTAAATTGGGCTGGTTTTCTTTAATATCTTTCTAGCCTGTGAGGCTGACAACAAGGAGGAAGACTCGGTGACAGGATTGTAGGATCACAGTTTTTCTCCCCGTGAAAAGAAAACAACTGCATCTTGGTAAGAATTCCTTGCAACTGTTTAATACATACTGAAAGGTACGCTCTGTAAATGATAATTTTGTATAATTCAATCGTTCTGCACTATTTTTTTGATATTTTATTCTAGTAAAAAATTTCACTCCCGCGTAAACGGAACAGACGAGCTTAATTCGGTCCGGTATTTGACGTGTTTATCAGTATCGCGATTGTTTACAAGTAATTATTATTATTGCGTTATTCTGATGAGATTGAACAGATGACAGAATATATAGTACATTTTAGTAATTTATTCTACTGGGACAAATTCATTAAAAAAACAAATGTAAATATAATATCCATTTATAACAGCATATTACTTTGACGTAGCATATTTCTTAAAATATTCCATAAAAAAATGTCAAACGTTTTCAGCAAAGAATGTTACAACAAATATCAAAATGATCACGCGCTATCTTGAATCAACAAACGTCAGCGCCTATCTGTCATTTCTAGGTAGATACAGTGATCTTTAAACGTCTATGGAAATTTAAGGAATAAATTAATATTACATTGTAATTCCAATTTTACAACATGATCGGTACTGCAGCTACGTACTTATTTACTTATATGTATAGCAAGTATTAAGGAAAGTGAAGTTACGATAAACGTAATTAAAATAAATTGCCGATTACAGTCTACGGGAAAATTCGTTTTCCAGCAATTACAACTAATGAATTTTGCAAAACTATTTTGCTTAGATGACACACGATTTTTTCTAAAGAATAATACTTTTGAGGGAAACATACATGTTCGGTTAATTAATTACAGAGCCGAGCTAGATTTTTTGTTAAGTAATCTTGAATAAATTAATACATTTTTATCTTATATATATAAAAGAACAGCCCGAAATGTTTGTAATACCATAACTCGAGAACGGAGCGTCCGATTTGCTTGGGGAATTTGTTGTGTTCGTATCGGCCATCCCATGGTTTGTACGTCAAGAAAAATCCAGAAAACACAGCCGAAAAAGTGTGACACCTATATTTCAAGAATCGATGGGCATAGCAACCAGTTTTTTTCCATAGCAACCGGTGGTTGCTGAGGACTTCCCCGCGAACCCCTTTCGAGTCCCTCGGGACCATGGATTTTTTTTCAAAATTTTTTTAAATTTAAAAAAAAAAATTTTCAAAATAATTTTCAAATTTTTTTTTTTTCATGGAATAATTTTATTTACTTCTCTAACAATTAATTAATTCGTTCATTCGGGGAGCCACAGCGAAGCGTGACCGGGACGCTAGTTAATGTATAAAGATTCAATTTTTGAGAAAAAGGAATTCAAAAATCTTCGGAGTACGTCTGTCTTTGAACAAGACTCCGCTTAGAGAACCTCGCTGGAGACTATTATTTTCCAAAAATGCCATATGGAAACAACTTTTTGATTGATAATTTCACTGAAAAATATTAAAAAAAAAAAAATGCAAAATTAATTGATAACCTTGCTCCCTATCCAGAGATAATTAGAAACGTGCATACACAAAAAAAGGAAGATTGCGTATCAGCATATGTATGTTACTAATTATGAATGAATAATCTTTAGAAATTTTTGGAAAATATTTCAATATGAGAGTCGTAAACTCAACAATATTATATTTTAAATTCAAATTTCTATCCTCAATCCAGGTGATACTTGATGTGCCCAATAAATAGTGTAAACTTAAAAAAAATGGAGTTTGAGTTCCCGAATTTTTAATATTTAATCTCCGAACTGTACGACAACTATGAAAATTATTCACATATCGACAAACATCAATAGTCATACTTAATGTTTAAATTAGTATACTTCTGGTTAGTTATCGGACTATGGAATTCCATGATGCCAAGTGTATGATATATAATTATTAAATGTAGTTCACATATGTGGCAAAAATGTATTTGCAGACAAACAAATTATATTCAGTTAATATAATATTGTGAGATTAGATAAATCAGCCATCTGTATTTGAAATTGATCGAAGAATTTTCAAAAATTATTTGAAATTCTATATGTAAACGTTTTTCTTAAATGATTATTACATTTCTTACGTGCTCGTTTGTTTCAGGAAAAAATGGCACTACCGAGAAAATGGAAAAGCTGCATGTCGGAAAATTTGCTGACTATGTTGACCGTAGCCGGCGTCTTCGGTGGAGTTGCTCTCGGAGTTATTTTGAAAAATGCCAGGGAGAATCCATGGACCAAACGAGAAATAATGTACATCCAATTCCCGGGTGACATTTTCCTCAGTATGCTGAGTGGCCTCATTTTACCTTTAATCGTATCCAGCATAGTCAGCGCGATCGGTAACTTGGACCTCACTTTGTCAGGTGAGTTAAAAAATAAATATTTAAATAATATTAAAAAATATAATGTAATATTAAAAAATATATATTTATTAAGTTTTCATTGATAGCTTATCGTCTTCATAATATATAATTAATACTGTAAAACTTCCCCCGAAAGTTTTTCAACCCCTACAGACCTGTTGGTATAAGTGTGCTCCATGCTGGTGAGTAGATTAGTATGACATATCGTAACGAAGAAAGTGGAGAAAAAATTGATTTTACGGGTTTAGGGTTAAATATGAAGATTCGGAATTTGTGTATTCTATGTATTTTTATCAGAAAGAAAGAGTTGTTTGTATCTGTTAGTATGCATGCTTTGGATATAAATGTACGAACTCGTGTAGGTTGAAATTGCTAGGAAAAATCCTGATGAGATAGATAAAAATTTCAGGACAAGACCTCGTGTGTAAATTAAAATCCCCTTGGAGATACTAGTCAGTATGAACAATTACTTTTACTAACGAACAGTTAATTTATACAGCTTAAAATAGTATTATGATAGTACGAAACTTTCTTTTACTATTTATGTAACTCATGCTTGAACATATTCGTACGATTACTTTTAGCAACAGTAATCTTGAATTTCCATATATTACCATATGCACAAATATTGACGAGTTTAACTTTTAATTGATGTGAAAGTCATAAATTGGCTTTCTGGCTCAGTGGCTAGAGCGTGACATTCTACATTTTGATTATCCTGCCGATCGCTGGTTCGAGTCCCACTCGGGGCAGCGCAAACAGACCCAGATAGCACGTGATAATTCCTCGTATATTCCTGAACTTATATACCGCATCTTCTAAATTGATACTTAATACTCCTGAAATACATTAGGAAAATTCTATCATTACTGAAAATAATAGTAGTTTGAGAGGATATCTACATAGATAGTCCGAGAACATTCTAGTAATATTTTCATGTGGGAATTTTCAGTCTCAAGATATTCGAGAAAGTCCTGTTTGAATAATCAAAATAAATTTTTTACGAAATAACAATCGCGTAGTAGAGCTCGATCTGATGATGGGTTTTAGCACTATTTTCGCGCGAAAAAAAATTTTGTTGAATAATATACTTACAAGTTACAGGTATAGTAGATACAATTAAAATATTAAAACCAACTCTAAAGTATCTATCGGCTTAAATTTCAGATAAGGATTAAGAAATACGCATTTTGAGACTCAGAAAATTGGGCCTAATAGTACTATTACATGATGTTTTTCATTCTTTTCTTAAAATTTTCTTTTAACTAAGAATAGTATCCTCCATATAAATATTGGTAGAAATAATATAAAACAATCAAGCTGTAGTAGTTTTTACAACAAAATTTTTGTCTGTATGATTCGAACAGTAGATACGAAAGAGGTGACGAATCTGCTACACGTAAGATAAATTCTCAATTGTAAAATAAATATTGAATAAATCGTAATCCCGTTTGTATATAATAATAAAGTAACATTTTACAATTAGTTGAAGTTTCATAGAAATTTAAAATAAATTTTATGACCAAAATATAATAATCATTGATTTTGCAAACGAGTACATTTCGCCAGATTAACGAACACCGCGTTAAACGCCACGTAGGATTATAATATGTAATTAGAATTGTAACACACAGAAATATAATAGACAAATATATAATCGATGTTTTATTTTATTAATTTCGTTATGGTCATTCGTCATTGGTCAGTCAATAAAGAATATACATAATGGAGTCCATCAGCTAGCAAGCTAAAATACTTCGCATATCGAGTTTACGCATTATGACGCGATGCATGTTAGGACGCCACAGAGCGTGGCGAACAAGAGCGGGCAGAACGAGGGATTTCCCAAAAAATTAGAAGTTCTGATAAGGAATCGAACCCAACGGCTACGGACTGCCGAGTCAGGGTACTTAACACTATGCCACCGAACCTATCTACTAGTCACTATTAGCTGCCTTGTTCAGCTTGTATATATATATTATATATTACAACTATACTGATCTACAGTCAGTCCAAATATGAAACAACTTATGACAGATAAAAATGCGGAATGTTTAGCACTAATTTTACTGTCTAACTTCACTTTTTTTCCGTCTGTCACGTTAAGCTATTTTACACATGGAGCGACTATATATTATTATGCATATATATATTCGAAAATAAACATCTAAATGCTGCGAGGATTTGGCACGTGGTTTGAGATACGATGAGTAACCGCAACCCGTTGACAAAATACAAAGATCCGGGGAAACAAATACGCGACGTTTTGGTCTCTTGAATTCCTCCTGAGCGTAGGATCGACCCGAAGAATTTCCGGATCGAGACAGCCGTTACAGAGTGAGAAGGATAGGGAGGTTCATACTACATAGAATCGTTCAGCTCACCGTACAGCACGCTGAAGGAATTCCAGTAATCTCACATAGATCCTCAAGGCACCGAGACACGAAAGATTCGCGAAAAACTGTCGATCCTGTCATTCACGAGATAATCGGAAAGTGCCTGCACACGTGCCGAGCGTGGCAACAAGTCTACAATTTGAAATGGTAGGTTTGGCGATTTACTGCCACAGTCCACTCGACGCGACATTCGCCGTTCTAACCGTCAATCGTTGTCTCGCACTTAGCGTGCGACATCTACGAAATCTCTGAGGGTGGTGCCGTCATTGATCACTAGATGGTGTCACTCGATCCGAGCGCGATGTTACGCGAAAACAATTATCGTAGTTCGGTGCGACGTCTTCGCTACTGCAAATCCTCAGCGGATGTCGGTCTAGACGGGATCGCTGCGAATAGACTTTTAGCACGTTATGGACGGGAGACGCGAATCGGCGTTTTTCATTTCTCATATCTCACATGTATCCCGAAAATATGCGAAAACTGAGGTTTGTACAAAAGGATGAAAGAAGCCTGAACAATGGTCGAGAAAAATTTTCCGCACGAATAACTTCTGATTTTGATTTTGATAATAAAGAGACGATATTATGTACTTTGTGTGGCTACAATTTTAAATCGGTCGAACAAGCAGTTTTGGAAGAAACACGCCAACACGGTCAAAAAATGTTCTTTACCTGAGGCTAATATTAAAACGTAAGTCTTGTTATGTCAATTCATAAAGTTTTACAGTGTAAGTTACATAATTCGCAAATGGCAAGGTTATTGCAGCAAATACAACAAATTTATATATATTGTCTTCATCACAATGGTGCAACTAATTTTCTCAATTTAACAAATTTCAAAAAATCCTACGAGGGACACATTCTCGATACATATGATGGTTCAGGAAATGTTAAAAAATAAAAATCCTTTTTTTCAGTCTCACATACCAGAAATCAAATAAGAATAAAAGAGAAAAAGAAACTAAAACAGTCACTTTCTCCTGGTCGGCTCTTCCTATACCTCTAAGGCCCACACAAAATCCAATGCCCGTATAGTAACCGTAACGTAGTGACGGATTTTGACCACTTTTCCAATACATGTGAAAATATTACCATTTAATACTGCAGCAATCTTACTAAAAATTCTGTATGGAAGAGGACAGTAATTTGACAATTTTACTGCAGCCTAACTGCAATATGAGTGATCTTGCAAAGATATACTTCAAAAATTTAGGTTCATCATAACATGCTGTGTGGGATACGTTGCCATATCTTATTTTATTCTTTCATTGCTATGCTGCATTCCTGATAACTTTTGATACGTGAAACAAATCTATGTACTTAGCATTGAATAATTGTATAAGAAATATTAACACATTACAAATATGTTAAATCCCATTTTTAACTAATAATCCTATAATTTTATTAAATTGCTCGAAAATTTAATATATCTACTGACTAATGTTATTAACTCATCTTGATGAATTTTCAAAAGATATATTTACAAGCAAACATTGATTTTTCGTATATTATATCTCCAAGTTATAATTTGAATGTCTTTCAGTTACTTTTCTTTATATGAACGCAATATATGCAAGTGCAAGAGCATAAGTAAAATTGTTAATTTCGATTCTGTGAATTCCTATATCAAAAATCCAATGCCACATTAACCGGCGAGATGACTTTATTGACCTTTTCGTTCACGTCACCCGTTATTGCATACCGTGACCGTATAGATCACTGATGACCCACACAATTCTTAGTACATTAAATAAAAAAGACATGAGTTACAAGTGAGATAAACTATAGGAATCTCATGAACTTACTATTTTGAAGTGTGGTTTTATCTAATTTACAACATGATGTCACTTTTTACACTTTCATTGACTAACTTTTATATATATTACTAAAATTGGTCAAGTTAAGCTGATTTTTTTTTATAATAAGCCAAACAACATAGACCCTTAATAGTGAAACTGTGGTTGATCCACGATCACGTATAACATTACTTAGAAAATAATTATTATAAAAAGGTCCTTTCATATACTTTTTAAGTTTCCGTAAATTAATTGAAATAATATTTCTTTTCATTCAGGGAAAATCGGAATGCGATCAATTTATTACTACAGCACGACAACTATAACTGCCGTCATTCTTGGAATCATTCTTGTCTTAACGATTCAACCTGGACGTATATCAGGAACCGCCTTTGAAAGCGACGAAGAGCAAGCGCCAAGTAGAAATGTCACAACAGTTGACACACTGCTGGATTTGGTCAGGTATTTCATTTTTTGTATTATTTCAAAATTATGGTGCGCCTTTGAAATTAATTTATTTCTACTAGGTACACTAGACGTTCGACGTAGAAAATAAAACTGAGATAATAGTAAAATAGATTGGCAATTTTTTTTTTAATCTAGCCACATCTTATCAATTTCATAATGTGACAAATTATTTCCAGAAACATCTTTCCATCGAATCTTGTACAGGCCTGCATTCAGCATGTAAGTATATATGAACGATTTATGATAAGACAAATATTTCCAGTCGATAAAATTTGGGTGGCCACTTGCATAATGTACGTGCTAATAAATTCTTTCTTGGCAAGCTACTGTATGCCGTCTCAATGAAAATTTGATTCTATTAGTAAGATTGCGTTTAATGCCAAATTTTTCATACATAATTATTATGAGATATTGAAAAGGGAAATTATTAAAGTAACGCCATAAAAGGAAATATAAACCCGGGGTGCCAAGTAATTACCGTACAATTTTATCATTTGAAAAATTATCTCGAGAATATAACGCAAAACATAGCGAAATATATCTGTTCGATAAATAATTATGCTTGCTAAAAAAAGATAATTTTCTTCTGAAAATATTAATTGAGCGAACGTATTTTGTGGTCAAAGTATGTAAACGGTGATAAAATCGATAAATTTAAAAAACTATTTTCTCGTAATTATTATGTATGATGTTAAATTTTTATCTTTTATTTTGTCTGACCTGAACATCAATTGGACATTCGAGAGACTTTATATGTCAAGTTAGCCTACATTATCAGGCGTTGTCCGAGTTTCTCGTATCTAGAGCATGTCAAAGTCTAAGAATCGCAATCAGGAGAAAGAGTTGGGATGTGCAGGTTTCACGGTAAAATATATTTTCTGCGGGATTCTACAGAGTAACTATGCAAAATTCGGTCCAGATCGGTCAAACAGTTTGAGAGGTAATAGGGACTCTACAGAAGGACCTTATATTTTATATATGTAGACAATGACAGATAAAGTAAGAGATGCAACGTATTTTGTAAATTGACTATAGAAGAGATTATACTTTAAATTAATATACCATTCTCAAAAAATTTTTATTTTTTTTAGTATCAAACCGACCTGCAACCGCCAAAAAATATGACCGGTGGTAAGTTGATTGCAAAACACAGTCTTCATTCTAATTCTATTAATACTAAAAAAACGCTATAGTCACTCATATTTATTCCACGTCATATGCAATAATAAACACGCAATAATTTGATGTTTATAAAAACGCACGTGTCTATTTCAGAAGTTGTATATATAATTATACATACAATTTTTAAGTTAGTTTTCCTATTCAGACAGGTGTAACTTTACGTTACACTCGGACACTAATATTAAAAAATATTAAATTTCAATAAAAAATAAACCCAGCAATTTTTCTTTCTATTTTGATTCAGCCTTCTTGTTATACGAATATTTTTTTCATCATTATATATATATTTATTATACATTTTCATTAATTTCGCCTGGCAACACTTCAAGCCTCTCCGATCCGCTTGCTCGCGCTTTAATCTGACAGCTGCAAAATATTAGAACCATATGTCGGTGTATAATTTGCGCAATTTATTATTTGTTGGCAATAAACCGTCATACGTACGCTTTGAATATTCTGGACTAGTAAAAGATATTTTAAAAAAATGCTTGTGGCAAAAAATATGTCTTTATAAGGAAAATTCTTAAATTGAATTCAAATTTGAGAACGATTAAAATAATAGGCATTTATATTATACAGTTAAAATATTGACGCGCACTTTGTTTCATGTAAATGTACACAAACCGTAACGGTTTAAACAGTACAATAATTAAATATGTCAATTTCGTTGATGTTCAATTCTTTCGTAACAGCTGACAATCTAGTACTTACTTAAACCTGGGTGATAAATAATTGTGAACGTAAAGAAATTCAGGCTTTGCTTTGCATGTCAAAATCTATGCAGATATAGTACTACCGTAGTGGCTTTGTTTAATTTTGACTAGACACCAGAGTTCTGAGATATTGAATTCAGATTATTCCAGTACGAGCTATTAATCAGAAGATATTTGAATAAGAACTGGAAAGCTACGACGTTTATTACTTTTCGCTTTTTTTCCCATATGAAATAACTAAGTGTTTCAGATACATGAAATATCATTAAAAATTGCTTAACTTTGGATATGCAATAATCAATGTAATTGGAAGTACGTAAAAAATAAGATTTTTTTTTTTTTACTTTTATACATATACATACATATATTTGCTTGTGTTATTACAGTCGAAGGAGTATACGACTTTGACATAAAAAAGAAGTATAACGATGGAACAAATACTCTTGGTCTTGTGATCTTCGGCGTTATTCTTGGAATTACCCTTGCGAAAATGGGGGAACCGGGTAAACCTCTTCTGCACTTCTTCAACTCCTTATCTGAAGCCATGATGATTATAACCTCCTGGGTTATTTGGTATGACATTCGCACAATAATCATATTCAATATTGTTTTTAAGTAATTCGGGGAATAAAAAATTCAAAAAGGTATCAAAAAGACAGTTTCGTGAACTTCTTAAGTCTTAGAAAATTATTGAGCTGGCAATAGTTGCCATTAACACTAATCGTACAATCGACCGGTCGTTCGATCGTTTTAGAGCCAAAAATACGTTTATAAAAATTATCGGTACGATTGTTGTTAAGATTCAAAAATAATGATTAATCATCGATAATGCTTACTATTACCATATCGTATTGAGTATTCAGATAGTTACTATGTAGCATAGTGACTATAAAACTTCAATAGCGATCACTATTAAAAATTAAACAAGGTATCCGAGCATAGTTAATATTTTAAATAATTTAATGCTAAACCCCATTGTAGTATCAAAATGTAAATATCTTCCACTTTCGACATATGACGTTGAAGAAAGAAACTGATAATTCAGTATGTAAAGTTAGACGATATTCTTCAATCGTATTGTACAGTAAAACGGTATAGTACGATTGATGAATAATATAAAGAAATAACATTGTTTTTATTCCTTCAGGATTTCGCCGATCGGTGTGATGTTTCTGGTCGCCGCGAAATTATTAGAAATCGATAATCTGGGAGCCATCGTTGGTAAACTTGGATTTTACTTTTTGACCGTTCTCCTGGGTTTGATACTGCACGGGTTTGGTACACTCTCCATCATCTACTTTATCTGCACTAAAGAGCTGCCATTTAAAGTTATTGGCCAACTGGGACAGGTCATGGTTACAGCTTTCGGAACTGCTTCGAGGTAAGGATGCATAATGATCTAATTAGTAACCAGAGATACAGTCGATGGCCATGCAGTGATCAGTGTACGCTGATCGTGCAAATTCCGTCGCTGGTGCTATCGATCATCAAATATTATAATATTGTCTCTTTCATTCGCAGTTCCGCCACACTGCCTATCACACTTCAGTGTTTGGACAGTATGGGGATGGATCCTAGAATAACTAAATTTGTGGTTCCAATTGGCGCAACGATTAACATGGACGGAACGGCGCTTTACGAAGCTGTTGCTGCCATTTTTATTGCACAAGTGCGTGGCATTGAACTCTCGTTCATCAATGTCATCGCGATCAGGTAACCATGAAAATTATTATCAGATTAAATATCGGACTACCCAAACTTACTTTAAGGAAAAATCGCAGGGACCGAACAATCGTACCCCTTATACATTGGTCATCGCAAAAATAATTGAATTGGCGGACATGAGACTTTCAAAATACGTATTTTGCTTATTCACAAATATTTGTGTTTTTAATTATCATGAAATTTTTTTTTTTTTCTATAAATTTTAAGCACACATGCTTTTCTGCTGATTAATCCCATTGCGTAAGACACTCCAACGTGTTTCATAGGATTGTAATTATAAATAATGAAAATAAGATCTATTTAGGATCTTTGTAAATATTATAATAATTTTTCAGCATAACGGCAACGGCTGCTAGTATAGGAGCTGCTGGGATTCCTCAGGCAGGTCTTATTACAATGGTGATGGTGTTAGATACTGTTGGTTTGCCCGCCAAAGATGTTACTCTTATTATTGCCGTCGATTGGCTTCTGTGAGTGAATAATTTTTATAATTTAAATACAAATCGTATTCTTTAATTATCAATCAATTTCTTAAACGGCTAACTTAAAATTCTCTCTGTCACTCTTAGGGATCGTTTCCGGACAACCATCAACGTAATGTGCGACGCGCTCGGCGCAGTCATAATTGAACATATGAGTAAAGGGGAGCTGGACGCTATTGCAATAAATCATCAAGAAGACAACGTTGAACTTGCGCACCTTAGAAAAGATTAATCATAAGTGCCTTAAACTTAATTAAACCCAATTTGAACCAAAAATATATAGTTCACCATATATGAATCCAATACTCATCTATGTGGATGTATTTATTACAAGTATGCCTGTACGGTGGTTGGAAAACCGTATAGGGCTCCATCCGATGGAGTCCATCGCATGATTTTATTAAAAAAAAAAATCAAATGGCAACGATGAACATCGAATACCCCTGTGCTAATAAAAAATTAACTATTTTTATTTCTATGCTTATTTTCATATTTGCTTTGCATGATATATATTATATATTCATGAAACATACTTCTATTAATTTATACGCGTTCGAGCAATCACTAAATTTGAATTCGGTGATAAATATTCTCTCCGTAATTTTCGAAGTCTTTAAATTTCGTCTTCCATCAATGAGGAAAGTTAACTCCTCCTCTCGTTGCCGTCAAACCTGGCGGGATGCACATTGTGCATCGTGCCTTTAGTGTGAAGTTTCGTATTCAGTCGTACAGTAGAAGCATTTCATAACCTCGAAAATCTGAAAAATTGAGACTGCCGACAGCTCCGAATTGTAAAAGTCAAGGAGAGAATACTCTAGTAGTCTTGAAAGACTTTTTTGGCTTAGAATAAATGTGGATGAACTGTTGAACGTAATTATCAGGTAAACCAGATTCCTAAAAAACTGGTAACGATAGCGTGACGTTAATATTTGATGCAATACGGCCTGCCGGGAACAACGTGCTCGTTTTATTCAAAGAAGACTTATTTGCTCTGTTGCGAATATGCCAGTGTTACTATACCTCTATTGTGCGAGAAACATAAGAATCTATCAAATTATAGGGTGTTTGTATGGTTTTTAAAAAAATATTCTTTTATTAATATAAATAATCTAAGGATGAAATTGATCATTAAAAGAAAAAAAGCAGCATTGGGAATAATCGAAAATGCTTAGAACTTTTTTTCATAATGACAAGTTGTCTAAGTAACTGACATTGACATCTTTCTGTATAGAGTACCAATGTTGATTCATTCGATTACGTTTTCATAGAATATTTATCTTGCGTTTGTAAAAAATTATATACTTATATAATTGCTGAATAAAATATATAATTATGTACCTGTGTGACGTCAAAGGTTTTTATGATAATTAATGAGTAGATCGAATTATACAGAGTGGGTGGAAACAGAGCGAAGATAGATTTTTGATACATATAAGGGCAGGGGAGGAAACCCCTGACCCGAGTTAAGGACGTGGCGCCCGGCTGTCGCCCGATGCCCTGGGGAAGGATAAGAATAAAAATAAGGGAAAGGATAAGAATTACCGGCTTTAAGTATCTCGACCAATGTTAATGATTGGTTCTGGTTCAGGTCATACCGGCCAATTCGTGAACAATCACGTACTTATGCATGTCTACGGGACTGGGCCCTTAGTACGTAAATGGACGCCGTAAACATACGATATTCGCTCAGACATCGATAATGTATCGCTGTACATATACGATAGTTAATTTACTAAAAAATATTTTTACGATAAATTTATACGGCATAGAGGTGGTTCACCCCTTAAACATTTTTCCGAAAGACGGAAAAACATGCATATCCTACTTTTTTAAGTACTTTCAAATGCAATTGCTTTCATCAAAATCAAATCGATAGTTTGTTAGGTTAGGTTAGGTCCATAGGTCCGGGTCCATTTCCCCGGAACATCGATTTATGAACGTTTTCCTGAAAAAACGACTTTTCGAAAAATCCATTTGAGTGTCGTAAATTTTGAATACCAAACTGTTGTTAACCCATCACAGTACCGTTCTAGTCTATCCTATAGTCAGTCTACGAATTCAATGTTTTCCTTTTTATATGTATTAATAATTTGTTTTAAAAGGATATGAAAACATGTGTCCCTTATTCACATAACCGAAGTCCTTGGCGCCTTACAGTAACAGTAAGAACATTAAGTTATATGAAATCAGTTTCTTGAGAATATTTTGTCACTAAAAAATGTTCTTTTGTTTTTCAGTATAATTATTCACTATAAATGACGTCTGCTCTTTTAAAATCGCGATTTGTCTTTAACAATCCGTATTATCACTACTGGCTCAGACGTAACAAACATCTTACGCAATATAAGGTCGCTTAGATAATCCCGAAAACTGGGAATTTTATTAGTATAATTATTAGCGTAATATGCTTTTTTTTTTATATTTTTTTATTAAACATATCGGGTATTATATAAAGAATGAAACGAATCTTTTGTTATCTAGCGGATACTACAGATATTGAATAAAGGCATAAAGGTCGTAACTATTTTTGTGAAGGTCGGTATGTTTCCCATTGGATAACGTAATCAACCAAATGATGATTCAGAGAAAACCCCAGTCGATTTCGCCGAAAGCCCCAGTCGCAGAAATGACGTTTGGGTATTTACATTTATTCGGTCCGATAACGATGCAGCATCGAATAAAACTTTTGTTTTATTTCTTGTCAAATAAGACTTGTATCCAGTTGCGATGCGTCCAAAGTAATCTTTCCCCATAATTTATGTGAAAGAAAAAATAGATTTTCAGTTTCAATTTTTTTTTATATTAATTTTAGTATACATAGGTTTTTACTTGTGCTCCAAATTCTTTTTCTACTATAAAATGTATCTGGATACCACCCGTGATGGTAAAGCAAAAATAAGAAGAGGAACAAGAGGAAGTCAAGGATTTCAGCTACTACAGATCAAATCAGTAATCCCAACCGAACCCGACGTGAAAACAAAAACTTAATCAGTTTTGCCTAACCTAACCCCTCGAGTTAGCAGCAGACGCCTCGATTTGCCGCAATCGACGGGCCATCGCCCAAAATCAGACGTCGCTTCTTCCATTTCCGCCCCTCTTGTGCCAGACCCTGACGATGCCCTTCTTCTGCAGGATCAGATGGACAGCTGTCCAGCGGTTCCGGAACTATTCAGCCTCTTGGCTGCGACGCTTGCAACCCCAAGAGAGAGATTCCGCCTTGAGCTCGAAGCGAATGCCACAGCTACCCCTAGGAAGCCGCGACGGTCGAGAAGTTCAAAGGAGCGTATATTCGGGTAACACATTGAACTATTCGGCTGGACATGACAATAAGAAAGGAAAGACAACCCTGCCAAATGTCCTAACCTTTAAATTAGCCTAGTAGCTTGTAATCGTTAGTATGCACGCATGCGCGATATCGCGAGTGAATCGGTGCACAGTTCATGCGCAACAGTCAAGTTGTCTGACATATACACGAGCCTTATCCATGCCACCACTGGCCGCCACATGTCCCGAAGGGCTCACGAAGTCTGCTCGCTCGTAACCAGTCCGAGAGCAACAGTCGCGACCGTAAGAAGCGCGTTTTCCCGTCTCCCCGAGTCACGATTAGTTTATGTAAATAGTGAAACAACAGAGCAAGATTGTTCAACGAAATAAATGAATTAGATTTCCAAATTTGTGCAAACCCTTTCTCCTACCTTTCGTTCCCTCGACACATCCACGTACTCGCGAGTGTACTGTTTCTTTCTCCTCTTTCTCCTGCTGTCTCCATCTACCGTTTCTCCACTCTCTCTTATTTTTCATCTCTCGATCAAGATCGCTCGACTTGTTTCATTTATATTTAATCAATGCGGTAAGTACAACAGACTCGAACGATGCGGCGACTGTTACGAAGTATAAGTGTTTTTAAATGTGTACGCCGGAGCCACGTTAAGGACGCATTTTTATATTATTACATGTAGCAGCTGCATTCGCAGTCTGATTATTGTGTGTTCGGAATATTTGCAAGTTGGTGCTTTCGACGTGCATGTTGAGTCGTTGAACAATGTATAGTTAAATTGGGCTGGTTTTCTTTAATATCTTTCTAGCCTGTGAGGCTGACAACAAGGAGGAAGACTCGGTGACAGGATTGTAGGATCACAGTTTTTCTCCCCGTGAAAAGAAAACAACTGCATCTTGGTAAGAATTCCTTGCGAAAGTTTCTATGTCAAATAAAGTATTAAAAATAAAATACTGACATAATCATTAATCGAATGCAGTCGAAGCATATATAATGAACGCGAAGACATTTGAAATTTATTTTAGACAGATTAATCCCTTTTTAGTCCGTATATACAGACTTAGCCGATGTACTAAGAAAAAATTAAGTAAACATAACCTATAATGATATAGCCTTCAATAGTGCATATTGTCCATTGATTATAAGCTCGATCGACTTATGTAATAACTAAACAAGACAAAAACGTGGACTCAAGCGTAATGCTCTGCCGCGAGATTTGAATACTGCTTCAGCCGTTACAGCCAGTTTTAACGAGTATAAAGTCTATGTCGTCTTATATCAACTATCTGTTAATAAAGTATATGCGCACGTACGTAGTATGCATACGTACGTGATTAATCGTAGAATGGATATCAATTTCAAGATATGAACATGTCAGCAGGTATTCTTATCTGAAAATATTCTTCTTCAACGCGTTGACTGGCCTGTCGATCACTGACGATCGGGGCTACCAAACTGAAGAAAAATGTCGAAAATTCGCCTGATAACACCGCGCCCCGGGAGCACACGGGTGACCGTTAGTTGGGAACACGTTATATAAATAAGAATTTTGCTTAATCTAATCATATTATGTAATATTTCTTTGGAGATGTGTAGCGGAAATTTCACTCCACCGTAATCGAAGCAGACGAGCAAAGCTAGGTCCAAAATTCAACGTATTAAAGATTCAGCTAGTTTGTGTGTACATATACAGTGTCCCCAAAAAATTTTTTATCCGGAAAATGGGCTATAGCTGGAGTTCCTCCGAGTAAAGTACCGCAAAGCGTTTCCCGAAATTCGCAATGGTTTTTAAATGGGAAGTATTTAAGACGCACCAATCAGAACGAAGGATTTTCGCGGGTCGTGGCTGCCTGGTGGGAGGTACAGTCAAGAGAGGCGCGCTTTCAGCGCTCATACTTATGACCAGTTCTGTACCCCGTTCGAATTGGATTCTATGCGCTTAGGAAGTTCACAATGCAATTTATTTGGATAGAAATATGTAAAAGTTTGAACAACGTTGTTACATTACTTTTAATACATTTGCTTGATAATAATGTGAGATTTGATAATTTCAGTGATATATACATATATTACAAAATTTATCAAAGAATGGTCGAAAGGTCGTGTAAAATTAGATATAAACTTTTTTATTATTACCCGTGCGATCACTTCGTTGTCAAGTAGTTATTTGTTTCAGGTAAAAATGGCAGGACCGAAAAGAAGGAAAAATTGCATGTCGGAAAATTTACTGACATTATTGACCGTAACCGGTGTCTTCGTTGGAGTCGTTTCCGGATTAATTTTGAAAAATGTCAAGAAGACTGATTGGACCGATCGAGAAATAATGTACATAAGATACCCGGGTGATATTTTCCTCAGTATGCTGAGTGGCCTTATTTTACCTTTAATTATATCCAGTATAGTCAGCGCGATCGGCAATTTGGACCTCAGTTTGTCAGGTGAGTGAAATTTGTAATAGATGGTCAAAAAATATATAATTATTGAGTTTTCATTGATAGCTTATCGTGTTCATAATACGTAATTAATATTGCGATACTTTGAATGAGCTTTTTTTTTTTAACTGAAATTTCATTTTTGCGGATTAATATTTGGGATTTTTGTGTGCGAATAATATTGACTAGATTGAATTGATTTTTTAAATAAAAAATCAAATATAGTTCCTTAACACGTTGACCGCCCACGTCACTTGTATATGGATGACAGCTATGTTTCCGCAGGTATGGGTCTTGACGACCCACGTACCTGGGCTCTAAGGAAAACGTACTTTACGCTGGGCGATCAACATGTTATAATAGTGGAATTGTGTTCATCCACGATCACTTATAACGTTACTCACACAATAGTTATAAATCTCGTTTAATATAGTTTATAATTTTTCATAAAGTAATTAAAATATAAATTTTTTAATTAGGGAAAATCGGATTACGATCAATTATTTACTACGGCACGACAACTGTATCTGCTGTGATTCTTGGGATTATACTTGTCCTAACAATTCGACCTGGATACATATCTGGATCCTCCTTCGTTGCCGATACAGGGAATGCGCCAGAAATGAAAATTACAACAACTGACACAATGTTGGATTTAATTAGGTATTTTATATTTATATTAATAATTAGTTAATCCGGCAACTTTTTTCATCAATTTGATAACACAACAAATCATTTCCAGAAACATCTTTCCATCGAACATTGTACAGGCCTGTATTCAGCATGTAAGTATATGTCAACTATTTATGACGCAATACGCAAATTCGGCTGATAATATTTCATTGACCAATTGCATAATATATATGCCAATAAATCCTTCTTTGGAAAGCTACTATATGGCATATTAATTTGATTATATTAGTAAGGTTGTATTTACATAATCGTTATCGCTGCCATTATTACCTGATTCATTTTTACAGGATATAATCGTAAACAATTTTTTTTTAGTACCAAACTGTCCTGAAAGAACCGGGAGACATGATGAACAGTAAGTTGATTGCAAAAAAATCTTCATTCAAATTTTAATAATATTTTAAGAAAATTAATAGTCATCCTTATTCCATACCTTACAAAGTTAAAATTCAAATACGTTATAATTAGTAATCTAGTGGGTAGGGTAGCGGATTCATGACCGAAAGGTTCGGGGTTCGCCCCCAGCCAGCAGCCCATTCACGAATGGTTTTTTTTTTTTTCAATCAATCACACGAATTTTGCCTAAGGCTGTTCGAATTTGCTGTATAAACTCTGTAAACTTTCAAACTCAGTTACACATAAGGCCCTCTCAAGGTAATTTGATGAGCGCGGGACACAAGACTCATTTTTTCCTAATTGTTTAAAATATTTTGTATTGAATTATTCAACGCATAAGTTAATATATACAACTTTGCTTGGATTTATCCATTCAAATAAAAAAAAAACACTAAACTGATTGACATGGAATCTGTGGTACACAAATTGTGCCTACAAGTGAGAACTTTTTTAACCCTAATAAAGCACGCTTGTGTTATTATAGATAGTGACATTTCTAATTGGAAAATAACCAGCAAATATGTCGAGGGAACGAATACTCTTGGTATTGTGATCTTCGGCATTGTTTTTGGAATTGCTCTTGCGAAAATGGGGGAACCGGGTAAACCTGTTCTGAACTTCTTCAACTCCTTATCTGAAGCCATGATGATTATAACATCCTGGGTTATTTGGTATGATATTTGCACAATATTCACATTCAATATTATATTTAAGTTAATTCAGAAATATGACTTTTCTGTATATTTGAAATTAAAACAATATCTATAGTGGTTAATATAAATAATTAAAAAATTGAAATTTGGTATAGATATTTATTGCAAATATTTTTAACATTAGTGCAACGTTGTACGGATATTAAATTGATATTTGGATGGTCACAAGTCTCACCATAGGATCTCCAGGTTAATACTTACGGAAAAAGAATATTGAGCTCCCAATAGTTACTGTTAAGATTCAATAATAATTATTTCTGTCAAAAACGCTTACTATAAAAAAAAATTAACTATTGGGAAGGTTATTATTTGGATTAGCTACTATCGAAGTGCGATAGTAGTTACTAACGGTGACCAACAGTAACTATGCGGGACATTATTATTAACAATGGGTAACACTGAAATTCCGTATTATAGTCGGTACTCGGATAGTTATTATGCAACATAGTTACTATTATTAACAATGACATTATTATTAACAATGGGTAACACTGAAATTCCGTATTATAGTCGGTACTCGGATAGTTATTATGCAACATAGTTACTATTAAAAATGAATAGTGATTACTATTGGAAAGTAAACATAGTATTTGAGTGTAGTTGTCATTTCAAATAATTTGCTGCAGCTAATATTGTTTTCTAATATTAATATCTCTGATACATGTAATTTTTTTAAAATTATTATAGTTATATATTATAATTTATAATTTATAGAAATTTAATAATTTTGAACGAGCTCAAAGCTCATGTACCGCAGAGAAGTACTGCTAGGACCCAAAGAGATAACAAGATTTTATAAGTAAAACGGTATTTTATAATTTAACAATAATATAAAGAAAAGATAATTACATAAAATGTCCGTATTTTTTTTTAGGATTTCGCCGATTGGTGTGATGTGTCTGGTTACCTCAAAATTATTAGAAATCCAAGATTTTGGAGCTATCGTCGGTCAACTTGGATTCTATTTCTTAACTGTTGTCTTAGGTCTGATACTACATGGGTTTGGTACGCTCACCATTATCTTTTTTGTCTGCACTAGAAAGCTGCCATGCAAAGTGATTAGCCAACTAGGGCAGGTCATGGTCACTGCTTTCGGAACTTCTTCAAGGTCAGGATGTAAAATAACCTAATAAAATGTCCCGGGGAAAAAAAAGTTCATATACAATAATCAGATCCAAAATTATTTTAATTTCATAAAAATAATATTTTCAAAATACAGCTTTGTCCATGAATGACTTCCTTATAACTATTTTCGAGAATATTATATTTATAGAATTTACATTTTGATAATGTAATTCTGTAAAATTTTAAATCTAATTAGACAAATTTTCGATCTGATAATATACAATTTTATATGATTATAATACATAGTTTTATATTTCTATATGTAATTTTTTTTCGGGCAGACACACGGTCAATGGCCATGCATTGGTCAACGTACGGTGATTGTGTTTATATCTGGTTTTCCAAATCAAACTGAATTTTATCCAGTCGAGCAGTCAGATCAGTGTTTTTAAGGGGCCTTCTCCTTATACCTTATAACGTCATAAAGTCCCTTGAATGTCAGCGCCCGATTATAGGACGTAGGGAATTAGCTATGGCTCGTTATTTCCTGGTAGAAAATATAAAATGTTTTAGTCCGAAATTTTTAGGTATATCAATAATGAAATATTAATATATTGTCTTTTTCATTCACAGTTCCGCCACACTGCCTATCACACTTCAGTGTTTAGACAATATGGGGATGGATCCTAGAATAACAAGGTTTGTGGTTCCAATTGGCGCAACGATTAACATGGACGGAACGGCGCTTTACGAAGCTGTTGCCGCCATTTTTATTGCACAAGTGCGTGGCATTGACCTCTCGTTCATCAATGTCATCGCGATCAGGTAACCATGAAAATTAATTTATCGTAATAACGTTTTCCCATTCTCTATTACGTAATTATGCACGTGAGAAGTCAGTCGGAATATTTGCTCTTAACCTCCATATTATTGAATGTTCAGATACGAAATTATTTGACTTTTGGAAGTATCCCTCGTGTAATTTCTATAGGAATAAATGAATGGCTGTATGCAAAAATTGATCCCGATTGAATTTACAGTCAAGTTATCATTTTGTTTAATATTTGTTATAACTTTATATGCTTATTGGTCACATTAATATCTTCATGCTCATTGATTTTTAAATCTGGCTCTAACAATAATTCGTATTTTTATCATTTATAATCCTTAAGCGGAATTGTATTCACGAGTCCGGTCAACGAATCAGCTGGCAGAGCGTCAGAAAGTTCAGTTTGAGAATCTCGGCCGTCACTGAGCCAATTTAGATTTTATTTGTACGATCTTTAAATATTATAATAATTTTTCAGCATAACGGCAACGGCTGCTAGTATAGGAGCTGCCGGGATTCCTCAGGCAGGTCTTATTACAATGGTGATGGTGTTAAATACTGTTGGTTTGCCCGCCGAAGATGTTACTCTTATTATTGCCGTCGATTGGCTTCTGTGAGTGAATAATTTTTATAATTTAAATACAAATCGTATTCTTTAATTATCAATCAATTTCTTAAACGGCTAACTTAAAATTCTCTCTGTCACTCTTAGGGATCGTTTCCGGACAACCATCAACGTAATGTGCGACGCGCTCGGCGCGGTCATAATTGAACATATGAGTAAAGGGGAGCTGGACGCTGTGACAATAAATCGTGAAGAAGAGAACGTTGAACTTGCGCATCTTAGAAAAACTGAATCAGAAGTGCCTTAAATTTAATTAAATAGAATTTGAACCAAAAATATATATGAATCCAATACTCATCTATGTGGATGTATTTATTACAAGTATGCCTGTATGGTGATTGGAAAAACCGTATAGGGCTCCATCGCATGGTTTTACTAAACAGAAAAATCAAATGGCAACGAACATCAAATCAAATAAAAAATTCATAGTTATACCAATGCTCTCGTAAGATTTCGTTATTGTTTAGTTGAGGTCGAGGTGCTCGAATCTGCCGTGGGGAGATAGTCTCGACGTACCGAGTTGCCCGGCAGAGGAGAGTACCCGACGGAGACGTCTCCACGGACCGGCAGAAGCCCGGGTGAAACACCGGCGCCCCGCTGGAGATGGGCAAAGGGCTGTAGAGCGGGCGGAGATAGTTTTGATACGGTTAAGGGCAGGGGAGGAACCTCCTGCCCGAGTTAAGGACGTGGTGCCCAGCTGTCGCCCGATGCCCTGGGGAAGCGGCCGTGGAGGATCTCCAGAAGTTACGTACCGATTCGTTAAGGAACGCTCTCGATTTGGTTTAAAGGGACGACTCGAGGGAGATGGAAGAGTTATCGGTTATAAGGCTCTCGACCAATCAGAATGATTAGTTCTCGAATTTGGCATTTGGCTATTGTTAAAGCAGTCTGTCTCGAGGCACCGACCGAGGTGTCACGAACTGGCTCGCGCTCCCGTGCTATCTGTTGATAGTTTTTCTAGCCGTGTTTCGCTACGGTATAGCAATTTCTCGCTCGTATAGTTCTCACGTTGCTCTCGGGGTATCCAGGAAATTCTATGAATTTCCTGTGAGTGTTTTGGAGGTGTAGTGCTGTGCCCTAGTGCAGTGTCCACCTGACCTACCGTTCTCGGCCTTCATGGATCAACTGCACCAGCTCCGGTGAGTACTACCAATTTATTAATTGGTGAAGGGATTTCGATTTGGTACTTCAGATTCGTTCTATTACGTTCTCGATTCGTCGCTCTCTGTCTTTCGCACTATTTGCATGACTTATTCCGACCCTCTCTACGTCAACCTAGCAGCCTGAGCGGCCGTGCATTTCCGTAACCGTCCGCTCCCGTTCGTGTATCCAGTTGCGTTTGCTGATTTTATGCGACTCCAAAGATCAGCACCTACGGTTGCGTTTGTCGATTTTACGCGTCCCCAAAAGTCGACAGGATCCGTTAAGTTATCGCATTATCTGATAGGTTCCGTCAGAGATTTCGTTTTACTATTAGTGGAGTTGGGCCTGTTCCACCCCAACTCCCAGTTCATAGCAGTAGTAGCTCTTTATATCGCTTTGAGTTATAATTTTGTGAATCTACCTTGTCACTTTTTTCATTTTTTTAATCATAATCATTATATGTATAACGTAGTTTCTCTATTGTGCTCACTACCGAGTGTCTTCATTATTTTTCTTTATTTTATGAGACATGCTTATTCATCTATTTACACACAAAAGTATTGACTGTCATCAGTAGTCGAATTATTTACGAGCATATAACTTTGTCATCTGATTCGCTTGTTACTGTTTTCAAAAGCGTGAAATAAGAAACGGCTGTCGTCAATATCTGAAAAATATATTTTCTTTAACCTATAAAAGATAGATTTCAGAAGAGAGAAAATAATGGGCCTACCGTCGTGATTTGAACTAGACCAACTGGAAAAAAGTGGTAAGCTGTACACTGAAACGGTTTTTGCGAGCGTAATATTAAAAAATATATGATGGATTTATATTTATTGCTACGATCTGTCCATTCGCTATTATAAGCTGCATGATATAGAAGTTCTGTCTGTAAAAATATTATATGCTTAATGGTGTCTGTAATTTTTATTTCACTTTTCGAGATACACTGAATTTACCTGATCACTTAGAACATTCGAAAATCCACAGTAAATCAGAATTTCCACGAAAAGCGACATCATATGAGTTACGTATTTAATAATTTCCAAATACACCCCGCATGACAGTGTCTAAAAATAATAATAGAAAGATAAGACTGAAACAAGGGAGACATTCTGTATAGTATGTTCACGAGTAAAATGTATGCGAATACCACAATGCAAAAATGGTCTTAAAAATTTTCGCGTTCGTAATTTTTTTATACCCTCATACAAAAGGAAATTCTATCGGACGTGTTAAATTACGCAAATAAAAAAAGTATGCAATTGTGACACGCCTTTTCGATTGAATCGATGCAAACCAATTCCAAAAGAAATTTCGAATTTTCGTATAAAAAATTCTTCACTGACGTACACCGATCATTATTAGTCAAACCCTCAATCACGGAGCACACTGTGGGTCTGTGAGGTCCTATGAACTTTTCACGGTCTACCATTTGAAAATTACTAATTCGATCAAATTGGAAAAATTTTCAGATATTCTTTGACCACCGTAGAATCAATCCCACGAAAAAGTATATGCGCCACCTAACGGAATCATTGTTCTCAGGTATTTTATTTCTCATACATATGGTCAGTTTTTAAGAAAGTTTGGCAAGTGGAGTAGATTTACAACAAGATGAAATTCAGGCATCGTTGATACGATGCCTAAAATCCCATGTAAATAGTCGACTGCAAGGTTCCGCAGACCCCGTTTTCCGAATCTAAAAGCTCTTTCGATAAACGGTTTTAAGAGGTTATGTTGTCAATTTCATATCTCTGATGGTTCCGGATTAAAAAAAAAAGTTCGTAGGACTCTATTTGGACCACGCTATATAGGGTATTTGACACGATTAAACATAAATGATACCATGGCAATTTAAAAAAAAAACACATGCTACACATGGTTTTCGATTTGTCAAAAAAAATCCTATTCAACTAGTAGAACAATATGTGTATACGTAACTTACTTTTTCAAATTGGAATATACAGGCACACATGATAGTGGAAGTCATGATTATAGTGAGAAATATTATTGGACTGAATATATTTTCCAGCGTATCGCAAGATCTACAATAAAAGGTTATGACGTTGTCCTTGTATAAATTTTCAAGTAGTAATCACAATAATTAATATTTCACTCAACTGAAAGAGTATGATTTGTTTTTTAACGATTTCACGTAATTCGTCTACTTCCGTAGTCTTCTCCAGGTCACGTCGTAAAATTTCAAATTGTATAGCAAGATGCGTAGCGCACATAGGAAAGAGTGTATCGCAGGCAATCCAATGAAGTGTCATTAGGAGACAGACGGCTTGTTCGAATAAGATCCAGACTACGTATTTTGGAAAATATGACAGATCAAAAGGATAGACGGTTGGAAAAGTAGTAGCAGTAAAGTTGTACGAATTGTTTGCTGTCTTGGTAAATAAAAACTGTGTAACAACGCTCCTGTTAAATTGAAATTAGTCTTGAGAATATTTTATACGTAGATCACGTCCCAGAAAGCTGTTTACTTACACGTAGGGATTCATACAGTAGCTGCTGCACATTATCACTACTGTAGCCGCATAGCATTTGCTCAGGTAAGACGCTCGATTAGCCATTTGCACCATAATGTCCACGTTTTCTGGTCGCTCTATAGACTTTTCCCAAAAGCTAGACAAACGCAGAAGAAGCTCACGGACTTCTCTATGGGACGTGAGTATCGTTAAGCCCTACGAGCATAGGAGAAATGAGAATTACATCGAAAGTCAGAATATTTTTATTCGCACAGACCTTTGACATGCTTAAAGTAGCAGTGAGAGTGCCTGATAAAACAGCAATTACAAATCCTGTATCCGATCCTAGTGATACTGCAACGCTGCGAAACTCCAAAATGATAATGAAAAATCCGCAAGTGGAAAACGTCAGAACCAGCAACACTTCCCATATAGTGGGTTCCTTGTTGATTTTATTTGATATCCCTTTCATCGAATAAAATCCTGATTTTCGTAACAGATTTATATGAAAATCTGCATACTTGAGGAAAGAAGTATCCGGGTCCTTTTCGCGAGTATTTGACATCGTGTGATGCACTCTCTCGAAGAGTAGAGAATGCACTGTACGTTTGCAGTAAGCTTGCACCGAAGTTTCATCCTCTGCTTTCATAATTGATTAGCCTGCACAGCCGATTCAGGACATTTCCCAGAGGTAATAGTAGAAGTGTGGTGGGTTTTCAACTCGCAGAGAAGTTCACGCCCACGAGGAAAATGCTCAGCAACTTTTTATTCGCAGTTACTCCGTGAAATACTAATGCATCGAAGACTATTCTACTGGGAGCATACATATATTACGTATGTGCAGGGTGATGAGTCTATCTTGGAATAATTTTTCTTCAAGTAGGAATAACAATTTGAATGAAAAATAATCAGCAATTATTTTTTCAATACTAGAATTCCGGAAGATCACAAAAATAATTACAGTTGTTGCATTTATTGTATATTCGTGCAGTGGATTAAGGGGAGTGAAAGTTTAAAAAAAAATCGAAAAACTATTTATAAGAATAATTATATTGAAATACAAGTTTACTATAACTTCTACCCCCCCCCCCCCCCCCCCACTCCCAAAAAAAACCCGTGTAAAAAGCTATGCCAAGTATAGGAGTGTTTATTTATTGTATTTATTTATTTCACGATAAATTCAAAATGAATAGTATATATCTTCAGAAAAATTGGGAAGCTCTGATGTGCCGTACGAGTAGAATGTAGATGAAAGTTGTAGTTCCAGTTGCCGTTCAAAGTTAAACTTTTGATTATTGGTTGGATGATCCGCGGGAAGAAGGAAAATCTTGAAGATAATAGAGGAAAGGCGCTTCAAAGTTGGAAAAAGAATGAAGAAGGTAGGAAAGGATTTGTGAAATGGGCACCTCTTCGCCCATTTTCTTGAGGTCCTATCTCTCCACGAAGGAGAAACGAACCTTCCGAGGTTCACCAGAGGACTGTGTTTTGGAGATTGAGGGAAAAAACTGAAGTCCTGAGACTTTCGCGTCCAAAGCTCGAGGAAAAAACCTTAGGAACGAAAGGAAGGTGGGCCCACCCCCATTTTACGGGTTCTGCGCTGCAAATCTACGCTCCGACAAATTTTACAATTGCCAGCACTTCTAACTGTTACCCACCATGGTTCCTTTTTTCTAAGTGTTAATGTATATACTGTTTAATAAGATTTAAAGTATTAAACATTTCGAAGGATTTTACATACAACTAATAAATAGCTAGGCTTCGTACGGATTAGTATTAAGTCAACTCAAATTAATATAAATGCCACTTTAATATATTGGAATGGTCAGTGAATACCTCTATTATGTTTTTAAAATTAGATATGCATAAAATAATCTTATATATTCCATTTAATTATACAAATTATGAAACTTAAAAGAATTTAACACCTTGATTGTCATCAAACATTATCAACTCTGCTCGTTTAGAACTCTCTAAGGTTCTGAGTGCTCTAACTAGAACTTCTGGATCAAGCCCATGGAATTCTAAAAACAACATAAATATGAATAGTAATATAATTAATAAATGTACATGTTAAAGCAAAAAATTAATAAGTTTATTTTGTTTACCTTGATCAGTTGTATTTTCTCCATCTGTTAATTCAAACGTAGTGCAAACTGATCCTATAAAGCCATTGTCTCGAACCCAATTATATATTATTTCACCCCATTCCTGTAGCGTATGCCAAGAGACGAGCCACCTCTGTCGAGATTTATCTAAAGCACAAGCATATCCTGAATTTTCCAATTCTTCCATAATCACAAGAACCATGTCAGATGACAATTTTCCTAATTGCCACATGTAAAGGAAAATGATTTACCTCAAAATAAAGCATCAAGTATTTAAGAATGAAAACTGAAGATGGTTCTCTTGGGATTATTCAAGTCAAAGTACTGTCAATTGTCATTTTTATTCCAATGTAATATAATTTTTGTTTGACTGATTAAAATCCATGATATGTTTAGTAAGTAATATGTGGTTTGAGATAAAATTTATATGACCAGTAGAGTATGCTAGCGCTGCTGAGCTTTTATATCCACTGCATGAAAACTTGTAGAAGTTTAGCAATTGGCAGAAATGGTAATTTTCTAAACTGCTTTGTAATTAAGAAAGAAAGAGGAGTTTTCTAAAAGTTAGTCAGAACTTAGTTGCCAATTTAGTAAATAAAGGTAGACACAGATATACTGATTTCACAGCAGTGGTTTAGCTAAAAACTGTATTTAATCATGTAGTATTCCATCCAAGAAAAGTCCACTATATCATTCTGTGCTCTTTTAAGTCATATCAAAAGAAACCTTTAACATAAGTTAGATTGTATAAAACAAGAGATTTTTTACTCATTGTCAGTGCAACAATTTTGAACGCTCTTGTCACTATAGAAATGTTACACCAGCAGCAAGAATGTTAATTATAGTCAGGTTGCGACATTAGACTGATTTGCACAGATAAAGCATAGCTAATTTTAAAGATTCTACCATATGCTGTTTAGTAATAAATACAAATGTATTATCATTAAAAATATTACATTGATCTCAAAGTAAATACATTATAATTAAGCATATAAATGTTAAATACTATATATTTGCTCTCTCTCATTGGTTAACTTCAAGATCTAATATCATGGACTACTATTACTAGCTAATTCTAACAAAAAGTTGATAAAGAAAAAAGTTAATAGTTGATATAAAGGATACTGTTGATTGATGCATTGTTGAAAAGTGGACTCGAATGCACCTCTCTAATATCCACAACAGCTTGATTCGTAATACGGTAATACTCCAAAGTTAAACTCTTCCATGCAGCCAATTGTTTTGCCTTTGTTTCTGCATGTGGTTGAAGGCTAAAATCAAATTATATGAAAATTACATTTGACAGATGATAAACTTCAGCAGAATGATGGACCCTATTCTATGAAATGCAGTACACCATTATCTTACTCACACAATTACTAAACATATATAAATAAACCAAGTTTAGAACTTCATAATTAAAATATGAGATATACCAAAATTCATATCCACACATACGTGAAAAATGGAGGAAAACTATATTGCCATGGCCAATTAATTTCTGTCATAGTGATGTAATTTTTTTCGGCAATAACCTTTCAAACCAATACTCATTTACCCCTGTCAACCACTATTTATTGCATTCAGAAGTTCACATTCTCTAGCACAAGGTATGTTCTGAAATTTACTGCCACAAGTTCGAATGCGTATTTTTCACTATGGTGAAATTACGAAATGTGGATAGCTGTTAACCAACCACTGTGCTTGTCTTCTTTTCACTCCGACACACGATTGGCTAAGAGCTTTTCTCTTTTTACAATCTTCATAATTCTGAAAGATTTGAAGGGATTGACAAATCAAAGATATTTCTACTTCTAAGAAATATTTGAGATTAACTTATCTGGCACTTGGCCAGTGGCACGTGATGTTCCTTACCCTTCTCCAACGAGGTATATTTCTGAACGCACCCCACAGGTATTTAGATAGCAATTGACGTGCGTGTGGTAGTTCAAAGTTGTGTGACGTGAAGTGAGTGCAGTGCTGTCGTCATGAAAGGGAATTGAGGTTGTAGTTCATTTTATGTTTGGGTAAGAAGTACCCGAAAAACGGCTAATGCTGCACCTAATGGTTGTTTAATGAAATTAAAAAAACGAAAGAGCTTGTGCGCGCAGTGCGTGAGTATGCCCGCCAAGGTCTCAAAGAAGGTCGTCGGCATGATCATACGAAGCCGAAAGTCCATCATGAAGGATGGTGTCATCACGGTACAGATAAAAGTTTTTTTTCATTAAAATATTTATAATGTAAACAGATTTTAGCCTTTTCTTTTGATAATCAATTAAGACGTATCATTATATGTTACCAGTCATTGTTTCTTAATCTCATATGCACCATCACTGATTAAGTTTTAAGCTTTAATCAGAATATGAACCTACCGATCATCAATATGTCTCAGTTTATCTAAAGCAAAAAATGTAGTGCGAAGTTTTAAAATCTATCCTTATGTTCTTAACTATGCTTCAATTGGAAAAATTGAATTATATTGCTACAGTGTAATATACTTTCTATGATAAGCGATGCCTAAAAATTTATTAGAGTTTTATTCTTTTGTTTTCACAATCTTTCATTGCATACTATGTTTCATTATTTTTTTATTATCATGTATTATAACAGTCAACTGTACATACTAAAGTTAAATTGGAGTTGAATTTAAGTTTTAAGCACAATACTATTTGAATTTTACTTTTATATATTTATGATTCCTTTTTATCCAATTAGCTTCTTTTTTCACCCTGTTACGTTTTCTATCCTTTGTATTATTATGTACTTTTAATTTTCTTAAATAAGGATTAACTTATTAATAATCTTATATCAAACAATTTGTATACTTTGATTTACACCAATATTTTTCCAATATAAGGAAAGCTTTAACTACTACTTTACATAAAATCTGAATGATCTTTTATTAATTCTTTATCCAAATTTAATACATAATACTTGTGTTCAATAATGTTACATTTTTTATTTTACATCATAGTATTATATAATTATATAGTTTTATGATTTTCTGTTCATTGTTTTAAATTCTTTTAATTATGAAGTTCATATGATGATAAACATTATTGTTAGAATTATTAATTGGGTAATATATATTTGTAGTTCACAGTCTAAAAGAAAAAGAAATTAATTGTAGCAGCTGGAATGATGTCTGAGATAGCATGTATATTGGCAGTAATTGTCGTGCTGTTATCTATGATTTTTCACAATGTGTTATTACATATCATTTAATTGCGTATAGAACAGCCAAGTATGAAATGTAAGTTTGTTTAGTCCCATATATCTCCTTATATGTTGCAAGGTTTAAAGAACATCATTATGATATACTTCTGTCTTAATTAAAACATATTTGCACTTTAATTCAATGTGTTTTTCTGATAGTTTGCAAAAAAATGCAATCATTAGCAAATCACAAGTGGCTTTTCAAATAAGTAATAAGTACTAAAATAAAAAAATAAAATATATATCATTGCAATATCATGCAAATGCAAACTTTTTAACCAAAATCTTATGCACAATAACATGAGGCTTACTAAAGAATTTATTATTTTCAATCTGTCAACAAAAAAACATTGAAATTGTTGACCGATTATACATTTATATTTATTTTCACCTTTATACTTGTTATGTGTTTTTGTAGTAATAATTATCTTTGCATAGAGTACAAACAACTGACCCATGTAATGTATAAAGAAAATGGAAATGCTGAATAGCCAGTCTAATGCATTTTTATTTGGTTTTTATGAGCCTTTTGCATGTACACATATTACAGAACAATTTACATTTATTTTATCTTGGTAACAAATTGATAATTTTGCTTCGTAGACTGACATATTTTAATACAAATGCCTATTGAAGCAAATTTAAACGTGAAACGTAAAAAATAACAGAAAACAAAGGAATTTCAATTATATAGTAGCAAATTTTTCATGTGTATTTAATATGGCCTTAAGGCACATTCGTCTTTGTCAAATTGATTAGAAGGCTCCATGTAAACTTATTCTTTGGTTCAATTGTGAGAGAGAAATAATGTATGGATGTTTCCGTTTAAGATCACTGGATTTTCTTACATTTCCGTCATACTTTATATTAACCGAGTAAGGGTATTTAATTATAATCTTCAATTGCATAAATGTACTAAAATTTTCCTAAGTTACTATTAAATAATATTTCAATATCTGATCCTCAGAAAAAATGTTAAAATTAAATGCTGTAGTGTGCCGTATAAACATTTTTGTTCGTTGTAAATTCATTTTCGAATGTCATATATAAATCTATAGAAATATGCAGTATTCGGCGTATCAAGGTACATACATACAGAATAGTTCAATGTATAGTATAATTTGGTGTCTATAAAATATCAAAGATATTAAAAAGCACCTCGTGCAACTTGATTATCGTATGCAATTATTATAAAATGCATTACTTTTATTAAAGCGCTTAATTATTGTATTCCGTACAGTGATTACATTTTACTTCATTACATTCCAAGGTATGCTCATTTTTCGTCTAATGGGAAAATGTATGGTTCGAAAGTATGGCGGGAGAGGGCACAAGATGGCTCGAAAGATCCTGGGGAGGCCAAGAGGGTGGCACTGCAGTGGTTTGTGCTCTTGCGTAAATTTCTCCGATATTTCCTTTGAAGATGAAGAGATGGTTGTCGATACTGCTGAAATTTTCGGGACGGACTTAATGGATAATAAGTGATAAAGTTATTAGTGCAACGTTTACGGCATTGAAAGCTGTACAAGTCATGCAACAGAAGATAAAGGGCGAATCAAATTTTCATATTCACAATGTATTCAGTAGCTGTCAAAAAATACTAACGAATGGCCCAGCATCTTTATTTCAAGGACACTTCTGTTTTCAATCAATTAAAAATAATTCAAAAGTCAACTTTCAAATTCATGGAGACAATTCCTCCAAATCGATTCAAGTTATTTGCGTATGTTCTAATCTGCATCCTGGTTAATATTAATACGAATTTAATTGAATCTTAGCCAAATGGTAATGTTACTTCAAATCTAAGATTATCGTTTAAAATTTCTTAAACGTCAGTTGCTCTTACGTAAATGGGACAATTAGAAAAAAAAGGATATTATGTTAAAATGTAAATTCGGGAACAAAAAAAATTTTTATTGAAATAATATATTATGAGATGTCAAATAATCATTGCATTTTTTACTGCCACTAAATAGGTCATACTGAAAAAAAAGTAAATGCAATATTAATCTTTTACAATCGTTGCTGTCATTGAAGAACTGAATTGAGAAGTGACAACCATAGTTGGCAACGCTTTAAAATGAGAAATATTGTATAATGGTATATGTGTGAAGATAAATTTATTTTTAAATCCATTTGAGTGTCTATGCATATATACTTTTATATTGGAATTGTAAATAGGAAACATTTTATACCAAGTATCAAAAGGAGATAAAAGTTTCAATTAATTTTATGTAAATACGTATTGCTTAATGACATTAATACATTGTAAATTTTACATAGTTTCAATAGACCGTACAGAAATTAGTAGATTGTACGTTTATTCTATTTACCGAGTTATGTCAATGTGCATTGCGTGTGTAAGTGTAAATATAAAATAATGAAATCACTTGGTGCTACAAAAGAAAAAAAAAGAAGAAAGATGTTAATCTATATATAAAAAGACAAAAGTCAGACATAATGCCCCCAGGGGCAGACGGAGGGACAGATGGGCTTGGCCCCTCGTGTTCCAATGCACATAATAGTCAGGAAAACGCTTCGCCTAAACTTGTGCCTCCATTGACTTTCATTCAACGGTGTTACATGCATATTAAGGTCAGCCCTGCTGCATGCTTGCATATCATACCTATTTTTTTTAGCCACCAATACCAGTCACAGTATGACAAACTTTTTGGAGTCTATCTAGACATTCAGTATATAGGCAAAGTAATAATGTACATCTGTGTTGAAGTACATATTATGTTTATTCTATATTAGTCACAGTGAATGAACTAGATATCGGATTGATAAGGAGACATATTAACGTATTCGAACTGTTAAAATTATATCATCTTTCGTAATTATTGATTTTTGTTATTATTGTATTTTTCAGAGTTCTGGTGTAGGAGAAGCAAGCGTATATCATGCTCTGGTTGTCATATTTTTGGAGTTTTTTGCTTGGGGCCTGCTGACAATGCCAATAATATCTGTATTGAATGAAACATTTCCGGATCACACGTTCCTGATGAATGGTTTAATAATGGGCATTAAAGGAATTCTATCTTTCCTTTCGGCTCCTCTCATCGGAGCCCTATCTGACGTGTGGGGACGAAAATTCTTTCTACTTATCACTGTGGCCTTTACTTGTGCACCAATTCCTCTAATGAGTATTAATACTTGGTGGTTTTTCGCCATGATCTCTATCAGTGGCGTCTTTGCGTGTACCTTCTCAGTTGTCTTCGCATATGTAGCTGACGTAACGGAAGAGAGTCAGCGCTCGTTGGCATATGGTTTGGTATGCTTTCAAACATTCTGATACTTTAGAAAACCCGAAATATAAGTATTGTAAGAAATTATTGAGTTAAATGATATGAACAGACTTATCCGAGACTTTTTCCAATTTGATTATCAGTGATTCACATTAAAGGGAAAAGGTGTGTGAGACAGCATAGTGGATAACAGCAAAATTTATACCGACTCAAATACCTTTTCCCACTTGTCAAGTACATCTATAATGAAAGAATATATTTCGCGTTTATGCGGCATAGTTTTCGTAAATATCGTGTTTCGGATTGGAAATGTGAATCATAGATTAAATTCAGTGAAGCGTGTAGTGCTTAAAAAGTAGCGTATTAAGATAATGTAACGTATCGATTATCGTTGACTCATGGAGCGTGGAAGTATCACTGATAAGATTACTTGTATGAGAGATTAGACTTTACGTTCCGTCACTCGAATTACAATATTGAAAATATTATATTAAATAAAGAAAAACCGTTTTATAGGTTTCAGCTACCTTTGCCGCAAGTATGGTGATAAGTCCAGCCCTAGGTGCTTACACTATGACGACATATGGTGAAAATCTTGCAGTAGCATTGGCTACGGCTATTGCAATCTTAGATGTTTTTTTCATTCTGGTTGCGGTACCGGAAAGTTTACCAGAAAAAGCTCGCCCGCCAGCCCCTATTTCTTGGGAGCAAGCTGATCCTTTTGCAGCATTAGGCAAGGTAATACCTTTATAAGTATTTTTACAGTTGAAAAATTAAAAGCATAGATCGAACATCATGTCAAAACCTAATGTAATGAGAATTTTTCGTTTGATAATTTAACTGAACAATTTCCTTTTAAAGTCTTTGCCACGCAACATTGCAATCAGTTAAGATAATATAATATAATGAAATAATTAACCCTTTTACATAGACCTGTTTTTAAATAAAATTGAAAACTGTTCTTAAAACTATTTTTATTTAAAAAAGCACTATTGAAATAACTTTCAATGTGAAAGTGGTATATATCGATATGAAAGAGTTAAATAACTTGTAAATCATGTGATTCTAAAATATTCATAGTCGAAATTTTCAAATTTATAAATTTACTGCAACATCTAATTTAAAGAAATTCTTGATACCAAACAATAAGGAAATACTTGACACTCGAATAACGTACTTGGTTTTTAAGAACAAAATGTGTGTAATTGGTAAGGAATTATGTTATTTCACTGTAAATGGATCTTATGCAATGAAAAGCTTGATTTATCTTTTTATTTAATTACAGGTTGGCAAGGATCACACTATTCTGATGCTATGCGTCACTGTATTCTTAAGCTACTTACCAGAAGCTGGACAGTATAGCTGCATCTTTGTATATCTCAAACTAGCTATGGGATTCTCGGCAGCTATGGTGGCAGTATTTATTGCTGTAGTAGGGATTTTAAGTGTTGGAGCGCAAATACTTCTCGGCCCTCTAATGAGGACATTGGGTAGTAAACATACTATTATGTTGGGACTCCTTTTTGAAATGCTACAACTCATGTGGTACGGCTTCGGCTCACAAACATGGTAATGTATTTTATTCAATTATAGTATAATTTTTATATAAAACTTATCAATGAAAATGAATACGAGTAAATCTGACTAGTTTCAAAGCATCTTGCTCACGATTTGTCGATCATACCACGCGAACGTTTTATTTTTGTGACTGTACAGGGAAATTGTCAAATTCTATCATAAGAAATATTTCGTGAATCACAGAATATATGAAAAAGTTGTAAAGGAAAACTTTTTATGATTTTCAATACGACGGATTGGGACGGACTGGTGCCACTTCGCATTTTTACGCAATCATAGATATTTCTATTTCAGTGCATAACATGTGACTTTAAGTAGTATACATAATTATTTTCAAGGTCTGGAGTCACTCGCAATTGACATTGTAAGGAATATTTGATAAATGTGCGACTTTCTATGCGCGACGGCATAGGTGGCGACAGGTTCCTGTGATTTGAACAGCTGTTCCACAATTTTCTTGAGGAAACCAGCGAACTGCCAAATCGACCAATCATGTTTTCGCTTTCATATAGCCCTCAGGCTCGTTCTAAATGCGGCTATGTGATTAGTTGACATAGCAGTTAACCTTCAGTTAAACTAAAACTAATACTGATGAGACAGAGCCTAAGTGATCGTAGAAATTATAAGAATATGCAGGCACTGCATATTAAAGAAGAATGCGAACAGAATTGTAGTACGAGGTGAAATTTCAAGACGATACGGTGACCTGTCAGATTTTTATGAAACGTCATCATTTTTGTAACTCCCGACTTTCCGTTTGTCTCAAGTGAATGGGAGTTATTTGTTTTGTTCTATTGTCACTTTTCTTTTACACTTACTGACTATTTCTCCATCGGAGTCAAACGAGGGTTTAAATAGATTGAATGTATACCTACAGTAGATATGCAACAAACATCTTTCAACTTTACTCCAGTGTAAAACAGCCACTAAGAGCTTTATTTGAGGAATTGCGAGTACACGCAAAGATTAGTTCATTACAATCTTTCATATAAAATATTTTGTATTGTAAGCAGTTATTAACTAAAAACTAAAAATTGAGACATGAGAAATATTTAATACAGTATGTGCAAAAAATTAAGTATAGTGACAGCCCTCTCTAGTCTAACCAGCTCTTAGGTATATTTTAGTCAAAAGATTTGTTCAATAATTATGATTTGGTCATTTTCGTACGATACAAAGGTGAAGTCTCAAAGTATTAGTATTACAGCAAAACAATTTATTACAGTTGAAATTCAATTATTAAAATAATCTCATACACGTGGCCTTTTAATATGGTGTATATTTTATGACTAATTGTGGAATAATTTTCAAATTTGTTAAAGGATGATGTGGGCTGCGGGAGTTCTCGCTTCTGTTTCGAGTATTACATATCCTGCGATATCTGCATTCGTCTCCATGCACTCGGACGCCGACAAGCAGGGTTTGGTGCAGGGTATGGTGACTGGGATGCGGGGACTTTGTAACGGCTTAGGACCGGCCATGTTCGGTGTTATTTTCTACCTCTTTCATGTAGATCTCAATGATGATTCACCTTCCCTTCCGTTAAAACCACCAATCTTTGACGAGCACAATCATACGGGAACTGCTACACAGCATCTCGCTATCATGCCTCAGGTTTGTATTTATATAGATACTTATTCTTATTTTTTAAAATGTATTATTTCACGTGTAATACCTTACCTTTTCGTCGGCCGGCCTTCAATCATGACCATATGAACTATGCAACCGTTGGTCGTTAGACAAACATTTATTTCACGAAGAGGGAACTTTCGAGCCTAAAGTTCTGGAAATTTACAAATGTTGCTACTGCTGAGCTTCGAAAATATTACATCTTTAGCTGGAATTTGGTTTTTTGTTTAAATCTTAACCTCTTTGGTTAAGTGATTCTTCTAGAGTTTTGAATACAAACATACGTCATCAGTACTTCGGATATTTGCGCATCAGCTGTCTTGAAAGTGAAAATAAAATATGTGCAAATGTTATTGTGTCATTAATATCTGCAACTTATTTTGTCGTGAAAATTTCAGCTGAAACGGCAGAATGGTTTGTTTGGAGTTTTGGATATAGACATTCTACAGTTCCGCGACATTGTACGCGACCGCCTGTGTATTTCGTATGCTCGTGTTTAAAAAATTGTAAATTATGAAATATCTTAAAACGATATTAATATAGTGGATGAAGGAGTGAGGAGAGGAAGGGGTGACGGAGTGATATCTGTTACATAATAATTATTGGATTTTGTCAATAACACTCTGATCAGTTCGTTATTTCAATAATTAAATTATTTTTGCATTTGTTTTATTAATTCACCAAATTTGAATAATTAAAATTCGGTCAAATCTGCTCTGTCTAGAGCGTGTTTAAATAAATATTAAGATCATATTATATTTCTTTTAGTATGTGACATGCGAATTAGTTATTATCAGCTTCAAAGATTCTTTAATAATTATTTGTGATATTAATCATAACATTTCTTTTACAGCTAGTACCAGGTCCGCCGTTTGTTTTTGGTGCATTACTTGTAATTTGTGCACTACTCGTGGCTGCATTCATTCCTGAATCAAGTCCAATGACGATGGGGCCAACGCACCATTCGTCAACTTCCCGGAGGCCCTCCGGTAAATACGCATACCAGAAATGTACGTTAAAAGTTACCACCATTCTGAAAATCGCATGGGGTCTTCCGGTGGTGGCTTTTACCTCAATCTTTTCATGCACAACATCTAACAGTTGCTTAAAGTTTTAAACAATTGAAAAAAAGACTTAATTGCCTCATTTTTATATTATACTCAGTAGCGAACTCCAATTTTTATATTTAAATGGATTTCAATTAAAATGGTTCACTTGCTTTGCTTTTAAGAGTATTCACTTGAATGAATTTTGAAGTTAAGTGAGAAAGTTTTTATGTGGTCGTCCATGGTCTTTTAGGTCAGTCAAATACATTTTTTTTTTTGAGATCCACTACTTTTTATATATATGAAATTATTGTATTTGTTTAAAACTTTTGTTTCCTTAATTTCCTCATAGAGAATACGCAATTAGCGAAAATATAAATAAAATGTTGCTTTTAAGCTTTTTGATCGACTATCTTGAAATCTAAGACAGATACGACAAAAAATATGCATTAATTTGTATGAAACAATTTTTCCAGAATAAATTCAAATAACTAACTAAAAGCTTAAAAATCACACTACTTCATATTTTCGCTAAGAGTTTGTGCCTGAAAGGGAATTGAGGAAACAGATTTTTTTTTCGAAAAAGACCACTAAAGCCAATCATCACCACTTTTATCAACATAAAAATTAATGGAGCTCCAAGGTAAAAAAGAGTTAAATTTCCCTAGCCTATATGCCAAGTAAGGCAGGAAGATTTAATTTCGAGTCCAATATTCTTTATACACTTGAAGGGGAACCGCTTTCGATTTTTCATTTGTGCGTAAATTACACGTACAAGGACTTAAAGCAGAGAATCTCCCTACTATAAAATCTTTTAATAGAAAGCACTGTCACTCAACTGGTTAAATTCATTTCAAGCCATCTTATAAAATTTCAGTCCCTGCATCTTATGATTGTTCAATTACTCTTTAGGACATATATGTATATATAAATTACTAAATATAGCCATTGGCAGGCAGGTCATAGTAGAATGACTGCGAACAAAGTCTTTTCAGCGGCACTTTACCATGAAATTGATTTAGATAATCTATAAAAACTGTGGCACAGAAACTAAGAAATATATACGAGGATCTCTGTATCACTCCAAACCATGAACGCGAAATCAATTTGAAGATTTTAGGGTACTACAAAATCTAGCTGTTAAACAAGAAATTATCCTCGTCTAAAACTTTAACGTTTTGCAACAACGAGTGCTGATAGTAATCTGTGACGTCACGATTAATGCCATCGTGCGCGGGCAGTGGTCAATAATGCTTATTCTTTACAGACCATATTTAGTTAACCCTTTCGTGACCAGTGGTAAAGTTCATAACTTCTACCTAAATTTGACCGATCAAAATAGACTCGAGCTGATTTTGAAGATCAAAACCTGCTCCATCTGCAAAAAATTGGCATCATCCGTGACAACTTGTCGAAAAACCTAAAATCGAGTAAACACAAAAATATCATAACTTCTGCCAGCATGCTTTTTGAATTTCATTCTCTTCTAGTAGTTGCCTTCACTTACTAACGAAAGTTTGTGTAAAAAAATTGGTTATGCAAAACCACTCCATAAACGTAAAAATCAACTCCTACTAATTATAGAGAATACCCCACGTCGGATTCGCATTGTTCGAAATGTTCACTCGCTATGCAGCGACTCCAACATGCGAGCGGAACGTTCAGAAACAGTTATTAAGCTGTTGGCGCATGGGAAAACTATTTTGAGTTCAGATTTGTAATCAGCAATCTAAAAAACGTCCGAGTACCGAGTTTCATCCAAATCAACTCACTTTTCGCATTTCGATTCGCTATATTGGATCCGCCATTTTCAATTTAACAATTTTGGGTTCAACTTCGTAATTAACGATCGCGAAATCCCCCAATTACCAAATTTCGAGTAAATCGCAGGTAAGGAAAAATAGAGTTCATAATGACAGTTAAATTCACGCTCTAAGGTTAGTTTTCGAAACGGGAAAAATCAGAAATTTTGTTTGATCTTGATAGTTAGTAAACAGCAATAAGTTTTTTTTTTAATGAAATCACTAGAAAAAAATTCAGCCATTAAAGAGTTAGGCTTCGCTTATACTTAATAGCTCCATGTTTGTGTATCACTGCTCTAGCTGATTCGCTCCCTGGCTCACGATGTTGAGTCTTCAACGTTTGGCACAGATTCGAAGCTCCAAGGCGAATAGTGTCAATGAAATTGTTTCGCCTCTGTATAATATGTCATTGGAGACACTATTGAGGTACGAGGTTTCACGGCCTGATGCGTGCAAAAGAATCGTCAACTATAGTCGGTCCACGAGTTCAACTTTTCTTTTGAACAGTCGTAAGCAATGCAAAACTTAGTAAAAATCGCACTTGCTGGAAGACTTCATTGTTTTCGATCCATCAGAAAAACACGTCGAACACATGGGCCGACTATAAATTTAGAATTGGATGACGTTTTATTGCCGAAAACTAACAAATTTGAGACACGCACGAACTTTAAAACTAACATCGAATTATATTTATATTTTATGTTTGTTTTATATATTATTCTAATTTTTCCAAAATAATTCCATTAATATTGTGTGCGTATTGGATAGGTCAATTTGTATTTAGGGGATAATAATTGAAAGATAAGAAAAGTATTGAAGATATGTGATGTTTGTAATAAAGATATCATTAATGGATCGTTAATTGCAGGTTTATCACTAGATGTCCAGTACGAAGTGGATCGAGTAACTAGTGGACGAAGCAAAATAGGACCATTATCTCCCCTCGTCGACAATTGTAATTCTGCTGCGCTATAGCCATATCTGTACTTCAAACAGACAACCTCGTATCCAGCAGAAATCACAGCACGCCATTCCACCGGAAAGAAACATACCGTGCCCTTCATCAACAACGTAAGCCTCTATGTATTGGGCCAAACACATCAACTCTGAATGAACTACGTTATAGCTGTTCATACTGTATCATACCGTCTACTCTAACGGATAATTGACTTTGTTTTTAGGACGTACCAAATGAATATGAATAACATTAAGGAGGTTTGCTATGGAAGTGAAATTGGTTACAACTTAAAAATCGCGCGAGGTACTTTTGTATGTCATGTACCCAGTTATCAAATTTCGCGTCGTTTATCTATACCATTTTTTTTAAGAAGTGAAGATGTAAGACGGCTTCTGCTATATGAGATCTTACGACAGGTACAACAAGAAAAGTGATTTTGACGTTGAAGCGAATAAGAAAAAGGTTTTACACATCAATAAATAACTATCTAAATGGTATTTTATGCATTCGAAATATCTCATGCGAAGGAAATAAAGGATTTTCTTTGCATCAAGTATTTATAGTAACCAAAGAATGCTAGAGGAAGGAAGTCTTGGGGGAGGTTAATTCGTTCGTCAAACTCCGCTAACAGTTGCTCTGATCCCAGCAGATGCAAACCTCCTTAAATTCCAAGAATCACCATTTTCTCGAAATGATTTGGTGATAGACGGAATCTTTTTCTTTTAATCGGGATCCACATCACGTACATTCTAATGTTAATTATGAAGACCTGTTGTTGAATGTTATAAGAGGATGAGATGTTCCAAGGTGATTAGCCATTGCTTTGATATTGTTATTTTGATAAATTCGCCAAATGCACAAGATAACAAAATTGTTGAAAATCACAGCCGAAATCATCAGTATTGCACTAGATTCCTATCTCGCCAATTTTTTTTTAAGTCTCTAGTGTTTTCTGACGAACTTTTTTTTTTTTTCATTTTGCATGTCTAACATTTTTCATTTTAGACGCAGTGTTAAGTCCGGATCAGGTGTCATTTTTTTACATGTATAATTTTTGTAAAAGAATTGAGCATCGTTAAAACACAAGAATTAGTGTTGATATTGGAAATATAGTTTCAGCCTTTGCCTTCTGTGTGAATAAATTTGAATTACGGACAATTCACATGTATTTTGTAGATGTTGACACATTCCTAATTCTGACAAGCGTTAAAATTTCCTATCGTAAGATAGGAAAAGGGAGAGAGAGATTATTTGAGCATAGTCATCATGATGGATTCATTAAAATCGCATTTTAGCTAGAAAGAAAACGGTATCTTACGAAGTGATATAAGTAAAAATAATACAGAAAAACTTAACTTTCGGCTTTTGAACGTACCGTTACTTGTACTTCAGAAGCAAAGAAAAAGATTCTTTTCATGGTGTACGTTATATCTGTCTCTACCGTCGAACAATGTTTATTATAAAACTGATGTCAAAGCATTTACATGTTTCGACGATAATACCAATAACGAATGTTGATACGTGAAATGGCATCGTTACTTTTTAACTTCAAAGTTTTGCCGAACTAGTCGTACGGATTAAAAAGCACAAGGAAATCAGATGCTTCGTTTGTTAGGTTCTTAAATTATTGGACACGTACGATGAATCTGCCAAAGCTGCAAAGATGCCGTTAGCAAAGAAATTCTGTATTACGTTCAGACACCCTTCATATTTTCTTAGGTAACGTAATAACACCTGTCAAGTCTCGTTTGATTGCTGAACCTATTAACAGTTAGTTTCTCTCTTACAATAAATGGGCAAAAGGTTAATAAAAGGCTTCTATTGAAAGTATGCACGAGGTTGGATTTACCGTACTCTCGATACTGGTTAACACTTGAAATAAAAGCATCTTTGATATTCTGCTTGACATGATTTATCGCGCTATTAACATTTATACGATAATGCATAATAAAATTGACATTGTCGATTTTTCGACTGTACATGTAGAAGTCAAGAAGGGAGGTATGTGAACTCCGTCAAAGCCAAAGATCGAAGTTATGGAAAATTAAATTGTATTGGATGTAGGTGTGCAAACGTAATTAATTCCAGCAAGTACGATTCGAGTCACACATCAATGATGAAGGTAAACTTTAAACGATTGCTATTTTTCTCCAAGAATTTTTTTGTTGGACGATGTTGTGAATCATCAAAGTGCATAACCGTAACTTTTGAGAAAGTATTGTTCAATATCTGAGGCGGTAGGCATTCTTTAATAGTATAATAGTGAACAAAGCTGGTTTAGGTAGACAAATCTTTTGATTTCCCTATGTGCTGAAAACGTTCCTTGCGCTTTATATTTTAATTTAAGATTTTTCATAGATGTAACAACTTTCGGATACAATTTTGTGGAGCGTTACAATTCATTAATTATTAGGTTGCATAAAGTCTAAAGACCGTGCAATACAAGCAACATATGAATAGTGTGAAAGAAATTTGGTATGAAACTTTAGGTATATCGTTCCATAGAGTGTCTGCAGTGTCGTTGACAAATGCAAAAGCATGTACAGTGTCACTGATTGTATAATTCAATTGTGTTATTACTTAGTAAATAATTAGTAATTTATGTTTGTATGCAGTCGAAGACACGTACACAATTGTATTATAAATGTAATATTATATATAAAGAAAAGGATATGAAATTCGATATAAGACGTAGACTAAGGCTGCTCGAAGTTGAGCCAAGCAACTGTATATGCATAATGTATGATGATGGATTCGTCAATAAAAATTATTTTTAAGATAAAGTAAATTGTGATTTAAATATTTCTTTAATACAAAAGTATTGTGTCCACGAAAATTTAAGAATTAATTTTATTTAAGAAATATATTATACATTTATCACACAAAAAAATATAACGCGTCATTCATTACGATTGATTAACTTGAACTACAGCTTGTATACTTTGAGGCATCGATACCAGCGTAGAACCACTCTGCTGCCATAATTCTATTGCCTTATTAACGATTACTTCCGAAGTTTCTTCAGATATCTAAAATAAAATTGTGATAGTCTTACGACAGAATAATGAAATACAATGAGAACAATTAAGTGCCGATAAATATGTATATGTACATTGTTGATAGCGTCCAGAATATTATCCAGATGTTCGCATCGTAGGAGAACCCGTTTTAAAGTAATTAATGTGACAACAGCCACAAATACTAAAATCTTATAGGCACCAACTACTATTTTATCCCATATTCTGTAATGAAAGTATTACTATAATCTAGGAGAAATATAATGAAAATGACTGCAATCTATTTATATGACTATAATATAGATACTTTGGAATAGAGCCATTGCTTATGGTTCCTGCAAAGCACGAATAGAACCAAATATGAAAAGGAAGATTGGAAAGAGCTTCGATCTTAGTGAGATGTTTGTATAAATCAGGATCCTCTCGTTCCAAAATACTGTAGGTGCATTCTTGCAACCGAACAACTTCCTTGTGAAACTTTTGTACTTGATCCAAAAAGCCACGTAGAACCCAATATGTATCCACTAGCTTGTCTTCATGATCAGTATCAACAACATGACACAAACTCTCGGCTAGTTTACTTGTTGCCCTAATAAGAAAACAGCACTATATAAAATATAATTCAAACTCTAAGTGATCAGGATAGTTAATATCAATATCTTTGAACACATTCTTTGATGCTGTTTTGTTGTATTTGTATTTAAAAGAGAACAATCTGTACTTAACAAATATAGAATTAAAAATTTGTAACTCAACCGCAGTAATGGAGCATCCAATTGAGCATTTAAATCAATCTTGACTCTTCTAGTTCGTAGAAGCCACATTGTAAGAAACACTTCATGAGGTTTAGTGTTTTCATTCACAATCTTTGCAATTTGCAGTGCTTTTTGTAGATCTTCAAACTCTGCTTTGCGTTGTATCATTATAAAGTCATGACTTTCAGCAAAAGTTGGTACAACCCCAAGTAAGATTTTCCACAAAAAATTTCTATACAAAGTTGGTACTGTGAAGCGTAAACAAAATTGTTTTAACTTTGCTTTATCAAAGGGACGGTCCTTGAGCAAAATTTCCAACGACTTCCTTTCCTCTACACTGCGAAACCCAACCTATGATATAAATATTCTTTAATTAGAAACACAGTTCTCATGCAGGTATATTACATAAATTAGTCATACAAAAACTGGAACTGACACTTGAAAATAAATAATAGATAGTATAATAGACAATTAACAATTAACCAATTTTCAAGTTTAGAAAATCATTTGTATAACAATCACGGCAATTAAATTTCATTATAATTTTATTCAGAACTTATATATTTCGCATCTAATTCTTAACTCAGACAAAGTTATTTGACAGAAACTATCAATTTACCTTTTCATAATACGACGACCGAAAATTTCGTTCATCCGCCATTTATTTAAAAATGCAATAATACAATTCTAGGCATGAACTTATAAATAAGAACGACCAAGAACGACTGATCTCGACTACTCTCTCGTCAGAGATGAGTAGGGAGATGCACAACGCTACGGTTTTAGACGATTCCAAAATAATGCCGCACTATCGTAATGGCGAGTCTCGAAGTAGGATTTTGTGATCATCGCCTTCGTCGACAATGCGAATCCCGTCGTAGCCGAGCTAAAGATGAACACGACGCGTTGTTGGCGGGCAGAGGTTCTCCGCTACTCAACAATGATTCCCAAAGCAACACATACAACGAGACCGGAAATTATAGAACTTATCAAGAACTATTGAAAAAGCCTATTGTTGAAACAATAGTACACACGTGTAGTACCTCAATTTTTACTAAATATTATTTGATCTTGATTTACTTTCAAAATTTATTCAAAATATAAAATTAGGACTATATAAAAATCTCGCAGAATATACAGAATAGTTAAAAATTGAATTGAAAATGTAGAATATCGAAAATAAATTACGTTCAAATTGAAATATTAATAAATTAAGTGTTTGTAACATTAAAATAATTAATTAAATTAATAAAGTAAAATATTCCCACTTAGAAATCAGAAATTCAGGCCAAGCATATTTAGAAGTACTGGAAGTTGCTCAAAATTGAGTGCGCGCAAATCCGTCGCGCAGGACTCTGCGAGTGGGAGCAGGCGGAGAGTGGGGGGAGCGCTCGAGGCAGTGCCCGGACTCGGAGCGCTCATTCTTCCTCGAGCCGGTCTCCTATACTGGTCTCTTGGAATCATTTCGAACCTTCTCCTATTTTTATATTTATTTCTTCTTTACTTCCTTATTTCTTTATCTTCCATTCTTCACTGTCTTACTTATCTCTCTCCTCATTTCTTCTCCACTTTTATAACTTTATTTCTTACTTTTCTACTTCTTCGCTTCTTCATTTCTATATTCATTTCCAAACTTATTCATCTATATTTATTTCTTCTTTAATTCTTTATTTCCTTATCTTTCATTCTTCGCTTTCTTATTATCTTATTCTCACTTCTTTATTTCTACATCCATTTCCAAACTTATTCTTCTATATTTATTTCTTCTTTAATTCTTTATTTCCTTATCTTTTATTCTTCACTTTTTTATTTATCTCTTTCCTTATTTCTTCTCTACTTTTATACCCCCATTCCTTACTTTTCTACTTTTTAACTTGTTAAATTTTATCTTCATTTCTTTTCTCTCGTTTCGCTTTGTTCCCTCTCACTTTTCATTGTATTTGTCTTACTTTTCCTATTCCTTTGGTCGGGTCGAGCATATTAATTCAAGTAGTCATATAAGAGTAGTCATCCGGTTAGTGCAGCTAGACTTAAGACCATGGTGTCGGGGGTTGCCCTTCCGCCTCATCCGCTGAGCTTGCTCAGTGGGTCGGGCCCAAGTTGTGGCCGCAACAGGACCTTATGGGTCTCCCGACGGGGGCCTTGAGCCCCCTTAGGGTATCTACGGCCATGGTCTTTCGTATAGTGAATCTAACCAGGTGTCTAGCTCTCGCGTATTTAGTATAATTTGTTCGCTTTGCTAAAAACACTCCAACATGTCGTTGACCCCTGGGCACTTGTGTGGGTAGTGACGATCCTATGTGTCGGTGGGGAGGTCGGTGTGGTAGTCCGTTGGCTCTGGGTAAAGTCCTATTTGTGCTTGTGCTTGGGGGTCTTCTTCACTTGGGGTAGGTGCGGGTGCTATTGAGCACCTGCTAGTATAAAGTCACCCTCTGTCGGAGACATTTTGCGCGGGGATCGATGGCTAACGGGGCCCGCCGCCGGCGGCGGGCGTGGTTCCTTACGTCTAACCCACTGAGCTTGCTCGGTGGGAAGGGACGGAGGTTGTAGCGTTAAATATCGTCCTTCGGGATGTCCTGGCGGTGCTCGCAAGAGCCACTGCTGGGTGCTACGCCCGCGGTCTTTCGTTGCGGTGAATCTTGACAAGGGGTAGACCGCGTTTAACTTGTCCCTTTTGCGTTTAACTTATCTTAGCTTCTTCGCGTTTAACTTCACCTTACCCCCTTGTGCGTTTTTCTTGTCCCTCGACCCGACTTCCTTTCCTTCCTGAGGTTTTTCCCCCCTAGTCCTGTGCGCGAGAGCCGCAGGACTCGGGGGTTTTCCTCAAAAAAAATAAAAAAAACACGGTCCCCTATGGGGCCTCGGTGGGGTCGTAGCTCCCTTCAGGAGAGGCAGGACCTCACGGAAATGGGCGCGGTGGGGCCCATTTCGCTCCCTTGTACTTCCTACTTTTCCTACTTTTCTCACTGGTCTCTTTTCTCGCTCCTCCAGAATAATCTGGTTCTCGTGCACACGGTTTACGCATTTTCTTCTCTTCTTGTTCCCTCAGTCATAAACATCTCTCTTCTTCACTCTTTCTTTTTAAAAATCTTCCTCTTTCCCTCTTCAACAACATCTTCTCTGTGTGCTACCACCAAACGTTTCTACTCAATTTTCGAATCCCCTATTCCTTTCTATGTCCTCCTCATATATCCTTAAAAACTAAGTTTTTAAAACGTTTTTTGGAAAAAGAAAAGTTTAAATTGAATATTGTAGTGATATATTTTAATATATTTGTGATGGCATTGATATTACTAATCTTTTGCGGACCATATATGTACATCTGTACTTCGCATACTGTATCATTATTGGATTTGTCCAATAAATTATCTTGTAACACTTATACAATTTTCGAATCTCCTATTCCTTCCTATATCTCCACCACTCTCCTCCGAATATATCCTTAAAAATTAAGTTTTTAAAATGTCTTTTGGAAAAAGATAAGTCTAAAGTGATAGAGCATGTAACATACCACACGTATACTATATTGTAGTGATATATGTAGTATGTCTCTAATTGTACTGTTATTGTTAATCTTTCACAAACCATATACTGTATATGTATTCTGTATCATTATTGCATTTGTTCAATAAATTATCTTGTAACACTTATACACGTTGATTTTCTTTTACCCTATGCGAATATCCCAGAGTATGAGTGAGTTCTGTCTCTGTCTGACTCTCCTCCATTATAACAGTATCCTTTTCCTCCTCCTCGTGCCTTATGCTTCGACACCCCTTTCCTGCTATGCTCCATTTTCTCTATCATTATTTCCATTTCACCTCTGCCATATTATCCGCATTCTGTCTTCGCTTTTCCTGAATCAATATAACCTTCTAAAAAAAAATTAATTCTCTTAGTCATTTGCTTAGCCCTATGTTACCTGATCTTCTTATTTAGTCTGTACATCGTGCCTTAATATTTCTTATATTGAAAGGCATACGGTTACATATACTCCAGTTTATTCTTGAATTTTGAAAATACTTGAAATTGGACATTTGAGAGGCTGTATCTCGGAAACGGCTGGGTTTAGAGCTTTTTCCTTGAAATTTTGAAAGATCTCTTAATGCAGAAAGATAGAATGGTCCATAGAAGAGGCTGGTACAGGTTAGATTGCGATAGGGCGACTTTCAAAAAATTCCTTTACTTTTTGGTATTCGCAGACTTTTTTGAATTTTGAAATTATCAAGCATTCATATTAAAGAATTTACATTAGTTCGAATTTTCGCCGATAAGAGGGCAGCACCTCCTGGGCATGATATGTGGCGCCATCTCTGAGAGAACGAATGAACTTTCTCGAATAAAATAATTCCGAATTCAATTTGAAAATCACTTAGACGAAATTTCAATCGAAAATTCTTATTAAAGAATTTGCATTAGTTCGAATTTTCGCCGATAAGAGGGCAGCACCTCCTGGGCATGATATGTGGCGCCATCTCTGAGAGAACGAGTGAACTTTCTCGAATAAAATAATTCCGAATTCAATTTGAAAATCACTTAGACGAAATTTCAATCGAAAATTCTTATTAAAGAATTTGCATTAGTTCGAATTTTCGCCGATAAGAGGGCAGCACCTCCTGGGCATGATATGTGGCGCCATCTCTGAGAGAACGAGTGAACTTTCTCCGATAAAATATCTCCGAAAGTAATTCGAAAATTAGCTGTATCTCGGAAGAGACTGGTACAGATCAAATTGCAATAGGGCACTTTCAAAAAATCCCTTTACTTTTTGCAACTTGCTGATGGAATGTAAGTAATGACAGAGAAAATAGAGCATAGCCGAAAAGAGGTGTAGCAGCATAAGAGCGGAGGAGAAGAAAAAGGATACTGTTATAATGGAGGAGAGTCAGAGAGAGACAGAACTCACTCGTACTCTGGGATATTCGCAAAGGGCAAAAGAAAATCAACGTGTATAAGTGTTACAATATAATTTATTGAACAAATGCAATGATGATACAGTATACGAAGTACAGCTGTACATATATAGTCCGCGAAAGATTAATAATGTATTAAAATATATCAGTACAATATAATATACGTGTGGTATTACATGCGCTACCACTTCAAACGTATCTTTTACCAAAAGACATTTTAAAAACTTAATATTTAAGGATATATTCGGAGGAGAGTGATGGAGATATAGAAAGGAATAGGAGATTCGAAAAGGGTATAAGTGTTACAAGATAATTTATTGGACAAATGCAATAATGATACAGTATACGTATACAGTATATGGCTTGCGAAAGATTAACAATAACAGTACAATTAGGGACATACTACATATATCACTACAATATAATATACGTGTGGTATGTTACATGCGCTACCACTTTAAACTTTTCTTTTTCCAAAAAACATTTTAAAAACTTACTTCTTAAGATTATACTAGTAGGAGAGTGATGGAGATATAATAAGGAATAGGAGATTCGAAAAGGGTATAAGTGTTACAAGATAATTTATTGGACAAATGCAATAATGATACAGTATACGTATACAGTATATGGCTTGCGAAAGATTAACAATAACAGTACAATTAGGGACATACTACATATATCACTACAATATAATATACGTGTGGTATGTTACATGCTCTACCACTTTAGACTTATCTTTTTATAAAAGACATTTTAAAAACTTAGTTTTTAAGGATATATTAGGAGGACATAGAAAGGAATAGGAGATTCGAAAATTGAGTAGAAACGTTTGGTGGTAGCACACAGAGAAGATGTTGTTGAAGGGAAAAAGAGGACGATTGTTAAAGAGAAAGAGTGAAGAAGAGAGATGTTTATGACTGAGTGAACAAGGGGAGAAGAAAACGCGTAAAGCGTATGCACGAAGACCAGATTATTCTGGAGGAGCAAGAAAAGAGAATACTCGTAAAAGTAGGAAAAGTAGGAAGTACAAGGGAGCGAAATGGGCCCCACCGCGCCCATTTCCGTGAGGTCCTGCCTCTCCTGAAGGGAGCTACGACCCCTCCGAGGCCCCATAGGGGACCGTGTTTTTTTTATTTTTTTTGAGGAAAACCCCCGAGTCCTGCGGCTCTCGCGCACAGGACTAGGGGGGAAAAACCTCAGGAAGGAAAGGAAGTCGGGTCGAGGGACAAGAAAAACGCACAAGGGGGTAAGGTGAAGTTAAACGCGAAGAAGCTAAGATAAGTTAAACGCAAAAGGGACAAGTTAAACGCGGTCTACCCCTTGTCAAGATTCACCGCAACGAAAGACCGCGGGCGTAGCACCCAGCAGTGGCTCTTGCGAGCACCGCCAGGACATCCCGAAGGACGATATTTAACGCTACAACCTCCGTCCCTTCCCACCGAGCAAGCTCAGTGGGTTAGACGTAAGGAACCACGCCCGCCGCCGGCGGCGGGCCCCGTTAGCCATCGATCCCCGCGCAAAATGTCTCCGACAGAGGGTGACTTTATACTAGCAGGTGCTCAATAGCACCCGCACCTACCCCAAGTGAAGAAGACCCCCAAGCACAAGCACAAATAGGACTTTACCCAGAGCCAACGGACTACCACACCGACCTCCCCACCGACACATAGGATCGTCACTACCCACACAAGTGCCCAGGGGTCAACGACATGTTGGAGTGTTTTTAGCAAAGCGAACAAATTATACTAAATACGCGAGAGCTAGACACCTGGTTAGATTCACTATACGAAAGACCATGGCCGTAGATACCCTAAGGGGGCTCAAGGCCCCCGTCGGGAGACCCATAAGGTCCTGTTGCGGCCACAACTTGGGCCCGACCCACTGAGCAAGCTCAGCGGATGAGGCGGAAGGGCAACCCCCGACACCATGGTCTTAAGTCTAGCTGCACTAACCGGATGACTACTCTTATATGACTACTTGAATTAATATGCTCGACCCGACCAAAGGAATAGGAAAAGTAAGACAAATACAATGAAAAGTGAGAGGGAACAAAGCGAAACGAGAGAAAAGAAATGAAGATAAAATTTAACAAGTTAAAAAGTAGAAAAGTAAGGAATGGGGGTATAAAAGTAGAGAAGAAATAAGGAAAGAGATAAATAAAAAAGTGAAGAATAAAAGATAAGGAAATAAAGAATTAAAGAAGAAATAAATATAGAAGAATAAGTTTGGAAATGGATGTAGAAATAAAGAAGTGAGAATAAGATAATAAGAAAGCGAAGAATGAAAGATAAGGAAATAAAGAATTAAAGAAGAAATAAATATAGAAGAATAAGTTTGGAAATGAATATAGAAATGAAGAAGCGAAGAAGTAGAAAAGTAAGAAATAAAGTTATAAAAGTGGAAAAGAAATGAGGAGAGAGATAAGTAAGACAGTGAAGAATGGAAGATAAAGAAATAAGGAAGTAAAGAAGAAATAAATATAAAAATAGGAGAAGGTTCGAAATGATTCCAAGAGACCAGTATAGGAGACCGGCTCGAGGAAGAATGAGCGCTCCGAGTCCGGGCACTGCCTCGAGCGCTCCCCCCACTCTCCGCCTGCTCCCACTCGCAGAGTCCTGCGCGACGGATTTGCGCGCACTCAATTTTGAGCAACTTCCAGTACTTCTAAATATGCTTGGCCTGAATTTCTGATTTCTAAGTGGGAATAATTTACTTTATTAATTTAATTAATTATTTTAATGTTACAAACACCTAATTTATTAATATTTCAATTAAACGTAATTTATTTTCGATATTCTACAAATTCAATTCAATTTTTATCTACTCCTTATATTCTGCGGGATTTTGATTTAACCTCAATTTTATATTTTGAATAAACTTTGGAACTAAATCAAGATCCAATAATAGTATTTGGAAACTTTATTCTATTTTTCGAATTTTCAGTATTTCTGTCTAATTAAGTTTTTTATTCTTCTCTCTTCCTTCTCCTTCTTATTCCTTTTTGGCTTTATGCCCTCGTAGAGAGCCAAATGCCAGGAAATGAATTGTCATTACCGAGCTTCTGTACGAATATTTTTATCTTCATGTATCCGAATAAGCCAGTTGAAAGGAGACGTACTAGGGGCAATACTCTTTCGAATGGGTCTGATTGGAACGTTAGCAAACGATCCTTTTTTGAAAAACTAAAAAAAAACTGCGTTTAGACGATGTACCTGCTACGTACTTATTTTGAATTTAAAGAAAAACTGTGAGGGTGCAAACGATGGAACGCAGTGGTGATGTACTCACCGCAGCTGGTGCTACCTCGTCGATGAGGTAGGGCCTCTTGTAGATTAACCATAGCTTTTTGATAATTCCGTCATCCTGGTACATATTGGAATTAAATAAGATAACCACTCTGTCGCTCATTTAAGGCAACTCGCTGCTTACAACAATCGTAGCTCTTCCGCCCTCCATGTGCTCCTCTACCATTGCAGAAGTACAAGCTAGCGGGAACCACCGGTCGAGAAGACTTCCGGTATGTTAAGAAAAAGGTAAGAAATCGGTGCCAGCAGACAGTAGCGACGTAGGGATTCGTGAAGGAATAAATTTTTCTGTTACAGTACATAAAAGTAGAATTTTTAACCCGAAGCGAGTCCAGTGAGTAAACCCCCTTATTAAGTTCCAACTTCCAGTGTAAATCTTTTTTAAACGATGGGGAAGATATTCTGAGATTTAATAAAAATATCAAGAGACTCGGTAGAGTCTCGCTAATTAAGTATTTGAACAGTGACATATACAAAATTCATTTTGTCATCTGCTATCAGACTTACTTGACCCCTCCTCCATTTCGTTTTCCCAGTTTTTCCAATAGCCAGTGTACTATTATTCTGTTTTACTTATATATAAGGTTCCTACAAAAAATACATTATATTTATAAGCAACTTACATTATTCTTACAATAACTTAACGTATATACACAACATTGAATTCAAAAAATATTTACTACGGAAGTTACAATAATGATAAAAAATGAATAATTATAATTAGTCATAATGCCATGTATAAATTAGTTTTCTTAAGTAATGATATAGTTAAAATTAATAACAATAATAATGATAATATTAATATTATATATGTAACGATCAATTCGTTAAACAATTTTGGATTGAATAAGATTGACGCAAAAACGGACAGTAATTAAAAGACGCAAAGACGGACAAAATTAAAATGTACAAAAAAATTATCGAAACTGACCATAGTTCAACACCGTGATTTATTAAGCAACATTAGAAACAAGTTTTAACAGTATACCATAAAAGTTACTCGTCTTCCATTTTCTATCTCTTCATCGGAGACACGATATTATCGTTTTAACAGTCTTTCACGTTTGACCACTTTGACGATGTCGGCAAAATAGAGATTACCACTTTCGGATTAATGGGAATCACAGAATAAAACATGTTGAGTGAGAATATTCAATTAGATTCCGTCTTTTTATTTACCGGAGAAAAGCATAAAAAATAAAATAAGTAACAAAACAGTGTACAATGTGATTGTTTTGAAAAGAAAACACGCCTCCGTCTAATACGAATCATTCTACGCTTATTTATGTACAAGTGCCATTGCATTGCGTGAGATACCTTCACCAATAATTATTTTTGATTTAGTCGTCGTGCATTTCTATTCGAATTCAGAACGCAGCTTTAAGACGCATTGTTATGTAGCTTTTACGCTCGAAATCATAACCTTAAGAAAGCAATTGTTTTTTTTATCACATTTTATTTTTTAATGAACCAACTGGTCGTTTTTGATACTTAATTTAGCACGATACGATCTTTATGTGAATTTCCCATTTTCTTTAAATCCAGAATAAAGCAACAATTTTTTGCACAAATCAAGTTGTAAGTCACGGGCGACATGTATAACTAATTTTTTAGAAATAAGTGCTGGTATAAGAACATTATATGTTGTAAGTTATATAATTTTAATATAATATATAGACTCGTTAAAACATAATGACATACTCAGCGTCGAAAGCGACTTCAATTTCGAGCGTTCGAGTATAGAATATTCTAGGCATGTCATGGCATAAACTTTGAGTACAGATTCATTTCATAACGAATTGAGAATATTTAGTCGAACAACGTAGATCGTAGGAGTGGACGAGACGGAGTCGGAGGCGGTTGTGGTGCTGCTGCTGCTTGTAATAATATTAAGGTTGGTGGAAACTTCAACAGGACTAACAAGGAAATCTTCAATGGTGTTCCCCTCCGATTTTGTTCGCCTTGCGATACGTTATTCCCCATCGAAATTTAAGTGACACGTGTTTCTTTTATCATTGACGGACAAACGGTTTCAGGGAGTGAAATCAACCGCCAAAGTATAGGGTACCTTCAGGGCTAGTTTCAAAGTTTCGCATATTTTCAATTGAGATATTTAAATGAAACAAATTGGGGAATAATGCTCATTGCGAATTATGAAAAATGTATTGTGCTCCGTTCTCATGAGGTGAATTCCTTAACATTTATAGGGGCTGAAAAGTTACAAATTGTTTTAAAAAATCTATCGATCGGATTTTAAGGATAGCAACTGCATTTGAAAGAGCTCAAAAAAGTAGGAGATAGATCTTTGTTTTTCGCGAAAACATCGTGGAAATGTTGAACTACCCCTTTGTATATGTGACCAATGTACCATAAGACTGCATTATATTGCTTTAATTTGCCTTTCCAATTGTTACAAAGCACTTTTTTGTGTTAATTAAGGAACTTAATTCTTTCAATAACGTTTGGTTGCACTTCTTACACAAACCACCCCTTCGTATTCTATTCGATTCTAAAGGTTTTGGAGGGTGCTGGAATCGAGATTTCTACTAAAAATTTTTTAATTTAGAAACGCCCATAAACGATGAGGAAATAAAATTAAAAAATAGGTTTGAAAGTATATTATTAAATGCAATGAAAGAATATACAGGCGTAAGAACAGTACAGGGAACTACTGCAGATTTTCAAGAATCACATAAAACATAGAAATGCTAATAGTAGAAGATGAAAAATTAGCACATGCAATTCAAGAATGACAACCTCGACCAGACGCATGCATAACTGATGAAGAAGAATTGTCATACGAGTATGAATCGAGAGTAGTTGACTATTGGCGATCTGGAAAGAAAAAAAATTTGAGTATAGACATCGTTAGACAGAAGTTTAAGAAGGTGAAATCTGTTTGACAATTAAAACGTTGGGCTCATTATTTAAAGAAAGGTACATGCACAAAGAGAAATGGGCCACGAAGGCTTTCGATTGAAAGCATCTGAATGTTAGATACTGTCATTCAAAAATACCCATCGTGATGTATTAAGAAAAGTTAATAAATTGATTACCAAGAAAACAATTGAAAATGCAAAAAGCTTAAGAGAATAATCTGAAAAATGTTTACTCGATGTAAAACAAATTATACAAAAATATAGTTTATCGAATGAATATAATTCATACCAAAGTGGTTTTCAATTAAAGATGCATTTTAGAAGAACTTTAGAACTGCAAGGAGAAAAGCAGGTGGAATGTCTGGTACAGTCAGTTTCTTCTACCATCCACAGTTATACCATTCATCCAATTATATCAGCCGATGGAAGACTGCTTCCTCCTCTTTTTTCGATGATGATGGTATTTTTGATTCGACAGTAGAATAGACATTGTTTAGGCCAGATAAGGCATGCATAGCAGTATCAAAGTCTGACAATTTTACTTCAGGTATAAATAGATTATTATGAATTCCACCATTATTAGCCTATGCGTGTCAGAGAATATTATGTGAAAAGAATATACTGTATTTTATATTTTCAGAACACTTCAAAATGTGATTGCAACATGCCTTTTTTAAAAACGTCGGTTCCAAACGTGTACTGCTTAGTGACTCATGGAGTGGTCATTGTTCTGTGTCTGTACATGACGCAACAACTCCGAATAAAGAAGTTATAGTAAAGGTAAGTTATTTCAAATGCAATTGGTTTCATTAAAATCCGATCGATAGTTTTCTTTTATAACAATTTTGAACTCTTCAACCGGTATAAATTTTAAGAAATTTACCCCATCAGAACCGCACAAAATGCATTTTTTATAATTCCCCATGAGCATTATTCTCAAATTGGTTTCATTTAAATATATCGACTGGAGATATGCAAAACTTTGAAAATCGCCCTGAACGTAGCCAACTTTGGGGGTTGATTTCACCCCCTCAAACCGCTTTTCCGCCTATAAAAAAACATGCGTCACTTAAATTATGATGGAGAATAACATATCTTAAAACGAACAAAATCAGAGGCGGACACCTCGTAAGGTTTCCTTATAAGTAACGTACAGAGCCGCAACTTGGCGAACATACAAATAAAGCTTCGTGATACATTTCGAATGTTAAGAATAATTTCTCCAACTCCACAAAGATAATCTTTAGTCTAAGTCGCTCCTTTTTATTCAATGTGTGAATTGCTTGATCCTCCATTCGTCAATTTTCTCTTAATTGAAATGAAAATATCAAAGAAAATACCATGACCGACTAGCTAACTCATACTGATTCGATAACATGTCTTCAAACAACAACGAATTATCGAGTGATAGTGTATTGATATTAGGGAATGGGATATTATCGAGTGATAGCCATTGATATTAGGGAGCCACTTATCTAAGATTACCTGTTTAATTATTAGTCTTAAAAGAAGTAACATCCCGAAATCTTTTTATTTCTATGTGAATACCAAGCGAGCGTCGAGTGCCAACCCGACTCAAGGCCTTTTTCTTCAGTGTATTTCTCGCAGATTTGAGTGCTTTATATTCTAATATTTCATTCCTGAGTATGTTTGCGTAGTTGTTCATCCAGATCAAATTTCAAAGCTCTCAGGTACAAAACAGCGAATCATATAATCACAAAACTGACGAAAGCCTGGATTCAACGCCTGTCTTTCGATGAAGCTCGATTTTCGCAATTCAATTGCAAAAAGACACTTTACGTGATGAGTTCTACAGTTCAAGATGTCGTACAACGCTTAAAGAAATATCAATATATTCAGGCAGCTGCGTACCACTATATTAAAACAATTTTTCCAACGTTCGCTCCATTAATTCACTACCTGATCTTAATCCTTATTCTTATCCTTAATTCTATATATTGACTGATTTCCGAGAGAACTTAAAATCTAATTTATTAAATTAATCACTGTTCACCCTCTACCGTTAATGATATTCATTTATATTCATTAGTCCTGTTACTTATTTTGTATAGTTAATTATACATTTGTCTAGTCTTACATTTCTTAAGGCAGGAATTTTATATATCTTATTTACAAGGTTTCATTCATTACGTCTCATCTATTTTGCTTCGGCCTTTTTGAAGCTTGTATTGAACAAAGAGAAAAAATTACTCGTGCTGTGTTTCGCAAAGAAACAAGTAAAACTGTATCCACTTTTCTTTTAAAAAAGAACAGTGAGACACACGGAGTCGCTCATTCTTGAGCAATGTTCGATGCTGTACTTACAATTAGATACCTAACTATCTAAAAATGTTTGCATGCCCGAACCAAATCTATTGAGATTCCTTTCGAGATTACATCTCTCAATTTGTTTTATCGAGCGTAAAAGTAATTTCGAAAAATGAAATAAGCGACGATAATATAAAAATAGCTAATGAAAGTATAACAAGGTATCATACCTCAGACACGAGCTGAATATTCCCTTGAAAACAAAAAGCTGAAAAAGTTTTAAATACGCATGAAAGAAATCTCAAAAAATAAAATAGTTTACACTCTATCGTTTCAAGTAATATGCTTAATCCGATGTAAAGGTTTCGCTTGAAATAATTACTTTTAGCATAAAGCGATCTCTTAAAATCGATTATACCGCAAAAAAATACTGGTAAACGCGTTGTGTGTAACATGAATTATTTAAAATGTTTGAAGGATCGTATGAAATTGAAAGCTGTTATCTCGAAAAAATTTCTTTCTTAGTACCCGCATTGTTTGCTTTAAAAAAAATGTATTTCTTAATGTTATTGATTTTTCACAATTGCTAGTAGCTCGTCCAGCCTGAATTTGTGACAAATTATATTTGGAATTGGGATATATCCTGTCCAAGAAACGACAGAAAGAGAATAAACGAAACATGTGAGTGAATATATGACTCAAGATAAAAATGTTAAACTTCAATATCATCTGTCGCTGCTCCATCTTTCAAAAAAATGTTAAGGTATTGTAAAAAATGATATGCACGAGACATGATAAGAATATCACGTTAAGAAATATATATATATATATCGTATTTTTCATTGTGGCATGTTTCATTGATTCACTTGCCAATCATTTACAATCGGATTCTCGCAAAAAAATGGTGTGCAATTTGTTATTACACAAAACCTCACGTTTATCATGTATCTAACAGGATACTGACAGGAACACCACTTGAGTTTTTAAAACTGAAGACTCCCATTAGTAATCAATATCGATCGTCAAGCTTTTATATTCCATTTTTCTCTGTACTAAACTTAAGATTGTCTCCAACGTAAGACTGGTCTATAAATGTTGACCGATAAGATTCCGTCTATCCTTCAAAGTCAATCCTATATTCCTTTTAAAAATAATTTGTCACATATTAATGTGTTTTGAATTCAATTATGTCTATATGATAATCATTCCTAATGTGAAGCGATCATTAGACGCGTGGATCACAAGATTCCGTTTTGCCATTGGACTTAACCTCGACCTTTGGTTCTTCGGAGGTCAAAGCTGGTGGTCTTGTATCCGAGGCTTCCATGGATTCCTTTGATTGAGTATTGCCTTCTAACGAATCTTGTGTATTATTAGAGGATTCGGTTTCTTCAAGATTTGTGGATTTCGTCGGATCTGTTGGCGACGAAATAGAGGAAGGTGTCGGAGCTTCACTGCTTGGAGAAGTCGTATCACCTTCGCCAAGATTGTGATGATGAGGCTTTTCTTCAAATACTAAAAACATTATAAAAGAACAGAAACGCATGAGCCAAGAACTTCATATTGCACTTTACACCATTCAAGCGCCAAAGCAAAGAAATTTGTAGTTATATCATTGTATTCACTATCGATAATGATTCTTTACATATACGCAGGCAACACACTGCTATTAAGTGTAATAATGAAAGGCAGCAAAAGGAATAATAAATACATCTTAGAACATATAAGCCAAATACATACAGTATGAAGAATCCCCTAATCATTTACAAAAGATTACTAGGTGCATTAGATTGGAATATTTTTTTAAATTATGATAAATCTTATCTCTCAAAAAACTTACGTTTTAAAAGCAACCGTATCAGTATTATGTCTTATTCATAATATTATCAAACAACTATTAGAAACTTCTATGATTCATGTATGAACAATTGTGTCTTGTAATAAGCAATGATTTACGTGCAAAACTTACACTTGTCAAGGCTGATAATGGATCCTATAACTTCATTAACAGTTAAGGTTGGTCCTTGATCTTCCATCTGTCTCCTCCTTCTTACGAGCCACCAATCGACCAAGAATAAGGCCAAAGCAAGAATTTTAATACCTGCGCACAGTCCCACGTATCTAAAAAAAAAGACAATTTAAATAATATAAAAGTTTATAGTTTGCACATTGAGCTTTCTAATTTTTATACCACTAACGTACCTATATCTGAATTGTTCAATATCGTACAATAAACAGCGACCACCTTTCTCGCCGCAGGTACTTTTCCAAAGTAGGCACGTCGAATCAATCAAGTTACCGAAAAGTATTGGCGCTGGTATATAACCAAATAATCTGAAGATCACAAATTGCATACCAAGAGCGAAAGATCTTTCTTCCTCGGAAACGGACCTACAAAGATATCAAATAAACTGTAATTATTTTTTAAAAATAATTTACACCCATAAAATTTTATATATTGCTCTCACTATCAAGATTATTTCTATTTCGAATAATTATTGCTTATCTTTACGTAATTATTATGGTAAATCTTTAAAATATTTTCTCTAAATAATTTATAAATCTTCGTAGTATAAATGCTTATGTTATTTTGGAGATGATCAAATATATCGTATTATGATTAAGAAAATAAATAATGAACAGTTTCCATGAAATCATAGGCAATATGTAACTGCATGTTCGAACAATTTGAAGAAGTCAATTTTTTGACGATACATACCGTAGTACTATCATGAGTAATGGCATCTGAGTTACAGCAACAATAAAGGTCATAAAAAAGAGAAGAATAAGGAACGGAAATATCGTTCGGCATGGAGAAGTACATGGACCTGCCGTAGCAACAGGAACAACCGTAACTTCAGCAAACTCGGGAGCAACTGGTGGTATCATTGTTAGGTTTCCATGTATACCTGGTTTGTTATGAAAATTGATATTAAGTATTTGTACACTCTAATTAAAAATTGATACGTGAAAAGTTATTGCATTGTACTTTCTTTCGCCGAGCATTTCCTCAAGGTTAAATTTTGACTGACTTAATTTGGAAAATACAATTTTAGATTCAGAACGATATAGACGCATGATGGGTAACACAGATAATACGTGACACTGGTTACATTAAAATAAAGCAAAGCCAAGTAAGATTCAATGCAAGCTTTTCTGACGCAAAGAATGAATACTCACAAGCACAATTGGTGAAGTTTGATTCGGAACTAAACGCGGTGCAGCCAGCATGACAAGGACTGAAATATGTAAGTCCATTGTTTCCGCACACAGGCTCGACGTCAGTCATTCGACACTCACAGCCAAAATTGCAAGCGGCAGTGAGATTTACTTGAAACGGTTCAGGCCCCTTGGTACTGCTATTATAATAAGGAATAGTAGTGCCAGCCATTTTGACGTTGTCACATCCCAAGAAGAACAGGAGTCCGTAACACACCAGACAGATGATATTTGAAACCAGCACAAATTGAACAGCACCTTTAGGCCTTAACTCCAGACGCTTGAGCAGACAACCGCCAAAGAATATACCGATACAAGCACCAGGAATGGCAATTGAGCCGGTGAATATGCTTGCTTGGCTCTTTCCTAGGCTGAACTGTGTCTCTAAATATTTTGGCAGGAAAACGACGAAGCCAGAGACAATTACCAACTCCATGCAAGCACCCAGGCACGTTATCACATATACGGGATTGCATACCAACCGCCACATACTACGTGGTATATCTGAAAACATATAAGTATATGCATCAAAATCTTCAACAAAATAAAATTATGAAGTACTTATATTTTAATCGAAATATTCATTGACATTGCCAACTCCATCAACGACAGAAAATGTAACAAATATTATCAACACATTCTACAGACAGCTGAGATGCCTGCTATCTTCGTGCTGCTGTACATAATAATGCCTTTTTCTTGTCGTATCTCGATTTCTACATAATAGAATATTTAATTTCAACATTTGAATAATAATTAATGTATTTGTTAATTAATATTATTTGTAAAAGACACATTACTGGTTCCCAGTAATATATTTAATAACATTAATTAATGTTCAAATATTAAATTTATTATTACATGAATACTTTATGATTTGAGTTTTTCAAAATTATTATTTAATTTATAGTTTCCAAAGCCTGCCAAATTTTGTAATAAATTTTACCTAAATGTTTTATGAATAAAAGTCTGTATCTTTTGAATAATATTTTACCAAGTCGGGGTCAGGCGTCGCTATTTATTTTGTGGCGAAAGGAACGCCCTACTTGCAACCGATAACCAAGACGCCATTGTTACAACAGACCTTAAGTATACTACAGGAATAAGTTTTGAATGAACGCTCGAGAAAGTGGGGCGTAGGTGAAGCGTCCATTGGCCGAATAAGTAAAAGAAATTTGGTCAAATAGATTGAAGTTTACTCTCCTAATAAAGTAACCTCCTAATTCAATATCGCTTAGGCGTGTATTATCGCAGCAATGATTCGTTTACTTACCTTTTACATCTTTACCGTAACCACTGTCATCAACAACTGTTTCTTTTATCGGTTCTTTGTTATGCTCCTTTTCTTTGTTCGTGGCTGGTTTACTTTTCTCTATAATTCTGATCTTTTCTTTTTCACGTTGCAATGTTTTAGGGAAGCTGAAGAAAGGAATTGCTACGAGAACCAGAAGAAGACCACAGAGAAGGAAACCACCCCACCACATTCCAACCCATCTATGATCACCTGGACCTGTGTGAGAAAAAATGAGTAAAAATTTGCAGTTTTATTAAATAAAAAAGGAATGCATTCTATTTCAACTCCGAAATTCTACACTCTAATGTATAGCAGTCAAAAAAAGTATCAACCTATTTCCAACAACCATCCCTTTAAAACCGACGAACGAAACCAAATAATGTCTTCACATTTCCTACAATTTTATTTTAATTCAAAATTTATAATTTTGCAATTAAGTGACCGGTATCCACTGTATCCTCCCCCCTCAATATAATTTTCACAAAAATATAAAATAAGGGCTAATAATGCAGGTAACACAAATAATCTAATTGATAAAAAGACTACGAAATTCTAAGCAATCATTTATTTATTATAGCTTGCATAACATTGAACTTACCGATACTGATAATCGTGCTGGAGAATGAGTCCATGTGAAATGACAGAAGGTAAGCTCCCAGAAGAAAACCTAAGACTGGTCCGAACGCGGCCATACTGTACATACATCCTAGACAGAAAATTGGCGTATTCATAAGACACGTATTCCATGCAGTTGTGCCAAAGTAGACATCGTATAAATTTAATCCCTCAAAATGGAATTAATGCTGAAAGATGTCTGTATAGTTATTATTCAACATTTGTCTTACCGATATATAAGGAAGCACTTTCTGGTCTGACATGATCATCGATGTAAGTTGTGCCGAGAGTAAATAGAGGTGAGCCACCACATCCCAGCAAAAGCTGAGCAAGTACAAATAGCATCACAGGACCGGCGGTTGAAGGGGATCCTTGTATACAGTTGTCGCCCCTAAGATTATTGTGCGGCGCCAAAGGTGGTGAAGATAGCCCTGATGACAGGCGTCCTAAAAAAATATAAAAATTCTAAGTAAGACAAGTGAAGTTGCCGTATCAATACTCGCCCTCTCCCCACCATTTTCCTATCAAATCTAGTAACATTCATGTACCACGAACAAAACAATGTACTTTCAATGTGTAATCGTTATCTCTTGCCCTTAGACCAATGATGGATTCCAAACAAAAAACCGTTTCACCCTATATTTAAAAAGCAAATGATCTAATCTTGTAGTAATATTGGGTAAATATTGCAGTTCTGTAAGAAAGTCAGTACTGGACCAATATTGGCTGATCGAAATGGAATTATGAAAAGTCATGAACCTGTTGCGCCTGGAAAACTCTTGCTCATTCTTTACGTAGGGAGCATAATGAAAAGAGGGATTTTAACCCCAAAATCTGACAAAGACTTTCACTTAATAACTTCAAAGAAAAGAATGCAGACAATAATTCAAAACGCATATGATATTCAATATTCTTGTCAGACAGGTCGTTAAGATCTTCAATTTTCAAACAGCTAGTTACCATTCCCTTCCCTGGGGTAAGAACCCTAAGGAGAGATGAGAAAATTAACCCGTTAATAATGGAAATAATCAAGGTGTGCCCTTTCCATGAAACATCTTGTACATTGCTGTTCTCAGAACAAGACGTTTTGTTTTTCACAAGGTGGCATTGACATACTTCACACCACGAGATTATGAGAAATAATTATGGGAAATGTAAAATAAACATAGGGTATAGAAATGAATATGATTAAGCACACTGACCAAGTCCCATGTCTTGTTCACGAAGCGAAACGCCTCGACAAATATTATCGGAGCTAGAATTGTTTGAAGCTGTCGTGAGGTTGGGTTCCGCAGTGAAATGGGGCACCATGAAAATCATCGATCCCACGCCCATTATTACTGCACCTAGTAAACACATAATATTTATGATTACAATTAATCGCCAATGGTTAACATGTTAAATCAATATACATTTAAAAAATGTGAAGTTTACAGATTTTTCTCTTTTGTAATAAAAAATTGTCATATGTTCATTTCTCTAGTCTATAATGTCTTGATGTCCGACATCGAACTCTAGCTTTAACTTAAACCCCATTCAGCTGAACTACCATTGAAGTACTATAAAATAGAACCGCAAGGAAGCAAAGTAAAATAACTTTTTCTCAAAGTGCAAGTAATACAATTTTGCTCGATACGGTTCAACTTTGCCTTCTTCTTCTCGGCGAAAGAATGACTGTATATCTGACCTAACATAAGCTAACAATAGAAAATATATAACTAATAATAATAAAAACATTCCCTTTACCAAAAAGTTGCCAAACGCTCACTATAATGATATCGAATCCTTCAACTACAAAGAGTTTTGAAAGCATTGAAAATCGACGAAAGATCTGCTTAGCATTACACGGATTATAATAGTTAATGTGGATACGAGTATGTATAATTATTATGATATTATCGATAAAAAATATGTTGCTAAGAGTATTATTTATGAAAAAGAATTTTAATACAGTCTTATATTATAATTACTAATTTAATTCGTACGACAAGGAACAAGTTTTAGTGATTCTATAGATGCGACCATCACTTTGGACATGCATGTGTGTAAGTCATTATGCAATTTCACTTGCTAAGCAAAGGATATAACATTTGCATATACGTGAATGAGGCAGCTACACTGACTATATATATCCTCGATTCCAGACAAACTGCTCAACCGACTGTACTAAAAATAGAGATAATGAAGCTGCAACTGCAGATAAGCTTATACACGTGCATCATTTTTCGATTTCGATCGTATAAAATATTGCTACACATTCTACACGATGCTCCTGAAAAATTAAGATCTAGAAGATAGCCTTGAATGCGCGACAGCTCTATATGTTCGACAGACTAGTATAAAACTTGAAAGGCAATTTATGTAGCTGCGTCATATATATTATGTCTTTCGTGTATTAAAATACACAAAAAGTCTACTTTGGTTTCATTTTTGCAAGGTAGATCAGTACTTACCTATGGCTATCCACACAGGAATATGTCTTCGGCTGCCAAGATAACTGACGAAAATAACGGTAATAACATTGCCTATCTCATAGGAGCTTGCGATAACGCCCGAAAGGCTGGACGGGATCTCGAATCTCTTCTCGATCGTTGTAATCACAGAATTAATATAACCTGAACTGAGTGCCTGCTGCAGCGTAACGAGGAATGATAAGAGGAACACGAACACCTGAAAAATGCAATCATCTTAGTCTTATTTACCAATTAAAAATTTAACATGGATATAAATATATCATTCGCTAAGTTCCAGGACTTTTTTCGATACGTATTGGCAAGTTCCAGGACTTTTGTTACTTCCAAGACAGTCTTGGAAATTTTTTTCTGGGAATCGTAAAGTTCCAGGACCATAAAGCGGCATCCACACCGAATTTTTCAAAAAATTTTTAATGCTAGATACTCGGAGTTGTGATGGGCTAAAAGATGAGTTTCGTTAGGTTAGTTTAGCTTAGAATTCCAATGCTGTCACACCCCAAGGTTTAGTTTTTTTTTTTAAAAACGCATTCGCTTGCCATTGTGGATGACCACCGTCCTGGAACTTACTGTTAGTCACGTTTATATATGTATATTTATATCAGACGAACGGTTGCTCGGAAAAATATCACGCAATTAGTTGTACAGCATGTTTTGAAATACAGCATGTTTAAAAACAAGGTTTATATCTTTTCTATGTTTAAAACTGATTTGTATACCAGCCCACCTAGTCACTGCGTAACTGAAGAGTCAACCGTTACTAATCAGGTGAATGATACAAACCTTAATTCCAGCGAATCTTTGAATGAAGACTGGCCTGCAAGTTAAAATTCCGCAGTCCTTTGAGTCTGGATTAATTGGTGGCGTTTGTGCTCTCTCTTTCTCTGCCCTGAAGTATAGAATAAGACAAGTTAATACGTATTACATTGTACATATAACCCTAGAACAGTGATAGGCAAACTCATTAGTCAAAAGAGACGAAAATCAACACTACAACGATTGAGGATTTATGGCAGAGCCGCATTCAAAGGGTCAAATAGTCAATCAAGGTCAAATAGGGTCATCACACATTTTTACATCACATCTAAATCACCCAATTTCTGTCATACATGAGCTTATAAATTGGAATATAACGCTGTAACGGATGGATGTTTTTGACTTAATTGTAGGGAAATCGAAATTCCAGAATGCAAGGAGCAAGTCTAAAATAAGATTCGAAAAGGGAAGGACTAATTAATGTTACGGTAGTAACTTGCCTGTCCACTATGGAAGCACTGGGATTCCTGCTGTGACATTTGATGATAAAATCTCTGGAAAAAGAAAACCGAAAAGCATAAAACATCAACATGAGTAGCACAGAGCAGCATTTAGTAGTAGCAATGATCAATGAAAACGTAAACAACTTGTATCTTTAGCCTTTATATTGTGACGTTTCCTTTCGACGAACAGACTTTAAAATTTCGATATTTAAATAAATTTGGTAACACGACTGTCTTAATACAGGGACTTGAATTGGATAATCAAATTATACAAACCTATGATCCACAATACCAGAACTGGGATTTCTGCTGTGACATCTGATAACAGTGTCGTGTGTTAATCTACTGCTGCTTGGTTGTGTCAGATCTGCATTTTCCCCAATGCCTGTTGTTCCTGTACTTTCCGCATATAGCCCTGTCATGGCGTACATGCTTTCATTCCTTCTGTGCCCAGCGTGATAGTTACTGCCAGATTCCGATCTGTAATATCAAATCACACATATTATTGAAAGAAAGCGATTGAATTAACATGTTCCCTGTATTCTAATAACAATTTTTAATAAACATCGAATCTGAAAAGAATCCCTTTGAATTCATTATACATCTCTAAAATAGCAAAGTAATTACAATACTACCAGCTTTGAATAAGGAATGTATTAAATTATGGGTTATTTAATTGTAATTAAATATAGAGTAATCAGAAGAGTAAGTTGTATGATCACATACGCTTCATAGATAACTCAATTAGATAGTTACACAAATGATGAAACAAATTAATGGCAGCACATACATTCTCGTAAATTGTACAATATTATTTACTCTTACTAAATATAGTATTTTAAGTTAAAATGCCGTTAAACACGGAACACGAATTTCGACAGTAATTGTGCACACGAGAAAAAGTATATTATAAGCTGGTTTAAAAAAAGCTCGATGAATTATACAAAGTAGTCGGAGCTACAGAAACTTTGAACTAACTCGATACTATTCCAATGTCCATAAAGCAATGCAACTGAGATTGGCATATTGTGTAAACGACAAAACAATTTTATTCAATTAATGAAGCAAATTTATAGGCTCCTTAGGCAGTGAGCAGCGTTACATTTTTCTTTGATAGGTGGATTAGGAGCAATTATTTTATAATTGAAAAACTTAACGAATTCAATGATCCCCATCACATTTAAGATTTACTCAATCTGTCTTTCGTGAAGTCGTTGCACTGTTGAAATTATAAAATAAGGATTTTTCGATTCACAATTCTTAAAAGATTAATAAAATATCACATTGTTCAGTAATTTTATATACGGACCATAAACAAAGTATAAAAAAAAACTCTTGAGTTTTGTATGATGACTTGTTATCATAATATGACTTGTTATCAAAAACGTCATAACATCTCTCTATCATATGCGTCGCTTGAAGAGGATACAGCGCTGTATGCGTATTGGAGTTAGAAGAGACAGCGATATTGTTACTCATAGATAAAAAAGCTTTTTGCAATTCTGCAACAATATGAGTAGGAGTTACGTGATAGCAGCCTATGTTTCAATCTGGCGTTTCAGCTATTGCTGTCAATTTTCAAGTGAATCGGTTGAATTGTCTGGGCCTGATTGAGCAGCAAACAGACATTTTTATACATTGGTAGAAAAGTATGGATAGAGGAGGGATAAGGAAGCAGGGAAGAAATAGTATCCCTAATCTCTCAAGGAATATTAAAATGCTATTTGGCAAATAAAATTATGATTACTTTACCACTCTTTTAAAACTATTTTTTAACATTCTCTTTACAAACCCAAGAGTCAAAGATTTTTAAAAGAAATTTTAAGGTTACTGTGCCCCCTTAAATGTTAACTTCTGCTAGTAACATATATTGACACTAATCAAGACACTTCTTGATACGAATGCTACATCGTCCTTGCTCAATTCTACCAAAGCCAATCAGTAAAGAGCTTCCGTCATGTATAATAAACATGTACAATATATCCGCATGAAAAGTGTGTGTCGATATATTTCACTGAAATAAATGCCACTGTAAAACGTTATATGATGAAAAATGCAGTTACCTCTTATGTCCAAATCCACCGCCGCTTTCATTTCTTTTATGGCCACTTTCAGAGCGTTTGTGGCCAAAGGCACTAGATATGCTTTCGGTTCTTTTGTGACCACTTTCCGATCGTTTGTGGCCAATGAAACCTCCACCTGATTCAGTCCTTCTGTGAGTGAACATACTCGAACTCGAACCATTTCTCTTATGACCGCTCGTTGAAGCCATTTCGTCGAATTTTCTTCTCGTTCGCCCAGACTTTTCGATCTTTTACTTCCTATTTCCCTTCCTTCTTTAGTCGGGCACACGTATCACCCCGTCATTCACATTACGATATATGGTGTGTCTGAAACAGAGAATTTTCATTAAAACCGTGTTCAAATAAATAACATTTGACATGCATAAACATATTACGCATTAACCCCAAATTCTAAATGCTCGAAATGAAAACATATATGACAACATGGAGCACGTGGATATGTCTGATTCTAATTGTAAGTCAGAAGTAAAAATATAAAGGGCTTATTACAAATTTGTAACATTCCTCCACTGGCAAGAAAAATTTCATAAAATTAACTAAATTATTTTAAAACGAACCAAAGATTCTAAAAAAATTTTATTTCATGCCATTTACTTGTTTTACCTCTGTCATCAAATAAGTTAAAGTTTGCTTGTATCTCAATATAGATTTGCTGCGTTCAATCATGCGCCCAAGTCAAAGAAATTAGTTAAAATAATATAAAATGAAAGATCAATGTTCTTCCAATAAATTATTTAATTCCTCACCGGTATCCTCGTTAAGGCTACCCATGAAAAATTTAGGAAAATCTTATGCAGTCGATATTTAAAAAAAGAGGACGTGTCTGTACGTACACGTGCGCAGTCGTTTTTGATTATGCGAATTAGGGAATGGAGGTGGGAGAAGATGATGCAAAATTTTCTAAGCAGAATTACAAACGAACGTCCTAAACCAATTGGACTAAAGTTGATTGGGTATATCAAGTTCCGGATGTAGGTGGAACACCTACATTTACAGATGTCCAGCACTTTTCAACTTGTATGGGCGCATTCGTCTGCGAAAAATTGTTGATAAAAAACCCAGAACCTGTCTGCTTTAAATTTACACGAGAAACTCAGTTATTTTTTGTCTATCCAAAAAACTGTATTGAATTCGTATACCGACTATATTGACGCATCCAGACAGCAACAACGCGTGATGCATTTACAAATGAGATATCTAGCATTTAGATACTGCGAAGAATTACCGATAATACGTATATATATTATTTTATTATGTTGGCACTGACCATTAGTCAACGCCTCCAGTTTTCATTATTCAAAACAGGTTCAGAGCATCAGTGAAATGTTATATGGACTCGAATAATATAGCAGTGTACTGGGTCAACGTCGTTTTACCGGTAGAGGTTGGCCGGTCTATGTCAAATCTGAAGTTCGTCTGCGTCCGCAGTCGACGCAGAGGATTTCGGAACACAGGATAAATTTTGCAAAAAGATCTTGGCACGTTGCGCCACTTTATTTATGTCGTATGGCATTATCGAAGAAAAAATCAGCAATGCGGTCCCGACCCAGCAACAGCAACGATTACCCATTCCCATTTCCTTGTGAAAATATTCGAAGTCTTCGTTGGACTCTATCCAAAACTCAAAGATTGCCCGTAGCATACGTCGGTGCTCCATGACTCCCTCTGTAGTACGAAGATCGGAAAATTTTATAAGACAAAATTATAACCTCGTTACTTCGGTATAGAATGACATTTACAGTCACGATAGTTTTTCACTTTTAGGGATCTAATCCTGAATTATGATTTTGATTATATTCCGTACAATAGAAAAAAAAAAAAAAAAAATTTCTAGACGCAGAATCAGATCCAGCAGACGTTCATACAGTAATTTCTAATTTTCTTTGTTTTCGCATCGAACATAAAGTCGAAAATTCGCATATCGTTGTGCGCATACAGTGTGATAGAAGTAAATTAAAATGAAGACTAGAGCGAGTACAGATTTGCTATAGGAACGTTGTCACAGTGACTTTGTACTACGTAAGAGTGGGTATAGAAAGTAATAGCTGCGTAATACTCGCAGACTATACACAATTAGTTCAGAAGTGTGAAATACGCTCGTACTGTATTTAACGGTTGGCCCAGTTATTGATTTCGCTCTTTATTAGTGAAGTTAATATTTTCATCGAATTGCTTTAACGTTATTCTAGTATGACGAGACAAAAATATATTTCACTGTGAGTTAAAATTGTAAAGCGAGGACCAGGTTACCGTGAAATAATATTAGAAATCGTTGATTGCTTTTGATATACCTCATAGACAGTACAACTTGACCTTGATCTCAATCTATATCTCCATAGTCCGTAACGTACCCTGTGAACCGGTTGGATATCGACATCGTAGACGAAATCGAAAACAGAATAGAAATGGAAATGAAAATTGAAATCGGCATCGATCGATGTCAATGCCGAATTTCTTATGCACCATAGTTTCCCAATCAGACTAACAATAAGTTAAACCTACTTTCTGTCTTTCTAATATCCTGGAAATCTTGGATATAAAATTGCATGATACCTAAATTTTTTTGGGAAACTATGTATAATTGCAATGTTTGCATACACTTTCAACTGTGCACTTGAATCTACATAAATATGCAAACTTATACTATTTACAACAGAAAAATGCTGTAAAATCATTTTTCATCCCAGAGTCTGCTGGTCAAGAAACTGACTCATTTATTTAAACAGGAAAAACAAAAAATGGATAAATAGCGGACTATGTTTTGTTTCATTTTTTGGAGCTTCTGTTTTGTTCGATGGTTGCGTAAATTATACGTTTTTGTATACCTATTTATAATCGATCCACGAGTTCAATGTATTTTTTCGACAGTCCGCAAACAATGCAATTCTTAGCAAATTACAGGTGGTTTTTAATGAAATCGCGAAAATAAATGATAAAAAAATATACTAAAACACAAAAAGACACGCTGAACTCGGAGACCGACCCCATGATATACTAATTAACAGCAGGAACAATAAAATCTGTAAAATTAAAGAATTCGAGATTTCCTGTATTAAGTAACGGAAACGGTGCTCTTTTAAAATTTCTTTTGACTTTTGTCGAGTTAAAATAATAAATATATTATTTCCCATCAGCCACTTTAATTTCGAAGTGCTGTATGTATATACCTAAATACACCAAAAAAACGCTGATTGTTCTATCGTTAAACTAATGAATGTCAAAAATGTTGTGGCTATACAGGTAAACTATGGCTTAACGTAATCTGTGATAGGAAAGTTCTTGAAATCGAAACACTAAGCACCCAACTTCAGGCAGGTAGGTGACAGCCCGTAATTAAAAAGCACTTTATAGTTTGACTTGACGCAATTAGTCATAACATCACGTATCGATTGCCCAAGAAGTAGCAGCCTTTCTTTAATTTCTCTCGCACCCAGTTCCGGATATAACGACAGCTCGATTCTTTCGATCAATCCGTTTCGACGTTTTCTGAAAAAAAATAAAGACTCTGTAGGTCAGAAATTTGTATTTCATGCGCCACGTTACGAAAGACAACAGTAAGCCTTACGCAATCGCAACCTATACCCAGGCTAATGGAAAATTCATATCCCTCGGCCAACTCTGACTCATCCAGACCAGCCTAAAACTTGACATCCTCATCCTAGCAAATGTCAAAGTACAGGAAACACAACTTTTAACACGTTCCTTACCCGGCTAACCCTGCGGATTTTTACTATAAATACAAGGACGCAGAAAGTCCCTTACGCGAGGGAGTACGGAACTCAGCCCTAAATGTCAACATCTCACTATAGCATAGCTATGAGATGCTGAGAAATATGATAAAACTGTTTCCCACGTGGCTTTTTCCTTAGAACTATTGAGATAAATTTCCTAGGGGATAGAACTCTGCAGGATTTTCTTCCTATATGCTCATATATGGGAAATTCGATAAGACACTAACAAGCGGCACGTAATTTTAAGGGATAAATCAATTGAACTATTGTTAAAACTTATCAAGAACTGTAGACCTGTGACGGATGTAAGTAAATATGAAGTCTATTTGTGAGATGCTAATAGTTAAGACGCTAGGTTCACACACGTGGTTCGCACCACGTATAGTTTGACTGCCAACCGACCTATGAAAAAAATAATAAAAAGTAACATGGTAGAAAATAAAATACGCACCTAATGAATTCGCCGTTTCAAAAAGACTTAATTACACGATTAAGCGAACCAAAAACCTGAAGTACTTGACATTTGGAAACGTTATTCGTCGACTCACATATCGCCATAATATTTTTCAATAAATTTCACCTTCATTGTATAAGCAGTTGATAAAAAATTTTCAAGTGAAACCATATGCATAATTTTCAAATTTTACCCCACTCCCAGTCTTTGTAACCGGAAATCCGGAAGCCCGATGAGGCTTTTCCACCGCTCTAGAGTTAAAGTGCTAACAGTTGCCCAGCTCCACGTACAAACGCGTGAATTAAATACATGTTAACCTATTGAGGAACCATTAGAAAAGTACGCTTAATCCGTGTCTAATAACATCGAAGACGTCGTTAAAACGCGTGTTTTCGTGCCACGTTTGTTATTGGACATGTAGACCGAAACACTTAATTTTACAAAAATTCTATCGGGCCACGTTTCCTTGGGCAGTCTGTGATATGGAAAATACATTTGTACACTTGAGCCCTAGTGAAATGCAAATGTCACTCTTATACGGATGACGTGGCACTCAAAGTGTTAGAGCCGACTCTCGTTACGAGTCCGCTTCTCCGCTTTTTCTCAATGCCGAGCACACTGCCCTCCCCACCAAACTTACTTAACAATGTGCTCAGTTATATTCAGATTCCCGATACAAAGCCGCTCGGAGACGCCTTGCCTGAGAGCCTCACAGCGAGAGTCGCTTTAAAACGCTTAAAGAGGCAGGGCGACCACGTGACCGGCCTTACAGAGAGAGTGGATAGAAAAATCCTTCGCAGTGGCAGAGAACTCTTATTTCTTAAAATAATATTTCCCTACAGACCCGGGAGCGGCGCTATAGCCGAGAATCGCTTTTAATTCAACGACAGTTAAATACATCACAATCTCACTCGGCCAAGACAATTCTCCCTAGACATTATTTAGCTATACAAACATATATACAATGGGTCAACGAAGTTGGCGTATACCCTGCTCAAGTCCCTTCATTGTTATATAACGTTAAGTTAAACGTCGAAAAACGGGAATATTCCTTTGGATTGTTTTGTTTCGAAAGATAATACTAACATTTTTAAGGAATATAAAGGAGGCAAAAAAATTATAATTAATATTTCCATAGGACAAATCAGTCTTAAATTGTCTTTGTTTTTACTCACAATCCATCGTCTGACCTTTGCTCGCTCGTACTATCCAGAGCATTTCTACAAACCGTAAAATTAAATTTTTTTGAAAGTGATTCTGCCAACTTTTTTTTTCAACGCTAACCTAATGACGTACTAACTGTAACATTATCCATGACTTCTGTGTACTTTACTGCTGTACGCAGGCAGCGAAGAACAGCCGGCAAATATTTAATCAGCTAAACTCTCAGAGTTACACATGGTCAAAAAGTTGCATATGTGGTATGTATACTGAGACTGTTTGACCCAGTGTACGTCAGTAGCGCAAATAATAGCTGCCATCATGAAATTACGCATAAAAGAAGTAGGCCTTTACGGAATTTTTATATGTATTTAACAAAATCACATTTCATTATTACAGATATATTTTTTTTCGAACAACCTTAGGAATATATGTAATAATAATATGTAAAGGGACGGACAGGTAAAGGACTGCGTTCATTTTATAAAATTTGAACTCTAGCAGGTCAGATTTATGATGTGATTTATAATAATAAATTCGAATGGGTTTTGACTAAAAGTAAAATTTTCATGCCATACGAAATTATACGATGAGATCCAAAGACATCGATAGATCATTACCACAGCGCTAAACATTACAGTCGATTGAACCGGACTACAAATTTTGTGCGTGAATTACGGTCTGAGCATTTTTACTTTATCCTGTCCCGCTATGACTCATTGCCAAAAGGTCAGGGTTTCGTTTAGAATGTCCGCAAACGGGTTCCCGTTCGTTTTACTACCTAGGCCAGAGCCAGTTAATCACCCACGAATCGTTAATCGATTCTGGTTAAATTGTCATTCAAATACTGTGAAGAAAAATTTTGTGAAGCACCTTAATGTGCAGTGAAAGTATTTTGTTAAAGACGAAGAAAATAAGCACGGCATATAGCATTTGTTTTGTTCTTGTACTAGGGGTAGATACTTGAAATGCTCTAGTTCAACATATTGCTTAATATATTCGAGCTTACAAATTTATATTATTTATTTTTCGTGTATGTAAAAAGAAAATGGATAGAAAACTTTATTTATTATATCATGCATAATAGAGATATCGCAGTTGGGCGTTATTGTATTTCAAAGACGTAATAATCAATGGACGAATGTCACTCTAATGGTTCGAAACTGGTTTGTGACTGGACAAATGGAATTATTTGAAAAAAAATAGATACATGTCATTTTACATAATCAACTCGGAAATTATCGAGGGATTTTGGTTTTCGTTTGAAAAGCATTGGGTTGAAAAGCATTGGGTGTCTCGGGGACCCCACACGCCTATTTCCGGGTTGAGTTCTAATTACAAGGTTAAGTCGTACATTAAATTGCTAATTTTTTAATTGAATTTAATTATGTCTATTTTTTTTAAATTAACTCGTCAGTTTGCGCAACTCTGCGGTGCCAGAAATATTTAGCTAGCAGGGTCTGTTAGTAGTAGAGATTAAAACGTTAGACCACGATGAGATATGTCAATCCGGGAAAAAATAAATATATATAATAATATAAAGTTTTATATAAAAGAAAAAAAACCTAAAATTTGTCTATGTCTGATCGGATATAAAATTGGACAAAAATACATTACGAAAATGTAAATTCTGTAGAAATGATATTTCCTCAAATAGTAGCGATGAAATCATTGATGGATAAAACTACTCATTGGGAATAATATTTACATAAAATTTACATTTTAATCTTGCAATCGTATAGAATTTTCATTGAAATTTCGAAACATTGATCTTGGATATGGTATAATCATTTTTTCTCGAGAAGAGAGAAAAAAATTTTCAATTATTTTCGATATCGAACACGGAAAGAATTTTTTAATAAATTTTCCTGCGAAATTGAAAATTAAAATTTTTGTGACAAAACAGTAACTGCGGGACATCCTGGGACTCCATCATATCATACTGATAACGCGGAATATTTTTAATGACAGCACAAGTAAATTTTACAGTGCACGCAGTAAATTTTAGAGCTGAAAACTTATACTGAACTACGTGGTAAAATTTTGTCAAGTTAAAATTTATTTAAGCAGTGTTAAAAATCATATGGCGCTTCACGTAAAATTTTTAACGTTTGTATTTTTATGGTACCATCCGAGCACGGACCTTCATTTTATATTTGCGATCTGTCAAGCAATAAACATATTTTACTCATGAAAAGACTAAACGTATAACGTAATAGACATTTAGGTTATATCCTGAATGATAAAAACGTTTGCTGGCTTCCATCCAGCCGAAAATTATAATCCAAAAAGTCAGCAACAATCACGGAAAATATTCCACAAACGAGCGAACGATGAGAACCTCCAATGTTCTACTAGCATAAGTCGAAAATTGCCGAAGATATTGAAATGAACGATGACGGAACTCCACGTTAAAAAAAATATGATTCTTGTTTATACCAAAACTTGAGCATTGCACTTCAGTAAAAACGAATGTGCTATATCTTAAACTTTACTGTTTTCGTGAATTACTCGAAAACAGATATTACGTTTACAAATAGCCACGATGTACCACGATATATTTTTTTCTCGAAAATTAAAAAAAAAAATTCTCTCTCCAAACATTTATCTCAGATCGTCACGCACGTAATATGTATGATAATCAAATGAGGCGTTTTTCATAAACCATGGTTTATAAAATAAAAAGTGACGACGTTGCTTCTACTTTGACCCAAGCTTGCACAAGGCACATCTATACATATAGTGGGTACACGAAATTAATGTGTTTTATTGACAGATCAAAAACAATGAGGTCTCTAATAAACAGCACGTGGCCTTGCATAATATTTACAACGAATTAAAAATGCGATTTAAAGTTCATCCCGCGCAGCTGTCAAAAAAAAAAAAAAAAAAAAAAACACCGCGCACCTATCCTTGGGGGCATTTTAGGTTAGGGGCGCCTCGCATAAAAAAAACGTAAGAAGTAACACACACGATTTCCAGCTTGTGCAGGAATCAATGAAATAAGGATTTTCTATCACTTGTATCATATGTTACTTGTTACGCCTTACGTTTTTTTTAGGCGTGACGCTCTTCGACGTAAGAGAATCCTCTAGCCTCACGTTTTACTGAATACGCGTGTGTCATACACATTCCTTTCACTTTGTACCTTTTACTTTTATACACTTAATATGTTAAAGCGAATCATTTGTATTAAAATTTAAATAATTCCGTCGAAAGTTGTAGTGCTGTAAGAGTCTTGACAAATTTGCTAATTCATTATTTTTAAACAACAAATAATTATTTTTTTTCTACAATACACATTGCAATTCAATTAGCCGACCGACTCGTTTGAAAATTTAAATATTTTTGTAAATTCCGTCAAAGATACCATTTTTTACCCGGACTTCAATTTTTTATTAACACTTTGAGGACCGCGAGGAAATCTGTAAAGACGTACACTTTGGGCAGCATGTTTTTGGGAAAACTTGCACGTTACTAAAATCATCATAACTTTTTTAATTTACGAAGCAATTTTTGTGAAACTTTCAGAAATTTAGAGTAGAATACAGTAGTAGATACAATGCATCATAGGAGGTAACATCTACAGACAGCGTGTAGAAAACACGAATTATCTCGTAATCGGTCCGTAACAGATGGGGCGCGAAACACGAGAAAACTCGTGAGCGATCCTTAATATGTTAAAATATCTTTGACGCATTGTATCTGCTAGTGTATTCTATTCTACAATTTCTGAAAGTTTCACAAAAATTGCTTCATAAATAAAAGAGTTCTCATGATATTAGTAACGTGCAAGTTTTCCCACAAACGTACGGCCCCAAGCGTCTTATGATTCAGATTACTTCGCAATCCTTAACATTTTAACATAAACCAAAATGGTTGGAATTTACGAATATTGTTACTATACTGTCCACGACCAGGCCATGACATCAGTTTGTTTTTGACGAACCATGAACTCCTAAGCCCGTATTCAGAACTCGCTTTTAGTGCTAATAGTGCGCTTTTAAGTTTTTTCTTAGTGAGTTTTAACTACAAGCGACTCTGTTAGTGACCTTAAGAGCGAGTTGTGAATACGGACTCTAGTGTCGTACAATGTAAAAGTAGTAAATATAGAACTGCTGACGTCACGTCGTAATATGCACATATGTATCTTAATGTTTTCTTTATATTTGAATTTATTCTTTCGGATTTTGCTATACGTCTACCCACGCTATTTTCGTAATGGCGAGTGCGCAAGTACCGTTCTATTCAGATTGTACAATGAGTCAGATAACGGTAATCGAATGTCATTAGCCATAAGGATATTCAGTCTGTTTTCCTAAAATAACGGTGAAAATTCACAATTTTGAAAATGCATGAGATACTTTGCCAGCATATTAATTTTTACTTGTGCAATCGTGTTCTTCAAAAATATCGAAATAATTATTGACGTGAAAACTAAATTTCATGACCCATTTTACGAAAAAGAAATAAATGGAAAGATAATACACAATCTTGAACCACGATATCCCTAACAAAGTCATAATTAAATTAAAAGACAGCTCGGTACCACGTTAAAGAAATTACAAATGAATTTAAAGAAATTCTATCAATACTTTCGACTGATTTTAAACTATTTAGAAAAATTTGAAATTATTATAGTGAACTATAATGTATTAAGCGCTGACCTTCAAGTAGGGAAAAATTAAAGCGTGCATTTCCAACACCTGTCAAATTCGTTATATGTTAATTTTCAATTCGTGCATTTTTAAAGTGTCATATGTTTGGCATAAATATGATTTTACTATTAATTGACAATCTCTAAATATCTATAATAACATATTACCAACCGGAGATATAAAAATATGGTTTCTGTTGACTGTTCGTGAAATGCCAGAGACAATATCAATAGTTTTATACAATGTGTATTAAAATATTTACTACACGCATTAGTTTTTGCACAAACAGCCCGGACCGTATTGTTACAAATATAGATGCGAATTTTTATAAATGTCAAATCTAATTTGACAAACAGTATTCTTAGTAGAATAATACAGTCAGAACAAAGTAAATACTTGCAGCGACATTAAACTAGGTCTATATTTATCCTATCATCCAAGATAATCAAAATGTCTCATAATGAGACATATAATAGAAAGTATTAAAAAAAACCTTCATTCCCTAAGACAAAATTGCTACTCGCCTGCCTCTAGATCTATTCCTAATCTTATGATAATAAAGTGTAGATTTAGTTTCGTAATGATATATATTTTCCAAATAATAATGAATGGTGCTGCTATACGATGTACATACTATATTTTCCCATTATATACAAATACAGATGTTACAAATTATTGTATAGTGAAAAATGTACACTACAAAAAAATCACTGATACTCCATGTTGTAATATGTCTGAAGATTATGTTATAAACATTGTTTGTAACAATCAATTGAAAATATTATGGGACCAGATATTTAATTCAATTTCATTGCCAACTAGCATTAGTAAAATGTAATACGTGCTAATATTACTTATGTTACTGTATTGGTTCCAATATTTCACAACAGATGGTAGAATACAATTGCCATGCTAAAGTACGTCTATTTTGATTAAATGAGATACATTTCTCATTTGATAATGGATATCGAACAAAAGATATTCTTCCTGATCCAATAAAATATTATCAATATGTGTCCTATACAACAGTTATAATAGAAAAAACTCATATATCTAAAATAACTTTTAGTATCGATACTACATTATGCTAATATATAACATTTTAGACTCTGCTATGTATAAAACTAAGCAAAATATATTCAGCGATTATCAATTAATATTAGTATTATTGAATGTGACACCAAATTTATCATAACTGTAATGTATTAACAATTTGAATGAACCGTAAACTAAATTTAGAATTCTTTTAGAATCATATAATTTGAGACAGCACTAGCTTTTTTTATGGAAAGGGAGCATTATGCAATGCAAAGATATATTTTTGTATAACAAAAAGAGATTTAATTCCATTTAACAAAGACAAAAATTGATAGATATTACAAGAAAACAGAAAAATATCAATAATTGTGCTTGAATATTTATAAGTCTTTTCATTGCTTATACAATGCACATTTTGTGAATTTAACTAAAATATAGTTACGATAAATATAAATAGGATGCAGAATATATAAAATATTAATATACATATAGGTTAGTGTCGCACGATGCTAATAAAAATTAAGTGGAACAAAAGGAATAATGAAAATGCTGAATTGATAATGTCAAAAAATTTAGCGTAAAGAGGTAATATTAAAATCCAAATTTATCACAAGTAGAAACTGATTGAATAAATAGAATCTGATAAGAAACTTGTATAACATATATTAAGTGGACTTGTAGAATGACAAATAATCTTAAACTAGACAAAAACGGTAGCTAATGAACAAAAGCGTAATTACAAAAAATTACAAAGAATAGATTCACAGAGACAATATAGCAATAAGTCTTTGTACAACAGGACACAGATGTTTAGCAAAGATCAGTGAGTTAGTGGAGCCAATCAGCAATGACTAGGAGCCGATTACCAATATATTAAAATAATATGTTAAATGATGTGAAATATGTGAATAAATTGAAACGAATGAGAATGGATAAAAATTGTCAAACTTACCGTAACGATGCTCGTGATAGCTCCAAAGAGATTCCTTTGTATCCAAAGCAATAAAAAAATCCTGGTAGTCACACAGTACTCGTCAATTCTTATGCATTTTCACGAATCGAAACACTCACGGATGATTACTTGATAAATTTACACGTATGTTTATCCTTGATGAAGCGAGAATATGGTAGTCAATTTCGCGGAAATCACATGGATAACTACCGACCATCGCTCAACGATCAAGATCATACACCAGCTGTGTTTTTGTCCGACGTTGATCCGTTCACGCATGCGCAAACATGTCGCCCCATCTTGCTTCTCATCTAAGACAGAAATATACCGCGATTTTTGAAATATAAAGATCTTTGAAATTATGAAGAAATTGCAAAATTTAAAAGATATTTTAATACACTAAATTTTTTCTTACATACAACTGCTATAAATATAATTTAACTACGACGCTGTTCTAAAGTTTCATATATTTATTAAAAAGCATACGTACAATGTACATATTTCGTTGCATCTCTGTTACTGCTTACTACTGTAGTTACAAAAATTTAACTAGGTTTGAAACATATTAGCTTGTACTTATGAATATATAGTCAGATTTGTTTCTCCATTTCATTTTTATATGCATGAGAATATTTTTTACATCGATATAATGTATGGGTGCAACAGAACGTCTGGAATATATATTGCTTTGTAAGAAAACTAATTCGTAATTCTTAACAATAGAACAAACAATTTCTAAGCCTTGACTATTGTCGCACTTAATTCATTTCAATAAATAACAATTATTTTCTTCAATGAAGGAAAAATAATAAATTATTACCGTACGCGTGTTACGTACAATTTTATTTGTTAAGTATGATAATAAAAAATTATATAAGAAGTCTCTTAACTAAATAGTATTCTTATATTATTTAAAACATAATACATATGTTATGCAAGATACATCAAAACTAAATATTGATAATTATTTATAGCATTAAGTTATATAAAAATGTTTCTATGATGAATTATATGCTAATAATTAAATGTAAGATTTAGTGAAATTTTAAAATATTTACCGTGCTAGTAGTACTAGTTTATATTAATTCTTATTGCCCATTCTTTTTCATTTAGCAGAATGTTTCTTTATTGGATTCTCGTGCATCCTTGTGTTGTATTAAATTTTTTTATTCAATTATGTATTTTCTGTCAAACAAACTGTTGTATCGTTCTATTTTTTATGTTTCTTATAATTGTACAAAAAGTTTATAATAGAAAAAAAATGGGCCCCTCCGGGATTTGAACCCGGGACCTCCTGCACCCAAAGCAGGAATCATACCCCTAGACCAAGAGGCCACATGAATGAAGTTTATTTAAGAATAGATTTTTGCAACATCTTGTAATGGATTATAAAATCAAATTTGGCAAATAAATGGAAACTAAACAACAAAGGTTGTTGGTTAGTCATAGAATACGTAAACACTAATATCCTGATTAAAAATTAAGATTTAAATGTACATGTTTATTATTTTACACGTAACACAAAAACAAATGTACTTTTATGTTAAATCGTATAATAATATTACGTTTTATTACATTGAATGCTTGGTAGTGTCACAGGAATCAAGAAACGTCCAAGTGATATACAGCAACAGAAACAAGGGATTTGAAAAATATGCCTTTGAATTATAAATCTGATGTTTATTTCAATCTCCATAAATACATTTTTCTATAGAAACTAACTGATGGACAAAAGAGACATAACAAAACGATACATGCTTCAACACAGCAAATTTGAGTATCTTTAAGTATTACATAGTTTTTCCAAACTTAAGTGTGCGACTTTTTCCTGTAGAGGCAAATAGGCAAGTGGGATTATCAAAATTTTTACGTGACATTCGTCTATTGTTTTTTTTTTTTTTATATACATATGTCATCTTTCTTACATCTAAATAAGAATTCAAATCTCCTTTTTTATGGCATAAAGAATGGATGATATCTTCATAACGTTTAAGTAATATGTCGAAGAATATCCTCGTGTTGCCATAAACAAAATATTGCGTACTTTCAGGTTAACATGACAATGACCACTTAATGAAGTATGAATTAAACGGAGCTCTGTATTTTTATTGGCTCAATAAAAGATATACAGTAATCATAAAAGTAGCAAATAATATATATGCTAAGTAAAAATAACTTCTTCTTCGAAGGTGACCTTGCGTTTTACATGAACATGTCGTCGTAACCCGGTGGTGGAAAGTGATCGCTGTCTGGTGGACCAGGTGGTGGTCTGGGTCGGTTAACATCAGGTGGTCCAAATGGATCAAATCTGGCGCCTGGTGGAACCGCTCCACTGCAAAATAATTTTGTATGAAATTTATGCCATGTACATAATTTATTTTCATTGATAACTAAATAATGAAAAATAACAATTTCTATTACTGTGCTTACTATAGTAGTACTTACGGTGGCAGTCTTCCGGGAACACCCAATCCTCCAGGTCCTCCAGGAGCCAACGGGTTTGCGAATGGTCTTCTTGGCGCGAATGGATCAAAAATCATTCCTCCACCTTCAGAGAAGGGATCAAGATCGGATCTACCTACTCTCGATGGATCCGCATATGGAATCCTTTACAAGCAACATATTAATTAGACTGTATTAGAATGGTTCCACAAAACACATATCAAACAAAAATTCATAGAATTAGCTGAATAATTTTAGTTTTTTTTAAATAACACAATTAAATTTTCAAAATTCACAACTATATAGAATATATTACTGTGTTTTAACGTCCAATAATTTGATGTTTGTACAATAAGTCTGCTTTAGAATTCATTAAAATTTAATAATCCTGTAATTATAACATTGTAGTACTGAAGTTAGCCTATTGAAATGAAAAAACGTTATGTTTACGTATAACTGCAACTCAATGTTTTGAGCATGACTATGCAAATTCACTTTATGTAGAATATTCATTGACGTTATATATAAGTAAACATTAACCATGAAATATTGATCATCAAGACAAAATGCAAAATGGTGGAAAAGCATAAACGCTTCAATGCATTGTATTATTAACATATAATCGCATAAAACACATTACATAAGAAGAAGGTACCTGACGGTACATGAATTTATTGGCATGAACAGAAATTTATACAGGATCAAGGATATTATCGGAAATAGGGGAAGCAGGAATCGCGTGTTACATTTGGAAATAGTCCAATTCGGACTTAAAAGTGTGAGGGAAGCCATATATTATTTGGATCTATGTCATCGATGTCATGGGATGCCTGTAATAATTTAATTATATTATTCCTTAGAAATATAGAGTACCGATCCTTTCACGAACCTAATAATTCTCGAATCTATGAATGCAGAAATTGCAAATAAAATTAAAGCAACATTTTAAAATAGTTCGAGGAAAGAAATCGGTACATGAATTACCATGGTTGAGTGGAAGACCCAGGATGACGTGGTGGTCCTACCCTCAATGGGTCATCATAATCAATTGGATGCCCTGGAATTTCACGTTCACTATGTCCTCTAACTTCTGTAGTCTGCGTAGAGGTTTCTCTTGCAGGGGCTGTATATACTGGCTCTACAAGATCCTTTCGTAAGGTATCTAATATTGCTTGATAATTGGGTAAAAGACTATCTAATGTTCCATGGAGATTATTTACTGTTGTTCCTATTGGGAACTGAACATTAGAGACTTTGTGATCCTCGATTCTCTGTAAAAAATACATTAATACAATACAATAATACAAAAATACATACCATTGAGAAATAACTATTTTCTAAAAACCTATTAATTTATTTTATCATGCACAAGTTTATTGCATCAATAAACCTTGCATCATTTTGTTTAAATTACTAAGACTAATATAAAATAACATTAAATATTAAGCCATATTTCGTACCATTAAATTCAAAAGCAAATCTTCATCTGATTTTGTTCCAAGAAGAATATAGAGTTTTCCTTCCTTTACATAACGTAATGCATAATTCGATTGTTTACTCCATTCTTCTGGTAATAGCTCAGATCCTTGATCAGACTGATCAAACGTTTTCTGAAAAATTATCAAATTCATATTATAATTGAAGAAGTTACATTAACAATAGTATGTTCAACAAGGAATAAATACACAAATTTGACATACTTCTAATTTATGATAGACTGAAATGAATGGGTGAAAATAATAGAAACAAAGGACAATGACGAAAAGAATGATTTTTGACGTTAAGTGCTTTAGATATTATTGTGCTAAGTAAATTATTTCAAATGGTTAACAATTCTGTGTAATATAAAATTAAAGAGAGTACCTACATATTGTACGCGTCGATTACTATTAATATAATATAATAACTTACGGAATCACCAAATCCAATACATCGAAAACCATTTTTTATGAAAAACCAGTGCGCCAATAAAATGATTACATCCTCCTTTTTTGATATCTGATTCTCTGATACTTTATAAAGTAATTCAAATCCAAATGTGTTATTTGAATTACTCGCCATCCTTGTATTTTACAATATTTCAATGACAGACCACTTTTCGAGAAATTTTTAATTAGTGACAATCCTTATAAAAGTACGATTTGTAGTTAAAGCTGGTATGATGGAAATTTTGCTAATTTAAATCCTTTTTTTTTTTAATTAACTAAAGTTTCTTTGTTACGATCAAAAATACTTCCAAAAATAATTATAGACAGAAAGAATTGAAGGTACAACATTCAGGAACGTCGTAAGTCGTAAATGTTTTCTGAATGAGGTGGCGCACTCTGGGACTGGATTACGCTGGAACCTCAAATAAGCGCCAATATTTGAACGCAGAACTTTGGTTGGTAAAAAATGACAAGTTTCCCGCATAACATGTTTTTCACAAAACAAAGTTCTGGTTTTGAACGCTGTTGGCTGTATGAGGATCCAGCCTTATGTACTCGTCCTCTTTTCTTCCTCTCTCTCCCCTCGTGGCTGCTTATTCAATGAACCTTATATCTTTGTCGGATTAGTTGTGCGAGTGAAAAATATCATTTAACATTTTGTTAATTGGATTTTTCATGAGGAACAGTCTTGACTCATGAGAAAGACCGAGATTTTATCGGAAAGCTTCAAACCAGCCTGATAACTTAACTGACAAATTTTTCGATCAGAAGACTTTTAGAACTTAAGATTCCTAGTTATGTTCCTTATACGCGTAATGCATATGCCTATGTGAAAATCGATTAAGTTTCCTGTGTTCCTGAAAATCTCGATAGATTTTTTTATATAATAGTCTCGCTTTTATTATAAAGATAAGAATTATCACGGCAGTAATATTGAGTGTATATAATTCTATTTCGAAAAATAATATAATTATTGTATATACATCGTTGTAACAAATTATTATAATTTATTATAAAATTGAAATTAATATAGTATGCAATATACAATCGATTAATAATCGGATTCCGAATCTGAATTTTGATTACGATTCTGTCCAAATCGAACAGGTGACATATTTCCTTCAATTTCTTCTTCGCTCTCGGGCTTCTTCGCCTCTTCTTCATCAAGTGCATATCTTCTCCAGGGAAATCTAAGAAAAAACATTTTAAAGTCCATGCATAAAAATCATACTGTACTTGAAAACGATTATACCTAGTTCGCTTATCGAAGCAATCTTCAATCCATGTGACTTTAACAATCTTTGTGTGTTTCCTAAATTGACGATATTTTGGTGTGTTTTTAAAAGCGCAAATAAGATGTGTACATTTTTTATTTGTCAAATTGGGTTCAGCGATATACGTTGCACCCATCTTCAAGGCTTTTTTTCTGATCTCATCTCGTTGTGGATTAACATATCCGCTTAAAGAAAACTTCACACCTTCCATGAGCTTTGAAAAGTCTAATTTTTGTTTCAAAGGCGTTTTGGGTTTCCTTTTTACATGTTTTGGTGAATTTGCCTGTTCCACAATTGCATTTGCTTTGTGAGGATTTACTTGCATTGGTTTCTTGTTTTCTTGGTTTATTGCTTGAGCTTCTTCCAATGTCTTTGGCACTGTTTTGTTTTCTGCCTCCTGTAATGTGTGTTCCTTCACAATCCCTTTAACCAATTTCTCTGATATTAAACCATCACAAGTTTTGCATATTTTATCTAAAGCATCACTCGAATCAGTTGAACAATGCATTTTTTTAGTTGGTACTGATTCGTTTGAAGTCGTTGGAACAGGACTTAATGAACGTTTTCTGGAATAAGAACTGCTTGCTCTTTGTTCAGGAGTGAATAACTTTGATTGTTTCCCTTCCACTTTGTCGTTTGACTGTTGAACATTTCTATCTTTTCTAAGTACTTCATCATTGTTTTCATCTTCTTCTTTTGCCAATAATGGTCTTTTCATAGGCTCACGTGGTTCGTCCTGACGTTTAATAAAATTATTCATAGCATTTCCTTTGATTGTTTCCTCTAATTCTTGTTTATAGTTACTTTGTTTACTACTATGCAGCTTCATATATTTTTCTCTGAATGCATTCAATGTTAATTTACTGCTATCTTTTGTGTCTTTTAGCTTAAATCTTCCAAATACATTCACATCAAGATCAACTGTAACTTCTGTTCTAAAAATCACAAAAGACAAGCCAAACAGTTCTCGCAGATTCGCAGCCTGCATACATGTTACTTTAATCCGATCAAATTTTAATTTGAGAGTATCTGGATTTAACTCCTTTTTAGTAAACAGCTGAACTTGGTCCTTAAATCTGCTATTTGCTGCGTCATCATGAGTCATAAACTGGTGGTTCACAATTGGGATCCAGTTGTCTGGTTCAGCAGACGTGGAAGCCTCAACAATAACTATACATGACCGATAGTTACCAATGTCCAAACCAGTTAAACGGGATGGTTCACAAAGTTGAAAAATTACATAAGCCATCATTTCACCAGGTTTAGCACATCTCCAGGATTTATTCGCTTGATATTCAAGCAGATTCTTGGCTGGATAAGATGGATGTTCAGATGAACAACTTATAATACTTTGTAATTTTATAATCATGATTTTTAATTAATGTTAACTTTCAGAACAATTAGCATACGGTTTAGTATTTTAACAATAGTTATTAGGTGTACATTGAATGATAAAAGAAATACCTATCTGTGATAACTTTGAAAGCTGCGAATGTTTCTAACGCAAGTCAAATTATACCAGTACACATCTTATACGTCTTCAATTTACAATTGCATTCACAATTTATGTAATTTTACAATAGTCACAAAATTTAATGAATGTTTAACACTGATAGTAATCAGTAGTAATAAAGTATCAATGGATACTATGTCACACGATTTTTAAACCCAGATTCCCGCCAATTTGACACTGCACATTATGGTTAACTATTGTAAGCATGTCTGTAATCAACATCGTGATTCTCATAAGTATTCCTGTACAATTAGCATTTTTGATTTAAAGATTTGTGAGCTCGCATGGCAACAGAATGATTACGTTTAGTTTAAACGGCGGTTTTTTTCCGATTTACTTTATAACACTGAGATGTAGGAATACTGGAGACCGGACGCCTGTATCGCCTATATTCGGAGGTAGCCCTGTAGCGTGCTACTATTCATTCATACTCTGTAGCAAGTTGTCCTTTCCGAATTGAATTGCGCATGTGGTGTACAAGCCTTGCGAAAATCTCTCGCCGACATATGACTGCCAATGACTGCCAGCCGATGGCCAGCCGTGGTGCGATGGAGCGAGCACTGAAGTACTTTTACACTCTTCACTAAGGTCAAATAATCCGTAAAACTTTGTAAAAATGATAAAAAAAATATTTAGTAGCCTGCGAAATAAGATATGTGTGCCACTATTTCAGGTAATGCTGGTTTAGTCTTCTATCTCAGCTTAAACTTTTTGAGAGATTGTACAGATTGTGATAGAGACAGCTTAGTACATTGGCCTGTTTTCTGGGTATCTCTCTCTGTAGGGCCTTCATCAATTCCGCACAGCCTCCAGTATTCCTACATCTCAGTGGTTAATACTGATTCCGGACCATACCGATCTAAAGGAATTAAAGCTCGTATTCGTAATAATTCGTTTTATGCACGATCTTAAGACATTCTCTACCATGTGTTATTATTACTATCTCTATGGTCTTAAGACTGTACTCCGTCTCAAGCATTTATGAATACAGACCTAACTCTGACATTTGGCCCTCTAGTGAGAGTGTAAACCACCAAGGAGGAAGAAGAAGAAAATTAATTGCCAGAATTGATAAATCATTTTTAGCTTTAAGAGTTTATCCACAAGATAAATTTTAACCGTAAGTGAAGAAACTGGACATAAATCGTTTACGGTGGAAATGTAGTAAATTACTACTTATTTTTCTGTTTATTGAATGTATTTGATCAAAACACAACAATGCTCTCGGCTTACTTTCGAATAGATCTACCGTGCTCCGAAGCTAGAGTTTCTCCTCCGAAGTACTTCAGGGATACTATCTAACGGACAGTGTCAATCAATCTGTGGAATAGTGGATTCGTGCCCATCGATTGACCCTTTTTGCTGGATAGCACGCATAGGTCAGCACTCAGTAGCTATTGACTCCGAAAACAACTCCAATCATTCCCGAGAGGCCATCGTCAACATTTTGTTATACTTGCGATACGTTCAGCTATTCCTGCTCCCCAATTACTCAATTTGCGCCGATTTGTATCGATACAATCAGAGTGTCTTAATTACCCAAGTTGGGTAGACACAACCTAACGATAATCCGCATCATTGGCCATTTCGATTTTGTTCCGTTAGAACCAACGAATAGCTAGGCTTTATATGAATTGTATCCGTTGTATATAATTCAGCAAACCCCTAGACTACGCTTACACGCACGGGTTTTTAGAAAGAATTAACTAATCGCGTGTAAGATTTAAAAAGAATAACCCAACGTTATTGGTTAATCCTTTCTAAACGCGCGGTGTAAACATAGTTATATATCGATATAAAACAAACTTATTTCAGTGGTTTTATTTTTGAGTCGTACGAATTGTTCAAGATCAATCTGGGAAGATTTTAGCGCTTTTTCCACTCATTGCGCTCATAGCGCACGATGCGCAAGATTAACAGATTATTTACATTTTCTTTAGTATTATATATTAGAGCAAGGCTTATGGGATTTTGTCCAAACGGCTAGTGGTCACGGAAGATACGCTGGACCAGTATAGAAGTTCTGGAGAGGGGTGAAATACCATACAATTCATTTTAGGCGCAAAATAGACGGGGCTAGACCCTCTTCTTCAAATTTCCTCGTGCTAAATACTAAGGAATCTGTTCTTAGGTCATATATATCGAGTACAGTGAGTCGAGAACGGTATTATCCTAAAACGTAAAACTTAAAATTTATCTCCTTTAAAAAATAACACAATAGTCCGGTAGATGTCAATATGATTGAACGACTTTGATGACGTCAGAAGAATTTTGCAAGGGTTGCGGTGCGCTCCACCAAGCGGTGACTAGTGGAAACTACACTCGCCAGGAACTGGCAGCAGCATACATCGAACGAAGCAATATGGCGAAGTGTGTCATCGGTTCGGTCAGACGTAGTGCCGTTTGAAAGATGAAAGGTTCACGATATGGGGTGAAAATAACGTAGCGTAATGTTGTACTTGTGAAAATCATCCGTCTGTACATAGCGTCGATTGTGTCGTATTGTGATTGAGAAAATAGTGTATCGTTGGTGTAAAACATGGCCACGGATAAAATAAAGGTTGCTGTTCGGGTCCGGCCGTTCAATCGCAGAGGTAGGTCTCGCACTTTTTTCTCTCTCTCTCTCTCCCTCTCTGTCTCTTTCTCTCCCTTCTTTTTTCGCTCTCTTCTATCTTCCTCTTTCTCTTTTTTTTCTTATCCTCTCATCCTCTCGTTTTTAATTGACTTTTTCGTTTACTTTGTGTATCCCATTGCTCAGTCTCCCGCTCTGTTACCTATCTATCTCTCTCTCTCTCCCGTATGTCAGATACACTTCATCCTCCATCCTGTCGTGTGACTCGAAAAGTCCTTGCATTTGCAGAAACGACGTCTTCACACTGGCGATATTGTGAAATGTTATTTTTACTTTACCGGGATGAGCCGTAGACTTTTCTACACCCACCGCATCAATTGACAATACATTTCATTGTCCGTGCAAGTTGCATGAATGAGTCACTGTCATTATAATTTTTTAATCTCGTTTTCTGGGAAATTAGCTTACGTTTTAAATGTAAATTTTAAATGGCTTGACTATAATCATTATAGGTGGCACAATTTTACTTGTTATTATTCTATAATTTTTTTTTTGGAGCTTAGTAGTACTTATTAGTTTTTTATATTATCAATGTTAAACTTACTCAATTTCACAGTTTTTGAAGACTGTTCAAGTATTTTATGTTATTGGTTATCAGCATTTATTTTAAATTGTGTATAAATCGTTTAAACATAATTATAGCTTGCTCTTATGAAAATAGTTCCAGGTTCCTTAGTTTATAAAATTTTACCATATGCAATTGATAAAAATTGATAAAACAAAGTATTTACAAGATTAATTTAACTTATATAGCAGCTATTATTTTTATAATATTCAAATAATGAATTGTGTTTACGAGCAGGTATTTTATTTGTATAAGGGAATATATTAACATCACTTTGGAAAAGAATTGTTATTCTACTTCCTGAATAACAGGTGTAAATTCGCTCTTAACATTTAGCCTACAATTTATATTACATGGTTTTTTTAGTTGTCATTGATTACAATTTCTGTATTGTACATAAATTAACTCAACAGATACGGTATTTCTTTTTCGGTTGGATATAACTAAACTCTTATTTTTATATCTATCAGCATAGTTATACGTTAAAAACTAAGGAGATCATACCATTTTTTGTTTACTTCAGGGTTTCATGACACAGTTCGATATAACATTTCATGTAATGCACCACAGCTGGAACAAAAGTATTTCTCCTATGAAGACTCTAAAGGCTATATATTCTGTCCATCAGTAAAATAAAATGTATTTTGAGTGGGCTATTTTATAAAAAGTGTGAATACAAAAGAGTTCTCTGGAACTGACATTTCATTAATCTGTCAACTATATTTATTTTAAATGCCGCATATATAGACAATTTCATCTGCTTATTTTAATAAATAGACATGATTCCATATTGAGATTTAAATGGCAATTGTCGAATTATTTTCTGTCAGAATTTTGTTTTTTGTGCATATTTATATGTTACTTAGTGTATGCTATTTGATTGCGCCATGATATAAACGTCAATAAAATTACAAAAGTAAAACTCAAAAATCGAGATGAAATCTATTGCAAAATTCAGAGCTATGCAAGATCTAATAAAGTGCCCTAATCAAAATTTTAAAGCTTTATCTCTTCTAGTAAAAACTTATGGCGGTGCTGGCTTTACAAAAAGTTGGAACCGCCAGAATATAAAAAACTTTAAAAATAAAACGAAGGATTTAAGAAATAATTAAGAGTTTCAAAGTTACGGAACAGCCAGATTTGAAGCTCGTCCCTGTTAATAAAAAAATCAGCCTCTTATACTCTGATCACAAGAGAGAAGTATCACCTGGACTTTTCGACATTTCAACACCGCAATACTTGAAGAATTAAGGACTCCTATAATACGTGATAGTCAAATTTGGAGCTCACCCTTTGTTTGACAAGTCGCAAAATATGTAAATCTCAATTTTCAATTCGTCGCGGAACTCTGGTACGGCAGTAAGGTATCAAAGTTCAGATCGAAGAGTTGGAGTTCAATCCCGTCTGGGGTAATATCTTTTTTTTTTCTTTTCAACTTTTTTTTTACAATCAGTCAATAGAAGATTCTCACCTACAATCAAAGTTTCCTAAAAATTCAACATTTATTGATAGTTATTTAAAATGTGGATCCTCATCGCAATATCCGCCGGTCTCGTACATTTTTTAACGAGACTTCCGAATTAAAACGTCTAGTATGTTAGAATCATGTACGCGCACATGCGCATTCATCCTTTTCCGTTCGAGGTATTCGAGAAAAATGCGGAAGCTTTTGAAGGGATTCCAGGCTTATTATACAATTTCGAAGGCACTGCTATCAAAATGGAGATAACAAGGATTATTCAATTGTACACTTCCGTAGTCTATCGTAGCTCAGAAGTAGCTGTCGATCGAACAGTATCGGTTGTCAAACTGACAGTTCCTCCGAATCTTCGAGCATGGACTGAAGTCAGCTGAGACGGTGACATTTTTTCAACACGATTATACTACCCGCACCATGTGGTCGAGAAAAGGAAACAAAGAAGAGAACTAGAAGTGAAGAAGTGGGATGGTAGAAGAGACGAATTCATCTAAAAATCCAGAGTACATATAGTTTGCCTACGAGTGAAATTTTGTTTTGACAGATGGGTAGCAATAAATCGACACGTGGCTTTGTTTACAATTTTTGTCACGAGGTATGGATTTCAATGGGTTTACAATAAAATATATTCATCTACTCTAGGAGGATATACTCTTCAGTGATCTTATGGAAAGCCACGTATTAATTGATAAGGTTTGCGTTCTTTGCCATCTGTCAAAGTAAAGCATATTTTACTCATAGGTGGACTGTACTATAAGGAAAGAGTGCAAAAGCATAACAAGGAGATAAGGAAGAAGAGCAACATTAGGAAGACACGTGTATATAGTTGACACAGCCACTTCAGTACAATCGCTTAAAGCAAGCATAATAATTTGGTGCTCGTTAGTTGCTAATTATTTACTCTATTTTTAATTTTTGGTGATTTTGCCCTTTAACCGGAAGTAGCGGCTGTGGCAGGTTGCGTGTAAACTCGTGAAAAATATTAAATGAAAAAACAAGCTTTGTTTTTATTTTCACCGTGTCGTTACGGAAAGATGATTCCTTCACGAATTTCTACGTCGTCGCAGTCTGGTGGCTCCAACTTAAAAATTATATTTTGGGCGCCAGGTGCCTTTTAGAATCAGTTCGATCCAGCGAGCATTTTTCTTAACACACCGGAAGTCCTCTGGACCGGTGGTTCTCGCTAGCTCCTACTTCTACAATGGTAGAGGGGAACACGGAGAGCGGAAGAGCTACAATGGGTGGACGTAACGGGTTGCCTTAAATGAACGGCACAGTGGCTATCTTATATAATTACGATTTATTCTAATTCAGGTAAACGAGTACAGCGTAACGACAGTCTCGTCCGAGCGCGACTATATAATTCCAGAACACAAAGAAACAGCGCGGTCGCAAAGCTCATCCTATCCGGTTCCGTATCCTTCTAGAAGGTTCTCGAACGACCGCACGGGGAGTGAATTTCTATGCGCCTTCCTTCTTAATCTCAAACCCAAAATCCTTTTCTACGGATCTTATTCTACATTTTTCTTGTATTTCTATGCGTAAACCTTCTGCCAAGACTGGACAAAGTCGAAGATTTAGAGTCGCCAGGTATACTTTTCCCTGAGCTCGCTTTTAAAAATACCTTTGAACACGTGAATCCTCGAGTACTCGAACCGAAGGAATATGAAGAGTTTCAACGGCAGAGACCTGACTGAATGGTAAAAACGCCTGAGAAGTTGGTCGTAGAGAAAAAAATCAGGGCAACCAACCTCGAAAAGTGCTCTGCAATCCTAATCAATAGTTCCTTTAAGGGGTCTTCTCCAACCCTCTCGTTACCTATTCTGGACGTTAACTACTCGTTAATTACTCCCTCCATTAATTAATTGATCAATCAAAGTGAAGAACAATTATCTGTCTACTGCTCGTACCTGGTCGTTCGATTCTCTACCGGAAAGCTAACGAGGGGAGCATCAAGCTTATTTTTTATTGTAATCAAAATTTGCTTTGATATTAAAAAATTGCAATCATACAACAGATATAACACGTATCAAGTAAAAATGTGAATTAGAAAATATAATGTGTAGTAACACGGAATTGTAAACAAAATATTAAGCAATAAATAAAATATAGTGGAGGGAGTGCGGTAAAGGTTAATATGACGCAAGCCTTAACAAAGAAATCGTACAAAAAAGTTTGATTTTTCAACTGGGGGGAGGGGGGGGATTGGAGCTAACGCGAAATTGGCTTCCTAGAATTTAATTGTTATTCAATTTAAAATTCGGTCAAAGCAAGTAAAAGGTAAGGCGATACTTAGCAAACGACTCGAAAATCAAAATATTTTAAAATCCATACTTGGAGTGGGGTATACCTTCACAGGGTATTTTGAGTAAAAAATAATTATTTTTCCGATTCATATCTAAAAATAGAAAACACGAGGATCCTTAGAAACCCGACTGTCTCGTTGGTTTTATTTCTCTTCAAAACACTTCGGCTCTGCACGCGATCTTTTCAGGTACACTGAGAAAAAAAAGTCATTGATTCAATAACACCAATTTACTTGACATTCATTTCATTGAATCAATAGCATCGATATCAAAATGACTGGCTGTCTGCTGTGTTTTAAGAACTGGTGTAGTTGTGATTAATAGTACCATGCTATCGAAAAATGTATTTGAGACAATAGATTCTACTATCACTTGGAACACACATATATTAGTTTCAATGTGACATGAATTGAAAAAATTTACAGTGCCGTCATTGAATTTTTGAAGTCAATTCAAATACATCTGCTATCCAATCTAATACATTCGGTGCTTACTTTATTACCGCAATTCAATCACGCTGTCGAGAACACTTGAAGGATTGCTTCATGCACATATTCTCTTGAAACAAGTAGTTATTTTATCGTGTCAATACACGTGTTACTAAAAATGTTTATTGCAACATTTTTAAGTATATTAATTTTGCTTTCAGTCGAATGAAATATTACATTGAGTCAATTACATACGTAGTTTATAACTCTCCTTGCGAATTTTTACGTTACGTAAATTCATTCACATTACAACAAATAGACGCCCGTCATAAGTAACCCGAGCAGAAATTTGGTCAGGCTGCCTGATGTCGTATCAGGTCCGGATCAGGTATCGGTATGGCATGCCTGATCAGGATAGCCGGATGAGGCCCAGATCTTGCCCTGATCATGCATCAGTACAACATTTGTAAATGTGATCAGCCTGAAATATAGATCCTGAACAGGATCAGGCCCTGATCAGGCAATTTCATGGCAAGCCCTATTATGGAAAATCTGACTTGGCCGTAGTCAGGCGTTATTCAGAGCTGCCGTATTAGGTGAAATCAGGCAACACTGAAATTGCCCTAATATGAAACTATATACATGTAATACAACCACCGGCCACCAGAGGGACAGGGATACCCGCAAGCAAAAGTGGGTCACTGAGCCGATAAGTTCCAAACTTTATAGAATTCTGTAAAAGAGACGAAGAGTCGATAAAAGCTACTAACTTGCAGCACCTAGTAGTCCAATCCATCGGACTGCTTCTATATATAATTTTTTAGAATCAACAAACTAATTTATAATTTGCAGGAATTCTCCTACCCCTCGAAAGCAAGGCGTAATACGTCACACTGAATTACTCCATTACCTACGCACTTCTTTCGATGTTATCTCTTATTGTCTCATTACCGGATATCTTTCAATGAACTTTCTAATGATTTCAACCGAATGAACTCTCAATTACTGCAAGATTATACATTTTGCTCTGAAAGCATGCACATTAAATTCAATGCTTCGCAACTACAATTCAAAAAAATATATAATTGTTATATCGACATTTTCAGATGACCGCACTTATAACGATATTTAAAAAAGTTAAAACGTGTTTACAAGCTATCAATGCGAGTACACATGATGTCGGTTTATGGACAGAACATACTGCATCGATTACATGAATCGTTCCTACCTTCAAACGTTTTATTGTGTCATTCTTTACACGTATCAAAGCGATTATTTATGGATTTGATGCAACCAATAGACATTTGCAGCGTACATCGTATTTAGTGAATTAAATGACATAAGTCATTGTTTTAATACGAGATGGTACTGTCCCAGCCTTCTCTCTAAAAAATGCAAACTATTACATACGTAGTTGCAACGACTACATTTGTCGATGGCAGCCCGCAATGGTCACGTTTAGTTGAATCAATGATATATTTTTTTAGTTCAATGACATTTTTTTTTCAGTGTAACTTATCTGCACCACGTTTTCCTTCCGGTTCTTCCCACTTAGCGGTAGTACGGCCTTTATCACAGGAAAGGCACCCGCGGATCAGACGGTACTTAAAATTGAAGTGTCACAGTATTTATAGGAATAGGTAAAACCGTGAGGGGTAATTATGCTATATTTTTATAATTGGTGCTAAACGCTGATAAGGCATTGTTTTCAAATTTATATGCACATATATAAATCTAAACTTCGTCTAAATTTTTCATTAAGACCGTATAGGTACGTCGTGCCTTCGTAGTATAACACGTGCGATAATCGTTATCATTATCTACGGTAAATATTTCGAGAGTGATTCTGCTGCTGATAGACGTACTGGACGCCTAGCACGATAAAAAAATAATTGACAAATACGCTAACTTAACATTACCGTCGTAATCAGGAGATGCCGATAATACGCCTGAAGCGATCTTTAAAATATTTTAACCTTTTTCTTACCTGGTCTTGGATCATCGCGCGAGGCTCACGATGCAGATGCGATTCCGAACATGCATATAAAAAAAAAAGAAACAGAGTATCGATTTCAAGGTAAAATATGTCAGATTTAATATTTATTGTACAATATTGGCCAAAAGTATTGGCATAACTCGTCCTTAATCTTTAGAGGGCCGGAAAGCCAATTTATTGGCTCTACTCGTGACCAGAATTTTACACGTACATATACAGGGTGTTCGTTATGAAACGCACTGTAGTAACACCGTTACATTCCTTTTCAAATTCTAATGAATACGTGTATTTTCATTTTTTATTTCATATATCAAAATTTCGAGATAGTCAAGGTTGAAGTTGCAGTAATGCGACCAATCAGAACGCGTTTAAACGGAGCGTAGATGACGTCGCGAGCCAGCCCGCAAGGCCTGCTTACAGTAGACCAATAACACTAAGAGTATCGTCGTAGTGTCCCTGTTTATCTGCATGTAATTGAGTAAAATACAAGAGACGATACTTTTAGTGTTATTGGCCTACTGTAAGCAGGCCTTGCGGGCTGGCTCGCGACGTCATCTACGCTCCGTTTAAACGCGTTCTGATTGGTCGCATTACTGCAACTTCAACCTTGACTATCTCGAAATTTTGATATATGAAATAAAAAATGAAAATACACGTATTCATTAGAATTTGAAAAGGAATGTAACTGTGTTACTACAGTGCGTTTCATAACGAACACCCTGTATTGTATACATACAGAGTGTATCACCAGGAATGCACGTTTGAGATTTGCGGTGAAACGGTGCACAATTTTGAAAATCTGATGTCACAACCATTGAATATTTTTTGATTGCGCATCGAATGGGCATATTATTATTGTTCGCTCAACTTCCGGTCGCAAATAAAAAAAATTATCTTCGCCATTTCAAATGATATTGAAACAAGTTAAATGCAAAAGTTGTAGAGCAAGAAAAAATAATAGAGATGAAAAAAAAATTCGGACGGATTGCACACATAATAAGAGAGATATTTGCGTCAGAATTTTTCTCATTTTTTGACAAATTTCTGATACTGGAGGAACGCCTTAGCTTCGTGCAGCAGCTTCACGCCGAACTCACGATTCGCAATTGTTTTGAGATAAGCGTTCAATCAGACGCAAACCCGTACACGGTGGCTAAAACATACTACAATGATATCTTTCATTACAAGTTAGAAGCCAAACTATTCCTGCTGTAGATTTCCGTGATCCTGGAAGTCGGTTTTCGAGCCTTCGTGTTCCTCGTCGTAGATTTCGGAGTCTTCGTGTTCCTTTAGCCACCTTGTACGGGTTTGCGTCTGACTGAACGCTTACCTCAAAACAATTGCGAATCGTGAGTTCGGCGTGAAGCTGCTGCACGAAGCTAAGGCGTTCCTCCAGTATCAGAAATTTGTCAAAAAATGAGAAAAATTCTGACGCAAATATCTCTCTTATTATGTGTGCAATCCGTCCGAATTTTTTTTTCAGCTCTATTATTTTTTCTTGCTCTACAACTTTTGCATTTAACTTGTTTCAATATCATTTGAAATGGCGAAGATAATTTTTTTTATTTGCGACCGGAAGTTGAGCGAACAATAATAATATGCCCATTCGATGCGCAATCAAAAAATATTCAATGGTTGTGACATCAGATTTTCAAAATTGTGCACCGTTTCACCGCAAATCTCAAACGTGCATTCCTGGTGATACACTCTGTATATATATGACTATTACTCGATTTCAAGTCACATCTGAAATTCCGGCACTCCAAAAGTTAAAACTGCACGTGTCGTAGGATTACGTACTTTTACTTAGAAATAGAGATGTCGTTAATTCGCTTGGTCTATACAGTCCCCTGAAGTTTGACAATCGTATGTCGGTAAGGTAGGAAATAGTTTCTTCATACCTATTAGGCTTGGGTGGATATAAAGAAAAAACAGTATCGCGACTGTGACGTTTATACAGGGTGCTTCAAGATACGTATACATTAGTTTCTCTTTGTGGTGAACACTTTTTTTACACAGATACGTCATGTTGATAAGGAGGGGGCAAATTCCTCCAATCTATTCCTTGTCTATAGGATCACGTAGTGGCGCTAAATCGAACGCTAAATTATCTTCTGTGTACTCGTAATATACTCATGTACTGTACGTATTGACGCGTACCATTCTATGCATCAGACATGGAACACGTGGAACCTTAGTGAACCACGTGATAGTGTAATTAGGATGACGCTGCTGGAATATTAAACCTTGTATTTCCTTGAGTGAACCACGTGCCGACAACTAGGAGCTTTATGCGTTACGCATACGAGGTGCATAGCGCTATTACGGTTCTTTAAACGGAAATTAAGGGATTTTTGGGAAATATTGGAAAAATTATTTTTTTTGTCTTACAAATGTATTTTGCTTTCTATATCTATATATATTTGTTTTTTGGGATTTTTTAAAAATTTTAGTTACAATGGTATCGACGAGATGCTCATGGATAAGTTTTTAACGTGGAATTTTGTTTTTTTAACAGAGCTGGAACTCGGTACACAATGCGTGGTGCAAATGACCGAACAGCAAACCATCTTACAGCATCCCTCGTCGATGGACAAGATCGATCGGTAAGATACGAAGTATTAATAATCCAACACGATTTTTGACTCTCAGGGGGCGTTCGTGCCTTTTTTTGTTTCCAACGTGCAGATCTACATCTTGCATGTTGCTTTGCATGCACGTTAATTCCCCAGTAGACATTTTGTCCCAGAGGCTCAAAGTTAGTCTAGGTCCTCATTGGGTCCTCTACCGGCTTAGCCAGGACCTGGAGGTGCCCTGGATTTTCAAGATGAAATCTCTGCTAAGGGAGCTGTATGCAATGCCTTGTGTTTAATACGTTAGCGATAACACTGAATATAGTACGTATAGGTTAACTTATTATAATATGCTTCAGGTATATTCATATATAAAGAAGGTATATTCATATATACTTCAAGCGTCACTTGGACACATTTTATCTATTAAGATTTGAATCTTGCTCACGCTCTTTCATATTTAAAACGTACTTCGAGGGTTATTTACCCTGAGGGTAGTACGCGGTCTCTGGACCAGCGAGCACGTGCTCTCCAATTATTCATTTTCATTAAGTCTAGGGGTTAAGCGTTATGCTAGACACTCGGAATTCTACGACGGGCTTAGTCTTTCATTCGATTAGCTTTGAACTCCAATGCTGGACACCGCAAAGGCTTCGGCTTTCTTTTTTTTTAAATTTCAGTCTTCTATTTATATAGAGCCCATAACCTGCTTCGTTCCCGAACCATACGATTGACATGTTTATATATACGTATAGTCGGTTCACGAGTTTGATGTGGTTATCTTTTGACAGGTCGATAACAACGAAATCTGTAATCAAGGAACACGTGGCACTGCCTAAGATATCTTCTTATGCAGTATTCAGGAACTTTGCACTGAATACATATTATTTTTATACGTCGGCATTTGCATTATTTGACGAAAAATCAAGTTCTCGGAGGACTGCACTGCTTGCGGAATGAAAAAATACACGTGGAACTCGTGAACCGACTATATACGGCGTCAGGATTCAAAAGTGAAGTAACCTTCGAGCAGGTAGCAGAGGAATCGGATGATCACGTAATAAATAACAGGCTACTCTCGAACGCTCACTAGGTACCTAAGCTACCTCGCACATTCCGCGTTTATGTCGTGACGAGTATATCGATCAGTGACGTCACTGCTGACGCATAACGTAATCTTCCTAGCTACCTCACGTCCCCGCACCCCTCGTTCTCCTTTCACTTATTCTCTATCCTTTCTGGCACTGCATCACTCTTTCTGGCCTCGGGTCTGGTAACATCCTGGGCAATTAATTGTTCAGGACCTTACGGGTTATTCATCGAAGTGCAATCTGAACGTTACCCACTGACCTACGGCCTAATTTCTAAAAAGGTTAAATCATAGTGTTGGCCGCGCATTGATCACACGTGACTTGCATTCGGTTAAATAGGCAAAGAAATCCAATGCACTCCAGTCGCATCTTTCGCCCGAAGTTCGAGCGCCGCCTGTATAAGAGACGAAGAAAACAAAAGGCGTAGAGGCTGGCAGTAGTAGCGAGAAATTTGGAGGATCGAGGGGAAAAAAAAATTAAAAAAATACGCCAACTCGGTGATTCGATGTATTATCGTAATGGTCCTCCGAGATGAACGAGAGCTGCACGCCCAGCCTCTCAAAGGGGAGTCCCTCTCTCCAGGAATCTCTTGGACGTGTTCCAGACGTAGTTGAACGAACTCTTTTTTCCGCGAGATAAGGGTGTCTGTTAAAGGGGTTAAAAAAGATTCCGGCGAGATCCTAGCGGGACTTCCTCGTCCAGCGTGGAGACGGATGGACGATCTACTCGTTGCACGAAGCCAATGCAGTGTCGCAGTTATATTTCAGCATTGCCGTAGAACTCAAATTTTTTTTCGGTTTTTGGCTGTACCTTCCGGGATTTTGCCAGCACAGTCCTGGGATGGGATTTAAGTTTTTTTTTTTTTTTGGGGTCTATGGTATCGATATCCGAATTAATCTTGGGGATACCAAGGGAGAGGCTGTTCGACACCTATAGAGATTAGGTTTGTTTACATATTTGATAAAAATTTTCTCAGAGCAAAACTAAGCTACATTTAATTTAATGCTGTCGGTACTTACGAACGTAAATACGTTTTTCATTTGCATTTATAAAACGCATTGACGGTCAGGAGTTTAAGGCGATTGCGCAGTCGGTAGCATTAGTCACAGTAATAAAAGGATCTTTTCAGTTGTACGTTTCTTTGGGTGTCGTCAGAGCTGGGATAATAGTTGATACTGCTTAAATCGTTGGTAATTAATGTACGTAAGCGGGGAAGGTTGGGACAGTAGTAAATAACGTGTCTTTCTAGATACTAAGGATACGTGCATTTGCGCGTTGTATGTTTTTTTTTTTGAAAAAGTCAGTCGCGTACAGTCAGCTTTCGAATACCTCAACTATATTCCAGAAGTATAGTTACTTATGGTTAATTGTTGGCAAACGGTAAATAACACGGCAAGTGCTATGCTAATTCAACACGGTCGGTATACACGCACGTGCGTAATTGCATGTAATTGCAATACTTTTTTTTTCTCATACTTTTCAGGCGACTTTCCCTGCCACGCTCACCGGTAGGAGGAGACTCGATTTTCTTGGCTGCGACGCGTTCGGCTAAATAATCTGGCATAGGAGAGAATGCACTTTCATGGTAGAATTGCGTCAGAATGCTGGTCTATGTTCTCTGTGAGAATTTTTTTAATTGGCAGATTTTCTTTATTTTGCGAACTTATGGGACGAGGTGAGGAATTGGGAAAAAAATGTATAATTTCTAATAGTCTTTAGGTAAACAGCAAATGCATTCATGGGCAGTTTTACTCATTTTTTTGAATCATCGTCCCAATCGACGAAACTGTCACTTATCTTTTTTTTTTTTTTTTTCTTATGATTTAAGTTTTTTCGAAAATTATTGCCTTAACTGTAATTAAAAATTTTGGAGGATCGGGGAGGTCGCGTGCAGGCAGACCTCTTTGGTATCCGTATTTCTGAATTTCAATTGACCGTTTTTCAAGTATTTACATTGATTTTCATCCCAGGGAAGTCGTGTTGCGCCAAATCGCTTTACGTGGACGACCTGACACTTTGGTCAGGTGAATTTGTGCAGACAGATTTTGAATCTTAAAAAAACGATCCCCGCTCTCGGCGTAAAAAAAATGTACTTTCAACGCGTGCAGGTAATTATTAATTTTTTTTTAATTACGCAATCATGCGATTATCTCAATTGCACGTTCGATGCATTTTTACGAATATCAACAGTCCACTCAATTTTCTACTTTTTCGTCAAACTGAAAGGGAATTCTCTTCTGGCTAGGCAAGTCCTGCAAATCGTATATTTCACGCTTTGTCCACGCGTGCGCAAGTTTCGACAGCGACTGGGTCAAGATGGCCCTTTTGTGATTTTCAACTTCGATAGGGCTGGGTCAGCCTTATTTATCGTGTTTGCCCCTACGCTCAGTACTATTCCCCAACGCTATTCCCGAGCTCACGCCAACGGTGACAGCTAGTCTAGCGCCAGGCTTCCTGAGCATCGGCGCAGACCTGGTTCGAGGCTAAGCCAATACCAAATTCCTACCGGGGAGGAGCCACCTTCGTATGACTTTTAATGCAAATGACTTGCCGATATCTCAGATTTGATTTGTGGGTCGATTTTACGTGTTCACGGATTCACGTGTATAAGGATACATGATTCATAAATGTATTTACAAAATTTTCCACTACTGCGTTATACCTCCATACGCTACTGTACCTCCTATGCGCACATGCTGGACGATCGCCAAATACGACCGAAACGGAGAGTTCGCTGCTCCCAAGAGTTTTCATTATTATTTAAAATACGTTATACGTGGTCCTTCGAGGTATCGTTGCCAAAATACAATTATTTTCACTATACCCTTATGGCTCTATGAGTTACGCACGTGTTTTGGGACTAGTACTCGGTCAGAATGTTTGACCGATTGCACAGAATGTTAGTAGAGCTGAACGTGTAATTGAACGAAACGTGAAGCGTGTAAAAAATTCTTTTATTTTTTAATGCGGCAAAATGGGTTTGTAGACATGCTCGAGAATTCGTGATAAAACGTCCAATACCACTGAATGGCTTATTGCGGGTTAATTGATAATGTTACTGATATTAAATCTGCTGACAGTGAATGGAGTATAGAAACGATAGCGCATTGCAATTGCCGATTTAACGTCGAGACTCGGAACTATCTCACGTGAAGGTGGTATAGATTTTTTATTTATGGATCAGATTAGGTTACTCACTTTATACGTACTTACTCATATCGATACCCGCTTATCCCAAAGAGACTAAATCGATATGAATATACGTACTGTTCAATGTTTATCTTTAAATTGACTTTTTACAGACGAGTAGTCCTATAGTCGGTTCGCCAGCAAGCGACGCGGTCCTTACCAAGTGACACGTGGTTTTCCCGAAGATATTGCAAAAGTGTTTTTTCATAATTCACGGGTCACTATTATTTATAGTATATTCATACGTGTATGAATATTTGTATAAACGAGGAGAACAATAAATTAGTCGTTAGAAAAAAATTATTTTTGCATCAATACCACGTGACAGATTAAACTCGGACTTATCGCTAAAATCAGAGGACTTAATTTATCGATGTTACTTGAACTTTTCGTCTTAATATTTTCTTCAGCCACGTATCAATTTTTTTTCTCGCGTTAATCGTCCAGCGTGATACGGGCTTGCTTGTTTCCGTAATTAACACCAGTTTCTTAAACCGTCGATTCAATAAGGCAACACGTAGGAAGCATGAAATAGGACCGAATCAGATGCGCAATACAGCTATTTAAAAATCTCTTTATCAACGCACAAAGTTTTCTCCAACGTGATTCCCAAACCGTGCATTCCCCTTATAAAATTTTTATAAATTCTCAAAATAATTTTTTTCGTAACAATTTACGTATCGCTCGTTACGTAATTTAACGGCAAACGTGGAATTCGATAATCGATATCGCATGGACCGAATTGCACTTTTGTGACGTCATGAATTAAATTTGAAAAAATATACGAAATAAATTTTATACGTAATGCATATTATTATATACTGCTAGGGGACATAGGTGTGAAAGGGCATAGATTTTCCCACGTTATTTCCAATGCTGACATTTTTCCCCTATTACTAAAAAAAATCGGGTTATTCACCAAACACGGGATAAGCGTATAGTTAAAAAGGACATAGTAGGTTCGAATGTTATTCGAAAGAACAGGACAGAAATCTACGCTGTATGACGTAATGGCGAGCAACTTTCCAACTGGTTTTCGATCGATTCGTAATTCATAAAAAAAAAAAGTTTTTTTTTTAGAACCATATTAATTTTGATGCTCGCGAACAGCAAAGACACCGTCGTCGACTACCTGCAAATTATTCGAAATATTTCAGGGATGAATAAACACGCTCGCAGTTCGTCAAAGAACTTGCGAACTATTGTCGATCCGTTGACTGTCGCATTCAAGAAAATCCAAACGGTATCGTTTTGCGTCATCGACATTATCAACTATACAGACATTGTATTAACATTGGCCACGTTGGAGGACAAAGCTGTCAACCTCGATTCTCTTATCGTGCTTTCAGCACCCACGTGCTTATTCATACGACTTGTAAATTGAATTACAATTTTCATAACTTTTTACTCTTGCACCTCAATTTCAAGTACCGCACTGTCCTTGCCTTGATTAAATGTCCAGAGCACGTGTGACTGAACAAAGTTTATTCCAGTTAGCGCGTATCGAGTATAATGCTGAAAAATCAGTTAGTTAACCTACGTCTCGCGTGGGGCGCCACTGTAGCTGGACGCAGCCCCGATGTTTATCATTGTCGAAGCACAAACGCTTCGTACGACTTGAGGTTGACTGCGATGCGATGGGATTGAAAGTTCTAAGTATTCTATTGCTGAGGCTTTTATAAGCTTTAGCAGCTTTACGAGGTCAGAGGTCGACGCCACATAGTCTCGACCTACGTGACTCCATACGTGACTACGGCCTCTCTTGTCACGAGGGTGCAACGCGGATGTATTGCTACTTAGATACAAATATTTAAACTGGCATTTTTGAAATTTCAAATCATCTCGCCTAACAAAATGGCGACACCTGGGACACGATAGTTGTGCGATTTAAATGACACGAAGTGACCCATATGTTTCAGCCTACCGTGTATACATCAGACACAGAGGCTGCTGTACAATATCGACCCCCCTGTTTAGGGTGTTCTACTTTCGCTCTGCTCACGTATGAAGTATAGAGTACGTAAAGTATACGAGGCGGCCTAATGATAACGATCCACTTCAACTTGATACAGTCCTGACATTAAGATTAATCCTCGTAGTCTATTTTACAGAAAATTACACATAAATTCTATGCACGATATTCTCCGTAAGATTCGCACGCTCGATCTGCATTTAGTAAGCGTATAAATAATTGAAATAAAAAATAAAAATTTTTCTAATCACATCGAAGATACAAAATTTTACGAATCCAAACTAGTCGTTAAAGCGACCAGACGATCGATTTTAGTCGTGCTTATTTTATTATATTTTCCGGCAGTCTAAATTTAAAAAAAAAAAAAACTTTTTCGAGTATCATTTTTCGTTTTATAATTTACATAATTTTTCGATTTACAATTATAAAGACAAAAAGTAGCGTCTACCGGGTTGTATCAATTTTCATGGTCGTTCACGAATTTTCAGGTACAACATTTCTTTTTCTCCTATGTACGCAGCACTTTGCGTTAAGAAACGATGATAAATTTGTCCCACGAATTACGCGGAGGCCTCGACCTCTTTTTTGGTTCAGTGTCACGCTACCTAACGAAATGGTTATACATCGTCCGAAATGGTAGCATTGGAGTTGACCAAACAGGACTGAATGATCGTTCCGATAAAAAGCGTGAAAAGGGTCGAAAAAAAAATTTTTAAGACTATAAAAATCTAATTAACGCGTCGTGACTTTTTCATGAATTTTCATCTAGTAATAGGATTTTTATGAGCAAAAGTTGACCTGAATTTTCACTAAGATAAGAAAAGTCCTTGACCTTACGTTCGTGAGGTTAGTAGGTGGCATGCGATTTTTATGAACCCTTCCTTTACGTAGTTCAGGCATTTCTTTTTCCTTCTCACCTTTCCTCACGCGTTAAGGCTATTACTGTTAACCCTTACCCACCCTTGCCCTCTCCCTCGCTCTTCCACCAATCGCACCAGAGTATGATCGATACCTACGTGCCTGGAGGAAATGTATTTCACACGTTTTGCTTAGAGTCCGATATCACGCACTTCACTTTATTCGATTTTACCCGAAATTTCCGAAAAACACTCTTATAATAAATATTACGCATATCCACGTACGAATGCGTTTGGCGAATGAAATTCTTTTTTTATTCGTTCATTTTCATCGTATCTCACAGCTACATTGTAGCAACGAACATTAATACGTTTAGTCAGAGTTCGTTAGGTTAGGTTATCAGTTGGAATTTTAATGGAGATTCTAAATCCATTTTTTCCCTTTTTTTTCGAAATTTCCTATTCGAAATTCTTGAGCTAGGAGATCGGTGAGTCGTTTATGATTTTTCAGGGACGCCGTACCTGGTGTCCAAATTGAATTGGATTTCAATGCGTTTGGGTAGCCGATTTAAGTTGGCGATTAACTGGCTGCATTCACGTAGCTATGCGCATTGGAATTTTTATTCGCTTCAATGTCTGTTATTGCGGCTACGGCGCGTGGTTTTGCTGGTTCGGTAATTCAGGCGAGTTTAGGATTTTGGATTTTAACCGGAAGCCGCGCGACACGACGTTACGTATACCGTATGCCAAATGTATTTTGTTCTTGGTCGTAAGACAAGCCGCAATTAAGCGAGGTCGTTCTTGCGAATTTAATTTCCTCAAATTCCTCGGAATGCAATTACGTCGCCAGGAGGCTCCGGAGGGAAGAAGCTCTTCCGGCAAGGAGGGACGAAACTTTGGAAAATGATGATTGCGGCCAACCTACGTCTTCCATTAGAGGTCTGATTCGAGAGTTTTTCGCCACTCTGTACATATATAAATTGCATAATTTTCCACGCCGTTAAACGAGCAAACTTTCTTATTCGTGGCTACCCTTTCGCAATTTTCTGCAAATATTGCGTGAATTTCTACTCGATTTAACGCGAACTTATTTCCACGTAGAAAGTTTGATCCTCAAACGTGTACTTTGTCGAATGTTATTTCTCTGCTTATATTCATTTGGTTTTTCGTCGTTGTGCAAAATTTTGCTTCCTAACGGAAGATTCTTTTTTTTTAACCCCAACGCTCGTCACGCGTGTACGAAGATCTTGTGAAACGTCACGACTCATTAAGGGAACGAAAATGATAGATATTAGAAATTCTGTTTTCTGTTTCTGTTTAGTTTTCGAAGCTTGTACAAGAAATTTTGATTTATTTTTTTTTCGTTTTATTTACTAATTGTGAAAATATTTATCAGTGCCGAATAAGAAAACTAACCAAATCGAGCAATCAGAAACAGGTTTTTTGTAAATTTACCGCAATTTTTTTTCGATTTTTTTTCTTTTTCCAGGGCAGCTTAATACTACCGGTTTTCCCCACATTTTGGACAATTTTTTTCGGATACACGAAACGTTTCCTCGCAATAGCTGTCAGCAGTATTGCATAAGATATTTGTTACCCTGTCAACGTTATCCCGATAGATAAATTTCCATATCTTTTCAACAATTTTATTTACAAAATTTCAAAAACGTCGTTGTTACATCCCTTTACGAAGGTCTGGTAGCACAAACTTCGCCTGTATGGTTGACTTAAAATTCGTTAAAAAAAATACAGTCATTCGTCAAAGTACTTAGAACAGACCAATTTAATGGTTATCCTCGCTAATTTACTTTTGGTCGAAAGTAACACAAGTTTCATTACCAATAGTTAGTATAATCTTTTTTTTTTTAAATTGTCTCTCGGCTAATTTCATGTTGAAAAAATGTGTGAGACCATTACAGTACTTTTCGTTAGCACTCGTATTCGTAAATATCTATATTTTTACATACCTTCGTTTAGATTCTATATGTGTTCAAGAAGAAAAATAGCCTTCTGAAAGTCTAATGAGGAAAAAAAAATTAATTTTTTTATCTCCCGAGCAGCCACATTTTTTTTTAATATTGAAAAATAAAAATAAAATATTTCCACGAGAATTAATATATTCTCGGGCATATTTCTTTTTTTGCACTTTGTAAAAAAAAAAGAGCAAAAGAAAGGGAATACTTACAGTAAGAGTGGAAGCATGTATTCCATTCTATTTAGGAAGCCGTTCAATTTATCTTGTAGGAAAATAGCCGAAGGTCTAAATGAAATTCCTCCGGGCTCGTTCGCGACAGCAAATTCACAGCTCGCCAGTAAATTTTGGTTTGGAATAGCAGCACACGCCCTGGACCCTCGACCCTTAACACGAAAGGCACTAGGAGTCCCTAGTGCTTCCGCCATACCTTTGTGTCCCGTCCCTACCACCTCCTAAACTACATTTTCACGTTTACCTAGAGTCCAAGTTACCTTCTCCATCGGCTACTTTTGCAACCTAACCAAACCTTCATTCACCCCTTATCTGCCAAACGTCGAACCTTTCGCAATTCGTTTCCACGTTTTTCGCATTTTGAAGTAAACATTCATTTCTTACCAAGCACAGAGTTGCCGTCTATTTTCCCTTATCCTTTAAATAACTATATCGTATGGTTACTCATATGTGGAAGTTCGATCGTATTCTCGGGACCTCAGAAACAATAGATTACATATACTGCATTATATTTCTTCAATATCCATTTTCCCTAAAAAAGTAATTTAAATTCTACTGCAACGTCCTATCGACAAGGGAGTCTTTACGGAATAACTGTAGTATCGATTAAATTAGGAATCGACAAATTATTTTTTAATTAATACTAAATTAATATGTCAAATTTCTCGCGATAAAAATACGCTCAATTACAAAAAACTTTATACAGTCGATTCACCAGGTCAATGTGTTTTTTTTTTTTGACATTTCGCAAGCAATGCAGTCCTTAGAAAATCACACGTGGCTTTTAATACGATAACGTAAATATACGTTGAAATAGATGAATATTTTCAACAAATACTTCAGTCAGTGACACGTGCGCCTTCTTACAGACTTTATTCCTTTCGATCTGTCAAAAAAAAAAAAACATCAAACTCATGGTCCAATTATACGTGGGAGTAACGCATAATACGATTGGGACTTTCCTCCGGCAATTTAAAGAAGGTACGGGCTTTCCCCGCTAGGCGTCCAGCTCGATTGTGGCAAACGCACGCCCATCAACTGTGACGTAGCTATGACTCCAAGAAAAAAGTCCAATTCAATTTACCACTTCCGAGCCATGAACCTTATTCGCTTTCGATTGACTTTTTCTGCTGATTCTCGTTTCCTTCTTCTTTGCTTTCTTCGGTAACACGGGTTATATAACCCGCACAGACACATTGCACGGATACGATTGTTATAATATATTTTTCAGCAACGCGATAGACACTTCGTGCGATACGAAATAAATACGAGATAAAAACCTCAGTTCATTTAAAAAACCTTCGTTTTTTTACCATCATTAATATTATTAACGTAGATCCGTTTTATTTCATTCGTTCTAACTAGATTTCATATTTTCCGAGGGTGCTCGTTCTTTCAACTGCATCGCTAATGGTCGAAACGAGAAAGGGATCTTTTTCATTGAACGAAGAGAAACCCTCGTTACTTTCGATCAATATATAATTATTATTCCGATTATTTTAAAAGTGCTCCTTGGCTATAGATTTAAATCCTGGTAAATTACCAGAAACATTAAAACGAATTCAGTTCTCTACCGAGGTTGAATAACAGTCGTCATATTATGCAACGTTAAAAAAACAGATTTTAAATTTTATGCCCGTATAATCGGTTTGCTCCAGTTTGCCCCTATATTTTTTCCATCCTTCCTCCACTCTATCGGGCTGATATTTTTCTTTGGAATTTCTTATGCATCCTTCGCAGTTAGTCAAGATCTTGAAAAAAAAAAGTTTTAAACTCCTGCTTTTGGCTTTGACCAACTGACTGTTAAACGAGATCTCTACGAAGGAAGAAATTCGCTTATTTGCTCTCCTCCCACACTTTCTTCACCTTTGCATTTTTGTTTGTCTTTCCTTTTCTCTCTTAGGTTCTTCAAGCTTAAGCTTTCTTCTCTTTCTATTTCTTTAAAGTTTCGGATGAAAAAATCTTACACTATCCTACAGAGGTTCATCCCTCGGGAAACTCGTGGAACGGCTGTACCGTTAACGAAGCCACTGGCTGACTTTAGTCAAATAGCCGAAGCTTTGCTGATATAAGCCGTAAATCGATATACTGCGAACGTTATTATGCAGAGTAATTATGCAACTCCTATACGCCTTTGCTAGTTGATTCAACGGGATTAGATAAATCTTGATGGAATTTCATGTTCGGTTTAATCCCATTTGCATTAAAATACTTCGTTACGGTTGGTCCACGTGTTCGATCTGTCATGTTTTGACAGTTCGAAAACAATGAAATCTCTAGGAAGCGACAACGTGGTGACAAATTATTTTTCGGCTCCCAATCCCCTTATCTCAATGAACCATGGAAATTTGTCTTTTTTACTCTGTCGCATTTTTTTTTTTATAATTACAAATTGCAGGTTATGGTTCCATTGCTCTTCGATAAATTTCGTTCTACCGTAAATTCAACTCGCTCATGTTCCAGACAATTCTATCACGTGACCGAGTGCTCCGACGTACGTCATCGGAAGGTCCCTGTAAATAGTCTGGTTGTGTAAAGGGCGTATGGCTGACCATTTTAAATCTTGATCACTGCAACGGCTCGCGTGTCTCACTGACTCTAAGGTCGGACCGTCCGCAAACTCGACAATACCACTATAATCCAAGAGGCTCCGTCACGCGACAGTCATTCTATTTTCTGGTTTTATTTCAGTCCTTTTTTATCCAATTTCACTGGCATGTTTTTGCCTCGCTCTCCTTTATAATCAAATGTGTCACGGGAAATCTCATTTTACCTGAAACCTCACAAAATAATTACGATACCCATCAGTCATTAACCATTAACGTGTATATACCTGCATAAAATATCGTTCGCGTATCGTGCGTTCGCCATTGCAAAAAAAAGAAAGTAAAATGCAGAACTCCGAAACCGGATGTACCTGGAGATTTGCAAATTTCCGGAATTTAATTTCACGTGTAAATGTCAACTCGATCCGTTCGGCTGACAGTACGGAATGCTTAATAAATTTGACGTTAGATTTTACGATCTCTGCGCATGCGCACAGCAGAAGTGCTTGGACATGTACAATTCTTACTGCATCAGCCATTCGCGTTTTAGCGCGATCTACTTAGGCTGGTGAATTGGCTTAGCAACGCACATAAATTCCTTTGTTTTCATGGCGCATTCACGAAACTCCCATGTCTCGCGCAGTGCTGCCTAAAAATAGATTCATAGAAATGCCCCCGTCGAGACTACTACTGACTCCCGTGTTGTTTCCCAAATACGGTACGCGTAACCTATCTTGATTTTACGTGTAGATTGAGAACTTAATAAATTGGATCGAACGAAGGTCAGAAAAAAATATTAATATTCGTGCAGGAATTACTAAAGGCTCGAGCTGATAGTTTGCTTAATTTAGACGATACCATTGCAATAGGACCGAATAACTGCTCTCTCGAATAAGTATAGCAACGATCGACGTATATGTATATTTTTGTTACGTGCAATAGAATACTGCAGTCAATCGCGTGGCGTATTGTTCCAGCGTCATTCACCATTCGGTGAATTAGCACAGGAATGAATTTAACGTCAACGTTCAGATAAAACCAACATCATACCTGGTTATGCTAATACCCAAGGGTCTGGGAATCAGCTGATAAAGTATTTCAAAGCTGGCAGTTCATTCGACCAAACAAATTTGAAGGTTGAGCCACCGATGTAGTTTACGCGTTACGTTGAGCCAACAACAAAAGTTCAGGCCTCCGCTCGATGTTGCGTCTGGCCCAACCCAACCTAATTCTCTATTTCATTGTATTTTTATGCAATTAATTCTCACCGAGAAGATTAGCTCGACTACGCCTGGTATCAAGTGACATTTCGTTGTAGCAAGGTCAATCGTATCAGGGCATGCCACGAGGTATTCAGTTTTTATCAATATTAGAGAAATACATGAAAACCACGTTACTTACGGAATTACCTGACAGTCATCGATATGAAAGTGATGCGCGATAACAGTACGTATTTGGGTTTATGAAAAATGATGTAATTCCATCAACAAAGCGCTCAGTCATCCGCATCGAAGTTTCGTCGGTACAACCAAAAGTTGCGAGTTCAAGGCCAGGTTGAGACGATTTTTTTTTTTTTTTTTTTTTCGGTGCGTATATCTATGCCGTGCACAAAAACGTGATTTCAAAGGTACAATGAAATAGTGGAAGAGAAATGACATTAGGGCGAAACGTAAAATAAAAATAAATGAAAAACAAGTCAATTTTATTTCATACAGCGGAGACCAAAGACTTTTTCCATCGGCGATGTTTTCTACGCCGAATAAGCTTTTCGCAGTCGAGATTCCAATACAATGGAAGCTCAATCGATCGAGCCTGAGATTGAATAAATCGGCTAAACTACCCTATATCCCAGCGTGTAGCTGGAAGCGAAGTAGAACGTAGGCAGAAGTGACCACAAGTCCACTTCTATGATTGATCGCGCTTTGCCTTGGTACTCGACTCTAGGTGCCATCGTTAACCCGCATCATAAGTTACATTTACTGGATGGACTAGACCTACTTATTCGATACATCCTCGACCTTCTCTACGACCAGCTTTCTGTCAGCGCATTGCTCAATTCTTCCCCACTGCTCTGCGATCTGAATATTTTTTATCGAATCATATTTTACACGATCATTCAAACTTATGGGTTCTTCTCGTACGAGGAGTAGCAGCGGATATTTACACGTTGATATTTTTGCTTTTCGCCGATTCGTTCATTCTCTTACAGGACAGTCATCCTATGCTAAATAATATCTCGTCGCTTTATTTTGAAAATACTCAGGCGAGTTTAATTCTTTTCAATGCTCGGATCTCCTGTTTATCAATATATAAAATGGTATATATAAAATTCGTGCAGCCTTACTGGTCCATAATAGAAAATTCGACATGCTGCTCGAAATATGACTAGGACCTGAATACATTATTACAATTGGTAATAATGGTAACATAATAAAATATGGCCTGGAATTAACGTAATTAAAATTTAAGGTAAATCTGAAAAAAAATTATTGATTAATTATTCCTATCTTAATGACGGCACTTGTGCAAGATATATTTTAGCAAATTGATGGCAGAAGGCCGATATTAATTTTTTTTAAGAAAAAATCAATCTATGCCCTCGTTAATAAATTAACGTAGCTCGATATTCTTGGACAGTGAAGGAAATATATTTTTTTTTTATCAACCCACACGTACGTTATACTTGACGTGTTATTGATCTCTACAAAAATCAATAGGTTAATACTGTTCTTGCCTCAACCATTTAAACTTTATGTCGAGCCCATTCACTTTATATCGCTGAGGCCCTTTCCTACTACTTCCAGGAGTTTGACGGTGGGCTGAAGTTTTATGAAGAAAAAATAAGGATCTGTCAGAAACCTAAGAAAATAGTTGTCCGGGTGCCTGAGGGTTGTGTTATAGTTGCAGAGGGTTGGCTGGCTTGCAGATCAATATACTCCTTACTATGCTGCTGCTGTACTTTGCCAGTGTACCGTGCATTTTCTCTTTAACATTGCACGCCTGGTAAATTTTACGTTGCCTCGCAAAGTCAATTTCGCGTTTCGGATTTCTGATTTCGCGAATACATTTAAAATCAATAACCGCTGGACGGCCAAGCCAGACATACCGAATATGAGTAATGTCCCGTATGACATGAGATATCTATATTAACGAGAGTCGGGAAGCAAAAAATAATTTTGGAAAAGTTCCAATATCCGTTACAAGGATTTTTCAGGCGATCGGGGATTAGGCTGTCGCGTGAAATTCTAACAAATGGCGAAGTACCCAGTACTTTTTGAAATTGGGTAAAAATTATGCACAAATACTAACTTCGCGTAGTTATCGAGTTATCAGTAAACAGTAAACCGTACTGTTTACCGATAAGTCAATAGCAGACGGAAGTTGGAGTAATTGCGATCTCTATTTTTAACGATTTGCCAACTCGTGAGTTATCGTGTATACGAATTTTCAATCTGCACGTAAATTAGTTATTGGTATAAAAATTTTTTTTTTATTGCCATAAATTATCCTTCGGTTATGAAATTGCGAAACTTTTGGGATGTTTATTAATCATGTATTTTTTGGAATTTTGATTACAGTAATAAACCAAAAACATTTGCATTCGATCACTGCTTCTACTCCTTGGAACCTGGATCGGAAAACTTCGCCAGCCAAGAAGTCGTCTTCAATGCTCTGGGACGTGACATTTTGGACAATGCCTTCCAGGGATACAATGCTTGCATATTCGCTTATGGACAGACCGGTATGTCCGAAGATAATTTTTCCTTCTTTTTTGATAATAGTCTATGGCTAAAATCAAAAGGGTCTACGTCATCTGCGCGGATAAGAAAGAATAACGTATGAAATCATAAGGGTGCATATGTTGAGCAACGTAAGGGCAGATGCGTATGTGGGTATAATTGAAAATTATATATTGACAATACTAAAGAGACGTGTACGGAACTCGAAAAAAGGAATTTTTATTTTTATACAATTTTTTGAAAATTTTTTTTTGGCGTTCGCTCTTTTGACACGAGACCAAGTTTTTTGGTCCAGACTATAGGTTGATTATAGTCATGCGATAATAATAATTTTATTCTTTTTTATTTTATGACATAACCTTTTTTTTTCAATTCATTCAAGTGCCAGGGAGTTATTTGAATTATTATTTTATCCGTGTGACTTGATGACAATTTCTAAGAATATTCAGAATTTTTTTTTTTTTTACTGTTTCTTAGCAATTAGTTACTGGTTTTTTTTTTCTTGACACGGTATCAATAGTTTTCCGTAATATGATCAACAGAAATTATTATTTTTATTATTATTGCTACTTCATTTCCTGTCATCCTTAAAGGTTGCTTACTTAATACCAATTTGTCAGGTTATGTTTGCTCACCTGGTCTACGAGTAAATACACGAGTACATACATAAGCCGAACCTTACACGACGCTGTCTCATCCATTATAATAATTATCTCGTCTAACAAACTTATCCACATGCTGTGGATCGTGACTAAGTACGTTCTCAAATTCACGTGACAATAAATCTTTAGGATTCGCCTTTGAACTTCATGTAATATAATATCGATCGATCGGTGCAATTTGTATACCAATAGTAAACAGGCATTTATGAAAATTCTGAAATTAGTATTGTTCACTAGAAAGAATTTTTTTCTTAATAAAATCAGCCATTTTCCAGCCTATCAAATAATCACGTTAGGTGCGCTCGGCTGTGGACGGTCCTGAAAATGTTGTAGGAATTTGAGACGCGTTTAAATCGAAGAAATCGGGTCCGAGAGACCCACGGTGCACGGCAAGTGTTAAACGTCAACTGCCCCATAAGCCAGAGGATATTGAGATTTAGCGAAAGACTTGCGCTTGCAGGGCTTCCTAAGAAAAGTAACTACCGCCCTTCAGTAATAATATTGCGAACGTCTTCTTCAGGCTCGGGGAAGTCTTACACGATGATGGGCAGCGGCGACAATAAAGGCATTATTCCTCGACTTTGCGACAACCTCTTCGACCTGATTGCGAAGCAGCAAAGCTTCGAACTCTCCTACAAGGTCGAGGTCTCTTACATGGAAATCTACAACGAGAAGGTCCACGACCTCCTTGATCCTAAGCAGAATAAGCAATCGCTCAAGGTCAGGGAGCACAATGTCCTGGGACCTTACGTCGATGGCCTTAGTCAGCTGGCGGTTACATCCTTTCAGGTAAATTACATCATCGCTCCTGACCTTAATGTTCCCTAATTATCTTTGTTCTTTGTTCATTCATTTTCTGTTTTCTTTTTTTTTTTTTTCCTTCGCCCGTATATCGTGCCTACGTTTTCATATTGTCCTTTGTTCTTTGCGTAGGATTTCAAGAATTGTGGCAAAAACAAACTACTTGATTCATCCTCTCGCTTCATCCTCGTGAATTTAATCAGATACTTTATTGCGTCGCAAATATTTATTTTTTCTGATTAATTTTTTGAAAATAATCTAAAAAATTTTTTTTATTCGCCACTATCGGTTTACTGTGGGCGACTTATCGTTGTAGATTTTAGCGCCAGGCTCGATCCACGTTTTACATCGTTCCACTTGATAAATTAATTTGAAAATTTTTTTGTAATTGAAATTATAATTCTCGTAGTTCATCCTCTTATAGTTCGGACTATTTATGCTTTCATCATGAATACTATCTCGGCTGCGATTAAATCATTTTGTTAAAAGTTGAGTATTCGCAATGTAAACAGAAATCATGGGATTCTCGGAAAATTTTTTTCTCCGAGTTTTATATAACGCGTGAGACAGTTTAATTGATAATTAAAATCACTGACTAATTGCTATCTGCTGTGCGTAGATATTATGGTTTCGTGCACGACGTGTAACATTTACTGTAAAGGCGACTGGAAATTTGGTTTTTTACAAATTTTTTCGTATTAATGTATAATATGCTTCGTTTAACCAAACGGCTGCTTCTGACTACGAAAAATATTTTGTAACTTTAATCGCAAAGTTTATCATGGAAAATTATTATTAATATCAGCGACATTTTATTGCTGTCCGTATCGCAATTAGAAATTTCAGATATAACACGACCGTTACTAATGCTGGAAATGTTCCATTGTACTTAATGACCTTTTATTAACAGGATATCGACAACTTAATGGCCGAAGGGAACAAATCACGAACTGTCGCCGCAACGAATATGAATTCCGAGAGTTCCCGCTCTCACGCTGTGTTCTCTGTCATCTTGACGCAAACTTTGACGGATTTTAAGAGCGGAGTAAGCGGCGAAAAAGTGTCACGAATGAGCTTAGTCGATTTGGCCGGAAGCGAGAGAGCTGTGAAAACAGGTGCCGTAGGCGATAGACTTAAAGAAGGAAGCAATATTAACAAGTGAGTTGCTTTTTATTTTTCAAAGAGTATTTTTTATGGTTATTAAGCGCAGTAAGCAGCATCTCTGATTACTTTCAGATCGTTAACAACCTTGGGACTCGTCATCTCGAAACTGGCTGATCGAAGTTCCGGTGTTAAAAATAAGGATAAATTTGTTCCCTATCGCGATTCTGTCCTCACGTGGCTCTTAAAGGTACTACGGAAGTATGCTTCATTTAATATCGTTAATGTGCATTTTTTTTTTAATTTATTAAATGTGTAATAACAGATTTACTTTGATTTATTTACCTTAGTTTATCCGTTGCATCTATACTTTAAAAACTTATGAAATGCAGGCTTTTTTATATTCAAGATACACGTAACATATACAAAGAAATAATGTGGATGTTTTCAAGAAGACACCTTGAAAGCACACAAAGCAGAATTTAGAGATGACTTTTATTCGATTCAGTGAATTCTTACTTTGTAATTTCAATAATTCTCAAATGTTTCAGGATAACTTGGGTGGAAACAGCAAAACAGTTATGGTCGCAACCATATCTCCAGCTGCAGATAACTACGAAGAAACTCTATCTACACTTCGTTATGCAGATCGAGCCAAGAGAATAGTGAACCACGCAGTCGTCAACGAAGACCCCAACGCAAGAATAATACGCGAATTACGACAAGAAGTTGAAGCTCTAAAGGAAATGTTACTCCACGCAACGGTACTTTTACGGATAGTTTTTCTAATTCGTCTTTTCAAGAGCTTAGACACTGTTCGGCAGCTGGAAAGTCATTCGTTACTAGTTTGACAGAAAAAAAGTTGTATTCAAATATGCTAAAAAGTCTTTCTCATGCACTTAAGAATTTTTTAGCTTGTCATTTTATAGAGAATAATTTTCAATTGAAGAAGTAAGTCATTCGGTAAGTTTTATAACTAGGCAGACGATGAAATGACCGTAATGAATTGGAATTTCCAGTTTATCATTACTTCTTGTGTAATTTAAGACTGACACGCTCTTTGATATTAATCACTTTACAGACCTCATTGAATTGTATGAGAAAATTGAATTAACAAAATATGTTCATATAATGTATACGTATTTTTCTAGGGTCAAGGATCTGTAGTCGGTCAACAACGCACAGATATCACGGAAAAGCTTTCGGAGTCTGAAAAACTTATGAAAGAGATGTCGCAGACTTGGGAAGAGAAACTGGTGAAAACCGAGAGACTTCAGCACGAGAGACAACAAGCCCTGGAAAAGATGGGTATCAGTGTACAGGCGTCAGGGATTCAAGTGGAAAAGAACAAGTATTATTTAGTCAACTTGAACGATGATCCGAGTCTAAATGAACTTCTGGTTTATTACCTAAAGGTAAGAACACGAAAGTATTCGGCGAAAAGTTGATTATCATATATTTTATTGTAGTGCCGTTACGTTATTTTCATTATGAAGATGCTTACCGACAGATAAAAGTTTCACGAATCTTGAATCTTGATGACAATGAAATCTAAATATAATTAACTACGAATTGATTTCATAATATAAAGTCTGATCAAAGCTTCGGTGCCGTTTAATCGTTACCTGATTATCTTTTAACTCTCTGGTAATTCTTGGAGCTATTAATTTATTACCGATGCCTTACAGTAGATGTAATTTTTTTTTATATTTTATAAAGGTAAATTTAAATGAGTAGAAATAAGTATTTTCTTTTTTCAAAAGTGCACACAGCTTATAATAGCATCGTTTCAAAACACGCAAACGATCTTTGATGAAAATTTTAATCTGTCAGTGTCAACATTTGTTATGATTATATTGATTACAAACTAGTATACCTTTATGCTGTAGAGATATATTCATTTTAAAAGTTTAAAAGTCAGTCTGGTATATACATCGTGATTAGAAATCTAAATGGTATACTGTTACAAGAATTCCTAAAAATAATGCTTATTGTTTAATATGCATTCTTTACACTGCGATACTATTCTTAGGAGAAAACTCTCGTTGGAGGACGGTCAGCTACCACGGAGCAGGACATTCAACTTCATGGTTTGGGAATTTTACCAGAACATTGCGTGATAACAATAGAAGAGTCTGGACTCTTCATGACACCGTTGAACGGAGCCAGATGTTTCGTAAATGGTAGTCAAGTGGTACAAAAGACGCCATTGCTTCATGGCGACAGGATCGTTTGGGGCAATCACCACTTTTTCAGAGTAAACTGTCCCAGGAGTGCAACAGGCAAGTTCACTAATATTCTCATATTCCGTTCTGCGTTTGTAAGAAATTAGAAAGTAAGGCTCTCATCGTGGTTTTAGTAATCAACTTTTACTAATTCCTTATTAACAAGCAGTATTGGCATTTGAAATAAAACATAGAACGATAAACTGATTGGCCTTGATCCGCATTACAAACCGTACGGTTTTTTTTATATATTTGAAAAAAAAATTAAATTCACGCATGAGCCGTCGTAAAACCGAAACTATTGTACGGCATATATAAATGTTACTATGTCATACATTTAGAACTTTTTTTTTCGACCTTTGAACCCATTTGATTGAGCCGTTTCTTATGGAATTTTTTATACAGGCGTGAAATATAAATTTTTAGAGGTTTTGCACAGACGCTGACACGCACGTACACATACAAATTTTATTTTGCAATAGCAATTATATTAGACACTTCGGAAGGTATCATAAAATAACGAAGAAATGGTTGCTTCCATATTAAAAATTATGATTCTTGCAACGTAGTAATTGTGTAATACTTGAATCGATCTTATCGTACTGCAAATAAAATTTGTGTAAATATTATCTAGCATATCATCAAAAACTCTGTTCCAATGTAGTCGTTATTTCAGCTGTGAGTAGCGAACCTCAGACTCCTGCACAAACTATCGACTACAATTTTGCCCGAGAAGAGCTTATGTTAAACGAACTTTCCAATGATCCTATACAAAGAGCTATTGCAAGACTGGAGAAACAACACGAGGAGGATAAACAGGTCAGATTTGAATATATTGTACTTTGTAATACATACCGTGCTAAATTTATTCGATTGGTCTACATATTTATACATTACAGTGACTTCTTACTTCTTCTTACAGTCCACTTCTTTCGTATTAGAAATTTCGTAGCATGAAAATTTTGTTACTAAAATCCACTATGTAGTACGAAGAATCAGCGATTTTTCTAAAAAACTGAATAGGCGCTGCCTAAAGCAAAGACGGTGTACGAAAAAGAGCCTCGAATGAAAATACCGTTATCATTTGGATACTGAAAGTTTCTAATGTTAGTTATTGTTAATCAATAACTGCAATACTGAATAGTTTTTAAATATATGCAGACAATCCGAATGACTCTATAATTAAACGAAATTAAAAAGTGTATTATATTTAAGAAACTTTTAAGAGAAATTTCATTAGTTTTCTTTTTTAATAATATTTTTTATCTAATCATTGCTTTTTTTTTGTTATTAATCCAAAATTTAACGTGTACTTTGGTTATGTCTCCAGGTCGCACTAGAGAAACAACGACAAGAGTACGAAAGACAATTCCAGCAATTGCGCAACATTCTTTCCCCATCAACTCCTTATCCTCCTTACGTGCCGTACGATCCCTTAAGAGGTAGTCAAAGTGGAAAGTTGCCCGCTTGTACGCCTACAACACAAATGAGGGTAGAAAAGTGGACACAGGAACGCGACGAGATGTTTAAACGCAGCCTGGGTCAGCTCAAAACTGACATTTTAAAAGCAAATGCATTAGTGCAGGAAGCAAATTTTCTCGCTGAAGAGATGGGCAAGCAAACGAAGTTTAGCGTCACACTTCAAATACCTCCAAACAATCTAAGTCCTAACAGAAAGGTAAAATTTGGATCTTTTTAAATATCGACTGATTACCATTATGGTGCATATTTAGTTTTGGTCCTGGAAACTTTATATCTGTTATACTGCATCACATTTTAAGTACATTGAGAACTTTGTGTATAGTCTTATGTTCACTCATCAAAGATTACGTATTGTTTATTGAATATTTTTTATCAAATCTGAGTTTTATTTATTTTTTTTTCCTTTTTTTTTTCTTTACACTCATACGTATGTAGAGTGTATTCTTCCAGCGTGGGGCCTTTGTCAGCGAACCTGCTATTCTGGTGAAGAGAACCAACATGGGTAGCCAAGTCTGGTCGATGGAAAAATTGGAAAATAAGTTGGTCGACATGCGGGACATGTACGAGGACAGAAAGGATTCAAATAATTGTCAGCGCCTACCTGTCGTTAAGGTACACCTGTATTAAAAGCTCACCCGCTCTATTGTGTTTATTGCATTGGACTCGGGCTCGTATTCATAGCCAGTTCCGCGTCTTAAGCACGATCTTAAGTCGTTCGCAACCATAGATTAAGACGACGTATCTACAGTCTGAAGACTGTGGTTTGTCTCAAACACTGATTATGAATACGGACCTTAAAAGACTAGAGAATTCAATATAATAGACGTATTAAGGGACTATTATGTTTCAGGATGAATTGCCAGGCAAAACACAAGATCCCTTTTACGAGTCACAGGAGAATCATAATTTGATTGGAGTGGCAAATATATTCTTGGAAGTTCTCTTTCATGACGTACGATTGGATTATCATACGCCCATAATAAGTCAACAAGGCGAAGTCGCGGGACGACTTCAAGTCGAGATTAGTCGGATATCAGGCCAGTTTCCGCAGGATCGAATATGCGAAGCAGCCTCCGAGTCTTCGGCTGACTCGAGTTCATCCGAACAGGAGGATTATTCAGGATCGAGTCACATAACTTGCAGAATAACAATAAAACAAGCCAGCGGATTACCTCTGTCCCTCAGTCATTTTGTATTTTGTCAATACATATTTTGGGGCCACCCGGAGCCAATCGTCGTACCTCCAGTTGTCAATGCAGAAATTCCTCCAATAAATTGTCTTACTGGCCAGAGAGACTCTCTTGCTTTTAAGTTTGATCATACCAAGGATTTTAGTGTGCCTATTACGGAGGAGTTTCTCGAACACTGTTCAGGTACGTCCTTAACATTATTCCATTTTTATTTTTACTTTAACCTTAAGACTGTCGCTAATTTTTCATAAAAATAACGCTCGTTTTACCAAAAATTTTGGCCTGATTAAATGTTTCCATTTATAGAAGGTGCTCTGAGCATCGAAGTTTGGGGGCACAGAAGTGCTGGCTTTTCTCGAAGCAAACCCGGCTGGGAGGTTGAACAACAGCAGATGGCCAAAGCTAGATCGCTGGCTGATCGTTGGTCAGAGCTAACTAGGAAAATAGAGTTATGGGTGGAAATACAAGAACTTAATGAACAAGGAGAATATTCGCCAGTCGAAGTACTGAACAAAGGGGACACATGGACAGGTATTAATATGATATCCATAGTAGCAACTCACGTATTTATACTGAATTAAGATAGTGAACAAACAAGAATATGTCATTGAGTTTTAATCATTTATCTCGCCATGTTGATTAATACATTTTTCTCTTCCCTAATAAAAAAGAGTATATGTAAGAAATGTTCTGAAAAGAGACATCGATATTTATTGTATATTAATGTTTTAGGAGGCATTTATCAACTAAGACAAGGTCAACAACGCCGAATACAAGTTCGTGTTAAACCCGTTCAAAATTCAGGCACATTGCCAATCATTTGTCACTCAATTTTGAGTATTTCCGTTGGCAGTGTGTCTGTCAGAAATCGTCTTCAAATACCATTAGACAGCTACCAGGACGAAGACCTGAGTATACTTCGTGACAAATGGACTGATGCTCTTTCGAGAAGAAGGCACTACCTCGATCAACAAATTCAAAAACTTATTAACAAAGAAGGTATTCATATAATCTGAAAATACGTCTAGGCATCCGCGTTACTTATTACCTCTTATCTAACCTATACGGTGCCAGCCTTAATCAGCCTTTTGACTCGATTAAAATAATGCTTTATTTCTTTTTTTTTTTAAGACAAAACCGACCAGGACATGGAACGTGAGCGAAGCTTGGTTGATCAGTGGGTCAGTCTCACTGAAGAACGAAATGCTGTTCTCGTGCCAGCTGCTGGTTCTGGCATACCTGGAGCACCAGCAGACTGGAATCCACCTCCTGGGATGGAACCACACATTCCTGTATTGTTCCTTGATCTCAATGGTAGGTAAAATATTCATATAGTCCCTTGTAGCGTATAGACGATCCATGGATAAATTTGAAATCTAAGGAACTCTTTTACATTGAATCTCGAATACAAATGGTTCCTCAAAAACTCACATTACTTATGAACGGAATATATTCTAGACTCTCCGCATATCTGTTAGAAAATTGTAACACCGTGTGCCTAGTGGGTTTATCAGACTTGAAAATAAAAGTGATTTTTTTTCTACGTTTAAATGATTATTGCTATGTTCAGATGGTATTGGTAGCCTTAGCTCGAACGACTTGAACTTTGCAAAATTATTGCCACATATTTAGCTACTGATGTGTCTGATAGACTCTACCAGGCATGCGAAGGATTAAAAAATCCTCGACTAAAATTATGCGTAATATTATAGTACAGTTAAAAATAGAAAACTACCATGGCTTCATTTAATATAATTTTTTTTTGCAGCCGATGATCTTTCGACTCACCAGTCAGGTGAAGAAGTCTCGGTCACAGGATTAAATTCAATCCTACCTAAGGAACATGGAAATAAGTTTTACAGTTTGCCAATAATTCGGCTCCTCGAAAAAGACGTATGCGCTATCGCAGCTTGGGATTCCAGTATACACGACAATGTGCATCTAAATAGGATAACCGACGGTAATTATCTACCTAACAGGCCTAATATTTAATACTATAGAAAATTCGGTATACAAGAAAAATTAACTATTCGTTTGTCATGTCAAACAGTTTCAGTGAATTATAAGTAAATTTAAAAGGCATTAATAAGAATTCACTTATACAAAATTCATTTGATTGACATTACAGTGATACTAATTATTTGACTTTGATTATAGCAAACGAAAGGGTTTTCTTAATCCTAAAAACAACAGTTCGTTTGTCTCACCCTGCACCAATGGATCTCGTATTGCGCAAACGATTGGCTTTAAATATTTACAAAAAGCAGAGTCTCACAGACAGAATTATCAAGAGAATCGTCCGAACAGACTGCCTTACACAGACTGGTGTCACCTACGAAGTTGTTTCAAATATACCGAAGGCCAGCGAAGAGTTGGAAGATCGAGAGAGCTTGGCTCAAATAGCTGCCAGTGGAGAAGATAGCAGTTTGTGCGATGGCGAAACGTATATAGGTGAGTTCAATTTATTATATAAGTTCAGTAGACTACTTAAAAATAATAAACTTGAAATTATTAACGAAAGTCGTTTCGACAACGTTTGCTATTATCATAATTGAACGTTTTATGTGACCATTGTATTTCGCGTAATAGCATATTGTACCTCGTGCACGGGTGTAATTTTGTTAGTGAATATTTAAGGAATAAGTTGGACGTGTGTTAGCAAATAGGTAAAATTTCTTAGAACAAACAGAAACATGTTACTGTGAAACTTTCTTTGTCAATGTGAAAATTATTTCGAACCTGAAACAATTAATGTTGCAAATTTACATATTAACATTTTATATTTCATTTTTCTTTCTCATCTTTAAATAATATTCAATTACATAATGTACGCATTTTTATAAAATAGAGAAATACACTCGTGGTGTATCTGCGGTGGAGAGTATCCTGACGCTGGACCGACTGAGGCAGAGCGTCGCTGTGAAAGAACTACTTCAGGCGCAAGGACAACCATTAATGCGCAAGACAGCGAGTGTGCCCAACTTCTCGCAGGTACTACTGCCTCTACGCCGTCTCGGACGCACTGTATGCTTTTCATTTTTACTTAATCATTTTAATCGACTTTTCGTTCAACTCTGCGCAAACTGATATTGCACCACTTCATGCCTCTTTTCAATTATATCCTTGAATTCATGGTTTTGTACCAACTGAAACCTGAAGAAAATAACTTCGTTTATTTCTAATAAAAAGTAGCTCATTTTTTTATGTAATTGTAAGTAGATAGATAGAAGCTGTGGCGTCAACGTATGCTCAGATATATGGGTTTTGGACCAATATTTAGACAATGCTTTAAACTGTATTCTGGAATTATAAAAAAAAAACTATTCACTTGCAAATCCCACCTCAGCATACAATTCTAACGCCAATTTATAGTATTAAAGCTTAATTGACATTCTAGCTTCATTAATATTTTGCATTTTTTATTCTATTGTATTTAATTAATATTAATTATTTCCTTTCACGGATTATTATCTATATACTTGTAAAAATAATGTACTTATGCTTAATTATTTAGTTAAATGTAATAAGTATCAGCTTCAATTACGCTTTACTTTTCTTTTGTATTTTTTAATTTGTTGTTGTTTCACTTGTAGAGTAAACTTTGATTAATGATACACTCTTTCGTACAAGCGCATCGAAGGACTAATAACTAGAAAGAGAAATCTTCTTAGATAAAACTGTGTAATTGTTATGTAAACGAAATTAATTTTTTTATCAGATAATGAGATTCGATGCTTCAATGGATTCATTAAACGTAACACGCTCGGAGAGTGTAACGGATCTAAACACTGAAATCAATGGATTACCACATGCCCGTCGATCGTCAACGGGTCTCAGCAGAAACGACGAGAATTTCTTATCCACTCCGCCAAAGCCATTTGGAATCGGTAAGTTCCGGATAATCGTTCACTTATCATTTTCTTATTGCTATCGAAAATAAAGAAGACAAATCGAAAGACAACTGTTGATTGCCAGCGACTCGTTTTATGATTTCTTAAGAAATGCCATTTACATGACACGAAAATACCAAAGTCAAATCTGGACGCATTGTATTTCTTAAGAAGTCGTAGTGGGTGCAGTAAACGTTCAAGAAAAATATTCGTGACTTTCATGATGCATAATTAACACGATCATTAATTTTTCATAATTATTTTGAACGATTCCACAATGATACCGACTGAAAGTTCGCCAACTAAAAGGTAATCTTGATGATCCTGTCCAGAGAAACATTTTCTCTATTGCTAATCACCATTATGGCCTCGTGGACAGCATTGCGAATTTTTTTTCGAAATCCGTTGCTTTCTACATCTCCCACCTAAACGTATTGGTGCAAAGACAAAAGTTTATCAATGTAAGCAGCGTCATGCTGTCGACGGTATGCCTCATGATAACGAGAATTTCTTGTAGGCTTTATAAAATTTTCGAACTGAATTGCTATTTCAGTAGACTCATAATAGGTATACGCAAAGTTTACATTCAGAATTTCATGATGGCTTTTGATCATAAGATAACCCAAGATTTGACGGTAATATATTTATATAAATACAGAGGTATTCAGGGTTACTATTGTAATATAACATTTTTGTAGAAATCAAACGAATGGGCTAGCCAAGTTGATACGTTTCATCTGATCTCTTTCATTCGTATCAATGCTATCATACTGTATACATTTATAAAGTCCAAAAATGGTCACTGGTCACTATTAAAATAAAAAATACATTTTATTTAACAGAGAATATCTGTTTAATTTAATTATGCTATTAAAAGTTGAATTAGAAACAACATAGAAATATGTTAAGCGATATTTCTATCTCTTATGTGGTCTGAAGTCATCACGAGACTCGAATGAAGTCTTGTCTGATGCTATCTTTAGCATTACGTTTTTAGGGTCTTTAGACTTAGAATACCGTTAAATTAGCTTAAGTCATACCCCATTCCCTTGGTTTTGCTTTCTCGAGACACACTTTACCAGAAGTTTCCTGAGATGTGGCTTATGCTGTGTTTTCGATATATTTCACTTTTTTTCATAATATTCACTCTATTTTTGCTCTAGTTTCTTGTCTGTATTACGAATCTACTGTCACGTCTTCCTTTGGTATTGGATACGTTGGTTCTGGATATTGAACAAGCCGTGCTTTATTTTTCTATGTTCCAGTTAAACTTCATGTCATTCATTGCTAGCACGTGCCTTTTCTACGTGGTATAGAATGCAGATATTTCAAACAACTTTGACATGTCACGCGACTCATGGACGTTCCTTAAATGTTGATCTAAGAAGACGAAAAATTCAAATGCATAAATATACTAGTGTCTTAAAATGATTACGCGTAGGAAAGGCAGTCTTAATCACCTAGAATAAAAGAGTTAACAGTTTTGCCGAAAAAAAAAGATACCGGCAGGTCTGGTATTCTTATTAGTAATTATTATCAGATTGGGATTTTGTATTATTCCTCTTTACAGCTTCTGTCACATTGTTATAACCATACTGCAATGCTCAACTTTCAAGAGCGTTCATATACGAGCTTTCATTTATTAATTCATTCTTTGTGTTTCCATACTCGCTTAAAATTGAGTTAGGAAAAAGCAAGATTACATTTTCATATCTTGTTCGTTCACATGATATTTAACGACCGACGCTATACAAAAAGTTGGGCACTGCCAATCACATTTTCTTGGATCTGCATAGTGTTTTAGCAGAAGACACTTAAGCTCCACCACTTATTAAAAGTTAATGAGAGTGCGTCCAATTGACGCGTAAAATAAGCTATTCTGTTGGCAAGGATCAATCACTAATTGAATAATTGATTTAATGCTACTTAATCTGTTCCTCTGTTTTAACACTACGACTACTACTTCTACCACTATTTCGGCCCACGCAAGGCTCCATTCTGAACTCAGGTAAAATGGAGTCTTGATTTGGATATTTATTTGAAGCCGCGATGGCAATGATGATAGTAAATCTGTCTCGTGAGTGGTTGAGTCTGTCTGTTGTTTAATTTTCGAAGCTCGCCTTGATGTCATAGGAATACACTTATGCTTTGATAATGCTCGGACTTGAACTGGTCACTGGTCTACTATACAATAATAATCGTTTCAAAAAAATAATTATTAGAAGTGACCAAAGCACTTTTCATAATCGATGACAGTGGAACAAATTCTGAGCATCTTCCAAAGCTATGCATTTCAGTTGTTTGCACATAGTTGTTTATCATGTGCCTTTTTTTTAATATTCTGATCTTGCATGCACCGTTAATTTGTTCGTTCACATCGCATTTTTACTGGGCATACGTTTTAGAGAGTTTGCTTGATCGTTTGTTAGTTGCTCCTCTGATCATGCATCCAAAAAAAAAGAAGAATGAAAAAAAAATGTATATGTAATTAACATTCACAACTAGCTTACTCTATTTTACGTTTTCATACTCTCTATATTCATCTAAATATATAATCAATGTGTCGATATCTGTCGCATACACTCCTCTGAACCGGTTCAGGAAAATGAGCCAATTCACGTGCAAAAGTTATGGCTAAAAGTCAAAATGACAAAAGAGACAGCTGAGACTTTAATACGAAACTACTAACTTATTGTTCGAGCCATCTTCTTTGACTCTAAAAGTGACCGATTTCTCACTCTTTACAAAGTTTTGACCCATTTATATTTTATCTAAAACATTACTTATTAAGAATATAACAATGACGAAAAATGACGATATATCATTGTGATACTTAGTGGTATGTCGTTTATGGCTTTGTTGGAGTTATAAGTCGATCTACCTTTATTGCAGTGAAAACAGATATTTTCAATTAGGGAATTTTTGCATAGAAATCATTTTGGTGGAAATAACGAAAAATTGTGAACGTTTGCATTTGTTACGAGTACAATTTTTGATATCTCACTGTTGTATGACTATAAAATGATTTCTGTGTCGACATTTACAACGACGTTCAAATGTACATGTAACATCGGTGATGATTTTTACATTTTATGCACACATCACGACTCGACAGTTTATCTTAGTTTATTTGATTTTTTAAAACAGTTTCTGTGAAAATTTTATCACCTCTACATCTATAGAATAAATCAATGATAAATAGTATTAATGCCTTTTCCAGCTATATCTTTACCAATCAATCCTGTTTACTGTAATACCACTATTACAATACCACCTATTTATTGTAATAACAATCAGCAACACGGGTCATAAATTCAGAATGTAAAAATATAAGTGAAGAATGTGCATAAAATGGTTAAATCTCAACTGATTCTTTTTTGTGTATGTGCTACCAAGCAATATACTAGAAACAGAAGTAGGTCCATTGTAAATTATAGTATGCGTATCATGTGACTCTTACTAATTATTTAGAACTGAGATTATGTAAAACTACTTTGCGTGCAAGAAAAATTCAGTGACACAATTATTTACTGAATGTAAATTTCTTTCGGAGAAGTTTGTTTTGTAATCAAATTTTAATCCTTTTTGTTAACCAAAAATTAGGTTGAACGCAGCAATGGCAGTCATGGAAAATTGCTCGCAAGGAAGTTTAAGAAATAGTAGCAACAATTTGAAAGAGAAAACGAATAATTAATATTTTCAGATTTTTTTTCCTCACTGACAATTACTAGCTGATAATAATTTATTTAAATGTTATGGCAAATTTTCCTGTCGCAAGGAATCTCTAATGAATAAGAGATGTGTGTCGAAGCAACAATTAATGACCATTTCTGTTGCCCTTAATCTTCATTTCATTTTTTTAAAATTTTAACAGATAATACTTGCAATTAGTTTAAAGTCAAGTACAGTGTATAATGTGTTTTCAATTGGTTGAGAAATAAAGAGAAATTAGAGAATTAGAGACACTTGAAGCTAAACTAAATTTCAGGCGATGAGATGAAGTCGGTTAGTTATGCATGAAGTTAAAACCCTAAATGAATAGTGCACCGCATGTTTTAACTGGAAATTTAGAATAAATTGCAAGCTGATTAAACAATACAAAATTAATTAGACAAAATCAATGTACGCAGCTCCGTACTACTATTACCATTGACTTTAAACTAACTAGTCTTGAAATAATATATTTTTTTTTTTTACTATTGTGGTAATCCCACGACTTTATTGTATATACACAGTACAGCTATATGAACCATATGTGTAGGTAAATTATTGCATTTCTGTGTCTTTTCAATTCGTGGTGGAATGGCAGTTTATTATATATCAGGATTTAAATACAGTATTTCTGTATCATTCTTATCTTGAGACTACGTTGATTTCATTTAGTGAATAATTGAAGAATCAAATTAATTACCTTAACAATTTTTTTGTCGTATTATTAGCAAAGATAGCTTTGTTCTATTAAATTTTAATAATCATGTAATATAGTAATAATAACAGTGATACCTTCTTTATTGTCAAGATGTTAAAGACAAAGGGCAAGAATCAGCTACGTAAAGTAACTGCTTTGCATTCTAACCCCTTGCATTCTGACATAGTAGTCTATCAGTGGAAATTGATTATTCTATTTTCTTTATTACTTAGTTCTTCCATTGCATTTTTGGATTATCTGTCTACATCTGCCAAATGACTATAAGCTGCCTCTCCTTTCTTCAAACGGATGTATGTTCTCTATTTGTACATGTGTTTTTTTTTTCAAAGCCGGATAGGATCGCCAATAAATTGGGAGACTACAGTTTAGTTGCCATTATCACAGTGTACACGTTATAATAAGGATATATGTCTCCTTTCAGCGAGACCGACATTCCTGAATCTCAACCTGAATCTGAACTCACTGACACGTCTTCAGCAATCCACCTCAGCCAAGTGTAGGTGACACTAGCTGCTCAGTTGCTCTTTCAAACAAAATTGCATAACAATTATTGTTCAAAAATATAATAGAATTAGAAGTTGATACAAATTTTATATTTAAGAGCAGCATGGAATTTTTATTTTACCATTTTGTTTTTGACGTTTCATTTGATTAAAAACTTTTCAACAACTTTAAGATAATATATGAAAGTTGTAGTAAGATACATTAAATTTTATTCAAATTGTTGTCTATGGAAGAAGATAACTACGTTAAACATATTTTTTTGGCGAAAATCTAAAGATAGAGGTAAAACTATTTACTGTAGTATTAAAAAAAATATTAGAGGCAGAGTTATTCCGTCTTTGCGTTTGAAAGAGCAATATTCGTTTTGTAGAAATTCTTAGAGAGCTCATTTGTATTCCTTATCTTTTATTTCAGCATTAATGTAGTTACGAACGAGCCACAACATTAGTTGTACGTTTATAGGACTTTTATGCTGCAAGCAGGATGGAGAGGATCTGATAAAGGGATATTAATGTTGTGGCCCGCGTCTGATAGATCACCTATATTTTATGTTTGCTACTTATAGTAATTATTAAATTATTTTTATTTTCAGTTTCGTTCAATGATGTATTCCACGCAACGTTTCACTTGGTAAACTCAGAGAAAATGAGATCTATATGGCTTTGATTCTAGACTTTTAAAAACAGCTTGGAATACATCAGCCTTTTATGATTTTCCACGCAGCATGGCCTACGATTTATTTTTATTTCGTTCTTTCTACTTCTAAGTGTACATCAGGTCGACCTGGCACCAATAATAAAAATGCTTATAAACCCTGAGCAATATTTTACGTTTTTAAGAAGACGCGGTACAAAGTTTTGTAAAACCGGAAATCTAATGGTAATTTTATGCTGCAGCATATTTTTAAAGTCTGATGCAATATCATTTCTTATTTTAAATTTAGCAAGGCGTTATTATGTGTTAAATTTAAATTGGCAGACATTATTACATGGTAACTTTGTCAATTCAGAATTCAAAATGAATGAGAAAAAAATTATAATAGATAGAAAAGGTATTCAATAGTGCATTACAAAATTGAATTCTTTCAGAAAGGAATATAGTGACAGATTTCAATTCGGCAGTGGTAATTATGTTAATCTACCTGTAAATTGGCAATCCTGTGATCATTAGTCATAGACGAATTTGTGTGAACATGTTTAATTTTTAATAAATCTCACTATTACGTACGGTATAATTATGTAATTCTTATGCTGCAGTATGAAGTGATGATATACGAGTCTAAATATGGCCAGATCGGCCATGATATGTCGAAGGATGCTATATTGTTGAATGACGTTCTCATTTCTTTCGATGGATTTCTTTCAGCATCCCCAAATATGGTTGGTAGCAAGCTAGGTCTTCGTATGACAACTCTGCACGAAGAAACTTCAAACACTGGAAATCAGACGTCACCATCGATCAACGATGACGAAGAGGAAAAGAGTGATGCTGATTGTTCCGAATTTGACGCTTATCAGGTAAATTAGAAAACGAAAACAGTATTCAATTGAACCAAATTTTCATGAGTGTAGCGAAACGTGCGTCGTTCGAAAGAAGACAGAAACGATATAATTTTCCTTTCCTTCATCACGTATGTTTAAAGCCGGTTTACTCAAAAACGAAGCCTGACACAGAATAAATTTATTTTGAAATTTCAATTTTTTTTCTCCTCACAAGGAATCATCTTCTTTTGTCTGTATTACGATTTTCACGTATATATCTGCCACCAGGCCCCGCCGAAACCGACGAAGCCGCTGACCTCGTCTCGCACCCTGGATTCTCTGGTCGAATTGCAATCAACAAAAATCAACACACCCAGTATGAGCAGCAGCGGTTACGGTTCTCAAGCTGTTTCCACGACGAACCTTACCTCCGAGGATTCGATCTCCATTAAGTCCATCAGTGTCGATGAAACTCCAGACTTGGAGTACAGAAACCTCTTCGAGGGTAGGAAACCGGAAAAAATGGATAGCTCGTTGGTCGAGGAAACTCCTGAAGAACATATGGAAGATCTAAACGAAACGTTGGATAAACTAAATGTCAGTTCTCCTGATCAAAACCCAGAAGATGTTAAAAAGAATCTTGAAAAGCTAGATGCATACGGTGACGACGTACGCGAGAGTTCGACGTCAAACGAGAAGATGGAGACACCTTCCACGAATGATTTGAAGGTACAGGAAAAGTTTGATAGACCCGAAATTCATGAAACTGAAAAGAAAGATTTAGAGGTCAGTCACGCCTCCAATTCTGGGGATGATAGCCCATCAGAAGGCACATCCGTTGTTCACGTCAAACTGCCACCTGGCAAGGTATTTAACTTTATTTCATTAAATCTAATTGGAAAATATATTTTTTAACCGTCCTTTCAATATTCAGGTTGTTCGGAGACGAAAAGCTGCAGGCTTGACAGGAAGACCTATCAGCTCTCAGCATAGAGCTTCTTTTCCTATGGTCCGTCCACAAGTTTCAGAGAGTAAGGCTGCTGCTAGATTGGAACAGACACTACAACCTGGTATGCACTACGAGAACGGGGATAACAGTTCTTCCGAACGTATCGACGGTACATACATTATGGACCTTGTTATTTTTTAACGATAGCTCCGATTTCTAGTTACGTACTATATATTTTAGAGAGATAATATATTACATTTTTTCATATCCGTGACAGACGATGTAAGCGACAAAAGCTCAGCGTTTGGTTCACGACCTGATCTAACCAGAATCGAAGCACCGATACCCGACTGGATTGTAGTTGGAGAATCAGTCTTGGTTCGTCCATACAGTTACTCTGGAGTTATTGCTTACGTCGGGCCTACGGAATTTGCTTCAGGAACCTGGATAGGCGTGGAATTGGATGCTCCAACTGGTAAAGTAACAGATCAAATGAATCTACCTGTAGAAATTTGTCTTTAGTTGTACAACCATGTAAATTCACTTACAAAAATCATTCCCGCTACCAATATTTAACCATGGTTTCCTAATTGCAGGTAAGAATGACGGAGCTGTCAATGGCCACAGGTACTTTTCATGTCGGTCCAAATGTGGGATCTTCGTTAAGGTAGACAAGTTAATTCAAGATAGACGAGGGAGAGCTCTTAGAAGTTACACCAAACAAGAACCTACACCACCTCCGTCTGCGACGATGCGTAGAAGCACGAGCAGAGGTAATTTTTGCATGAAAAATTTTCAATAACGTTCAGAAATCTTCAATTTATTCTAATAGGGTGTCTCAGTGATAGTCATCTTTTTCCTTAACTTTTCCAAGTACTACTATGGGTCGTGATGTATTTATGTATATTTGTATTCCTGGTGTTCCCTTTACCATGGTTGAGTCTGACGACTGCGGCTTGTTCGGAGTGTCGGTGCGATCAGCGTATCTCCAGGATTCTAATTTCGTCTTCCTCCCAAACGATAGTTTCCCATTATGATATCCATAGACTGATAGGCAGGTGTTAGTGGGATACGTGCGAAAATAAAGGAGGAAACCAAAAACTATAATAGAAAAAAGCAAAAAGACCGAAGGACAAAAAACGCCACAACATTAAATTTAAGCGTCTAGTCTAGTGTTTATTAACTAAAAGTAGAGTCGTACGACGCTCACACGAATTAAATGAAACTTGTCAATCGCAATTTTACTATAGACACTCGAATCTGATCTGAATTTAAATCAATGAGACCTTAAACGTTTTCTTAACTGTTTAATAATATATGAAAATTTTGAATTTCAGGCGAAGGCCTACATTCTTTGCACCGAAGTCGGAGCCGAGGCGAAGGCCTTTCGACGGTAGGAACCCGATCGTCACCTCGGAGCAAATGAGGAAGCGGCAAGCATCACTTTACAACTTCGTTCTACCCTAATACACTAAAGTAATATACCCTACGTGCTACATGCCTACGATATGTGTAGCAGCAGTGTTTCCAGTCCCACAGATATACTTAGGGCAGCTATTGAATATCGATAATTAATTATAAATATTACTCGAAGTACTAGGATCATACTAAAGTATATCACACAATGGCATAATGAAATTTCCCCCCCGACCCTTCCCGTAATAACAAAATGACCAGATCCTTCGAATTCGAAAATGAAACAATACGCGATATGGATGTAGCAAAGAAACTCCATTTCGCATTTCTCAACACAGCCCTCGGCGACAGATAGATATTATATTTATATATCTATAAATTGTCGAGTGACATCCAATGACTATATATATATAAATATACATGCATTTACATGCATGTACATCAATGCATTCCACGACTTTAACGTTTTGTCACCGGAAACGTCTAAGCAATTGAATTTACCGCCATATGGTAACCCCAGTCTTTTTATCTCTCTCTCTCTCATTTCTTTTCCTACTAACTTCCCGTCCTTTTCCCGATCCTCCCCCTTTCTCCATCCATTTATCCAACTTTCTCCATTATCCTTCGCTATAACTTTAATTGTACATTAAAATCAAGCCAGACTAACTTGACTTTCGTTCGTTGGCATTTCTTCTTTGATCGATCAACAGTTCGATCGTTACGGACACTTTCGAAAGTTGCCCGCTGGTAATTTTTCCGAAAGTTCGACAAGTGGCAACCGTGACGTATCGGGGCAGCCGCGAGCTGCCGTGTAGATTATTTAAAAGATTTTATATGTATACCGTTGTTTCATATATATTGTATTTTTTTAGCGCAATCTGTTAAGTTCCTTTTTATTGTAACATACATCTTCTGTCGCTATCCCTCTTTCTCGTGAAAACGCAGCGACAATTATTTAATTTATACGTTGCAGGACGGACGACGTTACGGGCGATAAAAGATTACGAGAGCTTGGACGGAACTCAATGTCGGTTTTAGTTTTTTTCTCTTTTAGTTTAGCCAATTGACTAATTTTTAAATGGCATTTTGAGTTTTCGTAAGTGAACCCAGCGTGGCGCGACGCTACGCTGCAATATTAGCTTTATAAGTATTTAGTCCATAGACGATAATTGAAAAGCGAGCTTCTCTGCAACGTAGCAATTGCGTTTTTGTTACGTTATTCCGATTACCATTTAACTAGATTGAATTTGCTCAGTGAGGCTGGCAACTCTACTTTTATTTGGCCGACCCGACCTAACATAATCTAACGTAACGTAACGTAACGTAACATAACCTAGTCTCTCGTGTCGGTGAAGCGAACGAGACGAAAATGGATCATACGGTTTATTAATAGGTTAACTTGAAACTTGTCTATATTGCGAAGAAAGAAAAGGCAACAAACCAATTCCTGTCCAATTAGAACAATACTAATATTATCGCTAATGAATTTATTATTGTATGTAATATTCATTTAAGTCTAATTGTAAAGAGTCGTCACGGCGTCGTACGACGCGCAGGCCACTGTCCATTTTTTGGTAATCAAGGTTGTTAAAGGCGAAACACAAATTGAGTACTCACGCGTCACAGCGATGCTACATGCCTGTCGGTGTAAACACACAAAATAAAACTTTTCTTTCACTCGTGAATATTATATGCTTTTTCTTTTATTCTCATTTTTATCGCGTCCCGAAAGCCACCGACACAGTCCTGTACTCGTCGAAAATTTATTTTACTATCTTAAAATTTCTATCGTCTCCGCCCAATGAGCACACAGTGTGCTTTTCACAGTTTCCCTCGTGCAATATTTTTTTACGAGTCTTGGCAGCTTTCGGCGGAGCATCTAGCATTGATGGAGCTTGTATAGCCAGTTTCGTCTAACGATAAGACAATGTCCATTTTTATCACTAATTGTCTAATAATAATCATTCGTACTACATCCTTATTCTACCCTAACTGTCCTAAGCCCGATGGTTCATTGAAAGTTTAATTCGTAAAATTTCTTTTTTTTTTTTAACGTTTCTTACAATCTCGACTTCGCATTATATCAATTATACAATTTGATAATTTACAAAATTAAACGTTCATTAAATTACCGGGCAGTACAATTACAATTTTGACCAATCGGTGGAAAAGGGTTTTTTGGAAGAGTCTATGACTGGGCGCAATGAAATTTCCTATGACAAAAATTCTCTAAACTTCACAAATATTTGGCTTTGTGTTTACGAAACTACTTTGCCTTACGAAACTATAAAGAAGCTTTGAATCCTTATTTCGATCGACGTAAAAGTCAACGACCATCTCGAGATTCATACAATAAATTAAATTTAAGGATTCACGGAACCAGCGATTTTCTATACTTTATTTGGTGAACGGAATAAAATGGTCTATTTTTTTTCACACAAGTGGTGCTAAAAAATCTTAATAATTTTTAAAAACACCGATGATGGTTCTCAACTGCTTCCATCTGCAGTTTTGCAAATTTGTCCACAATTCGTGGATCCATCCGTCCTGCCTTGTGCTAAATACAGAGCTTAATATCAACGCACTAGGAAATCTATATAAATAATAACCTTACAATAATGTATAATAATATTATTGTGTTACACATGACATTTACAGGTTGCTATGATATAATCTTCGTATATAATTTTACTTGATAACTATAATTGTATAATTAACGAGCAAAGCTTAAATATGAAACTAATCTTGGGAACACGAACAAAGTCACTTTACCATAAATTCATGGTCAATCATAAAAATTCTCTTCCAGTGTGATCCACATTGGAAGAATTTTTTTTTAACATAAAGCCCTGAAACACGTAACACGTTTGTCGTTATAGACTGCATATTGTCAAAAAAAAAACAGTCTTTCCAATAATTTGAATTATTTCCACAAATGCATTTGAAAAATCGCTGCTGATCTTGTTATTAAACTTAAAGTATATCTCAAGAAGTTTTTCTGTGAAATTAATACAAATTTTTATTCCCGATGCCGTAATTTCCGTAATACAAGAATAATTAATAAATTATTAGAAAGTTATTCGTTATTGGGTAAATTTTATACATGGTCCAAGTACGAGACTCTTCCGCGTCCAGTCATTAAAAAGAAATGTACGAATGGTCACCTTCATAATTAAATTACATATAAGATTTAAGTATCAAAATTGGTGTTATATTTTAATGTAAGTAAAAGCAGAGAACAAATTTGACTAGGAAGAAGAAAATTATACTTGCTCCGTTTATGTTTAAGGCGACACCTCGTGTAGTACCTTGATGCTTAGAAAATCTTTGTTTTCAATTTGCACACGAGTTTCATAAACTTTCAATTCGTCAACGTAGCGCATATTTTCTTTGTTGACAGTACGCTATTAAAATACATTTTAGTATGATAAACCAAAACGATTGCTATAGCAACGGGGTTTAAATTGTCTTTGAGAATGTGTTTCTCACGTGAGAGTAAGGTAACGCAATGTTGCACGATTTTTTCTTTACCTCGGATCGCCAATACTATGCTGTAATTCTGCCAAAAGTGTACGATTGACAAGTAGTTTTTAAGAAATCTTGAATCCTAGATTTATAGAACTCGCCATTAAACTGTAAAATACTATGTAAGGGTCTTGGAGATTTGGCCGATCGTTGTTCTAGATTCGAACTAAACTCTAGATCCTCTTCGTGAAAGCTTATTTTTGTCCAGTTGCTAAAGGTTACCGTCGGTAGATCAATCTTCGAGGCCCGCTCGGTATTGTCGTCTTGCTGCACGGTAGGTCGCTTCGATCGCGAGCACTATGTTTTTTAAATCGAACCAGAATTCTCTAACCACGAGCGTATCGTTACACGAATATTCCAGCAGACACGAAATGACAGTTACATATGGGAAGGTCATAATTTCTTACTCGGATACGTAATAATTATAAGACACCTCATGTACATAACTGTTACATCCTTGGGTAGGACATTGTAACAGTGACAACGTGTAACTTTGTTACTTTGCGTCTGCCCGGTTTTCTACAAAATTCGGCACAAGTTCAACAAGTTTGGGAAAACTCGAAAAACGCAGGACAAACTGGAATTCAACGAAGCACGACTGCGCGGAGTCACAGTTTATATCACATATGTTTAAAAAAAAAGAGTAGGTGAGTTCTGTGTGCATTATAGGTGTTTTTTTTTTAATATTTCTGATTGGCCATTAAATTATCTAGGTTAAATCATTTACAAGAATTTCTGTTTAACCCAGGGATTGTTGTAATTAATTTAACTTAGAAGATAATCTTGATACCAGAACGACTCTTCTTGAATACTAGGTTTGTTTTTGCAAAAGTTCTCAGCAGCACGACGTGCAATGATAAGTTGCAATGTTAAATTGGCAAGGGAGAGTAATATATCAGCCAATAGTATTTTTGAGTGGAACGACGGCTTTCCTTTTATACCTCTACTACAATTTTAACTCGTATGAATCAATGTTTTTCCGAATTATTCCGAACACACAAAAGTTGCGTAGTGTATATATGTTAATTCTGTGAACGAGCTGTATTATTCCTCAAGATTTGTCACTTTAACCTGCATTTGACGAATGTGATACGACCATATCTGTTGTTAGAGTCTGTGACTGTGACTTTTACGAAGTATCGCGTCTTTTTTGTCGTTGTTCATCTAACAAAGATATAATATTTTCTTATTCGCAAAAAGTCTTTAAACCCATTGAAAGTCCATGAAGAAATTTCAAGCTGTTTTAATTATTCAAGAAAAATTAATTTTCTATCCTTAATTTGCAACCGTTTTTCAATTATTTCAAGACAATGATGCAATATCATTGTACGTAAGTCAAATAAATTTCTGGTCATCCACAAGAATTAATTACATACACGGCGTCGTATAACTTTACCATTTTGGTAACATGCAACTTTTGCGTAAACAATTGTACGATTCGGATAAACATTGAAATATGTCTTCGTAGTATTTCGACCGTGCAAACAGTGAGTATAAATCTTTTATTAGTTACGTACAATCACAGATCGTACTTGTACACTACTACTAATAATTTGCATTGTCAGATAAGTGGAGAATCGGTAACGATAGAACAGATTAAGTATAATCTATTATATTACCTAATATTAATAGTTTACCTTTCTTATGGTCAATAAGTATACAGGGTGGACCAATAGCTTTGTCCATATTTTTGTTATTTGTAATAATTTCAAAAAATGTTTCATACAAAACTTGTACTGTATGGAGGGGGACAAAATGTAATGATATTACGCGAGGGTAGGGATGTGAAGAAGTTTTCAAAATCATTTTCACTTTTTTAAATGGGATGCTACATTTTCTTCGTCGCTATCTGATAAGCAGTGTTGAGGCCATTTCAGCAAGCTACTATCAATGTCAATTAGGTTCAAATGTAGTAGCGAAATAAACTTATTGTACTTACATTACTTATTGTATATAATACATTACATCGGATGTTCAAAGTGTCGACCATTTGCGTGACTATACTACAGTAGAAAATATGAAACTACGAATTACTGCAGGATGTGCTGGAATAGATATCGATTCGATAAGATGTGCAAGGAATTCAGCGATACGAAGATTGCAGCTTTGCATTTACGCAAATGGTCGACTTTGAACGACTGATGTAATTTAAATTTATTTTACTACCAAATTTCAACTTAAATGACATTGATAGTAACTTGCTGAAATTTTCTGGACACTGGTTATCACATGGCGACGAAGAAAATGTAGCATCCCATTTAAAAAAGTGAAAATGACCTTGAAACTCCTTTACGCGCCTCGCAAAAAATAATAACATCACATTACGTTCCCCTTCATACCGTACGAATTTTGTATGAAACATTTCTTTGAATTATTACAAATAAAAGAAATATTTCAGGTGGACAAAGTTACTGGTCCACCCTGTATAATATATTTAGATCGTGAATTATTAATTTCAAGATTAATATTCTTTAAATTATATTAAAAAATTTTTTTTAATGAAATCTACTCAAAGCACTAAAAATTAAGGCATACTATAGTCTATTATAAAATATTTCCCAAATATAAGAGATTCCATTATCGGAAATAAATTCTTCATTCGTATATATATATATCATTAAAAAGGCTGCTTCATATTTTACCGATAAAGCAGCTATAATATACATTTATGCAAGTTTGTGAAAATGCCATCGTATAAGTTGAATTGATAATAAAAATATTTAATAATTTGTAAATTAGACAAGTATTAGCGATCGAAGCGACTATCGGTCGCGCGTGTAAGATAAATAAATAAATAAATAAAAATGATAGTTCAACTTCAATAGACACGAAAGAAGGTGTAGAAAATTTACTTGTGACAACAGTGAGTCGAAGAGGCACGAAATCATATATTCTTCTTGTATTATACACAAGTAAGTATACATCAATAATATTTTTCTAAGTAGTTATTCCTCTGGCACCTTAGACTTTGTCTATAGAAATAAGAAACAACAACTCAAATTCTTTGGCAACTTCGGTAATTCTAAGTCTAGCTTAAACAGTCGTTTAAGATAGTGTCTGACAACATAATCATCCAAATGTCAAGTGAGGCATATACATGGAAAAAAGTTTAAACAACACGATTCAGATATTTTGTGCTTTATTTTTAAGTATTATAAATGAATATTAAGGAATATCATTTGTGATTTTTTGGAATTTACACCATTTTTTTGTGAAGCAGCAATATTTTTTTTATGGTAAATGCATAAGATACGACCAAGTCCAAGTGCCACACTTACGTCAGAAAGTAATCATACTTGGAAAGTAATCATTGGAACGTACCTATTACAAGTGTGTTCCAAAATGAACCGAGACAACGATGCTCGCAGCACTCTCAGCTCATCTTCGAACACAGCTGTCGTAGATGTATTCGCAAACCAACCATATTTTGTACGTTTGCAATCGAGCTGAGAAAAAATCAAATTTTACTTTTAATCTAAAGACGCTGTAATAAAATGAAAAACGAATTGCGGAGCAATATGGCGCAAATCGAGAGCAATTAATTCATCAAGAATATCATATGAAAATCTGCTTGGTTATTTGAAATAGCAATAAAAAAATGTTTCTGTTTTAACGAATATTTATTAATCATTTATTTTTCCGCATTAACTTGCGCTCCTGCGCTTCCTTCACCTTGCGCTGAAAATCCTCCCGACGTTGCGCGTTGCTTATACATATCCGCCGGTAAAGTAGAGTTGAACGTACTTCCCATTACTACTTTACCGACAGCATGCGATCATTCGTCGGCAATAGCAAGCGTTCGTAAATATACTCAGTAGATAGGATGAAGTTACCGATCCTTCTACTACTACTGTACCGATTGCTTGCAAACCGTCATCTGGACGTCAAATCTTTTTGCCCTCACACTTTTGATGGTGAATGTATAAGATATTCTCACATGATCCATACGGTCGTGCTTTATAGATATATTAAGTGATTGTAAAAAATTCGTGCCTGATTCATACTTCTGCCATCTATGAAAATCGGGCACGAACTTTTCCAATCACCTAATATGTTGTTTGTCCCAACTGCACAATATACTTATACAAGTATCCCAGCAAACATATTAGCATATGTATCGTGCATGGTAGTTATTATTTTTCACACATTCTCATAATGTCGATTTAACTTAATAATGCTGTTATGCCGACGTTACGTATAGCCGAGTCGAGTCGAAAATTTTAAGGTAAATTTTCAATGTGGCGAAAATTGAAATACCTGCCACTTATACGTTGACAGTAGAACGATATATAGAATATCGCGACAAGTTCGCCTTGAAGTACGACCGCTTGAATCACGCGGTCGCATTTCATGCAGTTGCTTTTGGCAAAAAAAAATAATTTCGTGGTCGGTGAATTTTTTAACTGGAATTTTTTTATAAATTAATCCATATTTTCAAAAGTTCTACTACTAAATAAATTTTCCTGTTCTGATTTCAGCGCTATTGCCACAGTTCAGCCACAGACGTTTGGCTACACACGTGCGACACTGAGCTTTTGGATAATTTATTTTATTATTTAATATTATTTATTAAAATTTTATTTTTTCATACTGCACTCCCCCACTCCACGTGCAAATTTACTTCTGCACGATATTCGAACATTATTAATGAAATTATAATATATTTGGTTTACCGATAACGAAGTGATAAATGGCTGTATAAAAAATTAGTAATGTTAAATAAATAATGGAATCACCATACACCGTACTTATTAATAACGTAACAAATATTCGTTAAATCAATCTAAATCCCGATCATTAAATTTTATTCGTCAATATTATTTCAAAGTAATTTTCTATTATAAATAATTCATACAGCACCTTTGAAAAATTCGATGGATTCAGTTTGTTATAATATTAGTAGTCATACTTGCTTCGCCATGATAATATCCACCCAGTGTCCTTAAAAATATTTCAGATCCGAAGTCGGCATTCCGCTGATGATTCAGAAAATAGTGATTCAACGTTCTGCTTGAAAAAATACACATCAGCCTTAACGTTCAGTAACTCCTG